>OX608049.1:56922808-57522808 GCA_951509405.1 Machimus rusticus
GGACACTTTCATTTAAGCTTTGGGATGTTTTGTAAGTATCTGAGCCAATTTTCGCCTATTGTTTTGTTGGAAATGTTTGTTATTTATAACGGGAAAAATAAATTTGAGGAAAAGAAAGCGAGTGAGAATTTAGTAGTTTCTCTAGTGGCTTTCAGTTCTTCGAGATTAAATTTTTTCTCGTCTTACTGAAAACCAGAGAGAGGTCTAAAACTAACTTTAAAGGCGAAAAGAATAGAGAGAACTGCATACCAAGCGAGTTATTTAGTACTTGATCAAAAGCCAAACCAAAAAGGTAGTCAAATTCGTACGAAACTATTTACAAGCTCGTCTACGTCTAGCAAGGTAGCACCTATTGCATGCGACCTATCGCAATTAAAACAACGAAAAGTGCTGGGATACTCACGTCGAAAATCGTTGGAGCATTGGTGAAAGGTGTTGATCCGAACAAGTCTTGGCTTCCGTTGTTGTTAATTGTCCCATTTGTGGTTGGTGTGGCTCTGCGTGGTGCAGCAGCCTTTGGTGGAGGGGCCACTAAAAGTCGAACAAAAAGTTTAAGAATTAAAATAACTTAAATAAATTTCGTCGTTAACTTACAAAGCGGAGGCGGACTAGTGGGAGGCGCATTTCCATTGAAACCATTGGTCAGGTTGTTGTTAATATGGTTGTTGTTATTATTTGTGAAAAGTTGTTGCCCAAACGACTTTGGTGGTTCGAATCCGAACAAATCGTTGCTGATTTTGTTGCCGTTGTCCTCTTCAGCACGGGGATCGAAGTCACTGTCCGAGTCTGAGTTCAGCAACAACTCTTCCATTTTTTGGCCGCCAGGCTTAAAGGCATCGAACGTATTATTTATTTGGTTTTGCAAATTATTTCGTGGTGGAATCATCGGGGCAAACCCTTTATTAGATGTATCAATTAGCAGCTTCTCGTCATTGGAATTCTCTGTAAAGAGTCATAATTTTTAAAGAAACTAAAGATACTATGAATTTTTCAAATATGTACACGTTTCACAATCATAACAATAGCTGCTTCTTTTTAATGATCTTATCCGGATCAGAATTCGTAGCAAATTTTCTATTGAATTGAAATTTTCAATTAGTGATTCCTAGCAAAACTTTTTAATTCTGATAAAAGGGCATCAAATTGTATTGACTTATGCCCAATTAGCGTCAAAAACTGGATCAAATAAATTGTTTAGTTCACGACTGTTTGGATGGATGGGCAGAAATTGTTGGAATTTGATGGAATTTTGCAAATTTTAAAAACTTTGCTATAGGTTACAGTTGAAAAAATTCAGTTCAATGCGAAATTCGAGATCTAGATCAGATAATCAGAAAACCACAGCTAATAAAGAATTATTGAAAAAATCAAATTGAAGGAATTGAATCGCTCTTTAGCATGTTTAACCGATTTCCGAATATTTAAATAGATTTTCGGAAATCGAACGGAATTATATTAAATATTATAAAAAATAACAATCGATCTTTGGGTACCTGATTCGGAGGTTTTGTTCCCATTCATGTGATTCTCAATCAAACCGTTCTCCACTGGCACCTCAAAAATATCACGAATTCCCAGGCGACTAAGCATCCGATCCAGATCGGACTTGGGAATGATTTCGCTGAGCTCTTTCAGGCGGTTCTTGTACGCCGACACCGTGCGCTCCAACTGCTTGTTCTGGATTTGCACCTTGGACAGTTCGGTCGTCTTTCCACTTTCGTTCATGTACCGCCTGAAAAAAATTGCTTGAAAAACCAATTCCAACACCGCGAATTTTGTCCAAATACCTGTAGGCCAAATCGAAAGCCTGACCTATGGTCAGCGTTATGTCCGAGGCCAGTTTGCTCGAGATGAAGACGAAGCACTCGTGGCCTTCTTCGCTGTGGCCGTTTGTTGTCGCCGTGGTAGTTGTCGTGCTTATGGTTCCATTCTGAACGGGCTGGTTATTTTTTGCTATAAAACTGAAGAACTTCTTCACTCCCTTCTCATCCGCACAGTAGGAGATATTGTGCAGTGGAAACTGGTGGAGGATTTTCTGCGTTCTCGGCTCCTGGACTGCAACGCCGTCCACACTCACGGTTATTTCAACCTTTTTCGTTTTTGGATTGTTTCCCGTTTCCGCCTTTTTCATCTGCTGGGCGAACTGCAGGCGCCTTATGGCATCTTTAACTACTTCTATACCTTTAGCTTGTTCGACTGGTGTATTACCAAAAAACTAAAAGTATAAATAAATTGATTTGAGTGATGATAAGCATTTGTGGTAATGAATAAAAAATTCATAGTTAACCAGTTATATCGATTAGTAAAAAATATGTTTCCAATATTCTTCCTAATGTATCCAAATCATTGGAAGCGAGGCACTAATGAAACAATTTGCTTTAAGGTAAATTTACTTTTATTATTATTTACTAGCTAGTTATAAATACTAAATACTCTGTATAAAATCATAGTTAATAGGATTTAACATACAACTTCGACTTGTCCGATTCTTATTAGCTCTTAAAACATATTACAAAATTATGCATGAACTCGGAACTCTATTCTACGGCGCCAACGCCATAAACGAAACATGTGTCACTTGTGCATTTTTCAAGGAGTGAAATGAAATTTTAGTGCAAAACTGAAGACAATGGAAAATAGTAAAACTATTGCAGTGAAGGTATAAAAATAAAATAATGGAGGACGTAAAATTTTTGTGAGTTATAAAAATGAATTGTCTTCCTGCTAATTGTTTAACATGACTTTATCTAATGTTTTCTTGCTAAAATCTATAAAACACAGCAATATTCAAGGACTTCTAATTTGAAGTAATTTCGAAGTTGATATTGCTAACGTTGTTCTTAGTGCAGCACATTTTGGTAGCCATCAAGAAAACAGACGTGTAGCAGTAATCTCGAGGTCTTACTTTTAAGTATTTAGTTAATCTGATTTTCCCCTTTATTAAAAAATATGAATAGCAGAGCATCTCTGTTCAAATATAAACATTATATTGAGTGATGTCAATCAGATCGTGAAATGCAGGGACATTTGTTTTAACATTTCAACTTCTTTCGAATTCAGAAATAACACAAGACAAACCTTATGACCAAAAATTAAAGGTGAGGATAACATTTACCTTCTATCAAAAATAAATTTTTAATTTGAAGGAGAGGTTTCTCGTATATTTTTATTGAAGCAATTTTTTTTTTGTCCGATAATTTACGGGCCTATAATTTCCCGTGAGTCTTTTTAAGGTTTAAAAATATAATCGTCGAAGTTGAAATCTTCATATAATGGAACCTTTTATTTAAATTATTTTTTTCTATAGTCAATCGATTTTTTATTTTTCTCAAAACATTATGCCCTGAAAGGCTCTAATTTTTTGCATCAGAAATTAAATTACTCTTGATCATGTCTGCATCTATTATTCGCAACCGATAGTGCGCCGCAGAGGATACTCACTTTGACTAGATAAACGACATGTCCATTAAGTAATGCATCCGGAGCATGCAACCAATTCCTTTTTCCATTTTTTGTCTCCGTGTTTTGATTGGCAGCGTTTTGTTTGTTCCAGAACATGAGCGTTGACATGATGACGTGGCTGCGACAGCTCGCTTATCCAGCGGATTGCTCGAGACAAAAGACAAAAGGCAGCCCGAGGGGCGACGTTAATGCTCAGGTTAATGTGCCGAAATGAGGCGCTGCTTGACCACCAAGAGCCGATTATCTGTAAGGGGCAAATTAAGAAATTAATTGGCAGTTCGCAGGCATTTTCATGTAAAAATTAAAAAAGCAAGGAGGCGAGCAGCGGTGACTCGCATGCAAACGAGTGGACCGCGGTGTCGACCGGCAAGCGACGTTGATGCAGCCAGCGACTGCACCAGGGCTGCTGCTCTCGTTGCGGACATATTTTAAGAACTCATTTGAAATTCTTATCGGGGTCGGGAACGTTCAACTCGCAGTGTTCAGATTAAAATTTAAATTAATTCAAGGTCCGCTGTTTTGTAAGAAGAGCTTCGGACCACTCCCTGGCACCAACACCAATCGGAAAAGACATTTGAACCAGGCGACGACTTCAGATGCAATTGGAGCCAGGAACTGGCCGTTCGTTGATCTTGACTTCTGGACGCTCTGTAAACATGGACAGATCAATTTAGATAGACTCGGGGTATCGCCGGGTCAAATATCAGGCCCATGCGTTTCCGTTCATCAACTACATTTCGCATATTCAAACCTTTATTGCAATTGTGTGGAACTACTGCCATAAGTATTTTTCAGAAATATCCAAATTGATCTTATTTTATTCATAAAACTTGTGTGTTTTGTCTGTTTTCTAATGCCTCTTAATACCTAATCGAAATTCAATATTTAATAATAGCAGACCGAATATGACAAACTCAGAGCTAAACTTCGGAAAATTTACATGAAAATGAGTACCTACAAGTCTCTTTTCAGAGTTGGAAATGTTTCCGAATCCTGGTTCCACTCTGTACAAGAACAGGATCAGTTAAATGTTTTTTTGTTTTATTTTTATTTTCTCTCTAAAATAGATACAACCCAACTATCAAAATCCAAAGCAAGATCAGCTTATTTGAGATTGTGTTTTTTTATTATGTAATTATTATTTCTAATAGTTGCAGCAATCATAACATTACCAACATAATCTAAATAAAGCAATTATTCAGTCGAAGAGACCAAATCTTAAGCCAAAATTGAGTGGCGTGGTTGGCAGAACCGCGATTTGATCGGTACTTATTCGTGCTCTAGGTAACTTTCATTTGTCGGTTTCGCGGCCACCAAGCACTGAAGTCATTATGTTGTTATGCGCCCTACCACGGCTTTATGTTGGGCCCAACTACATTGATAGCATAAATACGCCGCTGCTTGGGCTCTAGTGATTGCCTGCAGGGTTAATTTTTTCATTTCTTCCCGTTTAAGCCGTGCCGAAGCAACTTTAGCCGAGTCTTGCTTCGATGTGTTCCGCGGCTCACAGCTCACAGGCATGTTTTTTTCCCATGATATAAGCCGAGATTTTCGACTTGTCTTTTTGCCAGAAGAACGGTCGTGTGATTTAAGGCCTAATCAACCGTTAAAAATTTCACTTTTGAGAAAAGTGATGTTTTCTGAGCTTTTCGGTTTGTGCCTTGTGAAAGGAAATTATACTATTCAAGTCATTATATTTCTTTGGATACCTGATAGTTCTTATATTTTACTATATTTAAGGCGATAGGTTAAAGAAAATATATTTTTACAAATTTGGCGTGGATTTTTTATTAGCTCACTTCCTCCGTCCGGTTGGAATCTTGCAATCAAAATTTCGACTAGTTCTAATTAAGCTATAACTTTAAAATCTTGCGCACGTATACAAGTCCGGTGATAGTGGTTATAGTAGGTTTATCTAATATCGTTCAAAATGAAAAATGGCGGACGCCCCAAATGGCAACAACTCTCTTAGAATGGATATCAAATGAAACGGTTTGACTAGTAAACAAGTTTTTTAATAACTATGTATGTACATACATATTTTATTTACTGATCAATGATATGTAATTTTGTGAATTTTAAGATGTCACTCGACACTCCAAAAACCAGGTAAAAGGTATTTTTAACTGCACCTCCGCCCAATTGGCGAATCGCTAATTTCTTTGCCAAATGCAGTTTTTAAGTAGTAATCATGTCACGAGATCCATTCCTCGCAGGTTTTGGCACCTTCTACTTTGGACTCGGGGCTGCATTGAAGCTGCGAATTGAATTCGTAATGAAAAAGCAAATAACTTGCAGTTATCCGTGCTATTTGTAAAAAACCCTCTTCCGTCTAGTTGGAATAAAACTGAATTTGCCTCAGCGCTGAAGTAACGATAAAATCACATGGTGTGGAAACCTGTAGCAGTTGAAGCGTAAATCTGGAATAGTTCTCGAAAAGACTGAATCAAACACGGGGCGCCCCCACGGAGCACTAGTCGGGCTCGCCTTCTAACTGAGCGTCTTACAGCAGCAAAATGTCATGCCGCCACGGAAATCATGTTGCTTAAGGTCATAAAAAAATCATTCCCTCCGCCGCCGAATCAAAAGTTCACTTCGAGCAGCGACGGCAGCGGCGGCAGCGGCGACAGAGACCCAGAGCTCAGCGATATTTCACGTTTCTGTTCAGATTTAACAAAAGCGATCTACGCCAGCAATTTAGATCCCTCCCGCCCGTCTCTTGTTGACGGAAGCAGTCATAATTTGCTTAGCATATTTATTTTCACTAATCGCGAGAATACCGCTCGCTGCAGATCGTTTCGAAATTTCCATCACGTAAGGAGCAGAAACGCGGCAGCCCAGCCAACGGCCAAGATCACACGGCGATCAACGGCCACTAAAAATGTAATTTATTGAAGTGGAGCTATGCAAACTGCCCACGGCTGAAGATCGTCTAAACAAAGACTCCGTCGAGCCTCGGCCCAGGCAAAAAAAGAAAGCCAACTTCGGAGCCGCGTTTGATAATGTCCACAGCGTCACGTGTGGCGTTGGCTTTGTGTCGCACATTGGCGCGTATCTCGCGGCACGGCCGTGAAGGCGGGGTTCCTCCTTGCGGACTCGTTTATTTATGAACCCATTAGCACTTTTTATGTAATTTTATATTTTAAAGACGACCTTAGCGAAATCAAGAGAAAATGAAAAAATTGGCCATCACGCCAGAGGATTGACATTGAAAACGTTTCTTCAATTGAATTATAACGCTTTTAGATGTTTTGCAAAAACAATGAGCTATTAAAGGTAGTTATGTAGGTATGTTAGAGACAAAATACTTCTTGTATTCCTTTTGTATATTTAAGTGGTCCATGTTTCAATTTAAAGTTAATGGTAAAGAATATGAAAATTCAGTTTATTTTTCGATTGCATACCTACATATTTATACATACTAGTGGTCGCCTCTGGTCGAAATTCGACCTACTGGGGTTACTTTACTACGAATAATACGACTGTACACAGCCTACTATGTGTGTTTGAAATTGGCACTGTCAATAATAAAATTACGACAGTTTTACTACAGACTACTATGTGTTTAAAATTGATAGTATGAACGTAAATAATGAATATATTTAATTTAATTTATTGTATTTGTAACACATATTATAAATAAATATAAGTTTTCTGCACTTCTTCTCTATACAAACTTTAACTATGCCAAATCTTACACTCCTCCGTCCGTCCAATTAGCTTAAAAAGGGGACCAAAGTTTTCTCTTCACGTATTAATATATAGATAATAAAGTGTTAAGAAAATCTTATGAAATAGAAAATTTACCGATTTTGAATTGAAACCGAACTACGAAACGAATTGCAAAAATATCTATTGGGCGAAGGGTGGACGAGGAAATGTTAATTCAAAAAATAGAAAAAAATGCGAATAAGATTTTGAAATAACATTGTTTTTCAGCGATGATACTTCAATATTTTGACTAAACATTTAAGCGGCTAAAAAGATCCGTCAAGTTTATTTATTAAGGCAGTTACGAGAAGAACGATTTAGGTCTATTTTGCGATAAGCTACCTCAAGAAATTACTTGATAACCTGACTGCACTTCGGTATGACTCATTCGATTAAAATTACAAACAAATTCTACAGCTCTATACATGACTAACCTTCAGTTCGTATTTAACGATATGTATATGTTAATAAAACTTTCTCCAGATTTTCAATTTTTAGCTTAGTGCTTAGTTTACGCAGGTTCATGTTGAAGGAAATTATGTTAACAACTACAGCGGCATTTGTGTTGTTTTCGCAGTTAAGCAATTTAAACTGATCCTCAGTTTTCCCCCAAATGCTCAAGTCAAAAGCAAACCATTTATGCTTTTACATACGCAGTCCACACATCTGCGGGCAAGTACTGGTTAATTAGCAAGAAAGCCGACAAATCAGCTCTGTTACATAAACTCCAGTGGTGGAAAGATGACCCGATCTGATCGTGCGAATCTTGACGGCGGCGCATGCATATGCAAATGAGGAATGCTTTTTGACATCAAAACACGTATTTCCCCCCCGCGAATCGCGATGACATTACGAATTCAGTTCTCCCATTATACATTTTTTCCTTGAATGCCGACTGATTGTATTACGCAAGCGGCTCTTTCTATTTCATTGCGGGCCTCGTCGCCAGGTAAATTGGCTTCGACTTTCTTTCGGACAAAGCAATTAGGTACCCTTTTACGGCGCTCCGCTTTATTCGAAAAGAAAAAGCCTTTCTCACGAGGAATTTCAGCACTTGGCTTGCTCCACAAAAGAATCTGCCCAAGTCATGTTTCAAGAAAATTACCGAGTTATTGCGTTGGGCGCGTTTTAGAGTCATTTTGTTGATATTTCGTTATCGGCTCAAACAATCGCGCCGCGTGTTTGCAAAAAATATGAATAATAAATATGCGCTGTTTCATTTCATGGTCTATTTGTTTCTCCTTCTCGGCTTTTTGTTTAGCTCTGGAAAACGCTCGACTGCGAAATGTTTTAAAGAAGGCAATCGCTGGGGTAATATTTGTTTACAAAAAAAAAAAAAAAAACCGAGCCATTGACGCTTAACGCGACGTATCTTTTCAATTGATCGCATTTTTCTAAATGAGATTGTCTCACGTACCGTGGACTACTTGCTGCATTCGAATCGTCGTACGATGGATCTATAAATGGACCATTCGTCATGCCAAACTCACAGAGACCTCATATCAGCTGTTCGTGCTCAGATTGTTATCTAACTTCGTATTGGAGTGCTTTGGCTTAGCTGAGGAAAACTAGAAAAATTAATATTCAAACATTTCTTCGCAATACTTTGATCTTTACGAGATTAAAAGCGGAACTATCTAACAGACAGATTTTGATTCGAGGCTGAAACGTAAATTCAAAACAAATGAGGAGAACTACATACATTAATTATGTACGTTTATTTAAACATATAAAGTAATATAGCGTAATACACAGTTTAAATATAAATATTTTAAAAGCTATATTTTATTTTTAAACTTCATCTGCATGAATATGTACTGGGAATTGGAATGCATTTTCAGAAATTAATCGATGAAAGGAAAAACAGATCACACATTGCTCGACAAAATGTAACTTATGTTACAATACAGAACAGCACCTAAATTTCAGACAGTCTAAACTGCTAAATGGTCAAATCGTCTGATTACTATTTATTTTCTAAGTCTGGAAAAAATGTTGACGCGCATTTATCACATATTAATCAACTTACAAAATCGCGAGGCCTGTCGAGGTGGGTCGCTTAACACAAAGCAAGTAAATGAGAATTTCTTAAATTTTGCCTGTAAATAAAAGAGTTTTTACACATTTAAAATATTTTAAGTGGAATATCGCTATAAACCGATAGTCATATATGTAGTAGACATACCGTTTTCTTCAGTAAACGCATAAACAGTAGTTAGTGTTTGCGGCATATATGTATATGTATTTCATAAGATATTATGTTGTATTTATAGGTAGCTAAAAATACATCTCAGTCATTGTTCATTCTTCTTAAAACCTCACTGTTAACCTGTCATGCCCATAATATTTCTAAACTGCGGTAAATTTAAATTACTCAAATTTCCAGCTTGTTCACAATTGAGAAAGTTTAAGGTTTCGTGCTTTCCAGAGCAGTACTGATCTCACGTAGCATTTCACATACTAGATACCAGGTATTTAGGTTAATATCACGATTGCTAAATATTTTCTTCATCACGGTAACGTCCATAGTATTGAAAACTCACAAGAACGTGTTGAATTCTAATATTTTTAGATAACACTAGTGAAGCCTTACAAACGGCACACGCCTAAATTTATTTTGTAAAGTAATTAAAGCTAAGTAAGGCATACATATATTTTCAATTATCTTAAAAGAATTTTTTTCAGAATACTCATTACTCTCATTACTAAAGAGAGACATCAAATACTAAGAATTCTGTGCGAAACAATGTAATTTATTTAATTATTGTGCATTTTATTCTGAACTATACACAAACTAAAAGAAATATACTCTGTTTCGATTCTTTATCTAAAGCTTACTGCTTTAAGTCTATGTAGGTCAAGATGATCTCGAACATGTCTAATTTCTAAAGGGAATCTTCACACATTAGCTCTAAGAAGTTGGCTGATCAACCAGAGCCAGAGCAGTAACTAGACGAGTCCGCATAATTGGACAATATGGAATTTTACCTAGCCTTAGTAGATTTACCTCATTATGCAAAGACGTTCTTCTGAGGTTCCTCATATAATTAAAGTAAAGTGCTTCTCAATTAGATCTAGGTTTTCCCGACTCAACCAACGCCTATTGCATGAACTTATATAAAATTCTTATGTAAATCCAAAGACCGGTTCCTCACACTCTTAAATTTGTCTTTGCCACAAGGATACCTTGAGGAGTGCTATAAAATTCGCGCGTGCATTCCTAGAATCATTTGAAACACAAGATCAGTCAGCGCTGATTGAAATCTGAAAACGGTGGAGCATCTCCACGTCCACCTTTTTGCAAAGTTTAATTGTCGGGGCAAAATGAAACAAATCAATTGATTGGCAATTGGAATGCTGCGCCCAGCCTCCTGCGCCCCGACGACTCGTTCCTGCAGTAAAGAGTCAGCCGTCGAAATTAAGTCAGATGAGTCTGCGTCACATCTTCTATTAAACGCCCGGAGAACTTATTTTTGAAATCAAATTATCAATGTGCGGCGCTCAAAATTCTAAGCTATAATTTACCGGCAGTATCACTGGCATTTCATCTAATTGAGTGGAAAATACCTGAATACTAGAAAAAAATTGCAGACCGCTGCTCATCGGACGTTGTTCACCTTCAAGGCAGAAGTTGTGCCAGCGACAGATGAGAAAAAGCGGTTGGCTTGAAAAATCAAGTCGAGAATTTATTTGCACGTACCGCCGCGCCGCGCCGAGGCGTTTATCGCGGATAAAAAGATACATCCGCTCAGCAGGTGGATGAACATAACAAAGGTCGACTTTGGGAGCGCAATCGGGAGGACAAATCCCCCCACTGCAGGGAAGGCAACGAAACCAGTCGGCTGGCTCAGAGTGGGATGACCGAAAACTCGGGTGACGCACTTTTTCATAAAACTAACTTATGATAAAAGGTCGCAAGTCGCAAGTCGCAAGGGATTATTTAGGGCTAGTTTTACGAGGTTTTGTCTGCTACTCCCAACGTAAATAAATGGTGTTTACATTTAAAAGTATACTTATTTTAAAACTGTTTCCTTGAGTTATTTTATATAAATAATTCCAAAGTTTAAAATGATTAGATAAACTGTCAGAAATTGTTTTTACCTTGAAGGAAAAAAGTGCCACTTTGCTCCCTTAAAAAGGTCAAAAAATTCGAACTTTCGGCGGTGGTTCGGCTCGGAAAGCAATTTTACATGATGAAGATCTTGCATATTATGAAGGGTTGACTTTAAAAAATCGTTTATTTAGATATCTCTGTACAGGAAAAAAATTGAGTTAAATCAATCGAATTTAACAGCAACAAGACAAAAAAGTTAATGTTTATATTTTGAAAGCGTCTTCCTCATGACTCATCCAGACCAAAACCTTGCGTTATTTTCATTTTTATGCTTAGTGTACTGTTCCAATTTAAATTTAGACTAATTTTGGATCTAATTAAAGAAAAAAAAAGTCAATATCCAACCTCGTCGTGATTTCCTAATTTGCTATTCATTATTAAAATGGCGAATGAGTTGCTAGTTTCGATGATTTTCAAAAGTAGACTTAATCGAAATCGGACGCACCAGTCAAGTTGCGATTTAGCAGGTGCGTGTGCCGCATGAGTTTTCACTTTCACGGATCATCGAAAACGAATCCGGCTGCGCAGCTTAAAAGTGATTGATTCATAATTTTTCTCCTTTTCCGCAAAACGCTGCGACTGGTCGGAGGCGACATAGATACGAAAAAGGAGATCACCACCAGTCGAAGTTGATTTTTGCTGCATTTGAGTCACGAAACAAAAATATGTCAGCATGCAGCGATGGTGTCGAATTTAAATGTTTTCTGTATTGTTCGTGCTGCAGTCACTCGCGTTCTGCCTTCGCGCTAACTTGGGGCTAGCTCCCCTCAGTCCATTTGCATTCTGCTAGTGAAAGTCTTAAAAAATAAAAGAGAAAATCTAAGGTCTCAAAGTTCGCCCGAGTCAGAGCAAGCAGTCACCCTGTCTGCCTCGAGATCAACTTCAATTGCCAAGGCTTTGTACTTTTGTCGTGCCTTCGGCCTCGGGTCTGCCCGCTTTCTGGCCCGCGGGGCGATTCCCTGACATTTTATTTTAGCACAATCGAATTAGCCGACTGCGTCTAGAACGAGGAAGTCGTCACTTGAATCAAATTATCGAGCCGCATCGCTTTCCAGTGCAACTTCCGCGCGATGGACTCGCGATGCGCGCTGCGTGCGCCAGCGTGCTCCGTCGCTGCGTGATTAATTCATTCGAAGTTATGCGCTTATGCGACAGTAACGAGCCGAGATTTAGCGGCGATTATCCGGCCGAAGCGCTCCGGGATTACCGTGAAGATGCTCCTCTGTCGGCGGGGCTGCCTTTGTGCGCTCCGCCGCTGGTCTGAATTAGTTTCGTCTGTTTCGATGTGGGAAGTAGGACAGAGCCAGATGGCTCGACGTGACTCACTCGCCGTGATCAAACCGTGTTTTCTACGTGAACAACGGAAATTCCACTTTTATGCAATTCAATTAGCAGTTGTTTCGCGGGCACTTGTTGGTACCAGCGCCCCGGTCCGCCCTCTACCACGGCGACTGTATATAGAAACAATCGCGCTTTTCTACGTCTTCTAGAAAGTCCATTATTTGCATGGGGGTTGTCTTGTTGACTTTCAAGCAACATTTCAGGAAAAAGCACTTAGTGATGGTTTTTAGGGATTTATTCTCCACAGAAGTTTCCCTTCCTTTCAAAAAGTCGGCGTAGTATTTATTGGAAGTCGTGTAATGCTTTTACCCACTTTTTTAAACATTACATGTACATTATACATAGGCACATTACATTTGTTAAAGATAAAAAACCCAAACGATATAGTAAAATTATAATATGCCTTTATCTGCGACAGTAGAAAAACCAATTGCCTTCCATTTTTAATTGATTAAATTTAAAACACATCATTACCTATAATTTTTGACGAGTGACTGACCTTTGGACCTTGCGAATTTTGGACTTATAGTTTTGTTTAAACTCTCTCATTTATGTAAATTAAGCTTCTACCCACAATCCGCTCTCAACGAAAGGTTTAACTCTGAACTGATGAAAACATTTGTTACCAAATTAATTTTAGGAGAGATGAATAATTGAATTGAGCCAATAAGTCTTCTAGCTGTCCTCGCATGATTTTCCATTTTCTGGAAAGTACTTAAATTGCTTAAGCGCTGCTAATTTACATATCTGATTTAATATTTCAATTTTTAAGATTTTTAGAACTGTTGTAAGAATTTCAAATCACCCGGATACCTTTTAAGTTCGACTGAAAATATGGACAAGCAATTTCTAATAAAAAAAAGGTTTAAAATATTTTGTTAGATACCATCCGAACAAACTTCTCACATTCGTTATCGAATTTTAGAAAATAAGCGACAGCTTAAGCTTCTGTCGTTTTAATTATGTTTGTGACCATACCAGTTTACACCAGTTTTCTGACCATATAGTCGTAAAACTCTATGAGACTTGCTTACTTATATTCGTAAAGAAACAAATCAATATCTATGGGCTTAACCTCTTGTTCCAATTATAAAAATTCCAGTTTTGAATTCCGAGTTCAAAAATAATAATAAAAATAAGCTCTCTTAAAAGTTTCGAAGAATTGCCAAGGGGTTTTCTATTATAATTTTGTAAAACGACTTTCAATATTGCTATCAGTGTTTAAAATTTTTATTGCATAAAAACAGCGTTTGGGAGGTATTTACGTCTGATGATTTACCAAACCACGCTGTCTTAATGGTCTGTTGCTAATCACTTCTACACTTGCGTGCAAAAAAATCGTCCCACCTCGTACGAGTCGATTGGGAACACAATTAATCAAAAAATAAAATTAATAGAAAAAAGTTGTTACTATTGTTTGCTAGATAAAAAGAGAAGGTTTCATTAAACGTGTTTAAACTGTCACAGATTTTTTTTATTGATTTTATAGACTTATAAACAAAAACACTTCTTTGGAAAGAAAACTGATCTTTAGTTCATATCCGGGCTTCGTCTAGGCATTCTGACTGCCAAACGATACATCCGGAAGATGTTAGAGCAGCATGTCATGCCATACGCTGGTTTTGTGGGCGAAGGTTTCATGCTCATGCAGTTTTTAAGTCTGTAAAACCAATTAAAAAAAATCTGTGACAGTTAAAACACGTCTAATGAAACCTTCCTTTTTTGTCTAGCAAACAATAGTAAAAGCATTTTTTTTTCATTTTTTGATTGTTTCCAATCGATGCTTACGGGGTGGGCCGATTTTTTTTTTTTTTTTTTTTGCACGCAAGTGTAGTTTATAACATTTCATTTTTCTGGTTTGTCTTCCTTTTTCAATTTCGAACCTAAGTATTTGCTAAAGTCGAAAGCGAAATATCTTAGATTAATAAATTAAGTATGTTTAATGTCGCCCAGGTCACTGTATTTGTTATGAATAGCAAGCAGAAACTTCCAAGAAATGGGTGTTATATAAAATGCCAAAGACTACCAGAGTGATTCATTTAATTTTTCTGCATTGTAAACTTATAAAATTGTTAAGGCTGTGAAGCCCGATGTATCCTCAGGAAAAAATCGAGATGTGAACTTTTGAAACCTTAAAAAAAATGTCATCTCACCAGTCTTTGCAACAAAGAGTTACTTCACCATGTTTTTCTTGCTTTTTTTATACAGCGAGATAAAAACTCTATCGCAAGTGTAAATCTGCTGGCACCAAAATGAAAACAAAATTTGCCTTGAGAGGTGTTTTGACTTCGAATCGCCGATTAAGTATTCACGAGCGACCGTATTTAAATAACAATCTGGTTTCAAATAATTTCCGATAGAGCAGCATTTCTATAAATTCAGCTTGTTTTTTCTCGCCCAATAACCACCAAAGACAAAAAAGCTTCATTTTTAGCTGAAGGTGTACAAACATTAAAAGTAACAAAAAACGTTTGGGAAAACCTGCCGTTCCTGGAAAGGTGATAAAAAATGCAGTGGTGATCTTGAACTGGGCATGAACTTTGGTCGCAATTTGGTGATATAAAATAAAAATTTGAGCGTGTACCACCTTACTTCGAGCTCTATTTAAACGAAAAAAAATAAATTTTTAGAGTCCCACAATTATACTGTCAATAATTTTTGATAGCAGGTTTATTAATAATAAGCTAGTTTTATTTTCCATTCGTCTGCTGAACTTTTTTCTTCTTTTGCGAATAAAATTTAATAAGTGTGAAATAAAATAAATCACTTTTGTAAATCGAGCCAAGAGCAAGTGAAATGAATAAAAAGGCTTTTGTTTAAAGACGATGACTCATGCGTTAAGTTGGAAAAAAGACCGTGACATTTTGTGTGGATCGTGTAACCTTTCGAATGCTGACGTAGGTACTTCAGCCACCCGCATGCAGATCAAGTGAAAAAGGGTTGGGCCCACCAGATTCTGCGGTTCTTGTGGCGAAGTAATTCATACACTTGCTCAGTTGTCGATTTAAAAGCAGTTTCCAACACTCTACGACGTGAACGGCACTTTTGCGACTGTTTTCTACGATTTTATGTTAAACTAAATAAAAATGTGTGTTCCAAAAAACCTGAACCTCGTTTTTTTTTGTAATTACTAGTTTATTTATATCACCTACAACCGTTAACTTACGTTACTTTTTAATAATATTAATTATATGTATATCTGTGCAATCTTGATTGGGCCTTATTTTTATAAGAAGTGATTTCCTCTTTAAGCCCGTGCGCCTGTTTTATGTATGAGAGTATAATATTATATATGTAAACGCAGCTATTGTGTCGGCTCTTAGTCAAAACCCTACCTCTTGTGAAACCTCTATTTGGAAAAATATACCTAAAATAAAGCCAATTAAAACAAAACTCAGTCTGTATGGAAAAATGTAAACAAATATTCGCTGAACGGACTTTATCATTATCGCAAAGAACTAAAGACTTCAGCGAGTGTTTCCTGTTCGTGCTGAATGAGCATAATCAAGGCTGTGATAAGCGCTAAATGAGGCAGCGGATGCAAGGAATCTTATCGCTTGGCTCGTCACGGAGCCAGAGGTCTCTGTTTGCTTTGATTCACTGGAAAATTCTAAGGCCAGGTTTCACAGCTCAGCTTATGGCTAGCTGGGTGCACCTGTAAACCCCGAAGTTATTTAAAGTTTCTGTGGGGAACTAGCTAATTGAATTCTCAAAATAAAAAAATGTTTCATTATTTTTGTTAACATACATATTTACTTTGCTGTTTTCACGGCTTTGCTCGCCTTTTTGGGCACAATAAATTAAATAAAAATTGTTTTCATATTAAAAAAAATAACAAAACTACATTTTATACAGGAGTAGTGCAGGCTTCGAGGAACGGAAACGAAGAAAACTTCAGAAGTATAGGTACACTACCATACCATTAATTTCAAAAGTTATAAACAATGTTTCGCTTAAATACACTGGCAAAGTATACTTTGAATTTCGATGGCCGCATAATTCTGCAATCGTTACGAAATCTCAAAAACATCAATTTTCTCTTTATGCAATAATACAAAACAATTTAACATTAGTATAAGACATAATCCAACCATTCAGTGGTTGCAAAATGCTAAAACCTAGGGCTCTATGTCATTTTGCAGATCCCCAACTTGACCCAACATAACATATGTATGTGATATTAATATGGCCATATATCAAAACTGAAACGCTTTTAGCTTCATTAAATCTGCACAAACTGGTCATAGCTCACTTCCCAATTTAAAATCGTTGACATCAGACGAAACCTGTCTTACAATTATGAAAACAAACAGCTGCTGAAGCAATAACTCCCGAGGAGCTCTCCAAATTTATGATTTTCGGTTTAGTTTTATAGTTTATTTGTATAAGGAGTATACTCCGAAGCACCGCTTACTGTGCGCATAAGCCAGAACAGCGATAGTATTCTCTAATCTACATATGTATGTAAATTATCTGAAATTATTCTAAGAAAATTCGTACATCTCTCATGGTGTTCCTAAAGGTGTTTTGCAGCATCGTCACATTTTTCAAGGTAAACACTCGCGTAATCAAATGGAAATGGGTGCGAAGCAAAACCCATAACTGCCAGTTGTTTCAATTGTTGCATTAAAATTTGCATCATTTTGGAGCTGAATTTCTTGAAGGACATCGCGATATGAAGAGTACGAATTGTATTATTTTAAAATGAGCTAGTATTTTTATTTTTTTAATACACTGAAAAGTAACTGGTAAAGTGCGCCTTTTTGTTTTAAAAACGGATTGTTTTCAAATTGAAAAACCTCGGATATAATAGACGTGTCCGGAATTTCAAAAAATATGTTCATAATATAATCTGTATTCTTTTTCAATTACTAATTTTATTTTTATTTATTTATTTTATTTCGAAAGTTCAAGACACAAAATAGTTAGTATACACTTCACTATAAAAGTTTTAGTTCTTAACTTAGAATTTTATATTATGGTCCTAAAAACACAATTTGCACTGTAGTAATTTTGATGGAAATTCATATAAAGGTATAGATTTTGAGAAATAAGTACCGTTCAATTTGATTTAAAAATCATATTCCATCAATTTGTTTGTCTGTTCCTGCATTTCCGAAGTGGGTTCATATCTAACCGATTTCAAAAATCTTTAGATTTTATTAATATATAATAATGAATACTGGAAATATTTTTACTTGTTGAAAGACACACAATTTTTAAATTGTTTTCCACTGTCCAACTCACCTTCTGTGGACAGTTGTTCGAAATGAGATCAACTTTTCTGTTCAACAATGAATTGCTCCATTACCAGGGTTTGAATATGTTGGAATAAAATTCGTTTCGGTGGAAGACTTTTGATTAAGTTTACAACCACAATTGCCTGGTAATCGAAAAATACACGTTTTTGTCGGTTAATTGCAAGTGGTACATTGTCCGTGTATAAACCACAAGGTTTTTTTCTGTGCCAGCAACTTGTTAATTGGCCGGCCATAACCGAACCGCTGAAACAAGAAAAACTGAGGAGGCCCTGGTATAACTTAAGGAGAAATTTGAAATCTATGAATAGTGTCAAAATCTCATTTGCTGGGATAGACTTTTGCCGGATGGAAAAAGTTACCAGCGAGACAGCTTCAATTGGAAAAATAGACAAAGAGCGTTGCTGCGGCAACAAGTGGATCGCCACACGGCAGAGTGGCACTATCACTTTGTCTGGTCCGTCGACGGCGCAAGGCATCTTAGTGAGCGCACGAAACGAGTGCAGCGCCTAAGAAACAGCCAAGTGTGCAGCCCGTGCGCAGTTGTCTTCGGCGAAGTTGAGCAGAATCAATAGAGATGCAGGTAAAAGGTGGGCAGTTGCGACTCCGCGAGATTTACGACCATTGCGAGATACATGGTTCGGGTGAAAAAGGAAAAGGAATATATATGTATATAAAAATCGAGCGCAGTGCAGCATAGTCAAAAAGTCAATGAACTGAAAATGACCCAAATTGTTGGCTCACGATGCGAACGAAGCCGCAAGGTTTCATTCAGTTCTTAGGAAAACAGGTAAAGATTTTGCGAAGTCGATGGTGACGACGACGACGAAAACGAAGACGCAGGCGACAAACGTGCAGGGCTGTGCCTCTTTTCCCTGTACCATTGTTTAAAAAATCGCACGCGAGAGGACTGTCGAGAATTGTGGAGAACGCACCAAGATGGTTCGTTCATCAGTAGTCTCAACGTGGTTTTGCAACTTAGATTGCACGGAAATAAAACGGCCAATTATATAATTTTATAAGCAGCCGCGCCGTGTCGAAAAAACTGACGAACTCATCGACGGCAGCCACGGCCGCAAAAAAGTATTGAGCAAGCAAGCAGGAAAAGCAACTTACAATGACGAGCACCTGTTGTTCCACCTTCGCCCTGACGGAATATTGTCATTAATCCAGTCGCGTGTGGTGCCGATCACTAGACTTAATTAATGCACAATTTTTTCAACTTTCATTCGAGACACTTTGCACTGTGGTTATGTGGCCGTTAGATGGATTCCAACGCACTTTTAACAACAGGAGCACTGAATGGAACGAATTCGCGCAAGGCTAAGCTAACTCCAACTAACTTCAACAGTCATCCGCTCGGCGGGAAGGAAGTTACTGAACTTGTTTTTTTGTTTTTTTTTGGCCACTGCTGCTTCCCCGGCGGTCAGATCAATTTTGGCATGCAACGATCTCTGCGCACCACTTAATTGAAGTGGTATCACCACTGGAACAATTCGCCTCAAGCAATGGAGAAAAATAGGCTTCTTCAGAAATTAGACCGCACCGAGCAAGAGCAGACCACCAAACGAACAGCCGAATAGCTCTTGACTTGAACGACTGGCTCTGCTTAGCCAGCTAAGACGCAAGCCAAGACTATCTGCTCGCTAGCCTGGCTAGCTGGCGTGGTGTGAGTGGCTCTTTTCGCTGGAATTGCCGCTCACACGCGCATTTTTCTGCTCGGACTCGAAGCAGACCGGACTGGACCTGCCGCGGAAAATCCAAACCCTGCCATATGTTCATCTCGTCGCGCTTGTGCGGCATGCGACAGCGATAATAATGGCTGTCTGCGGTGGGCTGCGATGGTGATGGTGGTAGGCGATCGCGCTGCCAACTCGTTCGGCCGTTGATCACTAGCCTCGGCGCAGTGTTGTCATAACTGACGAGATCACCGCGCACATCTGAGGCGTTTACGTGGATTTTGGTCTTAACATTTCAGCGGGGGCAGATCTGCGATCATATGATCGGTAATGGTCTTGCAACGTTTTTTCATTCATATTTTGTCATATTTTTTACAGGTGATCAGTTCGACTGAAATAGCTCGGCATAAAAGAACTGAGTTTATAACTGACAACCTGACCTTGGTAGACTTTTTTTGCAAGATCATTGGAAGGGAACGTTTAAAACACTAATTAAATTCCGCGTTCATTATCTCAGAAATATACTTGCATTCGCAAGCGAAAACAAAATCTCTAAGATATAATTTTTAAATAAATTACAAAGAATTTTTCGATGCGGTTTGCAGTTACTTTTTATAATAGAAATATTCTGCTTTACTAAAATTATCTCACTTTAATTTTTTTGTATTAATAATGTAATTAAGTTACGAAAAATCAGCATATGAACAGAAACGAGAGATCGGTTTAGAGCTGGGGATTGCTCTATCAAAGAATATAAATTCTATTTAAAACTTTGTTAATTATTTTTTTAGGCTAGCGGAGTCAGGAAACGGAACGGTCATCAATTCAAACATCTTGGACTCTTGCATTTGTCCCACTGGAAATTGCAATTTCTAAGACTATTAAATTCAATTGATAAACTGTAAAGCTACATTTATATAAATATAAAATTGAGGAAGAATAATTTTTGGAAAGCCAATTGAAGATTGTACAATAACTGCAAAACATAACGATCTGGCAGCACTCCCATAATCAATTTTTATTTATTTCCATCCCTGCACTACACCGCTTACTTTTTGTGGCTCAACAGAGCGACCAGTGTAACCTTTTTGCGTTTTTTCGTTTTTTGTTTTTCTTTTCGAGCGCGAAACATTGGCACGGACTGGTACAGAGCACGCCACACACACGGCGATCGTGCAATTGCACCACTACACGCCAACATGCGGGAAAGATGCCGAAATCGCTTCAAGACTCAAATTGAAGATTGCGGCGCTGATCGCATTCAGTCACCCACACAGCCAGGTGGCTAGATCTAAAATATAATGCGGTTGACATTTTTCGCGCCGCAGAAAGATCTCCTCCAGCGATCGGGGCCCATGCCTTCCGCACCCCCCGTTCCCGGCGGTGTGTGGAGAACCGCTCCAACACCACGACGGACTTCCGTTTTTGGCCGGATTGTGTTTTTGTTTTCCATCTGATCGAGCCCAGATCGGCGCTCGTGCGACCTCCAGCTTGCGCCGATCCAAAGGTGGCAGAAGCTCGCCGATCGAATTTCGGGGCGTTCATTGTTCCAGCGATCAAAGCCGCGTCTCCGCAACGCACGTCGATCGGGGCGCAGTCAAAAGATGTCCTGAGGGAGCCTTGCTAAAGGGGGTGGATCGCTGCACACGCGAAACGTGCTCTCTCCAAAGTCGCAGTCAATTTGGCGTCATTTTGCGCACTCCACCAGCCAGTTTTCCATTTACGTCTCAATTTGTCGCTTTATGCTATCATCTCTGCAGAAATGAAAGTTTAGGGATTGAAAGACGCAAAACAGAAATATTCGCAGTTGCGAACATTTGCGTGCATTCGACTTATTAGCATTTTATTTGGAGAGTCATCAATTCGACAGCTAGCAAATATTTGCACAACATTTATGACTGCAAGCCAAAGAACAATAAAAAACCCGAATTAGGTCGTAAATAAAGTTCTCAAGATTGTATTTTTAGCGTTAACTGATGTCTATCTTTTGCAAAAACGCTGTAACACGCAATATTTTTTATGTCTCTGAATAACATCTAATGTAATGTCGTGTTTTCTCCACGTGAAGAACTCTTCCTTCATAACAAGAAGTTTGCTTCCATATTTATGGGATGTGTAAAATTATAATTCATAAAGTCTCTATACACATTTGTTAATTAAATCTTCTTGAGACTACTCAAGTATGCACGGGCATAATTTCTTGTTTCGTAATCATAAAATAATAATTTTATGAAGTTGAAAATAAGTTTTTATTTTGCCATTGAGTAGGTTTGCAACTTCCTAATTTTGTAAGATCATCTGCGAAGTGGGCAAATACTCATTTTACAAGACAAAAACTGTACTACTTATGTGTTTTTTAACTCATTTTTTATAAATTTGTTACGTTTTAAAAAAAAATCATAATATATGTATTTCTATCTATATCTACACGTACATATGAGCTGAAAACTCTCCAAGTACAATAGTTGTTTTTTTAATTAACTGCAAAGCCCTTAGCAAACCAATTCCAAGAAAAATATTTATAGAGACTTCTGGTTACAAATTTGTTTGGACTTAGATTTTATAAAGAAGCCATTAGAGGAGCTTAACTCGTTCACGAATTAAAATACTGTGACAACCAAACTGGAGGACATTGCATCGAGATTAAAAGGGTTCTGATTATACCCAATTCTTCAAATATCGAAACCAGGAAAGAAGCTTTCTGAACTCTTTGATACACACGATTTCAAAGATAAAAACCTTATTTTGCACAGAACATATATGTTTGTTATTAGAAAAAGGAAAACTTTCAATAAGATGTTAAACTGTATGAATGTTTTATAAATACTTTTCCAAATGGTTTAAAATATATGTCACCATGCATAAAAACTAAGCGAAATGTGCCACTGTTTTTAACTCACCTTAACCCCAAAGAGTCAAAACAGTATATTCTGAAAATTTCAGTAGATGTAAAAGTGAAAATTTCTTACAACAAAAACAATTTGACCAACTTAATTGAAATACTTTGGAGTATGTAGAAGGCATAAAAAAATCGGAAACCAACATCAAACAACACAAATGGCAAATAGCATCATACTAATGCATGAAGACTAGATGAAATAGCTTAACGAATCATTTGACAAAAGAGAAAAACTTCTTGAAAGAGTTTATTAAATGCAATTTAGCCATGATAGACAAAACGAGCCGATTCGTTACGATTCTCATAATAAAACTCCTGAAATATTACTGTGAATCTCTGCCATGGGAAACGGCGAGAACGTTAACAACAAAAGAAGCAAAACCATCAGAACGTGAATGAACTCTCCGGTTAATTTGCATACGGCAGTCCCATAAAAAGACCGCGGAAACTTTCTCTTTGCAGCGATCGGTCCCCATATTGGGACTTACTCAAAATTTAGCATTGACCTTTGTTCGTCAAAGCGTTTTCTACCCAAGTCCAAATCGGCCCAACTCGCTGCACACCACGCATATGAACGCCATGCACCTGCCTTTTGCGCGGCGTAAACAATCGGACGACGGACTATTTTTACACTCGTCCGTCGACCGCGCGGCGCGCACCCGCGAGCGAGAGTGACCCAGTAACCAAATTTAGAGGAAAGACAATGCGCACCGCACCGCGCCGCACATCAACGGGAGCGCACGGAAGCCGTTGGAAGAAACAATTACCAGATTTCTTCTTGGGCACTTAAATCGGCCGAATAATGACACTTTTTTCGCCGAATCGGAGCTAGAAGGCCCTTGCTGAAACGAAGACGATCTCTCGGTTGGCCAAGTCGCTTTTCCCCACAGCGGCACACGATCTTACCTCACACGAAAACGAAGACGTGTGTGGAAATTTTTTGAGAAAGGAAAGTGGGAACTAATTTATCACAGATCTTTCAGACTTCTGCTCGAGTGGAGCGGCAGCCCAAGAAAAAGAACCACAGAAAAACAACTTACGTCTTTCCAAGGTGGTAAAAAATCCCCACAGCAGTTAACTAGCTTAGGCCAAACAACACGATCTTTTCGGACGGATGACTCTTGGAAGCTGCGAGCTTTAGCACTCTGGACCGCGCACTGACATAACCGTCACATGGACTGGTCGATCCACGCCAATTCTCAGGGTTGTCGTTTTCCCATCATCAGAATGTGCTAAATGTGGACGGTTCCACCAACTAGGAACTGCCGCAAAATTGCCTTTTTAGTTCTAAAATCTAAAATGTTGTAAGTACCGAAAACTTCGACGTTGAATCGCAAAATTTAAATGGATAGTTCAGCTACAATTAGCGAAATTATCGACATTAACATCATGCAGCATGTATCTTTAGACATGCACAAACTTAACTTACTTTCATGCACTGCAACTATGTGCTTACTTAGACTTTTTTATATTCATTTAAAACGAATTTTCCCTCTAAACGCTCAAAATATTACCTATACAGGTTTAAAAAAATTTTCAAAAACAGATCAGACATTGAACAATAAGAATTCTGTGTCCACTGCTGCTCGAAAAAAAGAAAACAACACTACTTTTAATGTAAAATAATTTCTAGAATCAATCTAAATAAAGTTATTTTCTAAACGAAAATGATTTCAAAAATATTCTGTAAAAATATGATAAAAATCTGAGCATTAGTTATGGAGATATACGACTTTCAACGAAGCCGTCACGAGCCCCTTCAAACTATGCTTAAAAAAAACTTCAAATGCGTTGTTCTTGAAACAACTTTTTTAAAGTACCTCCAGAACGGATTGACGGATTGCTTTCAAATTTCAACCAGTTATTTGAAACATAAAACTGATGGTACTGATTGGAAGCATTTTTCATTTTTAACATACATATATTCTTTTAAATTACCCAAAATGGTCCATTTAGTACCAGGGAAATATATGTATATGTATGTATGTGCTTGCTAATAAATTCCTTTAGCATTTTGATTTATGATCGAGACTTGAGTCACAGCGAAATCGTAAAAAGGCTTTATATTGCTCTATCAAAGCCCACACGTACATATATAATAAAATAAGAACAGATTTAGTTTGAATCCGGTCAGCGTCAGAAGTATGTTCCTCTAATCCTGTAGGATCAATAAATTAAATTCAAATATTTACTCTTTCAGTTATAATGCAAAATAATTTGCCTAAAATTTATATTTTCAAAGGAAGAAAATTTGGACTTGAAATGTATATGAAATGACTCTATTTCGAAAATGGAGAAGAATGGAGAAGAAATAAAGGTTCATACCTTATCTACCAGGTGCTCCATGCCTTCTTCATTCAGATTTGGATGCTTTCTTTCACACTTTGTACAAATCCATTTATTAATATGAAAGCCATGAGCATTTTTTTCTTAACGCTTAGTTCCTCAGACGTTCGTTCAACTTGATATGCTAAAAATACAGTAAACTTTTAGAAAGAGCATGAACATTTTATGCTTATTTAATGCATTTTTGCACAACGCTAATAATGACATCTTTAAATTGAATGAACAAATGTTCGCATAGAATAACGCCGCTATACAAAAGCGGCGAAATTAGTGCCGCGAAGTAAAGATTAACAAGCTACTTCTATGCTTATTTGAAAAGTGATGTTTGAAGTAATAGCGGTCAAATATGCGTGCAAATTTCTAGTGAGTCCTGCTCCCGAGCCGAGCAAGTGGAAGAAGCGCAATAAAGTCGTTGGAAGTCAAGGCGATTTCGAATGGTCCTTTTCTGCAGTCCGGCTGCAGTCAATTAACGACAAATAGATGCTGTCCAGGTGGATTTGCATTTTGTGGCGGCTCGTTGCAAAACGCTGGGGCTGGGATAGTCAATCCGCATTTCATCACAGCTGGCCGGGAAAAAGCAAAAAACAAAGCGGCCCGCGGGGTAATTAAAATGCATAGAAAAAAGAAAAGCACAGTGCCGACTTCTAGCTGGAATTATTATTCGTCGTGTGCGTGCGAACGTGTCTTTAGCTCTTTTTCCCCGTGTTTTTTCGAAGAAGTCGTGAAAATGAATTTTTCTGCCTTCTGCTGGTCTTGCGAGTCGGGACTCATTTTGCAACAAACAATAAGCGCCGGCCGTTGAACAATAACTTTGCGGACCGAAGGCGGGCGTTGCAACAGATCGCAGCGATTGCAAAATTTTTTGTGCATTTTTTCGATGTTCATACGCCAATTAGGCGGTGCAGCGAGTGAGTCCGCAAAAAAGTGGTTTAATTAATCAACGATTGTGGAAACTAGGTCTGATAGGAATTAATTAAGACGGGCATTGCTCGCTTTCGATTCATGCTGCCTCGAGATTTTTGGGCAATTACAACATCCTTTGATTTTCATATGCGAATCGGCTTGCAAAAAATGTTTAATTTGGCTTTTATTTTTATACCATTTATATTCTTATTCATTTTTATTTTTCCATTCCATAAATTCTTAAGTTTTATGTATTTAAATATGTAATTTGTTTAGCAAATACATACATATATACCAAACTAAGGATAAGTTTTACGCAAGGAGAAAATTAAATAGATTAAAAAATAATAAATTTTTTTCATTTATTGCGAATTTTAAGTTAAAAAGTGCAGAATTTTGACGTGTACAATTTTTTGATTTTTCGATTTTTAGCGTTAAAACATTTTCCTCAAATTTTGAAAGGAAACCTCTTTTAAATGTGTTCGCAGTGGATTAATATGCGAATTGGCGCAACGACGAGTTGCTCCCCTGGAAAATAAACAACGAGAGCCGCAGTCTAGAAAACGTGTCACAGCCGCGACGAGCTGAGAAGGGAATTTCCATCGTCCGACGACGCTAACGAACGCTTCAGATTTTCGGTGCCAACTTGTGCCATCTCTACTCCGACCCAACGCATTTCTTCTCGCTAAAACTGAGTTTTGTTTGTCTATTGCGCTCGATTGGATTCAAGGATGAGCCGGTGCTCTTGCGGAGCTGGGGCTGGGGCTGGGGCTGGGGCTGCGGGGCTCCGGGGCTTCGCGGCGATCGACTCAAAAGTTCAAGAAGCATTTGCTTGCAGGAAGTGGTTATCTCATTTAGTTCGGTTGACTGAGGCGTGCTATTTTTAACGCCACACAATGCCCAAGTCCGCCGGCAGGTTCACCTTCCTCCTCAGCGTCCATCTGAACTTCAATTAGACGAATATAAATAAATTATGTAATCAACTGGCGCGGATTGCCGTCTTTCGCTCATATTTCTGCCAGTTGATCGCTTTGACCCATTTTCCCATCAGAGGCGATTAGAAGCCGGTCCGGTCCGTCCATAAGTTCTTCGGATACCTTCCCGTTCCCACGAGAGAGCTCCAGTGGAATCTGGAATGTGGCACGTCTTCGCGAGGCGGATGCAATGCTCCCAATCGCCCAGGTGGTCAGAGCGGGAATCGCAAAATAAACAGCGGATGTCTTTTCGGATTTGCACCTTCTTTCATCGTATAATTGTAATTAATAACTATGGTTCTGAGACGTGGATTTCCCTGGATTTTCTGAATGCTTTTTGAAACATTTTTAATTTCGAATTTTCCCTATTGAACAGAAATATCGTTCATTTTCGTATTTATCCTTTAATATGATCACTTTGTTGTCCGTCTATCCGTGTGTCAAGGCTTTCTCAGAAAAAGCTTGAGGTATCAAATTAAAATTAATACCGCGCCTCATGCTACTGTTAATATTGAAATTTTTAGTTTAACGCAATAAAAAGACACCGCATTTCAAATCGTTCTTTCATAAAAGTACACATTCACTCACTGATCATCAAAACCTATAGGATACTTCCCAGAAGGGGAAGCATTTGGTATAAGTAAAGGTATAAATAAATCCGAAAACCATAAATTTTTATTCTATGTGTTAATTTATTTTAATATAAATAAGTCAAAATCATAAACCTACTACATAGTTGAGAAATGATTCAAATAGAGTACTAACTGCTTATTAAGTTTTAAAATAATAGAGAGGCACAGAACCCTCGCCAGTTCTACTCGAACTCGTCTGTCTTTTTTTTTCAAGAAATATCATATCAGTTAATTCAAAAACGTCAACGTAGTCCAGTTCTTGGATAAACAGATGACATTCAATGTTATACTCAGACTCATATTAAAATTAATCGAAATTTTCTCGCTCAATGTTTTCAAAACAGTGCATGTGATGCCATTAAAATATGTGTAGGTACATATGAATTAAAATAAGTTTTTTTTTGTATAAAGATTCGAAAGATTCGACGCAAACATTACGTAAAAGAAAAGATTTAAGCTAGAGTGGAGCGAAGATACAAGGTTTACTTAGCAGAATTGTAGAAGAAGGAAAGTATTACACAGGTGCCTTAATTATTTTTACATGCAGTTTTGATGAAAACCCAAAGATGCGAATCAGAGTATGTGGGAGGCGCTGCCCAGTCATCGACGCGTCGGGATCAATTAAGTCGACTCTAATTACAAGCTCTGGAATAATCAAGCGCGGATATTTTCAAAGACGCCGCCGTGCTGAGAGGAAACAATCTGAAGATCAAGGTTAGTGGATTTTTGTTTCTTGTCACCTAATTTGCAGAGGTGGGCTTGGTGCGGAAATTATTCAAGGAATTTTCCGGCAGTCTGAAATGCCATCAAAATCGATGCAAATAATCGTAGGCATTGATTTTGAGCCACAAACAATGTCGCCAGGTGATTCGCATCTCGGAACAGAATTTTGCGTCGGTCGAATTTTGCGAACTCTCACTTTCGGTGCAAAATCTGGAATTGGGTGCAGCATCGATTCAGATCGGCATGGATCAGGGTGAGTCATCGCGGGAGCCCGAGCCGTGGAACTGGTTTCCCATGGACCACCGCCGTCCACCGCCGACCACTGCACCGCCTCGCGGTGTTTGAGCAGTCGTCGCTTCGCTTTGTTTCTTTTGTACTTTGGCGCTTTTATTGTAAGTTAATGGAAAACTCTCAACAATAACTTTTCACCTACGTGAAGGTGACATGTGCTTACCTGAAAATACCAGAAAGTTTCACAATTTCTCGTAGATGTGACGGACTGCTGCATGTTTGGGACAATTTCTAAAGGATTTCCACGCATTACTCGATTATAAGAAAATCGACGACGTAAAAACAAATTCAGGATAATATCCTAGAAGAGCATTTTATATTCAACTGAGCAACTGAAGAACCTAAAGAAGTTAAATTAAATGAAAATGTCTATTAGATCATTATTAGATCAATCCTTATTAATTTTTAATATGATGAATATGGCTATATGATTTAATTTTAAGCGCACTAAACCCTGTTTCTTGGCAAAACAACATAAGTCAAAAACAGTATTTAAATAAATATGTACATTTTTTAATTTAATGTTCATAAAATAAAAATGTTACAAACTGATTATAGCCTACATATTTGAAGTCTAACTACCTACTATAATAAACCAAAGAAAACTCTTGAAAATTGTCGTATTTGCATATTGCACAATTTTAATTGATTGCTGAAAATTTTTGATTTAACGACTTAAAAACCACATTTGAAAGGACCGATACTGAATAAGATTTGAAATTTCTCGACAACACTATCGACCAGAGCTTACCTAAATAATGTGTTAAAACTGCCATGGTATATTTCGCAGGTCCGTAAAGATACGAACCAACATTAAAATTCAAACACTATTTACTGCTTTTGTGGATTAAGCCAGAAGGTCCTCTACGCCCCTCCAGCGGCTTCGCTAACTCGTCCTAGTCACGTGTTTTAATCATGAAAAGATGCTCGATCAGATAAAGTCGGACGGAACGGGAAGCTGGAGGAGCAGCCGTTTCTACAAAGTGATAAATATCTGCGGTGAGGTCATTTTACATGTGAGAAGAGATTCGTTCTTCGGATGCTTGCGGTAATGACAAATTGCGCTCAATTAAATGTGGCAATTCGTTCCTCATGTGTGCCGTGCTTTACGAAGGCACCAAGTCAAGGCAATAGTTTCACAGTTTTACTTTCTTGTGTTTGCGTCTTACACTCTTACATAAAAAGTTATGTCACCAAGAAGTACATAATTAGACCCTAGAAAATTGCCGGAAAATTTGGGCTTTATTCAACAAAAACTCACACATTAACATTAAGTCTCTGTTTTAATAGGAAATATCACCAAATTAATACTTTAAAGCAGAGCAATTTGATGCAAGAAGGGTGTCAGGTTTAATATTAATAGCTCATAAAACGCAAAGGCACATTTGTAAAAGGCTGCATATTTTTTATTACTATATATATTTTGATAAATATAATGGGTTTTCAGAATTTCAAATAATAATAAAATGTATTAGAGCAACCTTTTGTATTATTTTTAGGTCAACTTTTAAGGTAAACAACCCATTCTACTGCTCTTACAATTGCAATAACTAATGAAAAATGTAAGCTGGACACAATCGTTGACGAGCAAAGTATACCTAAATATGTAAGTCTTTCTCCTTTTCGTTAAATACAATATTTGTGGCTCGTTAAAATTTCTTATGTGTAGAAATATATGAGAAAAACATACCTTTTCTGCATACAAAGTTTCAACGGATTAATATCCTTTTGCATGAATGTTTTATTTTTTTTAACTCAAAAAGCTTGGTGATCGATATGATCTTGAACCCAACAAAAATCCTTAAAAATCTTTGAAAGAATTTACTAAAAGAGGTATAAAGTGTATACTATAATGGTCCGACATAAAACCGAGGGCTATGAAATTCGCGAAAGTTCTCATTATAAAATCATTGGATTATAATTATAATCAGTTTTATCGAAAATTTTGAAGATATCAAGGAAAACAAGTTATCTGACTTAATTTTTATTCGCAGCATTCAAATGTTTAAGTTCAAAATTGTACAGAGACTGAATAGCGGACTGCCACCTGCTCAATAAGTTAGCCTAAGAAAAATGAGAATAAATTTAAATATTACAGGACGGAAATCATTAGGTGAATTAAAAGCAGCTTTTTAGAATAAGTATGACGGTACCTATAGTTGGGAATTCTCGCAAAGATATAAAAATTCAAGTAGGAAAACAAGAGAGTCGTTTAGAAGAATCTTCTAGAAAGTCTAAATCAAATCATGCATATTTTTGTAGAACCGCACGGTTGGCGAAAATCTGCTTAACTCAAAGCCAATAATTGCCATTTCAATTTCAGATTACCCAAATGGGTGGTCCTACTAATTTGCAAATAGTCCACAAGTTCTGTTGATCATAGTTCAGCCGGTGGCGGTCAGCCAGATTGAGCTTACAAAACGGCGCGATTCTGCATCTCGGAGTGGACAATAAATTTATTTAGATCCCACAACGTCCGGCGAGCAGAGGAGCGGCTGCCTTTTCATCTAATATCAGCTCGTAAATTCAACTGCATTGAATTTGCGCGGATTTAAATTAAACCCAAGTCAGCCCCCGCGGTGGCCCCGCCAAAGGAAGACTCCACTCCGGCAATAAAAGTTCTTTGGTGTGTCTGGCCATTTTCTCTGGTGCGATCGCGAAGTTTTGATTGCGGCCACTTCGCGGTGGAAATGGAAGAAAACACGGAGGTCTCACCTAAGCGCGCGGAGCCAGCGCTGGCGCTCACTTTCTTCGAATTGCTTTTGCTGAGCTAATTAGCTGCCCAAGCGCCTATATGCAAATCGCACTGCACACGCAGAGGCAATCAGGGCGTGGATAATGCCAGTGCCCAGGCTAGGTACAGCAGCATACTTTCCGCTCTGCGCGAAGAAGAGATCGGCGCAATTCTTTTCCGGTCAGATGACATTCTATAAATAGAGGGAAAATCGCCACGAGATCGACGCATGTGGAGGAGTTCTTGCACCCAAGATAAGTCCAGTGAAAATTAGAACGCCCCCGACCACTGGTGCGCACTCCTTGCCTCAGGGCAATCGTTTCTGCGTTTCAAGCTTATCTAGAAAACTTAGGGGTGTACCATTTCAAATTTACGAATGTTTACCTCAATGGTGCAGAGTATTGCGTTTCGAATCGCATATTCTACGTATATACTACAAATTATGTACTATTTAATACTTCCAAATTTAATGCTCCAAATTTCGAAAAAATAACATAAACTTCAACTGTTCAATTATCATGCTGAATTTTAAATTTTAGGACATTTTTGCCAATACAATGTCGGAGTGCAAAATCGAAATTAGCCTTACTTTATTTGGCTCCGAATTCCAAGTTTCTAAATCCTATTTCGATCGCTGTTTCGATTTTTCGTAGAAAATTAAAATTATTTATTATTAAAATTAAATTGTTGTAAATTAAATTTTACAAACAACTTTTAATAAATTTTGAATTTTAAAAACCATTAAAATAAAACATAGGTCTTAAAAGAAATTGACTAAATGTGCTATTCGAATATTATTCGGAAAGCCTAATTATAATATATGGATAACTATGGCAGTATGGCACCAAAAAAGTGGCTGAAAAGCAGTTTATACTTTCAACTAAACCACGACTGTGTAGCCGCAATTTGTTCGAGCGATATGTGCTGATTTGGTAACTTCTGCGGGAGTCTCCTTAGGCATTCCTCTACGAGATTGAAGAGTGCCCCAATTTCCCCGTGGCTCCAAATGGCCAGCAAGATATTGTTCGCCTCCGATACGACCGCAGTCTCGCAGTCTTCAAAGAGCCTATTTTTACCTGACGCGTTTGTGGTTCACTTACACAACGCGAAACCATCGGCGATTATGGCTACCGCGTAGAAATCAGGTTTCGCGCGATGATCATCCACCGACATCGCGTCTATTTGGTCCGGCTACAGGCCAGCCGCGTTCGGCGTGAATCGCGAGAAGCAGTCACGCTTATTTTTAAAGCGAACGGCAGCGACGCAGGTAAGCGATAGTGCAATTCGCGGAATTTATTAGACAAGTAGAAATATTGCAGTGGTAGCGGGGAAGTAACTAGCGGAGTCGCGGAGGCAGCTTAAAAAATATTGCGCTGATCTTGAACTTAGGAGCCGTTGTCACTCGGGCAATCAGCGCTGCTTCACTTCTTCGCCGTTCTTTTCTGCATGGCTGAGACTCAGATTTATGCCAAGCATCACAGCTATTAAAGATTTTGTCCCGTTACAGCACGTTTCAAATATTATTATCTAATCTCTAAAGGATAACACTTGAAGAAATCCATTGTAGAAGATAGCTTTGCTTGCTTATTTGGGTAAATACCAACAATTAAATTAAATTCCCACTTTCCATTTATAACATACGAATAATATACAATACAAACCAAAGTAAAGTTTTATAGTTTTAAAATAATAGAATCATCAATCAATTTATTTATTTATTTATCTGTGATACAAGGTAGAATTAATTCTAGCTTGCTCTTTTGTTTTTCGAGCACTCGGGAACCTAAGCCCATATGGCGCTTTCTTTTTTGTATTTTGTGTTCCTGTATTTTTTGTACTATATATTTGTGTATGTGGGATATTTTTTGATTAACCAGCAAGGTATTTCATGTGGGAATCGAACCCTCAACCCCGGAATGACATCAATCTATTAAATCACTTCTAATACTTGACAGCTACATTGACCCAAAATTTTTCTGGAAGTTCTTTATTTTCGTAAAAATTAATATTTTGTTGTCTTATCATCTTTGTTATCTGACTATTATAGAATGTGATAAGTACGAATTTTATTTTGATAGTATTCAAAAATAATTATAAAAATACATTTTAGACATACATAAAATTATAAAACATGTATTCATTTTAACTCCTAACATTTGTTTTAAATGCTTTTGTAGATGGCACATAGGGATTCAAAACTGTTTCCAGACTTGATGTAAAACCACCTAAACATTCATATTTCATGTATCCAAATTCATCTAAGGAGAAAAACTTAAAGGTTTCAAAATAATTAAAAATCAACGATGCCACGTGAAAAAGCATAGTTTATACTATAGAATCCGAAATCTTTTTCCCGATATCTTCAAAAAGATAAGATATAAAATTAAGCAAAAAGCCTGAAAAGGTCTACTTTTGTACATTTAAAACTTTTTTTGTCTATAAAATATAAAATAATTTATAAAATAAAAAACTTTCAAAAACTACAAACCAAGCTGATCAAAATGCACCTGAAATAAAATAGAATTGATGAGTTTGAATTTAATTACCATTGCCTTTTAATACTTCCCTGTACCTGGGAACTCTACAGGTACTCCAAATCAATTGCTGAATTCCTGAAATGAAACAAAAATAAATGAATTAAGTTATAAAAAGGGGCCAGCCCAGGTCAAAGCAAACTTCCCTACGGCACAACAACAAAAACAATAGGAGAGATTGTGCATGTTAATAACAGTGTTAACTTCAATCTCTCCGCGCCGCAAGAGGAATTATTTTATAAAACAAGGCAATCCGGACAATATAAAAGCAAGAAGCAAACCTTGCAATATATTAAATATAAAGAAAACTGCCAATAATTACAAATTTGACAGTTGTCAGGACGAAACAAATTTCGTTGAAATTTACAAATAGAAATCACATTTAACACTGAATTGTACATAAAAAGGATTAAGGATAATTACCTGATGCTGGATTCATAGATTTAAACACAGAAAATAACACTACACGACACATATTTAACACACAACTCGCGACATAACAAACAATTTCACCGCCGATCGAAAACTGTCATCCATGATCTGACAGCGCGAAATAATTAAAGATTGGGCGGCGAATTCGGCGGAATTGCCCGATAAGGCTGAAATTCGCCGATTAATCAGATATTTTTAAAAATTTAAATTTTAAATTTTCCCAATAAGAGGAAAAGAGACAACACCAAACATGAAGGCATTCTTGTCGCACACTGTCGATAAGGCAGATTACCGGAAAGGGCCAGTCTACCAACAAGGTAAAAATGCGGCGAATTTGATAAATTAATATATCTTACGAAGGCTGAAAGAACTAAATTTCATAAACCATGCAGAGGAAAAAGGCCATATCAACACCCACCCTCTAGTGTATGTGCGAGCAAAAAGAAAGATAATTCTAAATATTCCTACGGCGAAATAAGTGATTAAGGCTACAACTTGACTACACTGCGAGGAGTATATAAGGGAGCGCTACAAGGAAGCTGCACTGGATAATTTTCTGCGATCTTGGACAACGTTTTTTTTGGCGGTTTTTTTTAATCTCTTCTCGGTTTTTTCACGCGATTTGTTATAATTTGCGTTAGGCACAGGAATTTTTTTTGCTCAAGTAATGCTCATTTTCGAGTCATTCAAGCTTGAAAATTAATTCCTGTAGGGGTTTGGACTTATAGATTAATTATTTTTTACGAATATTTTGCTTAACTTAGAATAAGAAATTGAATTGTTGAATTTGTGGTGGATTTTACTAAGCAGCGAATAAAGGAATCGTAAACTGAAACTGTATGCGTTTTCTAACCGCTACACTCCCAATTCGTTTTTTTTTTTCAGCAATTGTTAAAGAAAAAATTTGCACCAGCGGCAAAACATTTTTTTTTTTCAATTCATCAAAAAACACAAGCTCTTTATTATTAAAAATATATTATACTGGTTACAATTATAACAAGCGTAATAATTATTATTTTTAACACGTTTTTATTAGCTTTACCTGTATGTAATGGAATCTTTAAGCGTGATTTACACCCACTTCAAAACGTCACATAAAATTGAAACTTTGCACACTTACCAAGGACGAATGACAATGTAATAATTTAATAAGTTTTTTTTTAACTTTAATAAAATCGCCAGAATCAACAATTTATTTCGAAATACAATTATTATTTGAAGACGGGGGTAAATTTATTTTCTGTGTTTTTCGCTACAACTGTCGTCCATTTGAATTTTGCAAATTTAATTTCACACTTCAAGTGTGTTATTTAGTTTTTTGCCATTAAATCATCTTTTGAACTTATGAGCGAAAATAGGATCACGGCGATTTAGCAAGCACTAATTTGAATAATTTTACCCTTTTTCTAAGAACTTTGGATCTGGATAACTGCCATAAAAGTATGCAGTTGGTACTATCAAAACTTAGTAGAGATTCTCTACAGCATCCTTTGTAAAATATCTTTTCATATTAATAATTTGTCGTATGGATTTTGTGTTTTGGACAAAGCAATCATTTCACGTTTTTCAACAGTGAAAAATATATTGTTTGAATCTAATAAAATTCAAATTTTCTCTGAAATTCAATAGATTGAATAATATATGTAGCGATTTGGAGTTATTTTGACTTCCAAGAACTAATAAATTTTACGTACGGTAAAAACGGCTAGATCGCAAATCTAAATATATTGGAATAATATTCACCTATGGCGCCGAAATTTCAAAATCTACCACTTAGAACTTAATTTTTAAGATAATAACATGTAATCTAAATCATTGTGTGACATTCTATGAAAAAATTAAAAGAAGTAATGGTGTCATACCGTAGATTGTTTCAGGTCAGACTGCTCTCTCTCATTCTGGTTCTGGTTCCCCAAGATGAGGAGTGGATCCGAGTCAATTACCATTTTCACATTGAGTGACGCAAGTGCAATCCAAAATAAGCTCAGAAACGCGACCGTGTCGAGGTAACAGCTCCGTCTAATTGCACGCCGCGAGACCCGTGATTTCAATTGTTCCCGTGTAATAAGTCGGCGCCACACCTTCGCATTGTTGGAGGACGGCGGTGATGGCGTCGCGAGTCCCCACGGATGCCAATGTTAGGGGGCTTAAGCCCGTCTATTCAGCGCCTGCAAAAACCCCAATATAATCCATCTTGACGGGTGCTTGCCGCCGCCGTCCCGCGCGTCGCCCTCTCTTGGGGCCTCGAGTTCAAAGACATTCTACTTCGGTTGAGCTGCTTTGAGGCGGTGGACTTCTGGCGAGAGCCATGGCTAAAGATTGCATAAATTACGAATTCACGGAGATATCCAGCCTGATGCTAGTGCACTTTGCCAGAGCCTGCCGAATGTCTGTCTAATGGGGCTCATGGGGCTCTAGCCAAACTCGTTTGGTGCAGGCTCATTTGGGCAATGTTTCCTCGGCAACTCGCTATCACCAACTAGGTGCCTTTTTTACTATTTGCGGCAGTCAAAAATCGCGGATCAGCGACTGCAAGGCCATTGTGCCCATTCGGTTGGAAGCAATGCCACTTACCTGGAGATTTCGGCGCTCGTTTATTAATAGCTCACCTCAGCCACTGCCGGTGCATTTTGCTTCCTGGTCAGTTTGCCTAATTCAACGGGCGGTCATTAAGCGGGTGCTGCAGTGGCCGTTTCCTCATTGCCTAATTTTCATCAGTCAAACCGCTTCCTAGCCGTCGAGGAAATTATTTCGCAATTTAGATCGAATTTGGCCGCGCCAGAAGCGGTTCTTGCGACATTCTTTCGTGTTTGAGCCACTCCATCGTTGACCTTGCCCCTGCGAATTTCCATAATTTTGAGATGCATTCAAGAACGCCGCCACCTCCCGCCGCTAGTGGACTGATTTACATTCTGGAAAATAACACTCCTCTTGTTTACCAATAAATTTCTAGCACGAGCAGAATTCTAATGGAAATGCCGATGATCGCTTGTTCACAAACTTGTTCATGACACAAACGCGGCGAGTTCAATATCCGGGATAACGAGCTGCTATAAATTATCTTCCAGGTGAGGGTGCTTGGAGGGACTCAACCGTCACTAAATCGCGGCCATCGACATTCAGGATTTCTACAAGAGAGGTATAAAAAATTTAGTAAGGCTAAAAGCATTTATACTTTTTTACTTATTGCCTATTAACTATATGTATATGTATTATTCCCCGTAAAGCACACGAATAATTAAAGGGGCATACACACTAAAAAAATCAAATTTCTGAGTTAATTTTTTTTTTAAAGAAGGCATTCTTACTATTACAAATATTATTAATTTTATATTTAGGTACATTTTTCTGGTTGATTTTTAGTGAAACTTTTGAATTTTTAAGACAAAATAAATTTTTCGCTTCGGACTCGCTGAGCACTGTAATAATCTGGAGACAATGCCGTCGAATTTAAGTGAGTTGTTCAAAAGAGCTGATAGAGCTGTGATTTCAAGTATAAAATAAATTAAGTCTCAAGTTCAACTATTGTAATTTAATTGGCCAAGTTTGGTGATTTATGAATCGCTTATTTCTAAAGACGGATAGATGTAATCAAATCCATATTCTACGGTTTTCCTCAAAAGTCCAACAACTGGAATTAATCATCGTTGTAGCTCAGCAAATTGAGTGAACCGCTTACCTGGACTTGAGTCTAAAAAACCGAATTCGAATTCACTCAGGGCTTATAAAAAGGAGAGATAGAAGAAATTGCCCTTTTGACTAACAAATTCATAATATTATTCGTCGTCTTTAATTACTTTGCAAACAACATATGCCATAAAAAATCCAGCGATTTGTCTATTGCAAGGAATATATTTCGAAATAATCAAATTATATAAAGTTTATTTTATTTAAAACAGGAATCTCAAGAGAAATATGGAGCTAGCTAGCCAATCCAACCAGCAATAAAGAGGTTCATAAAAAAAAATCAAATCTCGCAAAATCCGCCTTAAAATGAATTCATCTGCCGACTTATGATTAGGAATGCTGCAAAAATATTGCGGGCCGGCAATTGCAACAACAACTGAAGCGATTCCCACGGTCAAGTCGGAGCGATTGCACAACGAGCTCCAGTTGCAGCCGCGTTTATGTGCAGAGGCTGCAGGTAATTGCAGCGAAACGTGTCTTTCACCTCAATCTCCAAACGCGACAATTAGATACCCGCGGCGATCTCCGCCGACTGGCAGAACGCCGCGCCGCGACCTCGGACCTCGGATCTCGATCAGAATGGCTAAGTCCGAGGGATTTCCCTCGGAGGCCGTAAAAGGCCCAAAAGCAATCAGCGAGCCAGGCACTTCCTGTTTTCTCCAGGGCGATTAAAGCAGTTTTTGCAGAAGTTAAACACGGGAAATGGTCGCTGCGCGCCACCCGATGCTCGTTCAGGACTGGCCACTTACTCATAATTCGCTAAGAGAGCTCACTAATTGCTCAAGCCTCAGGAAACATTTTTGGTGCCAACAGGTGAGAACTTTATTGTTAGACCCACAATGGCCGCGAGCGTGATGCAATTTTTTGCATCTTTCGGGAGCGCTGAAATTAGCAAATAATGCATTGATAAAATCGCGAGAAAACCGAGCCACTTTGTCTCGCAACCCGTCGAGGTGTCATGGGAAGAAAATTGCTTGGAGCTGCGAAAACTGCCTGCGCTGGGATTTGTTAGGTAATCCCGCTTCTTGGGAAATCCCAAATCAAACAGCCAGCGGCGGCACTTCGGAAGCTGGGTGCTAATTACGAAAATCATACAATTTCCCCGATGCGCACAATTTCTTTGGGTTACGGAGACACTGACGCGAGGCGCAGGTTCGGAGCCGGATCGCACCTTGAAAACGCCGAGCGATCGGTGCCATGGAATCGTTGCATAACAGCCAGCGGTATTTCTGGGCTCCAAAATGCGCTTCAGCCGAATCGAGGAATCACATGCTGGCGCATGCTTTTTTTAAATACCAAACTTCGATTATCCGGCGCCTATATTCAGTGGAGTAAGTAAGTATCGTACAAATACAATCTCAATCCATTTTCATTAGGTACTGCACCTTACTTTCGTTTCAACGTTACGTTTATAATTAGTAATACAAAAAACAACATAAATATATTTATTATATATTTGTATATTTACGTTTTGCGGTGGTCGTTTATAGGACAAATTTGAATTTCTTTATCGAACATCGTCTTTCAGTCGAATTCAAAGCCAAAGCACTAAAATTTTAATAACATGTCTTGGGTTGCAACGCGATTGACAACGATGACCGTAAAAAGTAACGTCCAATTAAATGAAATTGAATTATAACTGAAACAAAAAATTAGAAATACTATTCTTTTCCATGATTTTTTAGTTGGCTGATTTATTTGCTAAATCTAAAATAGTTGAGAAATGAACTAAATTAGTTGAAAAACAAACTAATTTTGTAATTATACAGGTGGTATAAAACACTCTTGAGCGTAATACAATACATATAAAAATGAACCTTTACAATTGCATGCCCACGAAAAAAAAACTGAAAGTTATGTTGCATACTGAAATAGATATGGTAACATATAAAAATTTCGCTTTCCATCAAGCAATGCTTTTCCAATTTCAAAAAGAAATTACACAACTTTATTGCAATTCCTTGTCAAGCTAATGTTTTCGTTTTTAGCAGGGAACATCCTTTGTTTGATTTATTTTATCAAACAGTGGCATTTTCGGGCATTCCAAATTCGTGCTAGAGAATAACAATTATTTACAGTGTTTTATGTGTCTACAAGTAAAATAAAGCTGCTTTGAAACTTTTACTTTTTCTTTCAGTTGTAAATTGTTAAAATTACATTTTATGTTTTCTGACAAAAAAGTGTTTTTGAAATTTTATTTTTTCTATGAGGTTAAAAGTTGTAAAGAAAGATGTTTCCGAAACGCGATATTTTAAAGTTTATGATCGTTACAAAAAGCCTTGTAATAAAAAGAACGACAAAATGAACGTGTGAAATCCAACAACTTATAAATATTTTCTGGTACGAAATATAAGTTATTTTCGGTCCCTGCTTTTTAATTATCAAGCAAATATCTTCGTTATGGTTTTTTCAGCTTACGCCAAGATTATGCAAGATTCTTGCATATTATTTTAATTAAAAACTGGATTTAATATAAAATAGATGGCAATTATTTATCATGTATGTATAATTTCCCGATGTCTCTGGGTCGGTGCTAAACGGGCCATTAAAACTGATCTTATGCACCTCGTTGATTGATTAGTTGGTGAAAAATAAAAACCACCTAAAAAAATAGGCTAACGAAGCCTAAGCGCTCACTTAAGAAAGTCCTGCGCCGACGAAGAAGCTACAAATTTGATAAGACGCGCATCTTCAAAGGAGCTTATCACAATTAGCCGGGACCCCGACCTCTGGCTCAACTGCTGTTCTCCGAGGAGTCGCCGAGCACAACTTGCGCTTGCTCCACGACGGGGCTCCGTGGGGTGCTCTGATCGCGGCCCCACAAGCCAAATGCATGGCCGTCCATGTGAGATGCTATCTGGGCAGCAGCGCGGTTGTTTTGTAATTTTGTCACGACTAGAAATCGCAAGAGTCCCAATAAATCAATGTCGCCGCGTGTTTTGATGCTTATTGTAAATAGCTCGGCCATTTTTAATGGAAACATTTCATTACTGCAAAATTTCGAGGTTGAACTCCTCGCCGCGTGTTCTACACCTCGGCAGGTAATTCTGTTTTAATTGCCGCACGATCGAAGCTCAGGTGTTTTCTTAGCCTCGGTGCTGTGATGCCCCACTCTTAAAAAAACAGCACGACTTTTGCATACAATCAAATCAAAAGTGCTAATTTTTAAATTCTAAAGTTTATAGCTTAGTGTTAGTGCAAATATTCGGCATATATTGAGATGTTAGCATTATTATATTATAATATTTTCAGAAGATTCTAAACATAAATGACAAAAAAACCTAAATTCGAGAAGATTCAAGAATTTAGATTTAATTTCTTTGATGCTTAATACAGGGTTGGAAGTGCAAATAATTATCTCGCCTTTTTCATCCCTAATTCTTTTTTTCTGCTCACACTTACATATTTTACAAATTATTAAAAGTTAAAGATAATGTAGAAATGATCTGTGCAAAACTATTAGGCTATTCTATGTTGATAACCCTTATATTAAAATTAAAGTCCAAATGATAAAAATCCTAATCGTTAAGGCTTATACCAGCGACACACCAATCGAAATTTAGAATTTCGAGTGTTCTCAATTGCAGAAATATATCATATTACCTCTGAATTTCTCAAAAAAGTTTCAGGCGAATATTCTGTAAAAAAGAGATTTTGACAAACATTTGACTTTAATTTCAAAGCAATACAATAATATTGTGAAATTCTAAATTTCAGTTGGTGTGTCGCTGGTATTACATTTTTTTACGTCTGAGTGCATCAAGTCAAAAGTATGATGCTATTTTTGGAGTCCAAATAGGAAGTGTTAATTATTTTTGGAAGCCTGAATTTTTACAAAGCCAAAGTATTTTAAAATTTCTTCCAATTTGTATACATATATTAAATCGATAAATTTTTCCCAAATTGCATTTAAGTCACGCAAACTTTTTGCTTCAACTTATGTTGACCTTGACTGCGCGATGTTTACATATATGAAATGAAATTTCAACAAATGTTGCCTCGTCCAAAACTCCGTCTGCATTTATCATTAAATCAATACTTCCATTAAAACAACTCCGTTATCTAATGGGTACAAAAAGCCGCAAAAAAACCAATGACATTAAATAATCTATTTCCGCAATGAACTCACAGAGTCCGTGCGCAACTTTGCGACTCTGGTGGACACGGCTCTTGGACCGCAAAGATTCTTTTGTTCAGTGCACTTCTTCATGTAATTCGGCCTTATCTTCTAACGCAGACAGGTGAAGCGTCGCCTGTGGGTCTTGCTAATCTATGCACCTAAAAAGGCCCACGGAGCCTCATTCCTCCGATACCCCAAGCCCCCAAGACTCTGAGCCACTCTTGGGACCATGCACCTTCCAATTAGCGCGCAGTTGTTATTCTGCCAACATACGGCACCGTTGTCGTCGGCTTATTCAGCGGCGCAAGGTTATCTAATTCTCCAAATGGAATTCAATGTGATGCCTTAACTAGTCTACTTTTTGTCTGACTTTGATTGATATCAAAATTAACATAATTAATTCACCGTATTCGCTTTGGTCAAGTCAAAGCGCACTATGGTTTCGTTTGGTGTGGAGGAATACGAAACGGCTTTTCACTTCGCTCGGAGAAGGCCGAAATTAAAGATCGTACCATAATTTTACAATGTCATCATTCTTAATAAAACACTACAAAAAGATCTTTCAATTTCAGTAGAAGTATTAGCTGAACTACCTGCTAAATTACTTAGCTCCATTGTTGCTATGGGATCGGGTAATTTATATTTTCATTAAGAATTTTGCAATTTTAATACACTACGAATTTACTCTAAAGAAATTCATTAAAATTTTGGGGAGAGGTTACTAACAAAAATTGCAAAAATAATTACCAATAATTTTGATTTTAATTTCATTTACTTTACATCATTTCTTCTGATAAGAGTAAAAAGAATATCGGTGATTATAATCATTATGCAAAGGCAAATTAGTTATTGCTTATTATTAATTTTAAACACTTTTTATTTCTATAGTCCGAGATATAAAACTGATCTTGTATTATATTAATTTATTTTTCAATCCATCCATCAATCTCCATTTAATATTGATTTATTTTTTAAATATATTAACGTTGCATAAGGGGCTACACGCACAAAGCATGAATAATTGGGGTTAATTACCTGATTACTGAGAATTTAACAAATTTTAGCCTTCCGCACCCTAGAAAGAACAAGCGCCCCTTTGAACTAAAATATTCATGATTAACGTTCTTATTTCACTAATGTCGATGTATGTTTCCAAAAAAAGATTGAAATTCAGAAACTGCCCGTTAAAACCATCCTCGTCGTCTGACACTTCCCCAACCAACTTCACAATTCAAAACACACTCCGCTGTAACCAAATTATACTCGGGGGTCACTTCAATTGACTTCAATTCCCTCAGGCGTGTAAGACGCAGCAAACGGTGGAAACAAAAAGTATTTTTAAAGTGTCAATCGTAGTTGTCAATGTCGTAAATGTCATTTACCTACTCCCTGTGCAAGAGCAATTCCTCCGAAGGATCCAGGAGCTAACTCCGCTTGTCGTTTAGTGTTGTCGAGGAGTTGAGTAAATCAGAGAGAGCAGCTTAACCTCCGCAGGATGGTCGTAACGAAGGACGTGTACCTCCCGCCCGACGAGGAGCTGACCGTTCAGGAATTGAACGTCTCCACCGCTGCGCTGCGGGCTGGAGCCTTCCACTTGGGCAAGAAGTGCGAGAACGTGAACAACGTAAGGCCCGCAGAAACCCCATTGGCCGGTGGAATTAGTCCTCGGCGGGTGTTACATAATATTCACATAACATAACCTCGGCGGCGCCAGCTGAAATTGTTTACTTTTCGCAGGAGTTCATTCTGTGCCGCAAGGAACTGGACGACCCTCGGGCCTGCATCAACGAGGGCAAGGCGGTGACGAGCTGCGCCCTCGATTTCTTCCGCAGCGTCAAGAAGACCTGCCACGACGAATTCATGCAGTACGCTAATTGCTTAGACAAGAGCAGCAGCGGCCAGAAATTTAAGTAGTAAGTAAACAGCCCCAGGTGTAAGACTCCAGGAATTGAAAGCCTTTTTTTACAGTTGCCGCAACACCCAGGGTGTGTTCGACAAGTGTATGCTGGACAATTTGGGAATAGAGCGTCCGGAATACGGCTACTTCACAAGAGCCAAGGTAATTCCACAGGCTGAAGGGGGCGAGGGCTTCACTAATTTTGCCTTTTCAGGTTCATTCAACTACCCGCCCCGCGCCTCCTCCCGTAGAGAAAAAGGTCTACCCAGATGCAACCCCAAAACTGCCAGACGACTATCCGAAACCCCCAGCCAAGTACGGTTCCAGATTTTTCTTTTTGGAGTAGTTCGAGGATTTCCTCTTTTGTTTTGAGGCGCTTCAGAATAAACGCCTTTATATTGTAGAAAAATAAACGAATTATCCACGGTACAAATGATTTATTAAAAACACAAACTACTCCACTTGAGCTAGAAACGCTTCTTCCTTTTCGGAGAGCCTACAGCCGCGACATTGCAACTCCCTCAAAGTTCTTCGCTTCTGCTCGAAGTAGACAACCGATTCGACCTTCTTCAGCTTGAATTCCTCCTCGAGCTGTAGCAGCTGCAGTCCCAAGTCGGTGGCCCCTCGAGGCCCGAAGAATTTGACCAATTCCTCTGTGTCGAATGCACTGCTTACCAAGTTGCTCAATCTCTGTGAACGAGAGGTAAAGGCAAAACGAAAATCTCTAAGTCCACAGTGGTCTGAGATCGTAAACACAAATAAAAACAATTAACGTCTTTCACCTGAACGGTGAAAAGGGACAATTTTTTTTTTGTTTTTGAGAATGTTGTCTATTAGTTAGTTACTTTTTAACTTGAAGATTGAGTTTAAAGGGTACAGGTAGCAAGACGGACCTAACTCCAGAGATGAATTCAGAAATATTGAGAAATTCCTTAAGGATATTCTTAACTAATTTGCCCAGTTAAATTTTGAAAATAAAGGATTGCAGACCACTGCAGCGGCCGCAACAGTTACTACCACTTTCAACTGGGTGAGCTCGGGGTCCTCTGCGGCGTCGCCCTGCAGGGCCCGTTCCAGCGCTTGGCTGAATTTCTTGATCTGTTGGACAGTCACCTCCTTCATAAGCTCGAGGTCATCCCCGCTGATCTCAAATCTGAAAAAGAACATTTCAGAAAACTTGGGCCACCGCCGCCCGCGGAAAGTCATCCGACCTGCATTCCTCCATGTCGTTTAACTGCTCTTTCAGCCGCTTGAAGCTTTGCTGCATTTGTTGAAGTAGCGCAACTTTTGTGCTTGCCATTTTCCTTGATCAGCTCGACGGCAGTTTTCTCTAATTTTACTCAACTTAATTTTCAGCAGCTGTCGCCTCTGATCTTCAACCCTTTAAACTGACTTCTAGAATGAGAAGCCGAATACTACTGGCCTGCTGAAGTCCTATTTTTTAAATACCAAAACCAAATCTTTAAATTATAAAACACGAAAATTCATCTGCTGATTTTGAATCCGTCTTCCGTTCGTCTATAGCAGGGAAAGAACTTCAAATAGGGCAAACATCGTAAAACGAAAAAAAAGCGAAATAAAAAATAATTAGGTAGGTACTTTAAAGATGAAGATACATATATCTAATAACCATTTCTACTAGCACCTTCATTTTTGTTTCGTTAGAGCAATTAGTAAATCATACCCAGAGCTTGCGAAAAATTCGTCTTATCCAAGGAGGAAGTAGGGGCAGGATAAGAAGTAGAAATAAGACTAACTATTTTTCTCAATGCTTTGCTTATTTGAGACATCGAAAAATTTACATCTTTGAATGAACATGACTTTTAATAAATAACCTCTGCCTGTCATGGGCATCGCTCCGTAAACTCTAGTTCAGCTGATTTTGTTGTTACTTTTGCGGGTTTTTTTATAAGACTTGCCGGACTGCTACTCCTACACAAAAAAAATACGGCTCCGCTTTCCTTTTGTTTTGTTCACATGTTTCCTAAAGTGTTAATGCTATGTTTATTTTTGTGTGTAAAGAAATTAGTAAAAAGTAAAACGTCCTCACAAATCTCGATATAGTGGCATTTTTTAGTAATAGTGTACGTGTAAATGCAGTAAAGTTTCAATGGTAGCCGCTTCTCGGACCTCGCCTACTCTCTGCGAACTTGTCGTAGCTTTGTGTCCCAAAATTTTACTTATGGCCTTTGAGTTTTATAGTTGAATTTGTATCTTACACAGTTTTATTTGCTCACTTGAATTTTGTTAAAAAATATAAATGTATTTTACAATCAACATCATCGCCAGAATTAATTTTACGAAAGTGTATAAGTTTTAGGACCACCTCCAGTTGGTTTTTCCCTTTGCGTTTAATAAGAAGCGATAAGATAAGTCGTATTCTGTTACTTTGCTATTTTACATTTATTCTATTTTACAAGACTTTTACATTAATCTAATGCAAGAGAGTAAATCTGGCGTCGATGAAACTTGCAGGAAACGCTCATCTCTGAGGTTAATAGAACTCAGAGAAACGCCTCCTCGACGACGAGACTGAAGAAATGTGGTAGCGATGAGACCTCACTTATCCTTAAAAGTACTTTGGCAAAAATTCAATAGTATGTAGCTGCAACTACACTTGCTTTAATGTCACATTTAGCTGGAAAATTGGTGAGAGATACTAACATTTTTTCATTCGCAGTGGCTATTCTTAGTGTTCCGAAAAGGCTTACGGTCAATCAATGTCCTACTCAAAGCGTCTAAGGTCTTTTGTTATTTATAGCTCTTTTTATTTACAAAATCCACTTACGGGTTAGCTCATACAACTACTTATTTAACAGTACGTTTGTAAGAACCTGGACGTATTTAAGAATTTCTTTGAATAATTCATCCAAAAAGTGAAATCAATGTGCAACAACTGGGGCAAAATAAAAATCGTTCAAAATACACACGGCCTTGATAAAAAATAGTTCAAGGACTATCTGTGTCGATGTCACAGAAAAGTATTAGCACTCCTTAAAGTTACTCAAAAAACTCTGACTTCCTCAATCGTCCCTCGTTCGGTATGACTTTGACAAAAAATTGTTCTTATAAAATTTCTGGATGGACATTTGTTTTCGATAAAGTTCGGTACGGTTTCGCTTAAATTCATTTAGTTGACCTCTTGCACGAATCAAAAATGGATTTTGTTTTTTCTTCAAAACACTCAGCGAATAAAACAAAACTATATTATTATGAGAAAATGAGACAAAAGAACTACTGAAGTTCAGTCATTGTCTCATATACAAGATGGGTTAAAGCAGTGCAAAAGTTTCCGTACTTTTAGATTTTTATGACTAGTTTTAATATTTTTATATTATAACTTAATTTTTGTCTGAATTCTGTATTGTATTAAAAAATTCAAATCATTTTTTTCTGTCACTACTAAAAATGCGTTGTCTTTTTATGAGATAAAAAAAAAGTTGCGAAACTTGGCACAGTAGAACTAAATAGTATAAACTAGATTTTGCTGAACTTGTAATAAAATTAAAACGATATTTCAAAATCCAAATCGATTCATCTGCAAAGGCATTGAATGGGACGTTTCATATACACAAGCAAATTCACAAAGGTAAATTCCCTCGATAAACACTAGATTCTTGTATCATATTTCTTTTTTTCCAATTATTCATAAAGTTCTTTAAAACGAGAAAGTAATCGAATATTTTACACGATACAAAGCTGGCACAGGTACAAAAACATGAGCAGCAAAAACGCTATTTCCTAGGATATCAAGAAATATATACTTTAGAATTATCCATTGATTGCTATTTCTTTAAAGATTAATTTGTCTTTCTTGTACAAACAAATTCTCATTTGCCACAATATTTCGCTTTTGTACAGAAAGCATAAATTCCCTAAATAAAAGTATTTTTTTCGAAAATCTTAATTTCATAATATTCACAATAGATCTGTTTTAGAGTAGTGTTAAGATTAAATTGCTAATTTTTTTTAAAGACAAAAAGGTGGTATGTAAGGTGAAAATAATGCGTTCGGGAAGAGGAGACAAAAGTAAATTAACCATGCTTGTACAATCTAATAACAAAAAAATTTATTACCAATAAAATAAATTATTAAAACAATTTGAATTCTCTACAGAGCTAAGAGCTAATCATAATAAAGAAAATTAAACAAAAGAAAAAAGCTCCTACGCACACGCCTATAGCGTTTTTCTCCCCTCTGAGCGGGTCTTCACTCGAAGCACAAATAAAATATCCACGATTTTTTTTATTCCAATGGAAAGCAAGAATATATCGATTCCTCTACTTATTGATCGTGTGAATATCTACATCCTATTGAATTTTAGTTCGACTATACAAAAGCAGCAGATATCGATTTTTGTCTGCGCGTTCTTCAGTTGGATGATCTCTTTTGTTGTTTCGCCTAATTTACAGATTACTTAAACAATTACTTTGTGCTAGTAAATTTCATTTAAATAGTAAAACTCCTCGCGGATATCAGTGCAGACACAGCGTAGTATTTGCCTAGATTTTTTCCGGTCTATTCTTTTTTACTTTGATACTTTAAAAAATATATTCAATCACTTTTTTACAGTTTACTTACAAATAATTGTTTCACATCTTTAGCGTGCTCACGCTTCTGAACCTCATTTACTTTTTACAACAGAACAACTATTGCACTCAAATAGTTGCGAAAGAGATTGCTTATCGATTTTCTTCGGACTTTATCTCGCATAGGTCGATTTTTTCCGTTTTTGTTTTTTCGTTTTTTTACTGTCGAATGGTGGGCTAACTTGTTCGAATGAAATGGGTCAGAAGTCGTCTTCTAGAGGAAGAAGTACATAAAGCGGATATTTAGTTTGAGAGACAAAATTCGATAATTCCTTGTACTAAAGCTGGGAAGGAGCAAATTACTACCCCTTTCCAACATTTTCTGTATTCCATTCTTTGTTCGGTGTTTGCTTAAAGAGTCGACTCCAAGACAATATCTCTTTAAACATTTCTTTATCCTTAAGGTACGTTTACGTCGCCAAATATCAGAGTTTTGAGATTTTTAATAGTACCAGACTAAATATGAATCACATAACATACAAGTTTGTACTGGCGTTAAAATATTCCTTAAATACTTTCCGCTCCTGACTGCCATTAAACCATTCACAATATTGAATGTAATAGATTTCATTGGAATGGAACAAATACAGAAATTTTATGCTACAGGATTTTGTGTTACATTTAAATCTAATGGAGTTTAATGCAGGGTATGAAGATTTTTATACCTAATGAAGTTTTGCATTGGACAATTAGTTCCTTCCTCCTTGCAATTAAAGCGTTTTTATTTCTATTAAAATCAAACTTACTAACTTCATGATTTATGTATGCAAAAAAAGACATGTATTTTCTTTTTCATTTAAAGTTAACAAGCCCACAGGCACCAAACGACAGCAAAACCTACCTTGAATAAACTGCGGTATCTTTAATAGTTAAGTATAGATCACATAAAAGAAATCATCTTACGAATAAATCGAATCTACGGCGAAGTATTAAAATATTCTTAGATGTTAAACTTACAATAAAAGTTAACTAACGGTAAAACGTATAAAAACTTCGATCAAAACATCACAAACAGCAAATAAAAAACTACAAATCGATCACCAGTTTAACGGCAAAGCGAACTAAACGCGCTCAGTAATAGTTTTCAGCAATAATAAAGTGAAATAAATTGGAACATTTCGAAGACTACTAACAAAAGTGCGCTCAAAAGAACCACAAAGTAAAAAAAAAAAAAATAATAATAAAACTTAACGTTCGATGTCGGGGATAAAACGAATTACTCGTTAGGGCAGCAACGAGCCTTGCCTCCTCCAACTAGAATTAACTAAGGGAGATATGCACTTAAAGAAGACTCCACCCCTGACTGCACTCGTCCACTTAAGCCTAACATAAGAGAAGCGTCTCTCCTTAATTTCCTATTATGTTGCCTATAACATTCTTTGTGTCTTAAAACGTTTAAAAAAATACTTTTATCTTATTGCATAAGGTTCTCTGCCCTGCTGGCCTCCGCCCCACCAACTCATCAAACCCACTCGCCTTATCTCGTGTCCTCGCCTCGACTTAAAATATATTTGATCGCCTGTTCAGCCGCTTCGCGGTCATGTTCGCACCCAGGGAGGCCGGATTGCTTCGCATTGTGGGCGTAGAGCAACTGCTTGCGTTGTTTGCACCGCTTGCGTTGTTGCTGCTACTGCGGCAGTAGGGGCGGCCTGTTTGGTGCGAACATTTCGGGTACAATCATTTGCGCGCAGTGCCGAGCGTATTGAGGGATTCTCCTCGGCTGCGTGCTCGGGTTAGGTTACCATCTGTGGCTGGAATTTGGAAAATTGATTTTAGGGAAGAGACGGGAGAAATACACCTATATAACTCACATTTCGACATTTTTTCCGCCTTGAATGCCCTCATCGCCCGACCGCGCTTGTCCAGAATGAGCTTGTCGCACCGTACGAAGATGCCGTGCTTCGGCTTGCAATTGAAGTATGGAATGCCTTGCACGGTGCCGTCGTTCTTTCCCGTCGGAGTGTCTAACTCCACGCCCACCCAGGTGCCGGGCTGGAAATGGGTCTGGCCTACAAAGCTAACCACCCCGCTTGTGTTGTATGGACGAATTAGAACCGATTCTCCGATATTAACCCAATCCGGAATTTGCGTGTCGTGATTTATCTTTGTATCATCTGTAAGAGAATTGTTATGATTTTATTCATTTTAATTTTCTTGTTACTATTTATGAAAATTTTAAAACTACATAAACCATATTCAAAAGCTGCTCATAATAACAATAAATAAAAAAATATTATTGAGTAATATTGCTTATATATATAAAAAAAACCACGAAATTTCGCATATTTTTACAATATATAACAAAGTAATCGTCATCAATAGACAATCTTTTCGAGAATTCGAGGATCATGGAAGTATCAGAAAATGCGAATTTTATTACACAATAAATTATTGTTTAGTGAGTATTGTAGAATAAACATATTTCTATGCTTTAACATCAGTCTCGACAATATTTGCATCACCGAATGATAAACGAACTATATTTCGTTTGTATGTGAATCAAATATATATAAATAATATTCACAAAATACTGCTTTAAGCATAAAAATGCAATCGAGAGGAATAAAGTAGCTCAAGTCACCCAAGAAACTACCTCGGGGAAAAAAGACGTCACCGTCAAACAACAAGCGTATTAACTTAAAAGCGGAAGTAGCATTATGGTTGATGAACTGCTAAATCTTCTTGGCATTCACGATGGCAATTAAGAGAAAGAATGTAGCAAAACCTAAAGTTTCACGTTTCGTGTTCAAATCCCAGGGACGAAAGTTGGATGATGTGAACAAATATATTGGACCACAAGGGCGGTGGAAATATAGAAGACAGATGTTCTGTACGAACCTTCTAATCTCTCGGTTGAATCTGTTTCGCTGCCAGTTAAATTTCCTGTCTGCACATCCAGTTTTTCTGCGGACTTTGTGAGGGCGGTTTTGACTAGAGGAAGTGACGCCCTGTGCTGGTTGTTTGCCCTGCAATTGGCTGCGGCGCTAGCCGAGGTCGGCTTTTTCCTTCGGACCACCTTGCCGGGCGGCAGCTGGGTCCTCACGATGCCAATTCCCTCGTTCGACACCTCATGATCCCTGTCCGCGTTTGCCCGCTCCGTCAACTCATTGCCAATCAGCTTGTTGGCGTTGTGATTGTCATCGATTTTGTCCACTGCCAAAATGGGATTTTTGTTCTCGTCGTTCTGCTGCTGCTGTGATGGGAGCATTTGGCTTTCATTCTGGTTCTTGCCATCCTCGGCGACTTCATTTGAATACTTCTCCTCGTCGGTCTGCGGGGGCTGATCCTTGACTGGGGTCAATGGGGCCAGGGCTTTTTTTGCGCTGTTGGATAATATTGGTCCCTGGTTGGATGGATTCACTGCTTCGGACTCAACTTTGTCAACGTTTGGCATGTCCTTCATGAAAGGATTGAATCGCTTCTGACGACTGTTCGGGGTAAACGGAATTGAAATGGAGCTCGGAGTGTCAGTGTTGGTTGGAACCAAGTTTGTGCTTTTGTTTGGTGGCGACGACGAAGTTGAACGGTCAAAATCTGGAAAATATGAACAAATTAATTTTCCTTTTAATACTAATTTTGTAAATGTTTAGCTAAGGGCCTACGGAAATTGTGACTAAAATTCAGACACTTCGAGATCTGAGAAATTGAACTTTTTCACTCAGATAGAACTTACCTGGGGTTTCATCAACGCTCATCGATCTCAGAGATAAAGTGTCGTCATTGGTGAGATTACTGCAAGACACGGCCTAGGAAAAGAGTAAAATGAATTTAAAATAATTTTCTTATGAATTCAAGAAGCAAAATAACCTGTGAGCCATAACCGCTTGAGGTGGAAGAGCTCATGCTAGGTGTTCCCAGCGCGGTCACGTGTTTCAGAGCATTGTTAGCGCTAGAAATATAACTGATGCTGTTTGCTGTGGTCGAATTTCCAATGTCCATAAGAGAATCCATCGTTTTCGAGCCAGACATCCTGGACTTGGATCTAGCAATTTGAGCAGTCTTTTCATATTCATACTCGGCATATTCAGGATCACTGTAAGAATCTTCTGGTTCCTCGGCCAAAGGGCGCTGTCCTAAAGGTTCCTCGTGCAGAGTAGTCATCCGCATGCCCACCAGTTTGCTGCTAGCCGGCGAGGCTGTAAATTTCTCTCAATTAGAATAATTATACCAAGTTAAACATAAGACCTAGACAAATAATTTTTCAACAAAAAAAAAAAAATTAATTCAACGGAAAGTCAATTTTCTATTGTAATTATGTACAATGGAGAGGAAACCTACGCTTTGTCGGTTGTTGCGTTCTCAGCGAATTCAAATTCAGGCTGAGATTCAAGAAGGTTGGTCTTGCTGCATTCCACATAAAATTTGATTTTCGAATGGTTTTTGTTTTTTTGCATTAGAGGGAAAGCATGAGAGAAAAGAGATTTTGGATATTTAATTAATAAATCAGTTCTCATACTCATTTCAATGTATTAACAAATGGAGTTTACATAAAAACTTTAAATCCACCAGTTCTCTCTCAGGCTATGTGAATTTTCTACATTTTATTTCTCATTGGCTGTACTTAAGAGAAAACTAGTGGAGAAAATATTTAATTACACCAAGGAACTGTGGCTCTAAATGGCTTAAACAACTAGCTACACACATAAACAATGAAGCAATGAGATTTCACAAATGTTCTTTTTACAATCATATGTTACATTTTATTTAGTGCCCAAATTACTGCAATAGACCTTAAAAAACTTAATGGACTTCTAGAAGCGTTAAGCGTAAGGGAACTAGCAGATTGGTTATTTAACTCTTATTAAAGTAGCTTCATTATCGGTATACGAATTTAAAAGCTCATCTTAGTCTTATACTAAATTCAATACACTAAGTCGATCACTTGGCAAATATACGCATTATTCAGTTGTTGTTTTATTTAAAAACATGTCACAGGCTGCAGTAATAAAAGCACTAAGTATTTGTTTTAAATATCTACGAAAAGTTTTCATTACAATTTATTTTTAATGAAGACACAAAGTACACAAAACAACGCGCTAATTACGCCCATCTACAGTCCAAAAACGTCCTGAAAGGTATTCCTAGATTAAACACAAGCATGAACTAAAACAAGCAAACACAAAACCACACAAAGTAAGAGGGGAGAAATGAATCGCTAGGCATTCCAAACGTACGTAGGAAACGAAATAAAAAGAAGTCGAAACAATTTGAAGGACTAAGTGTCTGCCCGTTCGCCCTTTGCCATCCGGTCGTACATTCAGCAGCAATTGAATTTTTTCCCAAGAAATTGCCGCTCCAGAGCAGGGGGCGTACGGGTTCCAAGTGTCCTCCGAACAAAGGAAGCTTGCTAACAGCGCAGCAACTATTTAGGATAAGTCAAGCCTCTATTAACACGAAACTCAGTCAAAGGTAAAGAACTTTGCGTCTGCTTCGAGCACAGTGCAGGACAAGCCGGGAGCAGTGTTTGCTGGTCGCCAACTGATTAGAGCAGCTCAACATTTGGACAGCTCCAGAGCGCAATGATTTGTGAAAAGTGCTCGGTTCACCCAAAGTTCTTCACCCTTTTCTTATTTAGGTAACATTTTCAAATATGCTCCGTCCGAACTTCTCAGTATAATGCCAATCAATCTAAAGTTCAACAGATATAAAATTCGTCTCAATCTAGCCCAACATTAGATGCATCCAATTTTGTCACATGAAACTTTTATCGGTCTTTCGCTTTAAACAATTTCAGTAAAATTCGAGAAAACACAAATTTTTTGTTTGTTACAAAAAGAACATTTCGAAGTTTGATGGGGTGAAGTTGCAGAAAAAGCTTTCAGCTCAGTTTTTGTAACTTTTTGCATCAGTCTTTCATTTAAATTTACACTTTAACAATTTTTTGTTTGTCAATTTTACTAAATTTCATTTTTACCTGAGAGTATAGAGCCTTGACAGACAGAACGCGGTACAAACACAACACGGAGTTTAGTAGATGTGGATGTGTGGTTGAGGTGAGAAGATGGCAGAGACGATTGATATTGATTTAATTTTTAAATAAAAGAAAAAATACAGTTTATGTCAAATTTTGATTAATATTATCGTAACAGCTAAATGTTCTCTATTTACTCGCTAGTTCTTCTTCATCTAAACTAAGTGTACTCGCTAATTCTTCAGGCATATCAACGCTCTTCGACAAAATATTTGCATACCGATTCAAAATTATTGTTCATCGCTTAAACATCTAATAATACAAAGCAGATGGGATTAAATATATTTTATTTATGTTTGATATAAGTTTGCAATCATTCTTTTTGTTAAAATTTTTAGAAAAAATATTTTATAGAGAAAAATTACTTAAATTTCTTTTATTTGAAATCAAACAAGGAGCTTTACTTACATATATTCGAATTATAGTTATTAATTATAGTTATACAGTTTGAGGCAAACCCCGACAGCTTGAATCCTTCAAAATTAAAGTTTTAATGACCAACTCACGAAAAATTTACTTCTTTGACCGGTGACTGATAAGTGATAACGTATAAGGAGATTTAAGGTCTGGCAAATAATTCCTACTGAAAGGCGATAAATTACTTTTTTAACTTTTGTGCGATTTCCACCTATTCGTAATGGCCAATGCACAGGAGAACAAATGAGAATTTTCCATTTCGCCGATGAAGTTGATATGCCTTCACTATTCTACGTCAGAAATGGTACTCAGTTCACACAAAACTTCTTTCTTGATGTATCTAAACAGTTTGTTCAAATGATTTGTGGCTAACTAAGGTATAAACTCATGATTTTGGAGGAAGTTGAAACTGGAAGCTTTTCAAAACCAAAGCAATTCGATAAAATATGAAAGAAAAAATATATCAAAACTAAGCGTATCCTTTATAATAATAATAATTTTCCAATTTGAGAGATTTACACAAATTTTTGGAAAATGTAAAAACTGCATTTTATACAATTTTTCAAATTGAAAAAACAGGTACACTAAAAGAAAAAATAAACAGAATTTCAGCTGCCATATGTTAAGCATGAGCAATTTAGTACGAAAGAATAATTACACTTTAACCAAAAAACCGGTCAGATATCACGCCAAAGCACAAGACAAGAAGAGAAACCAAATGGCAGCGTTTATCGAAAACTGCTAGAATTAAAATATTCGAGTTGAAGCCGATTTAAACTTTATGCGCTCTTTAATGTGATCTTGAACGTAAGAGTACAAAATCAATTTACTGATAAAACCAAGCTCTCATAAACCGAAGGCACACGCACGCAATAATCACATAGTTTTCCGGGGATATTTTGTATCTTATAGAAAAAGTTTGGTAAAACTTGGGGCTCATCGTTGGGGTACATACCAATTCCAAAAGGCTTGCCCGGCGATTCATCATTGAAGCTCTTCCCGCCGAAACTGTGCCGGGTTCGAATACCAAAATCTCGGGTGTTCGGCTGGACTGAAATGTCAAAAATTTAATTTAATTAATACATGTATTTCTGCAGCATCACTCGATTTTCTGGGAGAATCCATTTAAAAATCAAATTAGTACCTTGTTGGTTGATGAAAGATTGACTCATAAAAGAGCGGTGATTTAATCCAATCTCAGAATTATTCAGATCCGCAAAGGACTCTGATCTTCCCACGTTTATTAGAGATTCCATTGAAGCATCGAATCGCATAAACTGCATGTGGAGAGGGATGAAAATTTTAATTAAATTTAATACATAAAAGCACAAGAGAATTTTAAATATGTAACTGTTCCTTTATATGAAGCATAAGCATTATATTAATCAAAGATAGTTAGTATCTAACGTAATTTTAACATGCACAGACTCTTTGTTCGTAAGATTTAGCACTAGATCACCGGTTGAAGTAGATACGAATTTCAGTTGACTCAAACAAGTTTAAATCTAAGGTTCAAGTTGTGGGATGTACTTTCACATGTAAAAAATTACAAAGTTTAATTAGTAATCATCCTTCGCTTTCGTTCTACAGGAGCTCCGATGAATTAGCTCCTTATGAAAAATAATTTTGATCTTTGCCGATTTCTTGGCGTTAAAATTCCTACCTATTTCATATTGGATAGTTTAAATTTATTTGATTACTTCCTGTTTAACCAGCATAAATTCTTCGAAACTTACCACCCAAAACGGAGTTTTGCATTTCGAGCATATCTGCAATTAAATTTGCTCAAAGTGAATTTCAAACAATTAAACAGAGAGACAAGACATATTACAATTTCAACTTAAATGTTAGTTACGGCTCTTAAGGCTCTGGCTTAATGACGCAATAAATGGGCACAACAATTTACATATTCACATTGCTCACTGTTCATTCTATTTTTATACCCTTGTAAAAAGTGCTTTAAAAGCTTACTAATTTATTTCACGAGGACATCTAATTCTTAATTTTATCTATCATTGTTTAATTCAGTCAAGCTACTCAAATGCTTTATAACTATTAGGCTGAGGTAAATTAGTTAATGGCAATGATTAACTAGCAACTCTTTACATTACAAATTAATGCAATTTCAAAACAGCTTATTTTAATACGATTTGACAATATTTAGCTGGGACACTGGGTCACTGAAGCCGTGCATTTATTTCAAGGGCTTGTATATATTAATTAAATAACTATAATACATAATACTGAAACGATTTCACCCGACATTTTAATTGTGGTTGCGATAATATCTCATCATCATCCTTGTTCCAAATGGAATGATCTTACATAATTTTATAAATGATGGAATGTAATATTTTTTAATGTTAATGACTGAATGAGGAAATTAAAATAAATATTGTACCCCAATACCCAATTTTGATATTTTCCGCCCATACGTTTATTTTAATTTATTTATACTTCTGTGAAATGCACTCCGAATCAAAGCAAATTATGCAGGAAAATTTAATAGGATGAAGACCTTTAGCTTATTGCAGGGTAGTAAATATTGAATTTATCGCACTTCAAATTATTACTGCGGAAAATACGCGAGCTTACTGAACAAAGAGCCTTTGGAGGCGGGATAGGTGTGGCGTTACGTTTCTACAGCAAGCTACAAGGAAAGCGATTGCGAGGCTACAGGAGAGCGCCACTTGGGGCCCGGGCAGCAGGAGCCCTTCCGAACATTTGCACCTCTAAATTTCACAAAGAAGCCTCAAGCGCAGCGGGGAGCTCTACAGGGAAGGGGTGGGCGGTTAAAAATTTCTAGCATGACACAACTGCAGATACTTACACCTCCGTTGCTGGATGCGTCTTTAACGGCCTTTGGGAATTACGTTTTAAGTTTTATGCGAAATTTGGACGCCGTGCCAGCACGTGTTTGTTTTGTTAATTGAGAATTTGTTTTTTTGTTTAGTTATTGATAAGGTGGAGGACAAGAAGTGTGCAAGCACGCAAAAACGAGACAGAAAAAGCGAGTGATCGTTAAAACATTTTTCAAAAGTAGAAAGATATGAAATAGTAATGGAATTGTTAGGTACACAGGTGAATGTTATGGAAAATCGTAATTGTTCAGCTCCAAAAAGCGGCAAGACGAAACAATAGCAACAAAAATCGCCACGTGCATCTCCACCCAGGGTGAAAAATGCCTCTGGACCACTTAAACTTTTCACTGTTTCGCACAGGAACAATAGGCGCCCCCGGGGGACTCGTAACTGATTTCTCTTTTGTTGCTCTTGTTTGCTGACTGTTACGCGTTCTTACTCTACAGGAGGATAAAAAAGAAAAAGAAGAAACACTTTTCTTTCATCGATGGCTCCTCCGGCCACATCGCAGCACGCTCCCAATTGGGGCGAGGACGAGAGGAGCCGAAAGAAAAGTTTCAAAACAAACCGGTTAAATAATAAATAAAAGGTGAGAGCTCAAGATGGCGCCAAGCATCGGCATCTTACCTGCGAGAAGTTCGGTACGCTGACTGTCTTCCTCATGGACAGCGCCTGGCCGTGGGCCTGCTCCAGTTCCTTCACTGCGACGTTCTGCCGGAGCCGATCCAAGGTGAGGATGCTCTCCACCGCCGACACTCCGCGGGTGTATTGTTCTACAACCGAGACAAAAGAAAAACGGTTTTAATAGTCCCCATTTATGCAGAATAAACTCTTTTTAGGGCATGTAGCGTATTCTTTATAAAAATACATAAGAGTCCACAAACTGAGCTTTTAACCTGAGATTGAACTTTGTATTTCAGACCTGCAGGTCAATCCCAAAAAGTCGCCTAGAATCAGAATAACTTAGTAGAACTGAATCATGGTTGAATCTTAATACAAAACGTTTTGGAAACAAAACTCAGTATACTTAAAAAACAAAGAGGTTTTACTTTCCCTGGAAAAACTGCATCGATCAGAACGTCTGCAACTCATTAGTTGTATATGTATACATATAATAGTTTTATGTACATTTTTTGATGTTTGATCAAAAATACAATATTAGCTACGTTTCATTGAACTGAGCAAAGTTCTTCCGAGTAGTTTCCCAAAAAAAACGCAACTTTGCTTGTGAGGAGATCTGAAGTCAGAAGTAAAACATACCCCTACATTTTGAAATCTGATCGTACTTTATTTGTTGGCTTGTTGTGCTTTACTTATTAAAATGGTATGGATTTATACATAACTATGTTTTGCTACTTAAACCACTCAAATTTAGTTACATATTTGAAGGCTTGTGATAACTCCAAAATAACTAAAGCGTGAACTAAAAATGAGGAAAAAGCTTTAATTTCTCTCAGCAAGAGCTCAAGTAGTTGAGTGTATCCAGAAGTACTTGGGAGTACTCTACACAGCCCAATGGAACGCAGCTATTATATTGCCTTGAATAAGACAAATAACTAAAAAAAACACCCGGCTATATTTGACAAAGAAAGTAAAGAAATGAAAATATGAAAGTTATTTTCTTTCTTTGTTCTTGTAAATTCATATAATTTTTCGAATAATGTTAAGTAGCATTTACATGCGAAGTGGAACTTGAATTTCGAATATAATGTTCTCAAAAATAGTACCTAAGGTTTAATAAGATCGATAGGAAGTATGGGGATTGAGTTAACCATAACTTCAGCAATAACGTGTAGACTTACCAATGTACGTCTCTCCATCATTCGCGGAGCATTCATCTCCGCTAGCGGCAAGTTGGGCCAGGGACTCCCTATCTTCCAGCTCTTCGGAAGCTTTCGGAATGTTTGAGACGACCTCATAGGTTACTCCTGTCTGAGTGATGGTGTTCTCCCCCCGGATCAGCCGGAACTTTTTCAGCCTCTCTGTAATACTCTGTCGCTTGTAGATGTTCAAACTGAGCCGCTTTCTAAGCACCAAGTCCATTGGAGCAGGATGAGACAGACGGACTGTAGTCTTAAGTATTAGGTAGACGCGCTCGTTGGCCTCAGTCACTCGATTTAGAGCCTGGCTGTCGTGCATGGAAGAGTCCCAGCTCGCGACAGCAGACACGTCCTTATTATCTATTGGCGGCAAAAGTTGCAGAGGATAGAATTTGTGACCATGTTCCTTGGGCAAGATTGAATTAATCCCAGCCATTGAGAACTCATCGCTAGTGTTCTGCGCCGACAAATCATCAGCGTTCAGATCCAAGAACAAAACAGGTACATGTGGCTCCATTCCGGGTGGAGGATCCCAGGAGGCTGGTGCTCCTGGAATGCCAGATCCAGGCGCTGGCACCAAGACGGCATTTCTCTCCTCCGTCAGGGACACCCACTGATGAACCAGACTCAATTCTCGCTCCCGTTCTTCCTCTGTCTTGTCCTCCTTATTAATGAGCTTCTGAATTTGTTGGTCGAGATACTTTCTTCGCCGGTCTAGGGCCTCGCCCCATTTATCTCTAAGGACGGAGAGATCCTCCTCCTGGTAGGAATCTAGTGGCTTCTGTAACCTTGAGCGGCCCAGAACACTACCCACAGCTATACTAATTATGGACTGACAAATGATAGGAAGTGTTCCTGAATTTTGGACGGGTTTGACACGGACTTGGATTCGTCTTTGCTGTCCCTGCCGTAGCTGATAAACACCGCCAGTCAAGACTTCGGTTCGGTTCGTCACCTCAACAGGTGCATATTCGCCGTTATCATTTAATTCATGGATCTCGACCCAAAGCTCTATTTTACGCGATAGTTCTGCCCACCGATCCACCAGGGACCGTGCTTTCGCCTGTTGTTGCTCGACCTCCCAACCCTTTGTTTTGGAGAAGCCCGCGCTGCGGTGGCCCCACACTTCAATCGAAAGAGCACCTTCAGCACAGTGCTCCAGAAACTCCTCCGTGATGGGTACCACATACTCTTTGGTGTGGTCGAAGTTGAACGTCATGTTGTGGTTGTGGTTCGGTGCATCCAAATTTACCACCGGCACCACAGTCTCCTGGTGACCCCAAAACGTGTACTGGCAGAACACGAAGTTCGACAGGGACAAAGGTAGACCATTTGCATGTTTTATAGTAACTCGACAAGTTATCTGGTTCGCCATCGGGTCGTTGGCGTAGTCGTCATCTCGCGAGTCGCTTGAACTGTCCGAAGCCGACTCGCACATTCTGTCTTGCGGCATTTGGCCAGCAGTCCGAGACACTTCTACTTGAAGCCGACCCGCGACTTCGCCTTGCTGGCTTATGATGGGGGTGTGATAGTCTAGGGTCACATCGTGAAATAGAACTTCGAGAAAAATGTTTGCTACGCCAATTAGATTGTGATTCTCTTGTGATTCGTAAAAGGGGTCAAGCTTGGTTTTGGCATCCTCCTGAAATGTTGAAAGATAACAGTGTCTTTACTCAGAGTCGTATGGCCTTTGAAGGTCGATAAACTAAGAAAAACGACCGCAGCAAATAAAAAATTCCTTTTCAGAACAGCTAAAATATGTGTCAAGCCATTTTAAACCTCTAATGGTACATTTTAAATAAAAAACACTTAAAAAACCCAATTTTCAAATTTATTTTATTAACCTTTTATACCTAAAATTCAAGAAGTCATTTTTCAAGGATATCCATAAATTGAAATACGGAGGTAACTCAAAATGATATAAAATACAATAACTATTAAAAAGTTTACTTATTCAACTGCATAATAAGTAATTTCGTGTCATCTATGCGGTGAATTCTTTTCGATGTAACTCAAAATGAACTATTATCTCGTTTACGATCTCTTTCAAGACGGTTCCAGTCGATGTAGATAGACTCAAACCTCTTTCATAAACACTTTTTCGAACCGGACCGAGACTTTCAAACCGGATCGATAAATCCTCATTTCAATGCAACATCAAATTGAAATCGATCCAATCAACAAGCGCCATCAACACTTGCCTTATTCGTATCGAATTGATAAGAGCTTGAAAAAGTCCTTTTGGACGAAAATTAAACTTCTGCTCGAGGCCCTAGCTTTACTTGTATCTTATTAAACGACATATTTTCTCAAATTGTATGCTAGTTTAACAATTTAATTTACTTACTAGTTTTGAAACAAAGTAAAATCGCTTTTCTTATTTTAACGATTTGATTACTTCAATCAAACGACTGCTAAAACTTAAGAGCTAAAGTGATTAACTTAAAACTCAAATTTGTTTTCGTGTATCAAAGGTAAGATCAACAACGTGCCACATCCGATTGGGTGCTGGACATTTTATTAAAAAATAAATTTCATAAAAAAGGCTATTTAAAATTCTTTTTAGCAAAATATAGACACGCTTTTTTTGACCAACATATGTTCTGAACTCCTTAAAATTGCGACAAACAAAATAGATGAAATGAGAAAGAGCGCAAAAACTGCGAGCCATTTTGGTCCGAACTTCAATCAACTCAAATTAAAAAAGCATGGAACGGTCCACTAAAGCAAATATATTCCACACACAAAAAATAGTTTACCTCATCGTCGTCATCGTCATTAATTTCCGGCTCCACGATTGGCTGGGCATGTCAATCAAATTTGCATCAAAAAAAGTTAGAGAAAACAATTCGGAATGGATTTGGCAATTAAATTGCCTAGTCCCTGGATAAGTGGACAAGGGGGATGGAATCTGAGAGTACTCACCAGGCCGGCCAGAGCCCGCTCCTTGTGCTCCTGGTACATCTCACGCATGTCGATCAGCTTGTTCTCGAGCTTCTCCATGCTCCAGATCTGACTCCCCGAGTTGACCCTCTTCACCAGGATGGCGGGCTCGCTGACGAAGGCGCCCCGCTGCAATGGGCAAGATATTCAAAATTAGCAATCGGCTCAGCCCCAGCCCAGTCTGGGCTATTTGCCCTCGTCGACATTCATTTTGTTTGCTCGCTACGAGCACTCGGCACACTTACCCGTCTGTTCGGACTCAGATTCGCCGGGGGTATTTGCAGGGTCACGCTGAACTTGGTCTTCTTCTCCATCTCCTCGGCGAGGAAGTTGGCTTCCTGGACCAGAGCGTTCGCCCTCATGATGTCTGTCTTGAGCTGGCCCAGCGAGCGCTTGAACATCTCGTCCCGCTCCTAGTGGGCCGAAACATAGCAAAAGGTTATTTTTCCTGTTTGCACGTGGAAGTAACTTCGTTTGGTGCGCTTATTTACCTGTGCCCATTTCTCTACTCTCATCTGGGACGTCGGGGTGCACGGGGTGATTTTGCCCAGCCGAAGCGGGTCGTACGGGGTGTACGGAGCGTAGGGGGTGCTCGGCGACAAGATGTTACGTAGTTGCTGGAATTGCCTCTCATATTCCTGAAACGCGACGAAACGAAGAATATATTTAAATGTATTAGGCGGAAAAGGTTTTAATTTCGATAACGCATGAATAGAAATTACGGACAACATTCCGTCATAGGAAGCGCCTGTTTAATACACATTCCGTATTCAAATAGACCCTTTCTAATTTCACCCGATAGCTATACATACAGTATACATAGGTGCCGCTAGCTGGTAAATGAGTCAAGAAACGTAATTCATTATAAGCAGGTAGTCATCATAACGTTATTATTTGGGTCTGTTAATTTTACATAAAACAAAACGATACTTTTGTACAAAAATTATATCGATTATATTGAAACGAAATCACTGCGACCTAAAAAAAAGTCGGTCCAATTGAAACGTTTTGGTTGAATTTTTTAAGATAAAGTTCAGATATTAAACGTGTGCCTAATACACTTGATATGTTACTGAAATTTAATTTCTTTTCTTTCGTTTTTTTCTTCTTTATCCTTTGTTATTCTTCGTTCCTCTTATCACTTATCACATTCGAGTATTCGATTAGGAGTACGAATGAATTTTTGGGCTTAGTACGAGTAATTTTATTGAGCCCCGAAAAAAATGTGAGCTTGAATGAAGGAACCAGGAGGAGACAAAAGCCAAAAAAGTAATTATCAAAAACAGAGGTTAATATTAAATATTTAACAAAACAAAAACATTACTTCGATAAGAGTTTAATTGTTTTTGATTAACAAATAAAAATTGCAACTTTCTAGGATTAATGAAACGTAATAAATAAAACGCAATCTTTAATTGAATCAGAGTTACTAATATCGGGGTCAAAGTAAGTAATGAATACGAATCAATTCCCAAGCAAGTAATGGTCTACCTACCTTCAAACTCTCTTCTATCTAGCCAAATAGTTACAAATTAATCGTTAAAAAATATAGCTGGAGGGCTTTCAATCAAAACTTTCTCCCGCACCTGGAAAAATATCTCCAGCTAATTTTTTTTCACCTAGTGCTAAAGGTTGCCCAATTTACTACATTAGCCGAAAAAAACATTAAGGGAAAGTAAACAAAAGCCACTCACTTGGCGCTGCTTCTCCAGCGCGACCTGTTTGTCCTCCTCGTGTCGCCGTTCAAGTCGTGCAATAGCGACCTGAATGGGATCATTGCTCAGCTCATTCTGCATTATTTCATCTCTAGCAAAATTATAGTCGATCTGCTGGGCGGGCGTCTGTGGCTCCGAGCTCAAATTTAGGCTGTTGGCACTCTTCGGACAATTTACACGGAAGAAATGGTGATTGCCCCACAATATCCGGTCGCCGTGGTGCAGTGCTGTCTTTTCGAACACCGGCGAGCCGTTCACGAAACACCGAGCGTTCTGAATGGGCTCCATAAAAAGACCGCCGTCTTCAATCGATATGATGCAGTGTTCTGGCTGGATTCCAAGTCCGGATAGCTGAATGTCTGGCTGCTGTCCAATACTACAGCCGCCGACTAATGTGCGTTCCTGGCAAATTATATGTTATTAATTGCAGCTCATAAATTGCATCCACATTCATAAGAGAAATAAAATCATTACTAATTTTTGGAAAAATCGTTGCCTACTTTTAAATGACTGTATCTAGTCGTACTTTACACTTAAATTCTTAACATAAAAATTGCCTTGGCACATTTCGAATCTCCAATAGAAAGGTGAATGGGCAAAAATGACCCAGAACCAAAAGAAATAATTTAAGTGTAGGTTTATTAGGCTTTATTAAGATACAATAATGTATATACATTTATTTTTCCTGTAAGTGCTGGGAATCAGGTAAATTCGAATAAAAGTAAAAAAAATTACAAAGAAAACTAAACACTAATAAATCAATAGAGAAATAGGTACTTAATTATAACGAGTAGCTACATTATCTGTTTGTTTCTATAAAACCAACCGATCCGCTCAATGTTCTATTGTCTTTTTCGCTTCTTCCTTTCGCTTTCTCATATCAATCTCGAATGAGAATGAAAAAAAAACCATAAGTGATTCTGATTTGTGACTTGAACTTACTGAAAATGTCAAGAGTTAATCGGTGTGTGGCATGTAACTAAAGCAATCGCTATTTGTGATCAAAGTTACTTATGCATTCAAAAAAGCTCAAACTTTTTATTCCAAAGAAGAAGTTACAGGCTCCATAAGTCTAAAATTCTATTGGAACCTTTTATGTTGGTTTGTGGTGACGGATACATCATTGATGTGACAGGATCATATGCTGCACAAACATTGGACGCTGTGATACTAAAAGCAATATTGGAAAATGAAAAATGGTCCTTTGGAAGAAAGAGCCTTACACTGGTTCTTTGAAGAAGAAGACTGTTTTATATTAGATAGAGAATTTCGAGACGTATTAGGAGACTTAGAATATTTTGGATACGTCTCATACATGCCGCCATCAAGATCAGGAGAATAATTATCAACTGAAATGCAGATAAGCCTAGATTGGTGACATGCAGATGGATCGTAGAAGCCGAATTATTAATCTACAAATTACCTGAGCACACTTGTTTACATCAGATTTATAATTACCAGAAATAGACTTATAATTTTCGAGATAAAATTGTTTTTCCAAATTTTGTGCCCAATACATTATGTTCTATTTCTGCAAAAAAAATCGCTAATTTTTATTCTGAAATGGGAAGTGTTCTCGCCTAACTTGTAGAGAATTAAATTCTGCACAAAATTGATTATAACAATTTTTCCCGTAACTGCGATATTTTTTGAGTTATTTTCGAAATAAAAGTAGTGACATTTGACAGTTTTATTTCATAAATAACTCAAAAATTGTCAATCGGATGTCAAAATATATAGGAGCATTTTTATAGACAATTTTTCCCCCTACAATATTACGGAACCTTAAAAATGAATATGAGCTTAGCTATAATTTGAGTCACGCAACTTTTGTCATTTAAATTTTTCGAATAGAATAGAATTATCTAGTCTTTAAAATTTGTTTAAGTTGTTTGAATATCTTAAACAGATAAACGAAAATTCATGACAGTTTTTTAATCTGATTATGCTTGTACGAAAATTAAAATTTAAAAAACTTACTTTCAGATAGTACACGAGGAGCTCGTTCAAGGACGGATCTGCGTTTAAATTGACTAAATAGTACTTGTTCTTCTCAACCTTTATCCCGCTCGCTTGTACGCTAATTCCCATCTTCTCTAGGGCTTGCTGTCGCTCATTCTGTATCCTCTCCGTCTTGACAAGTTTTTCTTCCCAAGTCTGCGAGATCTGCTTCATCAGGTTTTCACTCTCTGCCAGCTTGTCGTGGATGTCCACCCTTTGTATATCACCAACAGGAGAACCCTAAACAAATTTAAAAAAACTTAAGAAAGGAGTTCTTCTAAGTCGAATTCAATTCCTTTACCGTCGCATGTTTTAGCATATTGCGCAAAGCTTCAACCTCCAACCGGAGCTCCCGGATGATCCTCGCATTGGGATCCTCGTTCACCACGGCGTGATTGACTATTCGTTTCGCCCGGTCGGCATATCGCAGCGTTGAAAGAGTTTCCTCGAAATTGTCGGCAGCCGGGGATATTGTCGCCACCATGACCGTCTTAGAGTTCCCACCTAAGTTGTCCTTGAGCAGCCACGTCAACACTGAGTCCCGGTAAGGAACGAATTTGTCGTTTCTATTTCGCCCGCTCGATTGATCAGCTAACTTCGATATCACAAGACCAAGAGTAGTTAATGACCTGTCCAAAAAGACGATTCTAAAAAATATATTCCTAAAAAGAGTGATGTGAAAAGTACTTATTTATATTTGACCCTTCCTTTAGCCTATCGCCCACAGCGCCAGTTTTTACAGCCCTTTCACTACCAGCTAAATCGACTAGAGACATTCTGGAAACTTTTTCACCACTAACTCCAGTATGTGGATCTGTTAAAGTTTGCGTTAATACAACCGAAAAGACGGCATGAGATCTGGACGACTCTGCGTTCATGTTTGTGGCTGCGACTGTCCTAGATTTGTTACCCTCTGTCATAAGATTGTCTATATCCTGTTTTAAAGATTGAGGAAATATTGATGGTAAAATTAGCAATATTGCCGGTAAAGGAGATGGATTTTCATCCCATGTGAATTTCGTTTAGTAACTTTGTTCGTTGTTACCCCTTTTATATTACAGTTTGAGTTCACTAAAAGCAGTTATGTTATTACTTTCAATTTAACATTTAAAAAGAAAAAAATGTTTGTGTACTTATTAGTTTGTAAAATTAGATTATATTTATTGTTATTAAAATTCAACAATTCATTGAGTTAAAACATAAAAGCAGAAAACAGCGGCAGAAGAAAATAATGTAGAGAACTCAAAAATTTCGCATTATTTTCAATGCGTGGAAACTTCGCTTTTCTTAAATCATATAATATGGGTATTCACGCTTTGTGCACAAGTGCAAAATTTTAAATTTTCGTAGTTGTTTCTATGGCAACCAATTTTTTTGCACCTTATACAACGATATGCAAGGGTGCAAACCTTATTTGCACCAAAGCGTGAATACCCATTATAAAAACTCCAAAGCTTTGAAAATCCTCATCGTGAGAGTAAAAAGTACCACATAGTATAAATTTTGAGTTTTTCAAAAATTTCGATTCACTATTTCTTGCTACAGTCTTAAAAATGCAAATATGGATGAGAATTTTTATATTATAATACACATATACATATATTATCAACTTACTTGAAATGACGTCACTGCCAGTTGACTCAAGCCGTCGACGTAGGGACCCAAGACGTTGTGCTCTCGTACTTTTAGGGATTGCTTATTTGGCTTTGGATCGAGCAGATCGTGCACCTTTTCATTGTAAATTTCCATGTAGGACACTTCCACTTTATAGAGCAGGTTTGTGGTTTCTTTGTCGGCGATGGAGGCAAATAGTTCATCGCATAGTCGTGGAATGATACCTTTGTTATCTTGTGAACCCATCATTGTGTAGGATTTGCCAGAGCCTGAAATTAAAAATATATATGTACATCGATGAATTCCATGGTGGTTTATACATAGCTAAGTGAGTTTCTTTATGATTGAATTTCTTCAAATAGTTACAATTTAGCGCTATTGTTTCATAGTTAAATATTAATGTGGTAAGCAAATTGAATTATGTACCTATCCCTATGTACTTTCAAACCCTTTTTTTGTTCAAAAACGTATAAGAATTTGTAATTATATCATATAAAAAACTCATATTTCTAAGTTGTTTTATTTAAATGTTCCATAAATTGGATCTAAAATTTATCATTATAATAAAAGTAGGTATTCTTGAATTTATGAAAAACAACTTCATTCGGTTCTAAGTTGTAAACAATAACAAAATGGATAAGCTCTTAGTTTAGTACCTGCGTAAAAACATAGGACCAAATATTTTTTTTCTCTTGAGGAAATTTGAGCCGCTCAGTGCACAAATCGATTAACTTCACCAGTGACATAAAAATTGTAACATTACTGCCGATCACTTTTTGGCTATTATTTCTTATTAATTTTATATACGTAAAATGAAAACTTCATCTGTATTAATAAATTCTACAATATCTATTTCAATTTATTATATTATAAAGGTATTTTAAACAAGAAAAGTACATTTTTTCACCGCATTTATCAACTTTTTGGTTAATGAAGTTAATCGATTTGTGCAATGAACGACTCATTTATTTAACCTTTAAAATAATAGCCTTTGGCTTGAATATAAGCAGCAAGTCTGCGAGGCAAAGATTCAAAAAGTTTTTTAACCATTTCATCTGGTAAATCTCTCCATTCTTCTAGTAGCAGATCCTTCAATATTTCTACTGTCTTTGGCCTTCTCTTTGAAATCCTTTCACCCAGAACCTTCCAAACATTCTCGGTTATATTTAGGTCTGGACTTCAAACTGGCCACGGTAAAACCGTTATGTTGGTCATTAAGGAACATTTGAAAAAAACAATTTAGAAATATGAGTTTACTTTAAATTCATCGGTGGTCCGAAATTTTTACGCAGCCTTGTATATGTAAAAATACGTTATATGGATAGATTTGTTATATCGCAATATACATTTCAAAGGAAACGGCATAAAAATAAATTTTCTAAGAAAGCTCGTCAGTTACTGAAGTAGATTTGATCACTGCCAAACCCGCCGTATGTTGAATGCAGTTTTTGTCCATGAAATTGGATTGAAAAACTACGCTTGACGCGTCATTTTCGTTGAATTTCCATTCTCTTAAACAAGTTCTGTTAATTGAATTATTTTTATAATATTCAGAAAGACAAAAGGATGAAACACATCAGAGAAGAGAAATACACTAAAAATTAATGTCAATCATTTTTGGATGCACAAACAATCTTAATGAGGCGTCAGTCCAGTTACCCCCGGGTGCCCCCGGGCAGTGTTTCTTTTGTTTCCAGAGTGCCTCCTTCTCAACATTTTTCCAACGTCCTCGCCTGTTGTCATAAACAGCAATTTTCTTGGGAAAAGTAATTTCGCTTTGAATGAATCACAGAACACACTCCAGCCGACAAGCAGTCTGCTGCCAGGGTCTTATTAGCCCTGTATGACGGAGCCGCCCTTCTAGAAAAGTACCCACACAATTTTTCCCTTCGAAATCGATTTACCCTCAGCGTGGTTTCCAGCCCTAGCTTACTAATTATTGAGAGAATAAGTAATTTTCCTCAATTATTCACCACCGCATTAATCAGGCCGTAGTTAAATGGAATCTCGGGCTTTCTCTAACGTTGACCAAACAAAGCGCCCGACTGATAAATCGATCGATAAACTCTCCGCTGCGGGGGACGGCAAGTTGTTGAGGAATTTTTTTAGTATTATAGTGACTTAATGAGTCAGGACGCTTTCTTCTTTTAATCATCTCAGATGAATGTGTAATCAGAATGAGTATGTAATTGAAATGCATACAATATTTTTTCTGTATTGTCTGCAGCATTGACATGGAGGACTGTAACAAGCCAACAAGAGTATCTCTTTGATTTTTAGTTGCTTTCGTAATATGATGCCGTTTATAATGCTTAATGCTTGTAAACGGTTTATAAGTATTCCTATTTTAAGTTTGGCTACGCATATGAAAATGTAAATGACTAAAACTTATTTGTTATTTCAAACTTCAAAACTTATTAGCTATTCCAACCTGTCGTTATGTAGTAAAACAAAACACATTAGTGAACTTTAAAAGCTGTATTCACAAACAAATTGAAAGACTTAATTAAAAAAGGTTCTTAAATATGTATGTACGTACAACTAAAAAGAAGAATCCCCACTTTTTCACATAACAGAGAGTTTGCCTTTCAAGTGAATTTAGATATTAGTTAAAGGGTTATTCAATGTAAATCTCAAATTAAGGCCACAAATCGGGAATTTTGAGTAAAAATAACACGTTTTTTGAGAGACAATTTAAAAAAAAAGTTTAATAGATATAAACAAAATATTTTTTACACATAATTTAAAATCATTAATTATTTTCTTTGGAATGTAATTGGAAGTCTATCTTATGGAAGTTTCAGACCAAAGAAGATTAAAATCACTCTGAATTGTAATAATGCTAAGAGAATATGAGACAAGAATATAGTAGTTTAATTACTCTTCTTCTTCTCAAGATTAGATAACCTTGCTTGCTTCAGGGCCATAAAATTCATTCAATTTGCGCTCGGCAAGACCGCAACACGCTTTGCTCGTTACCTTCAAAGAGTTGCTCCTCAAAGTAATGAGGAGCAATTTTGAAGAGGTTAATGCTATGCATGTCACACTTACTGAGGAACCCTTGCGATTATCGTAAAACAGATGGGAGTTGGCAGGTACACCCTGTTAATTAAAAGAAGCAGCTCAACTGTTGCCCTGCGTTAAGTGAGACATAAAATCAAAAGTATTCAAATAGCGCCGAGGAGCTGGTGACACCCATTGAGTTTGGTACATCCTTTTAAATTGCGACAACCGGCGTTACTTCGCGGAAATACTGCAGCTTTGAATGGAGGCATGGCGCGGCAATTTCGCGTTGCTGCGCGTTGAGCGCTCTTCGCACTTTTCGCTTCCTCGTCGCGCCGTTGCGACCCCAAAAATTGTAACTGAGTAAGGGGCTTAATAACTCCCTGAGCGTCGGGAGGCGGTGTGAATTTATTCGCTTGCGATGGTATTCATAGGGGCCTAACATTTTCTTAATTTGCCAACCCACCGCAAGGCGGAGCTGGGCTGTTTCATCGCATGACGCTGCTGGCACTGGCTCAATTGCAGCTTGTGGCACCACGTGAATAATTTGAGTGGAGCTCAAAAGCGCTCCTCAAGTTTGCCTCATGACTTGGCCGAGTTAATTAAAAGCGAAGGGCCTTCTTGCTGCCGCTGTAGCTCAGCCCATCTTTGAATTATACCATTTTTGAAATTGTAGCCGTTTTCCTCGAGGATTTCGCAGATTAGACAACATTTTCAGAACAATCCAACTTAAATTGGAACATTTGAAGGAAAGTAGCAATTCCGCAGAAACTGAACTCCGCAGCCTCCGAGCTCTTTAAATAGTTTCCCAAAACAACGGCTCGGAGGTGCAATAAACCACGACTATGAGGCGCACCTGAATAGAAGTAATTTTAACTTACACCGCTTTCTCCCCACAACGCCCTTGGAACGTCCGCTACCAGCGAAGTGGATGTGATGTAGCTAGAGCCGTATCTGGGAAATTTATCTCCCGTGATAAACTTGGAGGGCTTTTAGAGAGATAATGTCACTCACATTAAGGCACAATTTGTGCAGTTCGGCGCCAACGAAGGAGTCGAATGAGTTTTGAGGTTTCATAAACCCGAGGAAAGTAACGAAATAATTCCTACTCCCAAACAAGATAAAAGTCTCCTGGCTCCTTCACAAATAGGAACTGATGGAGCTCATGGCACAGGTCGACAGATGAACATAAATTTTCTTAATTAACATTTGCTGGTTTTCAAGTAGCATATGTGAGATCTTGCTCCCCCTTTTCCCTTTTTCTATGAGAACAGCAGGAAAACAATTCATTCTCATTTTTGTTCGATAGCTGAGTTATTGGAAAAATGAAATTGCAAACGTGTCTAGCCGCAGGCCGCAAAATACGGACTCGTCTACTTCGGGGTATTCAGGACCAGCTTCAACTCAATTATAACCTTCAGTGTCCCTTCTCACTCAGGACGCTGCATCCCAGGGATAGCCAACCTCTACAAAATAATTTTGCAATTTTTATACAATTCCCAGGCGGGAGTGCACCACAGTCATACAAACAGTGGAGTAGTTTTATTGTCGATGAGACACCGGACGAAGACACATTGTCATACAAATCGAGTTTTATTCTTTTTAAAAGAAAGAAAGGAGCTAACTAAATGCATAAAACTTTGTTTCAGTTGGAAGTTTTAATAAAATATCGACAATGGTTATCAGGGTAACTTTAAAAGCTGACTTATAGATTTTACAAAAATTTATAGAAACACACAGTTAAGCAGTTTTTAAAGGAATTTCATGTTATTGTTGCTATATTTCTAAATTCGCTAAATTACATACTATGGAAAATATATGTGTTTGAATTAATTTCTTTAACAAAATTAAACTTTTCAATAATAATAAATAAATGAAATTATTAGTCAAATTTATAAAGAAAAAAGTGGAAATTGCTAGATTTACTTATAAATATATCCTAAAAATTTATGTGCAAAATTTTACATTTGAAATACCTAATTCAATAAATAGTGCAGAAGCTCCTTTTTAAATTACTCTGTTAAAAGAAAGAGTTTATGTTCGAAAGAAACATTACGAGTTATCGCCTCAACAATTCATTTCACCTAGTTTATAAGTAGTAAAAACACACTTTGAATCACATTGAGAGTTTCAAAGGATAAAAACTGCGAAGGGAACCTAAAGATAGCGAAGGTAATATAAAGCTGATATAAATTTATTTAAATCCGCTAAATTCAGCAACATTACACTAAATATCTGGGGAGGGCGATAAAGAAGACCATACACAAATAAATTCGAAGCTAGACTGCCTTGGACGAAAATGTGTATGATTTTTGTATTTGTTACTACTTTCTGATAATATATTTGACTTTGTATAGGGAAAACCCCAAGCTAAGCAGCAGGGGCGAATCCAGATCAAGTGATAGCCCCCAAGCAATTAACACAAATCAGAGTATAAGAGGAAGGGGAAACTCGTTACATATTGGTCAGAAGCCGGAAGGCATCATTTTGGAGGATAACAAAACTGAGGGCGTACTTTGTTAGAACGGATAAACGTCCTTGAGAGAGATTTAGGGTGCTAATGGGATGCTGGGATCAATATAGAATTTAATTTAGAAAAGATTTCAGTGGAACTTCATTTAATTTAATAAATCGATATGGTTTTAAAGATCTAATTATTCTAAATGAATAAATAGTACTTTGTCGAAATTACTTCAAAAAATATATCAACATATTTAACAAACTTTAAATGCTTTGCAGACACGAAAAACGCATATCTTCATAATAAGAATTTTTATATTATATACTTTAATTTATTTTCTCGAATTGTTTTGCTCATCCTTTCTTCTAAAGAATTTAATAAATAAAAAGAAATTCTTGAATTCAGAAAATTAAGTCCCAAATTCTTCATAATTTTTAAAATGAGAATCAAGAATGTAGCAGATATTTTTACTAAACAAAAGTACTTCAAACAACACTAAATCCAGATTTAACGCCTAGGTAGCTGCTGGCCGTCAGAATTTCTCTTGTGTATAGTTCGCTCCAAGGCCTTGTTCAATTGGATTTTCTTTGGCAAATTCAATTTTAGTCCCATTCCACGTCTCGGTCGCATGATTCATGCTTCCAGTCTCGCCTGAATTAGAGTTTGTTTTGTGCTTTTTGTCATTTATTCCTTAGAAAGAAAGTAGGGCGTGAAATAATACTCAAATAAACCCGAGAAAATCAAAAACTATATTTTGATGATACATGATAAAACTAAAAAGACAAGGAAGAAAAGAAGAAGTGATGGTGCTCCAACTACAACTACAGCAATACCTGTCTGTCCGTAGGCGAAGATGCAGGCGTTGTACCCTTGAAATGCATTCTTCAAGATGTCTCTTCCGACTGAGTCGAATAGTACCTCCTGTGACGCGAAGCTTGGTGAGTCTGGATCGATCGAGTCGAAGCAGTGATCGAAGGCGAAAGTCTTCGGCTGTTTTCTGGAAGGTAAAAAATAAAATCGTTTTGAATCTGTATTAAACAAATAGGCAAGCAAAGGATTTTGAGATAGATTGCTTTTGTACTTTATTTAAATGATTTGTTTTTGTTATGAATGCTCACAATTACAATTTGACAAAAAAAAAACAATACTCCGAGTTTGATCAGTATTATTCCATGTAAGTACTAAACTTCTTCAATATTTAATGTTTCTTGTTCGAAATTCGAAATGATTAACTCAAAATTCGCAGGGAGTATTTCGAAATTGGGAACGAATTGTTCCAAACTAGAAATGAAGAGTTCGAAATTCAATACGAATAATTCGAATAGAAAAGAAAGCGCTGCTGACAATCAGCAAATCCGCTCGTCGTCCAGGTCCTCCTTCGTGTGAGGGGTCCATTAAGGTAATTGCTTTCCAGACAGCCTGTAACGCGATATTGATTCAGACTGATGCTAAGAGGAAGCTCGTGACGTCAGCGATGGAGATAAAGCAGCGCCAGGAGCCCTAACAAAAAGTAACGTGCCATGTGTGATTCTGGTGGAGTTCATGTTTTGGGCATAAAAGTCACCAGTGGCTTAATGAAGTCCTGGCAAAGGACGTGCCGTGCCACTGACATTGATACGTCTTAATGCCCGGCTGCAAGTTTGCTTCCATTCATCGCGGAAGTTCGTAGACGAGAAGCTGCTCGCGTGTATCTTCGCTTTTGTGCCCAGACGAGGAGAGACACCGCGTGCGAAACAGCGTCGGGCCCCGCACACAAAAGTCCTACATAATTTTCCAATTGGGCCACCTTCTGAGCACTTGAACTTTTCGATTAAGGGAAATGGAAAACTTTTTCGCAGCATATAATGAAAATGGCTGCTGTTCAGTGGACCAATGATCGGGGCGAGGCTGATTATTTGGGCCGGCGACCCGGAGATACAACTCCCATTCCGGTGCTAATTACCCGAATTGAAGTTGATTAAGGCTCTTAATTGGCGAACACACAGTTTGCATTAAGTAACAACATTGGAGTCGAGGGCAATATTAAGATGTGTGATGATAACATTCTACTCTAGGGCTTATTAAAGACCCCCTGGCGCATAATAAATAATGTAAATATGTTTATAGGAAATAATTATTATTATTATATAACCGAATTTTGAAAAGGGCATTATCAGGTGGAATACAAAGAAATCCTTTGGTAGTACATTCCTTGCATTACCTAACCATTTGCAACACAATATTTATAGATATGAAGGAATGTACGTATATACATAAATATTTGAAATGGTTCATGTCTATATAGACTCAATATAATGACCGAAAATTTTGAATTACAATGATTTTTCATGTAAATTGGTAGTCAAGTATTTTAAAGATTGCTAATTTAGAATCTATTTATCGTTTTTTGGAATCTAAAAATATTGGATTCCAAGAATATTTATGAAAATTTACACTTAATGAAATTATCGATCACTGAAGGCGGAGCGAAACCAAATTCAATAGTTTTGATCAAGTCATGACGATTGTCAACAAAATTCAGATTGGTGAAATATATTTATGTACATATAACTTCAACAAAAAAACTCGTATTTTTATTTTTTAACATTAAAGTTCCGTGCGCAGAAAAGGTTCAAAACTACGATTGCATGTTACATGAATGCTATATTTAGTAAGTAATTTAGGTTCTTTGCCAGTCATGTGGAAGGTTAATTGATTAAATGTCAGGTTGCGCGAGAACAATTAAAATATTCATGCTAATAAGGAAATGAGTAACGATCGAATGCTATCGCCAGAAGGCCTTATGCGATTAAATTTTAATACGATTTCTTCCGCGGTTGCTCACCTCAGGTGAGATCTAATTAAACAAAAACTGGAGGAGCATTCATCACTACCACACAAATAATACATAATTGCCCGTAAACAATCGCGCAGGTATATGCAACATTAATGAGACGAATCACCCTGTGTTTTCGGGGAGTTCTATGGAAACACGTCACCACTTATGAAGTTTTTATGAGCGACAATAAAATCCAAAGTCGCAATTACGAAGATAGCGCTGTTTGATTGATGAAAATAATGGGCGTCCCCGGCGTCTTGGATCCTGGCTACCAGGCGCCTCAGTCGCTCTCAAGAGCCTCCGCAGTGCGCGGCCAACCTGCGTCCCCATTTACCTTTGCAATTAATGCCCCATCTTTTGTTTGTTTAATTGCGCGGCAAATGCATTTTCGTTTTTCCTCCGCAAATTGTTTCCTGGTAAGTACCGGGAACTCAACCGAGGAGAAAAACGTCCTGAAATTCGGAGGAATTAAGGACGATTTTATGCTAATGGTGTCTTTCGCAACTCGAGTGGGACGTTCCCGCGAATTTATTTTTAGAACTCCAACGCGCTCCGCTGGCGTTAACTCCACCCGATCTAAAGGCATTAAATTGGTGGGCCGCGGTGAGCTCCGAAATAGTCCAGGTGGTGTTGTGCAGCGCGCTCAAAATAATTGGGTCAATAAAAATGTCGAATTGCCATTATTTTCGCTTTATATCGAAACCACGGTTTTCCGCAAACACTGGCAATTTATCTAATTTGAGGCGTTACCTGCTTAATATTGGAGTTGGTCTGGGATGGGCAGATATTTAACGAAATGTTTTATACCACGTTTTCCGAGCAGAGCTGCTGAAAATACGGTCCAGAATTAAATGCAGAATTAACGCTAGTGAAGTCAGACTAATTTGCATTAATTGCTATAGGTCTCGTTCCCTAGGGCAATTTCGCTTTTAAGGATTAATGGAAAATGATATCCGGACCTTGCCCTTAAGTTCTTAAGAAATTGACACTCTATAGGACTGAGCTCGTAGAAATTTTAGAAGCTAAAGTCTGAAGGTAAACACTCCGCTCTTTTATCTCCGGAATGAAATTCGGATCCCCTTGCCCTGACATTTTCTTGTGCTTTTCTTTAAGAGCAGCGATGCCTTCGCAACCTAAGCACATTCATTTGACCTTTAAAATTTTCATTCGACGAGAAGATTTTACTTTATCTAAATTTGGGCTGTTCGCATGGTAATGAGATTTTTTAAAGATATTTGACAAAAGAAAAGATTGAAACTTGGGTAATGTAAAGGGTAACGGAGATTTTTTAATTAGATTCTAAATAAATTTTCAAAAGCCATGATACCGCAAAAGTTTTGAAATTAACTTATTGGAATATTAGTTAAATAAATGGTTAAAATGAACGAAAATACTTCTACCTACTAGAGACATACAAAAACTTTTACATAAAAGGGAAAATTCTTTCCTATTTCAAAACTAATTACTTAACTTCAGTCTGAATAATGTAAACGTTACGTTGGCGCCATAACTAAAAAAAAATGTTGCTTCCAAAAAACAAAACACAAATGGCATAAATAACTAGAATACCTAACATTTAAAAGTTCTTCATTACTATTTACAATATACATGATTATATATTAGCTGTTTACGGTCGACATGAAAAACAAACCGATTTCTAAAGATTTTCTAAGATCCCTTATTTCCTTATACAACCAAGGCCTTATAAAACAAGCACATGGATTATTTGTACATATTAATAATGTAGTAGTTGCCCAAAAGCAAATTTTTGGTAAACTTTTAATCCTTATCCTTAATTATATGGTCCTAATATATGTATATAAATGAAGTTAAAATGTCCAAAAATTAAAAAAAAAATTGTCGTAGCTTCTATTGAATATAACTTTGAAAATTTAATTGCGCGTCTATTCGTTTGGATCATATTTATTTTAATTTTCGAGCGGCCCGTTCAGAATTACTACCCAAATGCGAAATAAGTAATTGGTCTACCTCTTATAGATAATAGAGTAAAGGATACGTCATAAAGTTTAAAGGTCTACCTACTTACAAAAAGGAACACAGTGTATGTATCCGAAAAATATTGTATATTGGTTTCTAAAAAATAATAATATGGGTTATACAAATCGTGTTAAATTTTTGAAGTAGACTAACTATTCTTCATACTGGTAGTACACCGAATGCAGAAACCTTAAAATAGAAGCGATGCATCAATTATTTTGCACTTAAGTGTGAAATTCTCAAAAGAGCTGCTATATGGATAAAAATTCCACTGACACCTGAGCCTTGGTGCTTTTCCTCACACTGTACGTAATGTCCCAGAATGCCTGCACGACCTTATTAAATCGATGGGGCCCTTAGACGTCCGCAAATATTCACCGTTTCATCTGGAGGCATGTTCGTCGCGAGACAGCTCCAACGCGAGTCGCGGGCCCCACACTCGCGCATGAAGTGGGGATCGATTGCTCCCGGGCCCAAGGGCTGGTGAAATGATTTTCCCTCGTTGTTTATCGAAAGTCACAATAAATATGAAAAAGTTGTCGCTTGTGAAAGGACGGAGCCTTCACCACATATTCCGCCACCTGCGGCGACTGGAAAAGACGCAACGCAATTTTATGCCGCGGAGCGGGGAATCGCTAGACCTTACGAAGGAGCTTCATGTACCCCGGCCAGAGTCTAAGATAACGTCTAGAATAAGCAGAATTGATGGCTCGGAGTCTGTCACGGGGAATGTTTGCAGTTGCCGCTGATTAAATTTTCAGGCATAGTCACAACGCTTTTTGTTGCCCCGTGGAAATTGTGTGCCCGTACATACATATTGTCGGCCTGATTCCATCTCGTGTCATGTAAAATTACTCGCAGCTTCTAAAATCTTCCTAACGGCACAATCGCTTTGTTTACCGTGGAGATGCAAAGTCTTCTTCTCCTAAATAACGCTTTCTCGACTATAAAACAACGCGGAACACGGAGTTTAGTGTAGCAGAAATTGCTCGGTGCTGGGGGAGGTTTGGATACTTAAAAACTTTTATCCACGATGCTTGCTCGTTTAAGAACTTTTCAAGGTCAAGGAGGAGCCCTCTTTCACTTCTCTGCCTTTGACCTCACAGGAAGGAAAAATGTTTGGACACTTGAGGAACGTCTAAAAATAACCCAGAAGAAGAAGTTAAGGGCGACAAATGGGAAGATGAATCCCTCATCTAAATCTGATTACGCTACCAAAGAAAGCCTAATTTTTCTCAGTCGGGATTCGCCTTGTGCCGGATATCCAGGGATTCTAGGTGTGTGCCACCTCAGCTTTCGTCAGAGCCTCCAAAGGTGCTTCATGTCCCTTGGCTTAGCGTAAATCTTTCATAAGACACTGTGCACTACAACCCCGATGTCATAATTCATAAAGCCCTGACCTACGTGGAAGGATCACGTTAAAACATTCTGTTTGGAAAATTTAGGACCGAGAAAATCGGAGGTCCAGCAGCTTTAGTGGGATTTAACCCCTGAAGGTTTAGGTAGGGTCAGCCGAGACATTTACCATTTTACGTTATACCTCTCAATGTTGCGAAAGGTTCAAGTGTGAAGAAAAATAAAATGTCAGCAAGATAATTTTACCCAACTTGGGAAGAGGGAAGGGATGAAATATGCCTCTTGAGGCTTATCTTGAGCTGATAAAAAATTCTAGCCCATTCCAAGAAGCCAGAAGAAAGTTGTCAGAAAGATTTTTCGTTCGGAGGTTGGGCTAGGCCGAGACAAACTTTTCTTCGACTGACTGCAGCTCAACTTCGGAGGAGACTCTGCGTCGTCAGCGTTATCTGATGAGAGGCTCAAAGTACCCGGGAGTCACTGAGGCAGCACAAAATCAAGATTACTTTCCTGGAATGGTCTGGCCAATATCCCTTAAAAGCGCTTTTTCCCTTCCTTTTTTTTTACTTTTATTCCGTTTGCCCTTTTCCATTTAGAATGTTTGCAGGAAGGATGAATGGAAATGGAGGATATTCGCAGTGCAGGGAGTTCGTTTTGTGCAAACTTAATGAAATGCACTCAAGCGCAGTATGAGTTAGACGGATTCTGCGAAGCACTGAAGGTCATGGACCTTCTCCTTCCAAGCAGCGCAGGCCTATTCTCAATTACTCGCTATTCAACCCTCATTTCACACATTTCAGCGAACATTTAACTTCAACCAAATTAATTCTTCAATGCGAATTCCCTCTTCGATTGAAAAAGTACAGCGTTTCTTTTCTTTTCTCCTCATAGCTAACTACATCTTAAGGCTCTTCAAGTTCAAATTTGAACGACTATTTCTATGCAGGGCTTACCCCGTATTAATGGAATTTGAGTCATCAAAACTAAGATTACAGCTAATTTCTTTAAATTCAACAATCAACACAACTCAACGAAATTGATTACTCATAATATAGCAATTTTGGTTAGATTACTTATAGATGGAAATAGCATAATTGCAATTAATGAAAGAAAACGAAATTGTTAAAATGTGTAAATTAATGTAAGGCAAAATTAAACTTTATCGGTGGAAAATTAGGTCTACTAGTAGAAGAAAAAATTAGCTAATTTTTTTTATTCTAATTTACTAGGGCTATTACTGTATACAATAACATATTAAAATTTCACACCGATCGGTAAAATGGTTCCGCTGATTATAAAAACTTTGTTTTGTGAAAAATGCGTTTAAAAGTTCTGACAAACGAATTTTCACATATAAAATCTACTTACGTGCAATCAGTCTATATCTTCAAAAGTAGGTATATGTATGTTTTCTTCTGAAGTTTTCAGCGAATATTATTGAAATGAAATTCTTCCTAAAAATTCGACCTGAGAAAATGTAATGCCTCCATGAGAACTACAAAACTAATCCCGACACATGAGAATACACCACAAGTAATTCGTAATAATGCTTATAATATGAGCACCAAAAAATGCATCTTACTCTTTTTTTTTATAAAATCATGAAATAACAAATCAGTTTAAAAGAGAGAAATTAGAAGAACAACTTGCATTTTGTGAACCCTTATTTTACTTGTGTAGAAACCCAAATTTTGCCAATTTCTTATTATACATAATCTAAATATCTGTAAGGTTTTATTTTACTTTGGTACAAGAGCAACTATTTGAAAACAGAGTCATGCTGGTATAAACGACGGCAGCCCCAACAAAAGTGCATATGTAGATATAAAACATCCAGATAAAAAAAAAGCTACAAGGTAACTTGCTTCACTGTTCAAAGGATTACCGACTCAGACGCAGTAAGATCGTCGCTTGATATTTTTTTTATGAGATGCATAGTCTCGCTGAAATACGCCTACAAGGCCTCAAAGAAAAAAGTTAAATAGGCTAAAAATCCGGAAGAAGACGAGCAACTTTTGCGTCAACATTAAGCCAAAACGAAAATTCCTGTCCAGTACTATGTACTCCTGAAGAAGTAAAACGCGGGCAAAGTTCGTGCCAACTTCAAGTCGTAAAATGTGAACTTTGGGAGTTTCTTGAGTTTTCATACGCCGGCACAGAACACATCGGAGCTCCCAAAACGAAATTTTATAAGTTTAGCCGTTCTGAACTCAACCAAAGTTGCTTTCTTTCTTTAGAATAAGGACTAATTCTGCAGACGCTGCATAAGCGGAGCCTTTTATCAGATTCCCCGTCTAACAACTGCAATATTAAGAACAATAAATTCTGCGAAATTTGGCTAGGCAACTTGCGGTTATTTGTTTAGAAAAAATGGAGTGTGTTGTAAGCAACATCATTTCGCTTCTCTAATTTATTTGCAAGGGCACATCGACACACGGAGCCTTCCCAACGTTTCGTTTACCAACAAAAAAATCCAAAGGGCAAATAGATCGCTGAAGAGACTTCAAGGAGCATGATGAATTTTGCATTTTATGTAAATCCTTGGGTATATTTTTTTCCATAAGCAATAAAGCCCTTTATCGAATATGAGAATATTTCGACTAAATTCCGCCCTCAGAAAGTAACCTCATAGAGAATAATTCGGTTAAGGTGAATCCTGCAGACTATTTGCAGTAACAATTTCCCACACGTTTCAATAGTTCTATCAAAATAATCGTCCTTTTCCCAGTTTGGAAGATCTCAGGGAGCGATATTCGTAAACTACTTTCTCGCAGCCCATCCAATTCTACATAGAGGCAATGTAAATGAGACAAGTGCCCTCATGTGTGATATTCTTTTCTCCTTTATTGACAATCCCAGGAAAGATACCCGGGCCCAGGGTAGTCGAAACGATTGTTCGAACCCTTCGCTTGTAGAAACCATCCCCCGACGGATCATAACACAAAGCTTCTCAAGGAACTAAAAGAAGGGCCTCATCGGCTCATGTCCAATCGTCAGGATAAATCCAAAGAGTTTTACGAGACGCCGGAATCCTGTGAGCGCCCTTCAACTAAAATTGTGCGCTCCGATGGTTCGGACGCCTCGTTTCTAAAATATTCACCAAAAGGGCAACTAGACCGATGTCGTCCTACCCCACCCTGGATTTACATAAGCTCGACAGTCCATAAAGGTGGCAAAGGGAGAATAAGGCAAATAGGCCGCCCTTTCTGTTACTCTAATTTCGGTCGAACCTCTGTGGAATTTCGGATTTTATTGGCCATTGCGTTGTTTTTCATTTCCCAGAAAGGAATTTTTGAAAAATCGATATGTGCATAAATTTCGAGAAAATCCCTCGGCCTATAATAACCAGAAAAGAAGACCCTACGAAGTGCATTTACGTCTTTTAGCATTAAATGTCACTAGAGGTTGGAAAGCACCTGCCCGGAATCGCTTTATTTCGACTTTCGAAATTAAACCGGATAGAGGAAAGGTCGAATTTACATAATTTTCACGTTGAAATTGTAATGCTACGTCAGAGGGAAGCCACTTTTTACTTGGTTTATGAGGAACAGGCCGACCTTGCCGAGCATTTCGGTATATTATTGAGGCAATTATAAAACGGACACGGAACTTTCCTAGACACTACGGCTGAGTTGACCTTTCCGGTCACGGTGTCCTTCTGGTTTCATTAATAAAACGGGACGAACAATGTAACGTATGACCACTTATTTATAGCAACGAAATATTTGATCCCTTCAGGAAGTCAACCAAAGACGTACTATAGTACCAAGAACGAGTATAATATAGGTCTAGACTTTTTGTAAGTACATGTATTAATAGAAACACTTTGCTAGAAAATTCATGGATCGGACCTGGTCGAATTATTGTAAAACGGAAAAGGAAAAACCCTGTTTTTCGATTTTTGGTCATCACCTTTCTTTGATCAAATATTGATTTATTATATGCCTGAAAGAGATTGCAAAAGAATGGAACAAGCTTTAGTTTTTTTTTAAATGCGTTTTTAATATAGGGATTTTCCACAATGTTTGCATAATGGGGAAGGCTAGTCCTTCTAACAAAACAAACAAAGCGTTGTGAGCCCAACGCCCACAGAGCTGGCAGCCTACCCAAGGTTCTGACGATGTCAAAAAATTGTTGTTTACATAATTACCCAATGCCCCATCATACCCCACACCCAATACCCCATCTTGCCTCATAAGGACACTCTGAACAAAAAAAAATTTAACTAATAAAATGTTTAACGGATTCCTACAAACAACATACCATATCAAAATAAACAACACTAGTAACCAAAGATCAAAAAGACATAAATGGGGTGATCATAATTACCTTAAAATAATGACGTTTAACCTTACAAAAAATTAGATCGACGAAACGCTAAAGCAGTTTTTCGTTTGTAAACAAAAGACGCGAGCACTCCCGCTCAAGTTTCTTTCGCACTAACCATCAGTTGAATGAGGCTTCCTATTGGCTTATTGTTTTATATTCACAAACGTCTAGTTTCTTCTATGTGTGCGGTACCCCGTCTTACCTCGCTACCCCGTTATGCCCCCCCTTCCCCTACCATTGTAATTACCTATCCTTCTGATCTAATTTTTTTTTGTTCGGCGTGGGTAATTGTTCCATACAAAAATTCCCACTGTCCTTTATCGAAATTTTCTTTGAAAAATTCTGTTTTTTCTTAGTCCAAAAATGAGATTTCGATAAATTTGGAATTTTAAACCTCATAGCTCCTAACTTATACACATCCCAAAAAACATTTGATGTCGGTTTTGAAGGGGAAGGAATGATTTAGGAAGAGACAAAGAACATAAGAACCTCAAGGAATCAATTCAATTGGTATAGCGTTTCCTACGTAAAATCTGAACATCCTGAATTTTCTTGTATTTATACGATTGTAGCCAGCGTCGTAGTTGTATTTAGGAAAATAAAGGATTAGGATTGGGAGTTAAAATAGCTTAATTTTATGCAGGCTAATAGGTTAAAGTTTCGTTTCCTTATCTTCTTAATATTTATTTGTGCGCAATTAAGTAGGTAACTAATGAGAATTTTGGGAAAGCTTCAAAATACTTTTATTCAGCGGCACGCATCGTCCATGAAAACACATGTTCAAAGCCCCGAAGAAATGAAAGTATATAAATGGAGAACCCTTAGAATATCTAAACCCCATTGGAATCATAAAAAACAACCCTTGAACCTCTTTAGGTTGCTCCAAACGGTCAACAGCGATTGTCCAGCTGCGTTAATCATTAATTTCCACCAAATCCATTAAAAGAAACAAACTACGAAATCTGAGGAGCCCTTCCTGAGCGAGCCTCAACCCGCTGGCCGGGCGCCCGGTTGATTGGTCATTAGGGCCGCCGACCACCATCCGGGGGTGCGAGGGGCACTTTCTGGTTGTAGCTATTCTAATTTAGCTCGTATGGCCTGCCTTGCAGCGAATGTGCTGAGGCGACACTTCGGCCCAGCCTTTGCGATTCAATTAATATTTTATGAGGTCGGATAAAATCGGGATTAATTTATCTGACACAAAGGCCACGCAGGGAATTTACCCCTTTATTGCAGTATAAATTTTGTATCCTCTTTCGCCTCCTACGCATGAAAAGCACTTGGCTGCAAAAGAGTGCTAACGACCGCTAGCTGCGGTGTCGGGTGATCCCGAGAGTGAGATTTAAGGAATATATTTGAAGCGCACAAAACTCCTTGAGAAGACGAGACGCGTCTTAAAGACGACAGCGAAAGCTGCTGCTGCTTTTACCCTAAACCTGGAAAATAGTTGTTACATAGAATGGCTCCCCATGTGCACGTGTTGTCCCCCCAGGCCCAAAGTCACAGACGGGTTAAAAGTGAACGGCCAAGGAAATGAGAAATGAGCCCCATTCTGCAGATGGTTTTTAGGAAAATTTTCCTTTGCTGGTGCCACGAGTAAATTCATCAGCACCGAGGGAGTTTTCAGATATCGGCCAAGAGGTGAACCTTAAAACTTCTATCGCACTAGAAAGAAATTTTTTGGGTGCGACAAAATTCCATAAATATGGGCAACTAATACCAAGAGGCCTCTTTCGCACAATGGAAGGACCGAAAAAGAACCATGCAAAAAATGGTAATTTTTCAGCTCCTTTTATGCTAGATTACATATGCAGCCGTAAAGCAAAGTAATGGAACGGTTTTGGGATCTTTGGGGTCGGAATGCCTTACGACGTCGAATTCTACTTTATGCCCCGCCGCTTTTAGCACCTAAGGATTAACAACTGCTGGTGTTTTTGCGGTTAATTCTAGGGCTTTATTTATCTGCTGGGTGCCTCTACAACAATAGAAGCCATTGTTTTCTGTAAGAAGATTAGATATTTTTACGCGCGGCTCAATTTAGTTAAACTTACTCAACAACAACCCGAAGCACGGCACGCGTGGAAGTGCTACCCTTTCAAGTGTGAAGTTACCAAGAGGAAAAATAGTTTCTTGCGTGATGAGGCGTTGCGGAATTTTAGCTTCATGAGAAGTAGTTTAATGGAAGCGACATGCCAAAATGAAAATATTTTGTTTCGTGCTTCAAAAATCTGATATGGGTAAAATAAAATCTGCTAATCATCGCAGGACGTTTGAGTTCTCCCTTTTCATACAGTTCCTTTGGACTATAAAAAAGTAACCCAATTTAACCTTCCGCTTCGAAGTAGGTACATAGTACCTATATACATACCTAAAACTGTAGACAAATTTACTAAACTGTAATTGTATAACTAACATAAATAAATTATCGAGTAAAATATATCGATTAAACGACCACTGTGTCTCTTGTACTATCGTACACTCGTGCACTTATCACTTTCGCCGATATCTCGAAACAGAAAAATATTTTGAGACTTAGGTACATTTCGTTCGAGAATATGAGTGTGTTCCTGACTGCTCAATTTAGCGCTTCACAGTCGACTGTAGAAGTTGAATTCTCGAAGAGTGGATTATTCAGTTGCAGCTTTACAATCATATTCGATGATTTGTTTTAGACAATGCCCTTCAAACAATCCAAAAGAATAAATCTAGAGTTAAATCGCTTATCGTATAAATCGTGATGCCTCTAGCCGGACAGATCGTTAGACAACAAAATGATCCTCTAAGAGAAAGTGTTGTGTTTTTCCATTTCAAAATATACGGAACCCTAAAAATAGATTTGATTTAAACCAATAAATCTAAAATAACTGACCAAAATCCATATTGTAATTCAGCAAAACATAATGAGCTCAAAATTCTACAATAGGCAGAGGAAGTCATTTTGGCGATACTAAGTAAATCCACACTAAATTGAAAAGATTGAATGAAATATTGATGAAATGCCCTATAGAAGATCCAGTAATTATATCAGTTTAAAAGGATTTCTCTTCCCATTTGATTAAGTGGTTCAAATCGCGTAAAAAAGCAGAGCACTTTCGCCTGATGGGCTTGGGTGCTCCGATTCATATTCAGTCCAGGCACTCTACATATCGATCGCAATTTTCAAAATTAGTTTGCTATCAAGAGTCCCGGCGAAGGGGAGAGTTTTCAATAGCCCCGGACTCCTGGCCATTGTGCCGCGATGAACATATAGCGCGAGCTCCAGGCTCAATCATTGCGGCCATTGTGCCGGCAGACCCTCGGCTCGCCCTGGAATAAAAATCCGCCTCCTTCGGGAGCCCAGAAAAGCGTCTGGCACGCAGCAGGGTCGTAATCAGATCATACACTTTTCATTCGTATTCTAATATTACGTGCCCATTCCCGGGGTTGATAGTGCATCTGAGGGTTCCGCAGGGACGTGACGAGTGTGCCGGAGCAGCGGGCTCGACTAATTCCCATGGTTAAGCACGAGTCAGACGATGTGAGAATGGCCGGACGGAAGCTGCGCTAGGAAGGAGCTCCGACGGGAGGAATCCAACCTTTTCGCATAACCGAAGTGAAACGACTCCCGGGAAAAGGATTCCAGAACTCCCGCCCTCCAGGCCCTCTGTATCGGATCTTGAAATACAAGTCACATCCTGAAATTCCCTATTTTACAACTGCCCGTGAGGGAGCGCTCCTCCTGGGGAACGTGCCATGGTGGAGCTGGGCCTTTTAATTTAATACCCCCCTGAAGCCCCAGTGACGTGAGGACTTTGCATTTTCATGGAATTGTTTTAGGATTGTTATGCTGCTAAGTAACGACTCTATGTGGTAATGCAAGAGTTATGTTATGGCAAGACAATTTAAAATGTAACAGTGGTAGGTATATTACAGTCGATTACATACATATATTAATGCATAAATAAATTATGCTTATATGAAATTAAAGCGTGCAAAATTCCGTCACCATTATAAGGCAAAAATCGAAATTTAACAGCGAGTTACTTCCACTAGAACTGCGTCTTGGGGACGAAATTTTTATTGTAAAATAAAAATTAAGGTAAAATTCTAAGAAATTTTCATACAAATCTTTCATATCTCATGTTTAAGATGTAGTACAATGTTAATATTCATATGTCTAGATATTATTTTACAGGAAAATGACCAGATAATTAGACAATTTGATTCAAGAGTCGATAAATTATCTTTTAATTACACTTTCCTTGAACATTTTTTTTATATATTGCAGACGGGAAGCTCCTGCTGATTACCATCCTGCGAGGGTAAATCCAATGCTGGGCACAAGCTGAACAAAACTCCTTAATGGGGTTTTTCCCAAGAAGGAAAACTCTATCGACTTCATAGCACCCGATCTCGCATGTTGCCTCCCTTTACAAAACTGATTAAAAACTCATAAATCCTTTTAAAGAGTTTTCCTTTTTATGCCTGCCATAAATAAACGCGAAACAGTTCGGAGTCTGCGAAAGAATCGATTAAACCGCGAACTCTTTTCAAGCTGAACAATAAAAATGGCTTGGATTTGTCGCAGAGACGGAATGAGACGAACCGTTGCGCCAGATCAGCTGGCTGGAGCGTGGGAGTTGGGCCAAACGAAGCGATTGGCAGACTTCTGAGTCTCATAGTCCCCCGCCGCCAAAACTTCACCTCGCATCATCACTTGGTAAACTCCGCATTCCGAGCGCGGGCAGGGCGTCTCCTGAGTGCGATCCTGAGACTCGATTAAAAATTTATCTGAGGAATAACTCTTAGCGAGAATTTGACTTTCCTACAAAATTCTGTCATATCTCGGAAGCCATGAGGTTCATTTCCTCCCCCAGCTTCCCAGGTAGCAGCATCTCGTCATCTAGAGCCGAGGGTGGGGTTTTTACGCATCCCGGGAACCTCCCTCCTCGCGCTCCAGAGCCTCCGTTTTGCCGTTTAATGTTAATGCCTCGATGTGGATGAAATCCGCCCCGAGCCGGCATAGAGAACATCCCTCCGCTGAGGAGCGCCCTCTGTGCCCCGTGCTCGCCGTAGTTTTTCCGTAGAGACCCGACTCTACGGCTCGTGCGGGACGCTCCGATCCTGCATATGCCAGGCCGCATAATGAGACTGGGCACAAAGGTCCATTGTGTTTCACTTTCTGCTGAAAATTTCATGAGCCACCTGAGCTGGTTTTTCCGTGAGGCCGCGTGGAGGGGCTCAATTAGAATCGTGTCACGACACCACATTATGCCGCAGAGAGTGAAGAGTCTTTTAGAAACTAGACTTCCATCGCGGCTTTATGGATAATTTGACACGACTGACAGGTTTTTGCAAGAAGATTAGCACCGAAAAGGTTTCGACTTATTTTAACCTAGACACAATGTATTTTTCAATCCTTGAAATTCTTCAATTCCATTGCCTACAATGAACTTTATTCATTATAAATAATTAATTTCAAGAGTAAGACAAGAGTTAATTTTAATTCGTTCTGTAATAAAGCTGGGATACAATGGACGCGACTCGTTTTCATTGTCCCGCAAAATTAATTCGATTACACGAAAACCACTCTGCCTTAATACAATGCATGCGTAGCGATTTATATAATATAGGGCGAATTTAAAGGGGCCGTTTTGTGACAACTTATATTTATTTATTTTCTTTATTTTAACATTACATTGCAAATAATTTAATGTGTTTTTAAATGATTTTATTTAGTTTCAAACCGTGTACGTAACAGTCAAATCTTGTAAACTCATTTACGCCCACTTTACGCTAACCGATTGATCTGAAATTTTGCAGCCAGCTTTGGTTCCGGTGACAATGCAATATAGTGTACTCAGAATTGTGATATATTTAAAATGGCGGATGTTCCAAGATGGCGGATTATCTTTTCCTTTACAACCTTCAAGACATGGGTGTCAAATGAAAGGGTTTGACTAGCAGAGTATGATAGGTCAGATGACGTCATTCTAAATTCCAAATGGCGGATACCTAAAGATTACAATTTGCTTCACAATCCCTTTGGCATGGGTATTGAATGAAAGGGTTCGACGAGAAAAATACGATAAGCTAAAGTTTAAATTATATAGTGATTTCTGTCCGTAACTAAAAAGTAAAAAAAACAAATAAAAAAAATTTTTAAGTAAAACGATTTTATATATTATGGTCATAAAATCGTGGGCGCGATCAATTAGCGAATGGTTTTAATTAGAAACTAAGTAGAACACACTAAATCACATAATTAGTCAACTATTTTATGCGCCCACGATTTTATAACCATAATATATAAAATCGTTTTACTTAAAAATTTTTTTTATTTATTTTTATAGCATGAGTTTTCTAAAGTAGGCTTGCATCTCCACTTAAAATGATTTGCATTTCCACTTAAAATGGTCTCACTTTTCGACCGTCGATTGGCAGTCCAGTTCTATATGTCAGTGCGCCCAACCAACTACGCCACCCGAGGCCCCCACAAAGTGTCGACGACTGATTGTAAGAACTTTGGATAAGGGTCCAAGGAGTCTGTGCATTACATACTCCAAAAGTCAATTTTTTGCAGCTGGATTCAGAAAAAAAAGTTAGTCTTGGGAAACCCATTGGATTGAACCGAGTGCCGCATAATTGTACAGAAGGCACAGAAACACCCGCACAGAGCTCATCGACTGCAGTAATTAAAATTCCCATCTTGTCGAGAGCAGGCTGCATGTTAAATGTTCAATTACAACTTCTGCGAGACAGTCATGAAATATGCAGGAACTTCCCGCTGCAAGTGAAAAATTGATATATGCCCCTTTCCTGGATGGAGCACCTACATACTCCCGACACAGCGTCCCGGCTCAATAGCTCTCGTCGGCCGCTCAAACCCCGGGAAGTTTGCCCTGTTTAACAAGTAAACTGCAAAGCACATAAATAGCAAGCAGAGCTCCTCCCTAGGGCCTAAGCAGCGATAGTCGGTTAGAATCAATCCTACACTCATGTTTTAACCCCTAATTCGTCGACAGTGGGAATTGCAGTGTACATATGTTTAGCGACCGAATTATTTGATTGCTTCAAAAAGGCCTACGGTTCTGCGAAAACCCAATGGAGGACACGTTTTCCACTAAGGTCCTAAGATCATCATTTTTTTTTACCCTTATATTCTATTCTATTTCTAAGTCTATTCCTATAGCCGTATTTTCCTACTGAGGCATGCCCCAAAATAATTGCAGTTCTATATTACGAAACTAGACTCGAATCGCTTCATTTCATCTTTTATAATCAAATTGTATATTATTTGTGTAACAAATTTTATCACCTAAAAATATATCTTTTAAACAAGATCAGCAATTATTTAATTACGATTTGAGTTTGTAAATTAAATGATTTAGAAATTTTCTTTGATGAAATTTAATAGAATTTTAGATTTAAACGTCAAACTTTATAAACAAGAATACCAAGTTTAGGACAGAATCAACAATAATATGAATTTTGTTTTATATAATTATTTTTATTCATACTAGAAATGCGTGCTTGTCACCGTAGGTAAGTCGATTAAGTAATTTTTGTTGTTGGTTTTTATTAATTCGTAAAAGCAAGGATTGAAAAAATAGTGACATATACATATGTGACCACTGGCATTTTGTTTCATCAAAATCCTGTAAAGAGACCTCAAACTCATTCTGTTCCAATATCCGACTTTATCGATTAAAATCATCCGCAATCCGAACGGAGGTTGTTAAGCCAATTTGTGTAACATTGGCATTTAATGAATACCTGCGAGCCATGTCGTCACAGATTTCATCATACAAAACGGAAGTGAATATGCCACCAACGAAAACAAATAACAGAGCAAACAGATGAGCTCGTAATTCGCGAGGATGGTCCTGGGCCAGTCCGCGCGAGTTTCTCACTGTCTATTTCCGGGGATACCGACTCTCAATTAGAACGTCCATTACCGCAATCGAAATTAAAAAAACATATTGTGATATAAAATGGGCGTCGGATTGACCGCCTACTTACCGATCCATTTTGTCCAGTGATGTGGGGTTGTGCAGAACGGTCTGGTGGCGGTCCATTTCGACGACGCATTGGGTCCCGAGTTCGAGCTCTGAAACGAGAGGAAACGCGGAAAAATTTAGTGAAAAGCACAAAGTGAAAAAGGTAAAAGCAGGTGAGAGAGACTCAAGCACGCCGTAACGTGATCTGACCCCTTCAGGAGGAGGCGTTTTCGCTCCGAGCACCGAATAATTTTTAATCTGGCGAAAGGAGAAATTCCGCTCGAGTGGATTTGAGTGTCGCGGCGAACGCTGTAATTACAGAAATTTCTCCGCGCCTCCGCAGCGTCGCGGCGCCCAACTATGGTGCAGGGTACTTAACCCTTTCGCCAGTGGGAAGTTTCATTTTCCAAATTTTCCAAAGCACCCAAAACCGCCGGAGGGTTCAGGGTGAAATTGCGGCAACTTTTTGTGGAATTTTCGCCCGCAGGAGAGGCATTAATCCAGGCTAAAGGACTTAACCCTGTAAAATTGTGAACTACCTCTTCCATCCTGAAGAAAAAGTACTTTGCACTTTTATGGACAATTTTAGGAATTTTCATTATACGCCCGGAACGGATTTTTTACTCAAAAGGCTTTAATACACGAAAAACGCTTTTTTAAAATATATATTTAATCTTAAGGTCAAGGCGTTAGCCTACATCTTTTCTTAGAGAACTGTTCCAATGATAAACGCATGTACCTGAGTTAGTTTGCTAACTGGGGCAGTCCTTATCTCCGTAAAAAGGAAATCGAATTATCTATATATTAATACGTGAAGGGAAATCTATATATTAATACGTGAAGGGAAAACTTTGTACCCCTTTTTAAGAATATTGGACGGACGGAGGAGTGTGAGATTTGGCATAGTTAAAGTTTATATAGAGAAGAAGTGCAGAAAGCTAAAATTTATATATAATATGTGTTACAAATACATTAAATTAAATTTAATAAATTCATTATTTACGTTCATACTCTCTATGTCGAACGCATAGTAGTCTGTGGTCAAACTGTCTTAATTTTATTATTGAAAGTGCCAATTTCAAACACATAGTAGGCTGTGTACAGTCGTATTTTTCGTAGTAACCCCGGTAGGTCGAATTTCGACCACAGGGCGACCACTAGTATTCTTAAAAGCGTGATATCAAAATTTAAAGTTTGATAATTCAGCTGTAAGGAATAGAATAAATTCTTACATTTAGATAAATCGTTTTCTGGGTTGCTTGGTTGTTTAAAAATCTTGATTAATTTTCAAGACATGGCGCCACAATTTATTAAGTAGCTAAGTGTTAAACAAATTTTAATTATTTGGAGTTCCGAATTTTATAAAGTGAGCAAAAACATTCAATGTGCCAAAATGTGTGAATAAGACACTAAAACCTATTCTTTTTCGAGTTTCAAATTATTTAAATTCAAAGAATTATTATTATTATTAGACGACAACAGAAAAATATCATGAAGTAATCCTCAATTTGGTTATTGGTCGAGCGCATAATAAAATATAGTATTATATAGTAAATTACGAGCAAATTGCAAAGAATTAAATCAGTATGAAGTTCGCTCCCAAAAATATACGTTTATTGAGATTTATAAACTCTAAGTTTTGTAAGAAATACACAATCATAGCTCAAGTTAATCTCTAATCGCAAAATTCCATTACAGCCGCATAGCCCTTAATCCAGCAAATCTACCGACCGTGCACTGTTCATTAGGTCAACAAGAATCGGGCAAATGTTGCGCTAAGACTTTTCGACTTTTCGTTTGTGCAAATCTCCTCAAAACAAACCGCGTCTGCTGACACCGAAGTTCCCGCGTCGCGTGAGTTTCCAACAATGTTGACGGACCCGCGGTTTCTCGGCGGTTTCGCGTGCTCCGCCGCAATTGAATCAGTGCTGAAAACGTAACACGATAACAAACTCAGTGCTCTCCTCGTTTATTATTTAATTTTTCGATTAAGTTAATTAAAAGCGAAACGGCAGAGGAGAGAGCGGTAGCCCTCTTCCGGCGGCCGCATCGCAATGATTCAAAGACCGGTGGTCGGAGTGCGTGGGACGCGAAAGAGGAGCCCCGTGCGAAACGAAGTCGCCGGGAATATTTAATGGAATTTTCTGCCGAGGACGCTGCCAAGTAATTCGTTTGAGTCATCACACAAGTTCCGGGCGAACAGATGGGTTCTGTCCCGACTCCCGAGACATGTGGGCGAGTCAACTTTCTCAACTCGGAGGTAGGCAATTTATGTCATTTCTTGCGAGTTGACAGATCTAAAACTCCGCAACTTCCAGCTCGAGTACCAAAAAGTGGGAAAGATTTTTAAATTAATGGGAATTTTCTCCCGGGGGCTAATTAACTCGTCTACGAATGCTAGAGTGCTTTGTAATTTTGTAGTGATTATGACTTTCAGAAAATTCGCGAAAATTTTTAAGTCTGGCTTCTACTTTTAATTAAAAAGTATGTATTTAAATTCTTTTTTTTTTTGAGATGTGAAACTAGAATTATAAACTTGAAATTTTACGCACAACTTAACTTTTATTTGCCTGACTGTAACTCACTGCACTTTTATGTGCATTGGCGTGAAAGTTACCATGATTACAATGTAATGACAAAATAGAAAAGGATAAGGTCAAAAGAGAAGCGCATTTAAAAGTTACAATTTCAAAATGTGTCTGGCTTTCTGGAAACGACTGTAATTCAATTGTCCACGCTTTTCTTTATTAAATAATTCTGGCATTTCGTTTTTGCTTCTTACGAGGTCGTCTTAAACAAAGCGAAGATTAAAGAGTTGCAGTTGTACTGTTTTCTGTGATGTTTCTACACCAAGGTCATGCAGAGTACCACCTACCTTTTGGAAACTTCCTGGATAGTTTTCGGAGAGCAATAAAGATAATAATTACCTATGTCAAAATAAAAGATAAAAAAGCAAGACATTGTGGTGAGTTCAAAATAGAAAAACCAAATAAAACACTGCGGAAATTTTCTAGGCCTTGTAATATCCACTTTTCCGTCAGCGAATTATTATTACCATAATGTAAGCAAAACTGATCGATGAATCCTGATTCGATACGTTCGCTGCGAAGCTCATCATTTTCCCCAAATTCGAAAGAAGCGATATCGCCTATTGGGCAATTGACAGCCGAATGAATGTAAAGGGGGTTCATTGCGTAAGACGCGCCATCAACCGCGGCAGTTCCACCTGAAGCCCCGACAAAGGCCGCTTCCACTGAATTCTGAGCGTAGTTTTGTTTTCCAAGCTCCTGGCAAACGCGGTTATCTTTTACGTGTGAATTCAGTCGTGATAAATGTGCTAAATAACGCCAAAAATATCTGCTACTTTGCCCCTGGAGTTGTGTCATTCACTCGAATCAGACCGAAAGCGAGCGCCTGAAATAGAAAAAAATGAGTCTGTCGAAGTTTTCCGCGAAACGCCGATCATCGCCGGAATCAATTTGTTTTGGCCCTGTTACACTCCGGTGACCAGAACTCATTCAAGCCGCGGCGGCGCGCGGCGGTGGCAGTGGCGACCTCGGGCGCAGATCTTTCCACGACGCGTTCGCCGCGAGCAGGTATGTACGCTGCCGTGGGCGACCAAGTTTATTTATTTCCACAGAGTGCGTGGCGTCTTCCTTCTGATGAATCACTTTTTTCGGGGTATGCAAATTAGGTAGCAGTATTGGGAAAGACTACCCAGCAAACCACACGATTCGTAAAAGAATCGAAAGAGAATTATTTTAAGCGAACATATAGGTCATTAACGATATCGAAAATGAATCGTAAATGAATCAGCTGTTGGACTATTTGGACTTTCGCTTATGAATCATTTAAAACGATTCTTTACCAAATCGTTAAAACCTCGGGGAAAACGAAACAAATTCTCTTATTTACTCCCGAAAACTAAATCGTAAATGAATTACTTACGGACGAAAATTTAAGTCACTTAAGATTTAGCTTTGGCGAGTATTATAGGAATTATGTACATTCATTTTTCTCGAAAGTTTCACGACAACTGCTTCGTTTGCGATTGTCTTCCGATGTTTTGAATAGATTCACATTATTGGTTCTTTTTTATGTAGAATTGTTTCGATTCAAGTATTTGATATGAATTAATAAAATTAAGATTTGCTTATGATATGACACCCGATACTTAAAATATTTTCCACTGACAAAAAGATATTCATAAGTGCATATTACTCCTCAGAAACCGCGGCAAATTGAGCGCCCTGCAACAAACGAAAACCCATTCTCAAGGAAATATTTTCCATATATTCGTGAAAAGCTCGCCAAATTTCGTTAAAAGTGAAGAATTCTTCGATTCGCATTTCTTCTCCGTACAACTATGTTGCTATCCCTTTTTAAAAACGTTCGCTTTTATTCGAAAATTTACGAACCCTCGTAAAATTGTTTGCTGGGTAGTTACAACTACCCACTTCCTTCCCACCGACGAAGAAAGTTTATCATTGCTCTTTTCCAGAACGAAGAAGATCTTTGACCTCCTCGAAAGTTGAGTAACTGAACTAACCTGGTTCGGATTTGCGTGTGTGCGGGCGCCAGCACCTAGCCCAACTACTCGAAAACGAGTAGCTTAGTTGGAAGGGAATCTTTTAATCAACCCCATTTTGCGAGGCACACGCAATCACATTCTGGGGAACCAGGTGGAGCAGCAAGTGACTAGGTGATTCGCAGTCCACCTCTGCCCCTTTCCTTTCCCGAGAACGGAAAGACCCGTTCGCGGGGTTCAAACAAAGCGAAACCAGTCTAAATAAAACGAAAAATGCTGAAATTAAGTCAATGCGAGGTCGCTCGTCGGCACTGAAGTGGCTCGAATTACAGTAGTCACCGCCAGGTGGAGTGGATGAGCTCATTACACATGTCTCCCCGAGCGCCCTCTGCCCAGTTGTCGCGGAGAAACTCGTTTGAGTTCAAACCCTTGAAACGGTTTCGCAATTTCCGGCATTCTGCTGGCTCTAAAAAGGAAGCAGCGAACCCCTTTTCCGCCTGAGCGGGGGCCAAAGTCTCACAGGAACATTTCAGCGGGTGCGCTCAGAAACGACCGAGCTAGGTAATAGGCCCGCCGTTGCAGCCGAGGCGGTAAACTTCACGGTTTAAAGCGATTGCGGTGAGCGTAGTGTGCATTAATTAAATGCGATGAAAGCGAAATCAGGAGCTACTTGCGATCGCTGCACATAAACACACATGTCGAAATAAGCCGTTTGAGGAAAAACTTTTTTATAGGTCGCCTTTCCCAGCGTGGGTTTCGTCTAACGAGGTTTTCGATTGAAGCACACTCATCCAGAAGTACCATAACATTTAATGTGACCTCATTCTCGTCATAACCATAAAGTCATCCGATTCGCTACACTAAAAGAAAAAATAGTTGTTATTTCAAAAGTCACGAGCGTTTGACTGCACGTTTACAGAAAATACTGTTTGATTCAAAAACTTTTCATTCAAGTCAATCGGAAAGTGCTCAATTGAAACGATTTTCTAAATATTCGCACTTTTGAAAAAAAAATTTGAATTAAACGTTTAAATTTTTGATTTTTTCAAATACTCCAAAATTTAAAACAAACCTCAAGACGTTTGATTCAAATACTTTAACTTTTAATTTTTTCAATCAAACGAAAAGCACATTCAAATTAAAAGTCAGCTCGTGTGATACAAATGCTTGTACGTTTAATTTTTAAGAGTTAGTAATTCAAACGAAAAACACATTTAAATAAAAAACCAGCGCGTTTGAACTGAATGCTTACACGTTTAACTTTTTATAGCTAAAATAAAAACACATTTGAACCAAATGTTCTGCGTATCAATGTGAAGGTGCGGGAATTTTGTTTTCATAATTTTTTAAAAAACAAAAGGGTTTTAACCAAGTGTCATTGTCTCTCACATTTCATTTTTTGGTAGAGGCAAGGCAAAGTTTAGTTGTTCTGCAGCATATCACGGGATCCATCGTTTCAGTGAGTGAAAATAATTTAGAAATTTTGGATCGTCTATCATGTTGATAATCCAAGTGACGTTGAGCTCTTTAGGTTCTAGAGTCTTAGAATTTAGGCTCAATTTTCCTAATTCTAAAAGGTTTGTATTCATCATTACATAAAACTTTCTTTTTTCAAAATTAAAACATTTAACAGGTGCTGGTGTCATAATCGGGGCCTTAAAATATTGAAGATAGTTTTAAGTGAAAACTGTATAAGAAAATATGTATTTGTATATAATATATAATATCAAATAAAAATTGTTGTTGGTTTTTTCTATTTAAAAGTTCTTGCATTCATTTTGAAAGTTTAGAGTGTTTGATTTGAATGCGCTGAACATTTGTGATAAAAGGTTTTCACATTCATTTAAAAAAATTGGCCGAGTTTTATTTGACCGTTTTACATTTGATTCAAAAATTTTTGGATTCATTTTGAGGATTTAGGGCTTTTAATTTGAACGCGCTGAACATTTGGTTCAAAAGATATTCGAGCTCATTTTCAAAAATTAAATGCGTTTGATTTGAACGCGCTACATTTAATTTAAAAGTTTTTATGTTCAATTTAAAAATCGGATGTGTTCGATTATTTGAACGTGCGGAATGTTTAACCCAAACGTAAATACGTTTGTTATAAATGCAAAACTAGTTGACGGTCAAGACGTTTGGATTGAACATTCTAAGATTTTGAAAGCAAACGTTTTTACTATTGGAGCATTTTCGAATGTAAAAACGTTTGATATGACCCGCTTTTTTGTTTGTTCTAAATAGTCCTTTTTTCTCAGTGTATATTTATGATTTGTTTTGCGAATAAGAATATTCAAAATGCTGAGAAAATTTTGTTTATTATTGAAAATTACACTCTACAACTCCCTGGTGATTTCTTTTGATTGCGATTGCTACTTAGATTATGTATATGTATTTTTTTCTATTGCCAAAGTGTAATTTAAGTGTCTATTATCATACTTCATTTTGAGAAATTTAAAATGTCATCTGTTTTCACGTTCACTCAACTCAAACAGCCAAATACTGTCATTTCTGCAATTTCGTTGTACATACTTATAATACATATTCAATTCATGCAATACTAAATTTATTTATTTATTTATTGCAGCTTCACCAACAAAGTGCAATTACTACAGAACAATAATAAAATAAAAAATAATAACATAAAGTTCATCTGCATATGTTTTATTATTTAACATGTTAATTTTATAATTAATCAAAACAATAAAGAAAGCATATAACGGACGTTCTTCTTTTCTACCGACACTAAATTACCACTCCGTCACAGTTTCAGTGAGAGAAATGCCTCGTGACAGAGGTGTAAAATGGCAGCGTTCGAGGTTCCCAGCATTCACCTAATTATGAATTACTTATAAAAGTGACAGAATTACTAGGAAACAATAAAATAACGTTAGAAAACAGACATTACAATAATATTTTGGAAGAATAACGATTTTTTCTCGGAGGGCATGTTATTGTCGATGAAAAAGTAGAACGATCCATAAACAAATTGAACATATGTACCTCCTGATCAATCTTAATAAAAATGGAATAGCAAGACAAGAAAATGTTTGAATTAATTCTTTTCAGAGCAGATAATAAGGCAAGCAAACCATAGAAAATATTTTTGTAACGCATCCGAAGTATTGAAATGAAGATGAAAGATCTTTGTAGTATTAAAAAAACAGAAAACTGTTTAACATTTCCCAAACTGGTGAATAAGCAAGATTCCCTCTCACAGAATATCTCTAACAGACATTAAAAACTTCATCAATTCGGTGAGCAGTCGTTGTTTAAGATTATAACTAAACATTCCACTCTTATCAGTTTTACAGGCATATCTGTTTGCAAGTACTGATGAAGTCGCAACACCTGTAACAAATCGAGCATACAGTCTCGCTCACAAATACACAACTGTTACATCACCAAAAAGCTGCGAAAACTCTGCACAAATACTGCGGCTAGCATATCTCAGTCAAAGTAAATAATTTACTTTACGACACCTATTTGCACTGCACTCAAAGTAATTCGGGCCAATTTTGCCTGCTCGCTTCGTTTCCATAAAAAAAAACTTTAAATTGGATTGGCGATAGTTTGCTCATTGAAGGAGATTTCGGGTTTTGTAACAAAATACCAAGTTCACGTAGCCTTGCTGGGATTTAAGTGTTCTGGGGCTCACGTTTCATTCCCTTTCAACTGCGAGGGATTCAGAAGTGGAGTAAAATTGGGGCCCAACTTTCAGGAATTGATTCACTCACAGCAAAATCAGATTTAGCGATAATTTCTCGAATCAATGTTTTATTCAACAGAAAGGCGATAAAATGAAGTCATATGCGTGGGACTCACACACTCATGAAAAGAATGCTTCTCTAAAGCGATAAAATTACTCAGCCGCCCAACCCTGGCTTTTATCGCGCACACTAGCAAAGTTTTGTGCTTTGCAATAAAATTAATAGTGCTAAAAAAAACTGAAAATAAAAATATAATAAAAAGATGGTCGCACAGTTGTTCCAATGAACAATTTTGTTTGATAACTACTTAAGTAGCTACCATCATAGGCAGTTAATAAAAATACCCAGGTGTGGTGAGCCTGCACTATATGTAGACTAAGTACCTAAGCTCGGATTTTGTACCGCCTGCTTAAATATTTACTATGTAGTTGGAATTTCGATCTATTTTCTTGCAAATACAATATTAAATTAATATTGTTTCGACTTTCGAATTCTTAGTCATAAATAATTTTCAACCTCTGTGGGTCATCCAGCCAGGATTCTAAGGAAATTTTTGAAAACTAGGTTTTTCCGGCAATAATTAGACGAGGAAGATGTCGGGAGAAAACCAAATTGAAAATTATCCCCTGGGTGGCGCAGCAGGTTCAAGAATCAAGAAAGTGCCAGGCCTTCAGAGTTAGTGGGTATAAATCTTGCTCCTCCCCTCCACAAAGATGAACTCATTTCGAATGCCGCAAGAAAATAAATTCCCTGGCGTCCTATATTTTTACGGTCTGCCGCCTTTCAACGAAAGCGAACTTTTCCTCTATTGATTGATCACGTTCTATACGGAGGTCCGCCCGCATCGTTTTGGCCCGGAACTCTCGTATTCCCGGCGAAATTATTCATGACCTTACGTAACCGCCACCGCCAATGGCCTAAGTCAAAAGTAATCTGGTAGTTCTCAGAAGACTTCTCTTTCCATACCTGTTTAATGCTTATAAGATGCGATCGCAACTTTCTGTTTTATTGAAATATACCTGATGAGGAAGACAAATAATTTAACTAAAGAAAAAGATGCCCAAGCAATATCCAAGATAGCGCCTGCCTTGGCGATAAATGGATTGAACCAATTCGATATCGTGTTTTTATCTCGGAGCTATCCGAGTCCGGAGCTGCGAGAAAATTCCTGGCTTCACCTATTTGTTGATAAGCAATTTCGTTCAAATTTTCCTCCGATAAGATAATCCTATAAAACCTGGATGGCTTTTTTACAGCGGTTCCATAAAGCGAAGGAGTTGCCTCCTTTTCGATGGAGACGACGCCTTTTGTGTCCGGACGCTATAAAAAAATTTATTCGAAGTGTGTTCAATTTTTGTAGAATTACGGATGTTGTGGATCTTAACTTTCAAAGATGGAAAATTCTAAAGCTATGTTTCTATCTTCAATAGCGATTGCTATATCCAATCAAAAGAGCAAAACAAAAAAAGCCCTAATTTCATACTTACCTACTTAATTTGTTCTTGCTTATTGCTCAGAGAAAAAAAACCATCGACAAAATTGCATAATTTAAAAGAACTAGTTACTAGAGTATGAAGGTAGGTACCTATATTCATTAAAAAATATAAAATATAAATGTAAAAACATTACAATCGTTTGGGATTTTATAGGGTGTTTACAAAGAAAAAGTACTGAGACATACCAAGTACCTAATGTTGATTATTTTCCCCAAGATTTTTTAGAACTCATATTTAAATTATTTATTAATCTACTTGTTAAAACCAAACCATTTATGGCCTTACCATGCATTGAAAAACACATTTGTTTCATTAATGATTAATGTAGGGAGAGCGATTTTCTATTGATTCATAAAAATCCTTATTAATAATTAAACTGTTTGTTCCCTCAACCGATTTCAATGAAAATAAGTATAGGTAAGTACATAGGAGATTACTGGTCAAAGAATAGGCTCTTAATGAATAAATGATTTTCCAAGGGTGCTGATTTTAAATTCGCCATCCTGATGCTATTTAAACAATTGTGGGCGCAATTTTAGCAATTTTAGGACGAAGCCAACAAGGCTCACGACACGACTACATATTAAGTACACTCAAGCTTTAATTAATTAATTAGGTATAAAATAGATATTATCTTTTATTAATGCGTCCTCTTTGCGGAGATATACAGAAAATGCTGCTGCACGAGTGCCTTGAATATTAAGTTTATAAGGGCACTTGATATGCATTACTGCCTTCGTGTGGTACTTGGTTGAGAGCTTTTAGCCCAATACGATCAACCCTTGAGAAAGGAATCACATTGGAAAGTACATACCTACCTATCAACTAGGACTGTACAAATAATACCTATACGAATCGAATGGAATAGTACCTACTGTTCGATTCGAAAAATCGAATATTCGGCTTAATCCGAATTATTAATATATTTTGTTTTATTATTATAGAAAACAAATTGAAGATGGAATTTTTGCATTACAAAAAACAAGCAATTAGCATCATTTATTTTAAAACATTGTTTAAAATACTAAAAGTTGTGTAACACATTTTCAATGAATCTATTACAAATCCAAGTATACATATTTAATCAAACTAATCGTCACCTGCTGGTCGAAAGTCGACCGTAATTCATTAAATTCAGTCAATCTGAATGTGTTTGAAATTAGCAGTAGCAATGAATATTTTATTTTTTTTATCGATAACAAATAACGTTTTGTTACCAAAAGTTTTTTATTGATAATACTAAAGCTCGTTAATAAATATGTATTAAACAAAAAGAAAAATCGGTTAACAAACAGGGGAGAAAATGGTTCCGAATTGTTTTGTCTTTGCATATATTGCATCTACATATGTATACATAGATGTCCTAAAATGAAACATCTAATAAAAACCTTAGATTTGCAGCAAACAATTAATAAATACTTTCGTTCGCGAGAAGATTAAAGGCCTTCACAGACCGACGCGAAGACCGCGGGAAAATCTGATCCATTCACACCCAACGAAGCGGGAACGGATCCGTCCCGTCGTTCTTATAAAAAATTTTCGATGCAAGTGAAAGGTGTTGTCTTGAAATTAAGAGGTTACACCACCTTGAGATTTTCAAAAAATATTATAAAAGCAAAATGTTTTCCCTAGATTCTTTAAAGTTAAGAATATTTTAGACGTTTCCACATGTCAGAATTCTAATTATTAACTGAACTACAATCAATTGAAATGAACGCGGCAGCGAATGCTCCTTGGACTTCAAGTTTAACTTTTTTTTGCGTTTTTTCGAAACTATATTTTTCAAACTGATATAACCGATTTTGACAAAATTTAAACCACTTCTTCTTTTTAATATATTATCTAAGATATATAAGATAAGATATTTGATATTTCGAATTATTCGCACAGCCCTACTATCAAGATATGTGAAGCAAAGGAACAGGGGCTTAAATATAACTCCCTTTGTCCAATTTATTGTCATTAATCCCCAAATGCACAATTGGGGGGCGGTGCCCACAAGCGCCTCAGAATGAAACAATAAATGCATAAGTATTGGTGGCGTTCGGCGTGAGCGGCAAGTGAAGTCATGCCGCCGACGCGACGGACGTCACAAATCCACATTTGCACATTTCTTGCGTTATGAGGTGGAACCAAACTGCAAAGTGAAAAGACGGCAGCCTGAAAATGCGCAGGAATCCTTTGAGTCGGGTCGGGGCGCATCAAAGGAAGGGAACAGGGCGCGATAACTCGTTCTATCGGATCTGGCAATTTCTTGATTACTGCTGCTGTATGGGAAAGTGGCGCAGACCGTCTTTGTGAGAAGGTGGGGGCTCGGGTTTTGTTGTGCATGTCGCCATGCACTCCTCATTAAAATGGCACCCCCGGGCCCGAATCGCCGCCTCTGAGCTTATTTTAGCTTCTGACTTGATTCTGTTTGGGGCTGGGTCGGGGCCCTCGATGCAAGTGGCGCGCGGTGATTCCTGCGGAGGGAGCCCTGCCCTGGGCAATTCGGGCAATTTCGGGGGGACTGATTTGTTTGATAAGGCCGCAACGCCCGTGTGGCTATTCAAAGTGACTTTCTTGTCGCTTGTTAACAACCGACGGATCGCACATTTGTCTTCCTGTCCGCCTGTTTGAGTTGCGGCCCGACTCAAGGACCCTCCGACATCCCCAGTAACTATTACTTCAGCTGCTCACATGCAACGCTCGTCGAGGTGGCCTCTAGAACCTGTCTGGAGCGGCTGGGCTGACATTGGGGCTCTTGACACAGCCGTTCAATTTGGTCGTTTGGGGCCCTCTTAGGGCCTGCTTTGTGCCCTGCAAACGTCGAGGGTACCACCGAGTGACCTTCGCTTTGTGCGACTTCGCCCCTCCGCACAATGCTGAGACAATTTTACAGGATAATGCTTTTATCGATTCGCCAGCCGAGCTATTACCGAAATAAATTTTACTATCACTATTCGCCCTGTTAATTGAACATTTTATTGCTGAACAGACATTTTCGCGTGCTCCGGGGTGCAAACAGTTTTTATTGATTACGCTACTATCTGAATCGGATTAGCCCTCGCGCAGATCCATTCAAACTCTTTGATGTATTCAATTACAGCAGCCTCGAACACTGAAACTCAATCAGAACAAAATATTACCGTTAGCGATTATTTTTGTCGCTTCAGCTTGGACGCGACGATAACAAAATGCAACAAACTTAATGCATTAACTAAGATTAAATTAATTCTAATGGTTCTCTCCGTACAACTAAATTTAAATTGCGCGGAGTGTGCAATTTCAACGCAGTAACACGATTTGGACTTCAATTCTTTTCTTCAAGGAGATAAGCTTGTTTTGAAAATAGAAATTGATTGAAAATTAAACGTTGAAATTTCATGAAACACGACGCGCAGTTTAAGTTCTGTATATCAGATTAGTAGAAGAATTAGAAAATTAGATTTGAATCTTCATAATGACGCCTATCGATTGTCCAAAGTATCAATTGAGCAAAAACTCTGATTCGATTTTTGTACAGAAAACTGAATTTCAAAAGTTTTGACAGAGCTTTAGCTCATTTTTTAGTATATGATAGTAGGATTCATTATGATTATAATTAGATGTGGCCGCCAGAAAATATTTAATTAATTAATAAAGAAAAATCCAGTAAATTAGTTAAATAATTAATACTAATCTTAACTTTTTAACTTTTATACTATACGACTTGCATTTGTTGCAAGCTATCTGATTAAGAACAAAATTATAAAATTGTCACGTTTTTTGAAAAAGTTAGCACCATTAACTTGAAAAAAGCAGTACCTACTACTTATTCATCAGATTTGATGCTGATCTATGTACTGTTAATGAATAGTCATCGCTACAATTTGCTTTATTTTTCAGTTGATAAAGTACCTATACCAAATTATTTTCTGGACACTTTACTTAACAGATAAAAGCTGTTTATGTAATGGAAGTGAAGTGTAATATTATTAAAGTAAAAGGCAGTTTACGTGACTTGTTCAGAAATTTTTTACTACCCTTTTATCTAAGAAAGTCCAGCAGAAAATCAGCCTAAAGCAGAACACGTGCACGCGAACAACCAGAATTCAAATGAACTGAATCTGGCAAAAATGTGTGTGCCCCAAAAACGACGTAATTTATGGGCAGCCTAATAATACGTGCAAAGTGTCCTTTGAAGTCATGTGATCATGATCCCCGGCATAAGGAGGTGTTCCCAGCAGACGTCACTCCCACTGGGAAGCAATCCCTCGTCATCGGAAATGCCCTTTTTGAGAACTAGCCGAAGCCGATTGTCCCGAAAGCACTTCGAACGTTTTTCGTGTGACGATTCTTGCTGCCAGGATATCTGTCGCCGCGGTGCCTACTCCAAATTACAAAGAGCGTTCTTATTGCATACTACACTGAAAAAAATATTTTAGAGCAATTGTCTAAAGTCAGTTAGGTGAATAGTCTTTAGATGAATTTCCGACAAATTAGTTAAATTTTCCACTATTTTTCGACAAATTTACATTCGTGATTAGATGAACTACCTAAATCAGTTTAGGTGCCTAAATTTACGCAGTGTTATAGTAAATTCATCTACATTTTAGAAGAAACACCGACATAGCAAAAAACGAAATTAGGAAAATCGTCTATTCCGATTAAATGATAAATAATTAGGTAAAAACTCTACAAATTTAGATGAATTGACTTGAGTAAATTGGTAATAACTCCACATTTTTAGGTATTTTTATTTTATGTCTTTTGTCTCCGGAGTTGTGGGTTCGATTCCCACATGAAATACCTTGGTTAAAAAGCAGAACATCACAAATAGTAAAAAATATATATCAAATAAATAATAATATAAAAACAAAAATGCAGAATAAAGCGCCATATGGGCTTAAATTCCCGAGTCCGCGAAAAACAAAAAAAAAAAAACAAGGTAGAATTAATTCTACCTTGTATAAAAAAAGTCTTTTGTCAGATAAAAGTTTTGGAGAATTTACTCTCAGTTTAGGTAAAATATCTAATTACATAAATAATTTGAATTTGCCTGATTGAAATTCGAAGTGTGAAATATACCTAAGTGAAGGGAAATCTTGAACAATACACAATCTGTACAGAAAAAATGAAAAGACGCGGTTACTCATAAACTTTAAAACCTTAGTTGTGTTGATTGCTCAGATTGGCTCAGGGCTAGAGCAACAAGCTCGCCACTCCGGAGTTCCAAGTTCGAATCTACCCAGGGTCAGGAATATTTCACAGGAAGACAAACTTTCTAAAAAGGCATCGGAATTGGTGTAAGTCAGTCGGTGGGTAAAGAACAAAGAGCCACCAATCGCAGGGCCAAGGTTCAAATTCAAGCCGTACGGGATTAACTTTTTTTGCATTGACAATTAGTAGGAAATTTGCCTACTTTTTATTGATCCTTCACCTAAAGCTTGTAGGTAGTCGAGCTATTATAGTAGATAATTTTACAACATAAATCACCTATTTCAAATTAGGTAAAGCACCTAATCGACTTGGCTGGCTGAAAAACACCTACGAAAATTAGATGAAATGCCCAGTTTTTTAGATAAATATTCTAAACATTTTTTTCAGTGTAGGAGCCACTAATCGTCCCAACCCCTGCACGCGGTCGTCCCATATTTTATTTCAATATTCCGCAGAAGGATAAGCGCCTTGGAGAGTATGCAAAGATACAAAATTCAGGATTATCAACCTCCACGCAAATACGACGAGTCTGAAGGGAAGAGGAAAACTTATCCGGCCCGAGTATTATCGTTAGACACGGCGATTAATAAATCGATACTCCGCTTCCGCGGCAGCTTCCCGAAGGGCATGATTGAACGGTGGGAAGGTGCTCATCCATTTCAACGATGGAGGAATTCCTTTTCAGCTGCACCTGTTTTCTTTCATATCTTTTTGCTGTCACATCGAGAAACTAGGCTATCGATTTTCTCGATAAAACATCGCTTAGAAGGTGCTGCTCCCACGATCACTCTGCCAACATCTCTCGCGCTTCTGCGGAGCTGAGATTGCTAACAAATAGGACAGCAATGCCTCATGAGGAACAGAAGGATTGTGTCGTAAATCGCCTTTTGTCGACTACCAATTAAATGATTTATGATTTATTTAATAAAGTTAAATTAATAAATAAACTTATTTATTAAAACTATGTAAATTAATAATATTAAAAGTAGTTCTCAATATTACGACGCTCTTCCTCTTCCGAAGGCAGCAGATAAAAATTGACAAAGTAATATCCTGTGAACCCAATAGGCCTCTTCGAACCAGCCCAGTACAAACAGCTCCGTCACTGATTTATAGAAATCAATATTGGCCGTCTGCCGTCCCCGGGGTATTTAGGACATAATTCGAACTCGGAAGAAGCATGTGGCATATCGTTCTTTTATTTTTCAACCCTCGCCTTTAAAATTTGCAATAATCGGATTTTCTCAAGGTTGGGGGAAATCTTCGTATAAAGCAACAATTTTCGCCTTACCTTTTTTATTTGTTCTTATACATTTTTTTATTGGTTGAAACTGATAAAATACGGTTTGCAACTGCGTAGCCCCTTCTTGCACGGATGCACATTCCATTTCCGTAAATTCGATTGCACGTGAGGAGCCTCAGTAAAGTTTCAAAAGTCGACTTCAACAGAAAGCCCAAATATACCTTTCTCTGATTCAACTTATGTTTTTTACTTTACAGTGATGTATTTCAAAAAAAGAATTACGTATGAAATCAAAATTTAGAACATGCATTCCGGCGTAATTCCTTAAAGATTTATAAGACAATGACGTAGCCCAAATGGAACTAAATCCAGATGGAAAACAGGTCTGCCAGATAAAAATGCTTAAAATTTCATGTATAACTATAAGAGTTTTAAGTATCTTCGATTTCGGCGTTTTCATATATGCAATATTAAAAATAAAATTTAAGAAAACATTCAGAACCAAATCAACGATAAGATAATAATCGCCATACAAGTCCAGGAAATCTTATTAAATGATTCTTAAGGTATAAACCGGGATTCTAATTAAGGCGATGACGCAAGAGTCTCCAAATCGAGCCATTGCCAATTGAGGTAACACCGTCCATCAGCAACTAACATTGAGTTCGCCAACTCGGAGAAGTGGGCAAATTCAATCCAATAAATATCTAATTAAGTTAGGGCCAGCCAGCTAGCAAATATCAATTATTCCGGGAGCACGTGCGCCACATTCACGTTGATCCACCGGAAAAGTTCACCTCCAGACAAGAAAACTTACAAGCCCGTCGCATCGTCAAGAAGATTAACCGAAACTTCCAGAAAAAAATAAATCAAATTCTGATGGGCAACTTGTTAAATATTTCGCGGCCCCGCTCAGAAGCCTGTGGAGCACCCTGGCCGTCTATATCTTACAGCTTTCTCTGATTAATTCTGAATGCATCTGAGACAATGACGCAAAAAACGCTTCCTGTGGCCGGAGATATGCCCTGACCTTCGGGGGCGCTGCTGGTGCTCCAGCAGTCCCCAAGAAAATCCAGCAGAGCACAGAGGAGCCGAGGAAACTGCGTTCGCCTTGAGTCATGCAAAACGGATGAGCATCTTCCACTTAATTTACGCAAATGGAGCGTCAAGTTCGAGCGTCAAACGAGCAGGCGACGAACTTCCACCAAGGAGGTTGCCTTGGTACTTTTCCACGCGGGATAGGTGGGCATAGGACTTCTAGCGGATGGTGCAAATGCAACGAAATCAATCTGAGCACGTAACCTCCCCGTCGTTGGGATTATCTCTGCAATTCCAAGAGCTGGAAACACGCTTTCACAGTGCATCGAGGAGAAATCCTTCAGAGCCCCCGCGACCTGATTAAGACCTTAATGAGAATGTCATCCAATTAAGGGCGGAGAAAAACCATTTTGTGGCATCTGGCGACTCTCAGCATCGATGTCTTTTTTCCATCTCGCGACTACAAACAGCACCGCGGAAATTGTCGCTCAAATTAGCGACCACTCGAAATTAAAATGCTCTCTTCCCAAGAGCTGCAATTAGCGCCCCAAAATAAAAAATTGGGTCCAATCGATGCCGCCAGTCGGAGAGGTGGTGGAGCAGCCATCGTCAATCGCCAACTTCCCTGCGAAACGGAGCTTCTGAAGACGACTGAGACACTTTCGGGTGATTCCGCACGTAAGCAAGATCTTAATCGACCTTTCCAATGTTCATATGTTTGCAGCTGTGGGGCACGTTATGGACGCGGTGTGGAATAAATGTCTCGAATGCTCCCGCAGGGCCCCATTTTCGCCCACCGACCATCACCCCACCATTGTCCATGTTCGCAGTTTTATTGACTGGCTGCACTTACAACATACAGCAAGAAAATCTCGCTCTAACCTTTTGTGGCGCGAGTGGCGCGGGTGGGTGGCGGGCGCGGCGACTGAGTGAGGCGAGGATCATGAATTTTCACTTTTTGATTGCGCTCACCAGACGTTGTTTTGGCAAAGATGCGAGACAGGCTGGCTGCAGTAAGGCCTCCACCTCCGACCGATGTTCGATGTGCTTCCGGGGAGCCACAGCCCGCAGGGCTCCCGGGTGCTTTGCACATTTCCGCTGGGCTCGCCCAAACAGGCGTCAGGCTAGGTCCTCGATGCATGGAGCAGATGAGCGCAAAACCTTAAAAACTATACTTAATTCGGATTTCTAAACACGTCCTCCCCCGGGACAGAGCTCTGGGACTGTTGTCATTCAGTGGCAAGTGCTCTCCCCAACTTCTGGAAAACTTTACGGTCTGATTCGCCCAAAGAAATCCCAGCCAGACTCTGGGGCTCGTCAGGCGGCGGCACACTTTTGCAGAATCCAGCAGGCTCCTCCCTTGTAATTAAGCCTTCATTCAAGAGTGATATAACAGCTGCAATTATGGAAGAACGCGATGTCCCGGGGCTAATTACAAAAAGTGCATCTGGTTAAATATTAGCCGAGGCGGATGTGTTGTGCGTCCTCCAGCTCACGCCCTAGAAAAGCAGCAACCAAGTGGTGCTCTAGGAGCCGTAAGGGCGCCGGAATAGTTTAAGCGCGGCAATGGCTTGCGACTTTCCTTCCAAGTTCGAAGGCAGCTTGGTTATCTATCGGAGGTAATTTTGCAATAGTGAATAAGGCCAGCACAGTGGCTGACCTACAACTGGAGGAGTTTTTCTTTCTGCTGGCGAGAGGTGACTGAACTATAGTCGGCAATGAAATCGGATTCTTACAATTTTTCATCAGAAAAATTTCATAACTCTCTTTCTAGTTTTTCGAATTTAGCTACGAATGATTTTGAGACTTTTTATCCCAAGTATATGTTTAATAATGCGAGAATTATCGGTTTTAACAGACTGGTCGACCTATGTGTTATGTAACTATGGGATCGGTAACACTTCTCATTAGAACTCAGCATTCGACAAATTAGTTATGGTAAGGTGCAGTGGAACGTAAATTTGAAGGTCGAAGTTTCCATTCCTCTCCATGTCCAGACGTCATTTTTCAAGAATTTATGTACACGTAATATTTTTAATGTTTTTTTCGCGATTGTAATGAAACCGTTTTCATAAGGATCTCAAATAATGGAGCATTAAACCTATTAACATTTAAGATACTAACATTTTGAATGAAGGAACGAAGCAAATTCACGAGCACTATAGTTATTAGGTTTATTTCGCGTTTTTGCCAATAACTATTGAACAATTTTGACAAATATCTTTGAGAACCGAGAACTTGGTTATACATACCTTATCATGACAGTTATTTAACATTTAAGTAAGCTTAACAGTTTTCCCATACAATTCCAAAAGTTTTATAATTTCTTAGCTTGCATCTAAATGCAGATTATGAAGCAACACATGATACAAAAAAAAATGATTTATTATTTATTATTTTTATTATTTAGTTTTGTATTCTTATAAGTTTTGCGTAAAAGATAAATCTTAAATACAATTGTAAGTCGGAATTCATTAAATTCACAAGTCGTCAAACAGTCGCATTTTTCTCGAAAACAATACGTCTCCCAAGTTTTCGAGTGTTTTTCAAAAAGCCAAAATTGGATAATTGGTCATTCCTTTCCTAGATTTAGTAAATAAAATTTGCAATCGGAAAACAAGAAATAATTGTACTTTAGCACAATTATAACAAAAGTGTATTAAAATATTGGAAAATAGTTTGAAATATTGTATTTTTTGTTTGCTATGATTTATTCACCATCCAGACTTCAATTGTTGGTGAACGCAATCAGTTTTAATTGTGTTATTCCATAACTTTGAATTGTGAATTTAGGTTGAAGAGTTGAGTTTTGTCTTTTAATGTTAGTTATTTTGCTGGCCCTTTACAAATTGTATGATTTTTTCTAGTTTTAACTGACGACTCGAAAGTCTGGATTTTCGTTTTTATACTGAACTTAAAATGGAATGATATAGAATGAAAACATAATTCTGAGGCTAAATTTATCAAATTTGGGAATCTATTGCTAAAGTTTTATACAAAATAGGTAAATTTATTTATGAAAATAGCTACGCGATTGTATTGAAATATGGAGCATAAGATTAATTCACGGGCATCTACATACATCTTGTATTGAATTAAGTGTCGTCAACTTTTTCAACTTTTAGACTAAACAAGGCGGCTCGGCCCGTCCGACGAGAGGCCTTGCAGTCTTGTTAACACTTGTCAGCTAAGTTCGTAACCTCGCGCCTGCTGCAATTAGCATGCGCAAGTGCATCGCGCGAGGTGGCAACACTTTCACCAGTGCGAGCAGATTCGCTTTTGTTTTCCTCCTAAACCACACAACAAAATTTACGCAGAGGCAGCCGGGAACGGGAAAACGCCCGCGGAGCGCCAGCAGCTTAAGCTCTTTCTTCACGATCGTTCGTCCGCCCCGCGGAGCCAACAAAACGAGCGTGAATTGTCATCGCTGACAGATGCTGGCGCTGGCGATGTGGTCGTTCACTTCTGAGTCATATGACGACCCGTTGGAGGGGCCCTCTCATGTTTTTGCAATTATCGGGCGCTTTATAAATTGACCAGGGGCTGGTTAACTGCTGCGATGGTTCTATTGCGTTCTATAGTTAAGAAGCAATTTTTGCCCTGCGAAAAGACATACTTTTGGGGCTACCGAAATAAAAAGGGGGAAACCTGTTTGGTCGCTCGGGCGCACCTGGCGTACTCTGCTGCTCCAAGAAATAAATAACGAGTCAGGAGGACTTACCTCGCCTGTTGAAGGGTCGCACTCGCACGGCCACCTTGATTTTATCCGTTGACATGTTCGCGTTTTGCTCCGGGGGCACTTTTGCACACAAAACTTGTTCACTTGGTTGGAATACCGAGCGGTTCCTGGGTCTCAGCCTCAGGGGCGAGATTTTACACCGCACCAGGACCAGGCACAATCACTCAGGCTCACTGGACCTGCACTCCAGAGGCTTTGTTGCAATCAAAACACGATAACAGCCAGAAGAACTGCTTGTGACCTGATGGGATCACGGGAAGTCTGCGAGGCTACAGAAGCAACGGATCTTGATTTCTTTTATATTTATTAATTTATTTATTTTTTAATAAAATCTAACAATACTTTTCGGCCACACTCAGAATCGCTGCAGACGTCGCTGTTTGTGCCCGTCGTCGTCGTCCCGATGTTTCTAAGCAAAATCCATTCATAATCGATTTTTGTCGACCCCGCACACTCCGCGCCTGTTTCTGCACCGAATCGCTAGTACTTTCGACGGAATTAGCCTCTTCTGTCGCGAAACAATTAATTGCTGCTAATTTCCTCAATTAATTTCACAGAATTTTGCAATTTTCCAGCTCTTATTCACCGACCTCGGACGAACAGTGTTTGACAATCGACGCCATATTGAAATCTGCTGAATCCACCGAGAGGAGACTGAACTGAAGCAGTTCTGCTGAAAGCCACGGCTGCACACACGCGCAGCGCCCTGCCGTGTGGCTACGGCGTGAAATGGCGACGAAACTGCACACACCCGCAGCTCCCATTCACGCGGCGCGTTTGTGTGCGTCGTGTTTGACTGCGCCAGGGCGGTGTGTGGTTGCGAAATCTGACGCAGCGCATGCTCAGCGCTGTGGTCAGATGTGTTGGATTTTTGTTTTGGTGGCTATGGCGAACTGCATTACCTGCAGAGAATGCGAAAGCTGACTGTAGATGGCTCATTTGTTATTAAGGAGGTGCCCGGTTTCCGGCGGCAATTATATTTAAATAAATGTTTTAGCGAGCATTCCAGATTCTTTAGTTCTGACAGTTTTATCATATTTTGGTTCGACTTACGCAAAAAGGAAAGTTGTTGCAATGTTTATCAAAGCAGATTGTTTCAAATTGTTATACAATTTTATCCATTTATCTATGTACCAGGTTCAGCATAGTACTTAAGTATAATGGTAGAGTATATATAATCAATGATGTGAATATTCTTCTAATATTTAATATAGATATCCAGGGCAGCATTATGTATTGGCAATCTAGTCTAGTGGAATAATAAGAAAATTAAAAACCGTTTAAAACGTGTGATTTTTGCTTCGAAAATTTCAGTCTCATCTAAATAATAACAAAAATCGGCTTAAGTAGCGTGTGAACATTTCGCTATACAAAATGTCTACTGACGGATTTTAATGTTTTGAGCTTTATTTATCAAACACAAACCTTTTCTGTCTCTCTGTTTTATATTTAATTACCGGATTCACAATAACTAAAATGATAGTACAACGATTGCAAATTAAATGTTTCCTTGTACAAAATGATGACAAAGTCTTAGTTTTCAAAGACTCTTTATGTTACTTCTTACTGCAAATAAAATACGTACTGGGCAGTGATTGTCCAGTGTCTCGGGGATATAAAGATAGATCGCCGTGATTAATAGTGAAAATTTTCTCGCACTTGATTCAAACAATTGCCTTCTTCTGAAGTTAGTTCATTTAACGCCTTTAAGAATTCGTAGTAAATCGACCACTTATGTTCCATCGAACATTTCCGTTGCACTTCACTGTCACTGCGGCAACCCAAAAATAAGGTGCTCTCGGGTCCGACCAGCCCTAACACCCATCCGAACTCCATGTTTACTGCACTTGGTTAAGGCTTTTAGACTGGGACATTTTCGCAAAACTTTTGAAGTACATACATATATTCATATATACCCGATAAAGTGCATCTCATAAGTCCATTTAAGTTGTCTGGTCGCAGAACACATAGATATATGTAGATATGTGAACCCGCTACAAAGATATGTATTAACATTTTGGGGGAAAAAATTAAGAATATCTCCTCTGGAAAAGAAATGTAAAATCATTATGGGGTTTCTTAAATCGTCTTTCAAAATTATGACCCGTTTTTGAAATATTCGTGTAAGAAGTGGCTATTTTCGATTAGGTTTTTATCGGCCCAAGATATCAATATGAACGCAAAAAAAATAATAAAAAATAAAAAAAAATCTGACAAAATCTATGTATAGAATACTTACATATAGACTGAAATTACTTTATAAAATAACACGACTTATCAGATTTTACGAGATATATACGATCAAGTTATGCTTATTTGGATTCTAAAAACTCGGGGAAAAAACGCGAAAACAGCTTTACACACTGGACTTCGGTCTACGACAATGTTTATATGCATTTTTATAATATCGTTTCGTTGATTACAAACAGGTGAGTGTTTGCGTAATTTATATTGGCACAATATTATGAAGTTTTCGAATTTCTCTTGTGAAGCTGGATTATACACTCGCTCTTCAGCTATCACCGTATGTTATGATGAGCTCGATTTTAATGCTGAACCCAATTTAATTTAAATCAATTTTACAGCTATGCGCTTTTTACGCAAATTTCTTAGCAAAAATTATCCCCCTTATTGAATTTGAAGTAAATACTAAAATCAGATAATTTCTGCTATATCCAATTTAACCCTTATAGCTGGCACACCTCCGTAGAATCACAAAGCTGGCACTCTGGGGTCCGCGTCACTCCAGCCACGAAAACGCTTGCTATATCCCATTGCATCGTTGTACTATGAACTATGTATATGTGCAAAATTTTAAAGTTTTATAGTTGTTTCTATGGCAACCGATTTTGTTTGCACTTATAAAACGATACAATAGCAAATGCAAGGCTGCATGGCCTATTTGCATCAAAGTGTGAATACCCATATTGTAAAAACCGGAAGTTGTTATTTTACAGTGTTCTTTTGAATGAACGAATTGAATGGAGAGAGTGTTTCAATAGGACCCTGTAAAAATTAGTACAATTTTCTCGTTTGCTGATTTCAAACTATCTATGTACAACATAAAAATTCGTAATTTTCTCTACTTTTGCTCATATGTATAACTAAAGAAAAAAGGCAGACTGGATGACAAATATAAACAATTTTTCATGATTTTTCTAGCCCTGGACGCTTCTGGTTCGATTTCAAGTTCTTTTATTTACCAACAAAATTTTTGGCATGGTTCCAAGGAAACATGTGGCCGCCTTTATACTTCGGAAAGACCCTTCATGAGTACTGGGTACAGTGTCGAAGTGGTCAATGCAAAGGCGCCCTTTGAAATGAAGTATTTCACAATTTTCGCCAACTATTCGACCAGCAAACAGATTCCGCAGTTTTCTTTTGCCTATGTAATAATAAATAAGTGCCATTATGTTTTGAAGTGACGAAGTCATTTAAGATTCTTTCCAGGTTCCTTTCCAGCTGGGATTGTGCTTGCCTGAAAATTGCATGAAGAGCCAGATTTTGAACGCGATCAAGCCTTTGCTCGAAAGCAACCAGCTTCTTTTTCTACAGATCTACAACTTAACTTTGGAAGTGTTGGCGGTAAGAAATGGGAGATTGATGAATTTCTTTACGCGTGAGTACACCATTGCAAGCTTGCTGGGACTTGCAGCCTTTATAGGGCTAGTTCTAGCAATGAATCAAATCTCAACGCAGAGCGGAACAACATTAGACCGTTTCGTAAAATGCTTCAGCCTGAGAAGAAACTTCCAGGATTTGACGAGCACTTCTAGGCCAAAAGGAAGCATCGAATGCCTGGACGGCATAAGAAGCATAGTGTGCATCTGGATTATCCTGCTGCACTTGCCTTTTTTCTCCATGTTTGTATATGAAAATGCAGCGGAATTGCTTTATATGTCAAAAGACCTTAGATTTCATATCTTGGGATTGGGGCTGCTAATCGTTGACGCATTCTTCGTCAATGAACGCCAATTGCAAGCGATTAGTTCCAACGGCCCATTGTCGAACGCTGTAGTTTTCATGAAACTCTGGTTACACAGGTACTTCCGCCTATTACCTGCTTTGGTGCTAACCATGATATTGAACCACCTCACCGCCGCCGTTTACATGAGGAGGCAACGCACCTGTACTTATCAGAAAGAATGGACAACAACTGTCGACCGTAAGTTTACGTTTCCTGTAGGCAATCCAATATTTCATTGAATTTAATTTATTACAGTGACACACAGGTTCAATTTCTTAAAGATATGTTACATCGAAATAATAATATGTAGACAAAAGTAACTATTTACAATCAAATAAAAAAATTACAAAATGCTAACTTAAGTAACAAAAACAATTAGTTATCATAATTTTTGAAAAGGCGATTTTTCATTTGCGCTACCGATAGGTTCAAGTCAATTAAATCGTAATATTTATTGAACGATGTGACGATATACATACATACATAACCGTTTCGTGTAAGAAAAAGACATCGGTAATGCTTCGAAAAATCTTAGCACGTTAGCGTGAAAAAAGAATTTTAGAGTCAAAGTCAAACTCGTGTTATTTATAAATAAAAAAGTCCAAATGGTTACTCTGCGGCATTCCTGAAGTATTAATGATAGGTGAGGAAAGTGAATTTCCGAAAGGAAACAATCTGACTTCGATCGTTAAGGTAGCATAATATCGAATAATTGTCCTTAATTCGTGAAATTCAGTTGGTACCATTTACATATGTGCAATGTTGAATTCATGTAAACTTTTATAACTTTTATTATTTTATTAGAAACACTTTTTCGCTCTAATAATTACTAATTTCTTATTTCATCTGATTCGATTACCCATTAAACAGTACAGGCAAATTATAGAATAGTTTTAAAATTTCGGTTTCCTCTGATTGCAACATATCTTCAAAATCAACATTCTTAATTAATTCAGAACAGATTCGGAAATAAATTTAAATGTATACCTGCAAAACTCAGTAAATCGTGTTTTACTTGTATGGATTAAAAGCATTTTTATATTTTTGTCATGATTAATTCCGTGGTTGTAATTGCGCAATTTTAACAATTTGCTCTTAGGAATTCTTGATGGCGTGGAATGCTGTTTCTGCAAAGTTTCTACCCAATAGAGGAAATGTGTGGGATGTGGACCTGGTATTTGTCCTGCGAAATGGTCTACTTCACCGTCACCCTCATAGCACTGTTTCTATTTGTTAGGTGAGTAGAAATCACCAATTCAATCCAGAAATATCGCACACAATGTTCGTATAAATTGCATATTTTGTGAAGGTTTCCCTCAACAATCAAGGTGTGCTTTTTTTGGCTGTTGGGATGTTCGTTAGTCTACAGCTTTCTTTTACACTATTTTGAAGATTATGAGTTTGGTTTCAACAAGATGTTTGACACTAAAGACTCATTGTACACAGCGCCATTAGTGCGAGCGAATCCGTACTTTGCTGGAATTTTAGACGGGTACTTCATGGATGCACAGAAGAACTTTTCATTCAAATTAAACGTATGTATGTTATTGTTATATTAGAGAGAACGATTAGGAGGTACGTGAGCAGTTCTATGACATAATAGTTCATAGTTCCTAAAAAGAAAAAGCCAAACGACCAACATAAACTTATAAATGAATTTTCAGACCCTCTCAAAATTCTGCTGGAATACAACCGAAGTGTTGTTGATTGTTCTTATTTTGGTCGTCCTGAAATATTACGAGTACATTCCAGTGCTCATCATACAGCTGATCAATTCAGTGGGTCGGTTCTTTTTCGGCGCGCTTCTTATGGGAACTATTGCAATTCTTACCTTCGAAAGCAGCCGCGGAACCGTGAAAGCGATACTCTGCTGGAAATTTTTTGTCCACTTCAGCAAATTGTCCTACATGATGTATCTCCTGTACCCAGTTCTGGTGGACTTCTACAGGGCGGTGAGCGACACTTCAGTTCGGATAGATATCTTCAACATCTGCATTGAAGGCCTAGGTCTCTTGGTCCTGTGCTATTTCGTGTCTACTTTTGCGACTATGTTTTTCGAAATACCCTACTATAAACTTTCTTCGGAATTCCTTAGAAACCGGACGAAGCCAACGCCCAAAGCTGCATCAGTAAACGTTGAAAAAAATAGTGTCATTCTAGCGCAAGATATGAATTTTAGTACAATTGCTCAGCAACAAAACTCAGTGATGGTCAGTTTGATTTCAACTATAAAATAATAAAGCAAATGTATTAAAATATTTAATGGATGGATGGAAAAATAAAGAAAGACTAAAGTGTGATCGAATTGAAACCGTTATATTTTGTACCTACTTCAAGCACTTGTAGTTTTCTACTCTAGGGCGCTGGATACTCCAGGGTATAAAGACCTTCCCCGACATAAGCGATCAAGAGATGGCGACCATAAAAATCCGCTTATACCTCGAATATCCTTCGAGAATGATTCATAGCGTAGCGACTATTAAATAGAGCGGATCCCATCTGCAGTGATAAGCAAACACGGCCTCACATGGAAAAGCCCGTAAGAATCGTAAATTACTCGTATCCGTCTTGACAGCTCTGAAAGATATACGAGACAAATAAATCTTGCAAAATGGCCAAATGAGCCTGCAACCAACCGGAAGATTTGCATGTCTCGAGCATATCACTGAAAGCGTAAAAATGTCGCGACTATCTTAAGAATCTTAAATCAATAGCATTCTAATAAAAATCATAACAGACGGAATCTCATTTTAGATGACACGAATGTTTATTCGATCCAGGTTATACGAGTCTCAAACTACTCATGACTTCATTTCGAATAGAATCGAAATTCCGAGTGTTTTATTAACACTTGGTAACGACTTCCTGTCCCTGTTGTTTTTAATATTTAAAGTAGTTCACTAATCATTACTTTATGAGTTGATAAATAAAAAAATCAACTCAGTTGATTGAAGTGCTCAACTCTAATTTTTTTTTTTAAATTGGCAAATTATTTTTATAGATTACCAATACATACGCCATACATACATATATATGTACCTATTGAAAAAAAAACTTAAATTTGTTGACGAGTGTTATCAATCTATTCCGGCTGTAGTGTACAATCCTATATTATATGCAAATATAAAAAAAATTAAAATTGTATCATTTTTTAGAAGAACCTTAAAAGTTTATTTCTTACCACATTCACCCAGGCATAGTTTGGCTTAACTTCTCGTTTACGCACTAGTCGGTAAAAATCAGAAAATTAAATATAAGGTTAATTTTTTTCTTTTTCTTTCAAAGCAAACAATAAATTCTCATAAAATAGGATTAGCAGAAATGAGAAAAGCTAAACTAAATTCATACTAATTGGAGTCAGGACTTCTATTATATTATTCGATATTGAAGATTTAGTTTTTTTGGACTAGTTAGAGTTTATTTCAAAAATTTACTCTGAGCTATGTACTTTGGCCTGGTAGATAGTAATAACTATTATGAATTAAGTTTGGGTAGTTTAAAGTTTGGTGTCTTGGTTTTTATGGTAAACGGCATCTTCTGTTTGCCCTGGATTTACATTAAGGCTATACAACTCATTGTCCATATGTTATATTTATATAAAGCATTGTCCAACTAGATTCGTCCGCCGCAATATAAATAACTCAGCAACAGAAATGCAGGAGCCACGGATTTGTAAAATTTCCTTCATTAGCCTTGTCCTTGTTATAATCAATGCCTTTAGTCTTATTTCTTCTGTGAGGACCGAAATTACTAACATTGTTCTACATTTAAGTTACTGGGCAAAGACCCGATTATTTAAAATTTTCAGAAAATTCAAGACCGGAGAAATACACATCAGGAGGAAGTCATAATCGATTTTCTTGGTGTAATATTAAACATTTAAGTCGAGGCAAATTAATGCATCGCTGCTCCTGAGGGAGCTCTTAATAATGAAGAGACCTAAGGAGGAGGCAAAGTCAAAACCCAAGCAGAAAACAGCAGAAGAACTGTGGAGAGGTGGCCATTTTCGATTACCGAAATTCATGGGTTGGCAAAATGAAGTGCCTCAGCTAGGTTCAAGGAAAAGTCGTAGAAACAGTCGTCAGAGTCGAGGACACAGCAATCTAGAAGGGAAGTTGTAAGAGAGGCTTGACCTTAGCGTGTTTAAAATTAAGCAAAAGGCTGTCGCCCCAGAAAATGCTAATGCAATTGCTAAGGTACTTCTGAGCGTTTTCTGCCCGCCAGAAGCTCGAACCTGCTTACAAATGCAGTGCTAATGAATAAAAAGGTGACCGCTGGAAGTTTAAAGATTCATTCCGAGCAGTCCTCTTCATTTCCTTGGGTTTTTTCGGCTGTTCACGGGATTTCGAATTTTTAGTATTAAAAACTATAGCTTTGGTCAATTACTTAAAAAGCACTTTCAGAAAATTGCTTACAAAACAGGTCCTTATTTATAGATAGGTCTTATGCGAACTATTTTTGAAACAAAAACAAGGCTATGTTTTGATAAAATTTAAGACTTCGTTAATTCAAATCTGAAATTCCGAAATTGCCAATAAGGTTGAGTGTGAAATTTTAAAACTAAAGAGGGGGTGGCATCTAGCCACAAATTCTTATAAATGTTTTAAAAAGAAAATTCCTTGTTTTTAGTATGAAAATTAATGTTTTTATAACAAAAGTAGTATGTTAGTTAGTATGAAACTTATGTTTTTATAACAAAAAATCGATGTTCTAAAGAGGTATATTAGATTATTTTCTGTAATTAAGAATTATTTTATTGGGGAAAAAACACAAAAAAAGTCAAGAAGTTTAGGTTTATTCTCTACATTCTACAGGATGGGTTTAAAATATCATAAACAATTCTTAAATTATTATTATCGTAAGGGGTTATTACGATTCAAATTTGCTGACTCCCGAACTAAATGCTACACACTTGCATTTGGTGCCGAAGTCGTCCGCTCGGTTTGACCGAAGGCGCGATTCTTTGTGACTCAAATTTGCTGATCGCGCGCGATATGAGTTTTAATGTCGTCTAGCAGATAAATCAGCTTTGATCCAGGGAGAGATCATGCAGTTCTTAAGACATCGTCGAGCTATTGACATCTTAAAAAATGTCGATTTACATCTCTATGGGCCTGCCGATAATTGGAGTTGTAAGCTTACTGATATTAAGTGTTCAAAATTTTTACTACGAAGAACAAACTTTCCAGATTTGGGCAGGCGGTATTTTAATAGTATCTTTTTTACTACTTCTCGATATGCCCAATAAACCACACAAAGCCCTGCTCTGTACATTCGGAGCTACAGCAGCATTTCTAAAAATTATGTTCTGTGGATTTTTGTTACGAGCGTTAAAACAGGTGAGCATCTCCTCGACAAGACATGATATTTAGTCAAATTAAACAAGTTATCCTTCCTTGTGTCCCATAGCGTAACATCAGTGAGTGCAGGGTTTGGCTGGTGATAAACCTCATCATGACGGTATTAATCGAAATTTTGATTGTGCCAGTCTATTACTGGAACTTTTCGATTCAGACTCCTTTCGAGATAAGCGCCATAACCATTACAGCAGCTTATTCGTGTTGTTTAATATTTTTTATATTTTCACTACCTGCTCTGTCCAAAGAACCTAATAGGAGTTTGTTAGAAGCCTGTGAGACGCTTTAAGTTTTCTTACCTGAATAAATGAGTGTTTGAAGAATTCCTGTGAATAAAACTGAAGTGCTCTTTGTTTATTTACTTCGGAGTCCTTATGGTCTTAAGTTTTAAGTTTTCAATTAGTAAACGAAATAAAAGATAAGTTTTAAGATTGTTCAAAAATATGGTAGTTTTCGGAAAAGTGAGGTGGCTGACGTTATCTATCACCTTTAAAAGAAAAGGATAAATGTAATAAGTGCAAAAACCTAAAACGCCCGCAATTTAAAATTAGTTTATCTTTTTCTACAGATAGTCAAAAGCTTCATAATTAAAAAATACGAAATTCGCTCCATTTTTCTGTTATTGAGGACGTTAATTTTGCTTAAAATAAGTTAATAAAACTTCGATCGTAAACAGAAGGTGATGGTGTGGTGCGTGCGCGTATGTCAAGGCGGAGAAATAAACATATTTACACGGCTTTAAGATGCTTCACAATTATACACTTAATTTTGCTTAAATTCTGATATAGCCAATTTGCCATCTAAAGGAATGTGCGGTCTTTCTTTCGTTGTATTGGGACTTTATTCCATAAACCTCTAGAGATGCTACGCATGTTTATCCATCCCCACTGTGCTTTTGGTATGGTAACTTGTGTCCCTAACTGCCCTAACTCTAGTCCCTAACTCCATCAATAAGCACGAGATCCGAATCGCGAAGATTGAAAAGTGCTAATTGCGGTGCGGTGTCTGTTGCGAATTATTTAGACCACTTAGAGGAAAAGCCCCAGTGCTCCATCAGACAATTTATGGTGACATATACATATGTATGTACCTCCATAAGCTTGGTCCACTATAATTTTTACATATTCTTCTTTTGTAAATAAATTGTGAAGGTTTGCTTGGGCTTGCTATGCTTTAAAATTAAAAGACATGTTCGTTGGGTCTTTGCTGAGATTTATAAACGCATCGCCAGAATTCGCTAAAAACAGCGAGAAAAAATGCTGCGGCAAATGTTCTTTTTGTACGGAGATTTTGCTATCTTCTCAAGAGTAAATATATAAATACAAAATCGTGTCTCTTTAGCCGAAGCTTCTAAATGAGGAAATGCAACAAAGATACTAATTAATGAAGTTTTTCAACAACAACTGCTCACTTCAAATTTGAATCTGCAGCAAAACTGTTATACTGGAAGTAGAGTTTTCTTCTCTTGTGTCCTGCTTATATTCTGCCGACTGTATATCTGAATTTGTGAGGTTAGATATCACCGCAAAAGTCAAAACTCAAAATCAGCTGCTTTAGTGTTCGCAGCAAGACGCGAGCCGCGAGGTTTTTTACGAAATGTTTGGAAAGTGTTTGCCCCACCGAGGCCTTTTTCAGTTGCTCAGGAGGTGATTAAAATTTTTTATGCGAGCTTTTAATTTATAAGACTCGTCCTAAGGAGCCTGTGCACAGAGTCTGCGTCCTACGATGTAATTGTCGTCGGAGGAGGACATGCCGGCACTGAAGCCTCTGCAGCTGCAGCGAGGATGGGGGCCCGGACCTTGCTGGTTACCCATAAAAGGGAAACGATTGGTTCGTAGCCACTCGCTTATTTAATAACAATTTTTTATAGCAATATCAATCCTTTAAGCACGGATTTTCTTATTACTAGAAATGATCACAAACACCCTTCCGACTCAAAAAACTAAATTTTCCTTTTAATTATGTAATTTTTAGTTAGAATGCAATTTACTTTTACTCGAGGCATTTATAATATAAAATTATATATGAGTGTTTGTCTGCGTACTATTTTAAATATACCAATTCCAAGCACGAGTGCCTACACTGTCAACTGCTTCCTTACTTATTTTCCGGTTACGAAAAACAAATTGCAAAGTTCGCAATTCTGAGCCTATAAGAAATAATTAATTAATCACTTAACTAACTTATAAACAAATATAACATTATAATTAATATTTAAGGTGAAATGTCCTGCAACCCGTCGTTCGGCGGTATTGGAAAGGGGCATCTTGTTCGAGAGGTGGACGCTCTTGATGGCGTCTGTGGAAAATGTTGTGATATTTCTGGTGTGCAGTATAAAGTGTGTCCACTAAAACATATTTAAATCGAAAAAATCCATTCACTTTTATAATTCCCAAGGTCTTAAACAAACGCCGTGGTCCAGCGGTGTGGGGCCCGAGGGCCCAAATAGATCGAAAATTGTACAAAAAGGCTGTCCAAACAACTCTAGATCGCGTCCCTAACCTGGAGATAATTTGTGCTTCAGTAGAAGACCTGATGATAGAAAACGAAGATCCTGCTGCTGCTAACAAAAATTTGGCGCGTTGTAACGGGGTGCTTCTAACCAACGGTCAGAGGCTTACTTCGAATACAGTTGTTATAACAACTGGCACTTTTCTTAGAGGACAGATAAACATAGGATTAGACGTAAGACCAGCTGGCAGAATGGGCGACGAACCAGCAGTTGGCCTGGCAAAGAGCCTGGAAACGCTGGGATTTCGAATGGGTCGACTGAAGACGGGCACTCCGCCTCGGATTCAGAAGGACTCAATTGACTACGAAAATCTGGAAATCCAACTCGGCGATAATCCGCCAGTTCCGTTCTCATTCATGAATAACTCCGTCTGGTTGCCTGCTGAGGAACAGCTTCCATGCTACCTGACTTTCACTAATGACAATGTAAATGATATTGTTACACAAAACATGCACGTGAACAGACATGTGGCGGAGGAAATTACGGGCCCCAGATATTGTCCATCTATCGAGTCGAAAGTGCTACGATTTGGCGCGAAATCGCATCAGGTAGGCGTTAAGAAATCTAAATACAACAAATAACTGAATATAAATCTGAATCCGCTTTTTCACATTTTATCTATCACACCTAAAAGCTGATTTGGATTGGTATTAGAAAATGGTAGTTTCAAATTATATTTAATCTGCAATCAGATATGGCTCGAACCAGAGGGTTTCGATAGTGATCTGATTTATCCAAATGGACTTTCTTGCACCCTCCCTGAAGAGCTCCAGGTTAAGCTAATAAGAACAATACCTGGCTTGGAAAATGCTGTTCTTGTTCGTCCAGGTTATGGGGTAGAGTACGACTTTATCGATCCTCGCGAACTCTACCCAACTCTAGAAACTAAGAGAGTAACAAACCTGTTCCTTGCTGGACAAATAAATGGAACAACTGGCTATGAAGAGGCTGCCGGACAAGGGATTTTAGCCGGAGCAAATGCTGCTTCTAAGGTAAGTCGAAAACTTAAAATTAAATAGTGAAGTGAGTTTTATGCATCACGAATATTTAAGGCTCTTCAGAGAGATAACATGGTAATAAGCAGGACAGAGGGCTATATCGGCGTTTTAGTGGACGATCTTACGACCCTAGGAACAAATGAACCCTACCGTATGTTCACAAGCCGCGCTGAATTTAGATTGATTTTGAGGCCAGATAATGCGGACTTGAGACTATCAGAGAAGGTAAGAAATGTAACTAATAGGACAAGGATAATTTTTTTAATAGAAGTATTCCGCTTATTTTGACAATATAGTTAAAATGATCTAACAAAGACAAATTAAAAATATATATTTGAAACGACAAAAGCTGTTGAATGTCATTTTAAGGAATTCAGGCATTAGTTTTAGAACGGCATTCTAATTTATTTCAAAATTGTTCTACCACCAGGGATACAAAATAGGCTTAGTTTCGGAGGAGAGGTATAATCGCATGATTAGTTTAAGAGAAAAATTGCAAAATGGCATTCAGTTGCTAAAGAGCATAAAAAAATCCTCCAACAAATGGAGGGAACAGCTGAAACTTCGCACGTCTAAACTTTCTGCTGAAAAAAGGTAAATTAATATCCATTGGAATCTTATCCAATCAATGTAATATGCGTATGCCAAGTAGTGCTTTCGAAATGCTTGCAATACCTGCTGACAACATCTCCTTTGACCAGTTAACTGACTTGGAACCACAACTCAAGTGGCTCAAAGATGATCCAGAAGTGGGTCTTCGAATTAAAATCGAGGCACTATACGACCGATCAATTGAAGAGCAAAGCAAAGAAGTGGAGGAGGTGAGAAGGGAGGAACAATTGGTTATTCCTAGGAATATTGACTATTTTGCGTAAGTACTTCTGCGCGGAACTTCATTTAAAATAATTTTGTTTTTGTTTCAGAAAAAATAAGAATTTTCCTTTTTTGATATAATACATATATAATGCATTCATTTCTCATTTTTACAGAAAGTCTCTAAGTCTTTCCAACGAGGAACGGGAGAAATTAACCCTTATTCAACCGCAAACGGTAAGTTTTTATTTATTTAAGTTTTCTTTCAAAAAAAATACATTCTTGGGTAGATTGCTGCCGCTAGCCGAATACAGGGTGTGACGCCATCAACAGTCGTCCGTCTACTTCGATTTGTAAAGCAACAAACCGCGACTACACCCGATACGATTGCATAAACTTTGCTTCCTTTAATATAACTTTAATATAATTAGGCTTAAACTGTACATTTGATACAATAAATATATGAAACTGTTACATACATCGTCTAAATAGCTAACAAGAACTGCGGACTATTTACAAAAAAATAAAACAATATAAAACCGGGAGACTTATTTAACTAGGCATCTCAGTGCCTTGTGTTTCGTAGGGCAACAACAAGCAAGCGATTGCCGCGCAAACAGCAAAAATTCCGTAGACTGAAACCGCATTCCACACGGATGTTTGCAGAAGAACTTGCGCCACGTAGGGCGTAGCCATCGCGCCCAGTCTCGCTAAGGCTGAGCAGCCGCCAACCCCAACGGATCGTAGCGCTGTTGGATAGACCTCAGGCGTATAAACGTAAGCAGCTTGAAACAGGCCAGCAATAACTCCGCGAGCAACAAACAAAATCACAGTCAAGAGAACTCGGCTGGAAACGGAATGTTAGAGTTAAGATAAATAATTTAGTAAAATAAGAAAACCTTACTCGGTTGTGGACGTCAGCATGGCCACGCATCCCGCGTAGACGAGAAATTGCAAAGCCATGGTCCTTTTCCTTCCGCACTTTTCAATAATTGCAATTGTCGCAAATATGCCAGGAAATTCAGCCAGGGTGGTCCACAACAGATCCATGTAATCTGTTGTTGCTAGCGGTCGGCAGTCATCGGTGCCCTTGTCGACCACTTGGTCTGCTGGATTATTGGCAAACAGTTCAGTCGACATCAGCACTAAACCGTAGTAACAGAAAGCACAAGCCATCCTGTTTTAAAGGTAAATTTGTAAGTGTTCTGACAAAAAGACAATGGCCTTATTTTATAAAATATAAAAACATCCCAATATGAACTTTATAGCTGAATTTATGTCTTAATTAAGTCTTATAAAAATGTCTGTCGCAAGTCAACAATCAAATTTCAAATGGATTTAAGCAAGTCATCTCCCCAAATTATTTTTCAATTTGATTACAATAAGTTACAAGAAACAGCTAGAGATGTCTTCATTTCGGAAAATAAGGCATCTTATTTTTAGTGTTTTACCAAATAAACCACAACAGAATAGTGGTTCTCCGCAACGATGCGCTTAAAAGAGCCCTTATGGTCCCTTTGTTGCTGTTCGATCCATCCATCACAAGCCTTCCCAACAGCATCGGTCGTTTATTGTCTCTAGCTATCTTTAAGTAAAGTTTGGAAAATATACCAACTTATCGTCTTCCTCAGCACTACTTACATCTTCTAGGGTCTGCAGGGCCTTTTCATTATTTCCGTTCGCTACATGATACCTAGCTGATTCCGGCAGCCACTGTAGAGAAGAAATCATTAAAGTAATTTGTAACGACACAAGGACTTATGAACTACTGGTGTTATGATCGCGAAGACGAATAGTGGAGCTGCAGACAACCCAAGAAGCCATCGCCACCCAAGATTTGGAGCAACCGCCAGAGCCAAGGCCACTTCGAAGCATGCTCCCAATGCCCAAAAACACTAAAAGGTATTTAAACAAAAAATATATGCGAATATAATTCTGTAGCTGAATCTCAGAGTAGTTTTATACAAAATTAAGTTCTGAAATAATACAAGGTGCGATAATTTGTTTGAAAAAAACGAACTTACGTCCAGTAATACGACGCATTTGGCGCGTTGTTTCGTAGGTAGGAACTCAGCATACAGCGTCACTCTTGAGGAATTTTTGTTACTATGTTTCTCGATATATTCGCACTTCAAAATGTATTTACTTACGACTGAGGTACACAACCGATGGCGAAACCAACTAGTCCCCTGAGCAGAAGCAGCCATCCGAAGCTGGGCGCAACTGCACTAAGCAAGCCGTAGAGGAACAACAGGATCCCACAAAGCGTCAAAGCCTTATTTCGTATAAAACATAAAGTGGGTTTTAAGAGTTTGTGATACTTTGGGAGTCAATTTAATTAAGTCTTGTCTTAATCTGTTGGGTTAGGCAAATGTGTTTTTAACTTACCGGCTTTCGCCCATATCGGTCGCTCAATTGAGTCCAGAATGTTGAGCTCAACATCATACCCAAAAACACAATTGTTGTTGTGAGTGCTTGCTGGTACCTGGAAATGCCCCAATCACAGTGCAGAGCAGGGCCCAGCACACTGAGGATAGTCATTTCCATAGAATCAGCCATCCAGCAAAGACCGACGCACAAAGACAGTTTTACTTGGAACCATCCAAATCCTAAGGCATTTACGGCCTGCTGCAAAGTAAATGTGTCTGCAAAAGGATTTTCGGCTTGAGTCGAACTTGGTTTTGTTTAAACAGTCAGTGTTTACCATCAGGAATAACACTAACTGACGATAACTCAAATTCTGGCACAAGAGGTGGGTCGATGACTGATTGATTTGAGATGTTAGTTGGCATGTTGGTGCCAGCCATTTCTTCATAACCTCGGGTTGTACCTGTTCTGCGGACTCCCATTATGACTGGTGATCTGAAATTTTGCCTTTTATTAGTCACGTATTACCCCCTTTAGTCTTTTGTATATGTATAATTTCAAAAGTTAAAAAAGACAAGGAGATTTTAATTCTGCTAGCTAACCAAGTATTTTTGATGAAGAGAAACTAAAATAAAAACGTGTTTTAGTTTAAAGAAAATTTATTTTTAATTCCATAAATCACTGAAATTTCACACTTCATTCCTTAAAATTGTAATTGAATTTGTAATTCTCATTATTGGGCGAAAGTACTGGCAGTAATATTTAGGTACGTTCGTGACAAATTAAAAAGAATTCATCAAAAGTGGAAATATGAAAAAGTGAATAGTTTGTGGAGTATACATATAAGTCATATTTAGGTATTGTCCTTTAAAAAAGACGTCTTTCGCCCACAATATCTTCGAACATATATGAATATATATATATGTATATGAGTCATATTAAAAAACGGTGGCAAAATGAGACACATTGCCTATTCCTACTTGAAAGTTCTTTCAAGTAGTGTTGTAATCTTTGTGAACTAAACTCCTAAGCTTCTTTGCTGAATTTTGCGATTTTACAGTTTTTTATTTAGATATTTATGAAAATACATCAAACTTATACAGGTATCTTTACTTTACGTAACACAACATTCAAAATTATCTTAAGGGGGAGCCTGCTTTAGGGTACCTAAAAAAAGCGTTTTTTGGGGAATTTTTTTAGGACAGAAAGAAAAAAGCAAGGCTATTGAAATTTTTAGGTTATTATATTGCATATTTGAGCATTACAAAAAAATAATATTTTAGTGAAAAATATTCACACGGTGCCGATTTTTATGGACATTTGTGCAACACTTTTTAATTGCAGTCTGCAATTGGCGGGACAAATGGTTTTTTTAATTTTCGTCTGAAATAAAAAAACCAAAGAAAATGTCAATTTGCATATTATTTTCTTCTAGATGAACTAAGAAAAGTAAAAAAAAAAATGAAATTAAGGAATTTTCTGGGGTTCGAAAAAAAGTGCATTTAAAAAACAAAAAAAAAACCATTTAAACTTGCGAAAAAAGTTGTTTAGAAATATTTTTCGTGATTTTTTTTTAGTTCAAATAGAAGAGTATACAAAACTGAAGCTAACAAGCCTTGTTTCGTTAAAATTGGTCGTCTAGTTTTTTTGCAATTACAATTTAGTAAAATCGTAAAAACAAAAACTCGAGAAAACGCGCTTCAAAGTTCACGGCAGCTGCTCGGACGCTCGTATATCTGCTCGACATCCCACTGCGTTTAGTGCTGTATTTTTCAAAATATCGTGAATTAGCCTCTATAACTTTGGGTACATATTCTTAGATACATTAGGAAATGATTTAAGGAAAAAAAAAATCGATTTTTTTGAGCCTTGTAAAGCAGGCGTCCCCCTTAATGAAGAAAGGAAGACTTGCAACAATGTATCAGAATAAATATTTAATATTGTATGTTTTTAAATCTAGGTCAAAAAGAGTTATTAATTTTAAAAAATAATATAAAGCAAGTGAGTGCAACAAAGCCGACATGTGCCTCCGAATGCCGCGGAAAGCAGTCGAAGACGTGCCGAGCATACAAGAGCGGTTGCTTACCTCCAGAGAAATTCCTCGGATAGAATTCAGCCCGTTTGTAAACAATCTCGTGGGCAAGGTTGCATCCGAAGCTAAGCAGCTAGAGCAATAGGAAGTGCATTGAACTGCGGCTCACCACAAGAATCAACCTGTCTGGCCGCAAGTTTCCCAAGGCGCGATCTGACCTTCTTTCTAGCGGAACGTGTTTTCGATATGTGGAAATTTGGACTGGTCAAACGGAAACAAACAAAAAACTAATTGAAGAATTCAAAAGCATTCAGCGAAACCTCTCGGGCCACGCCACGACTCACGTAGCTCAGTAATTGATTTCTTCGACGGAACTCCTTACACCACCAATTGTGAGCTGTTTGCTGCTTATTTCTGGAAGAGGAGTTGTCGGTGCACATATTTACGATCACTTCACAATTATGTTTCTCGCCGTTTCATTAAAACCGTCGATCGCGCACTGCCAGCACTTTTCACTAGCCCAAAGCAATTCCACTTTCTGACATCATTTTGCGGGAAGTCGACGGGGCGCTTTAAGGAAGGTCCGCTGAATCGCAGGGATGAAATCGCGATGGGGATGCGCCGATCAGCAGTTATCCATCCACTTGCTAATCGCGATCGCTGTACATAGTTTCACCTCCAAAATGTGCAGTCGTTTAACTAAGTCGAGTTTCTTTTTAGTGGCTTCGAACACTCCCAAGACGTTCCAGTGGTTGAACCGCGCAGACGACACGTCTAGCTGCGGACAGTGCGGCTAGTGGAAAACTGGCCCGACCGATTGCGATGCGATCGACTGTGCAAGAAGGCTACCTGGACTGGAACTCCGTCAGCTTTTCGTGGTGTGGTACACACATGAAACCCACTTGAGCCAGTCAAGAAAAACGATTCATTTGGGGAAGAAATGGTAAGATCGTCTTACTGGTCCCGCTAGTGTGTGTCTTATGCTTAGACGCTATATCTCTCGCAGTTGTAAACTGGGAACTCATTAACGAAATTTGTCACATTCCAAACCGGAATTATATTCTAAGTGCCGATACATTTAAATTTCTATTTCTCTATTTCTTTAAGTAGAAGATGTACAGTATTGGTAACAATAATTTACCGTTAGAATCAATAGTTCTATTACACATTATTATAAATTATAGATTTTTAAATGGTTGTCATTAAAGAAAAAAAGTGGGGGCGACGTTAAAAAAGCAGAAGTCCTAATGGTATGAGATAATGTTAACTTTAGGACCCTTTGTTGGTACTCGCAAATTTATATCTTAAGTGTTTTCTAGATCTTTAAATTCGATGCGAAAAGCAAAGTAATTGTAAATGAGTAACCAGTATTCAGTTCATATCATACCGTTTTTTGTTTTTTCAAAATGCGGAAACTTTTGCTTTGATTTTTTAAAATTCAACACCGAATTTTAAATAAGCGATCTGAAAAATGCCAGTAGCTACATTTTTTTTCGGATTTTAGTGAAATTTATAACTAAACAGGTATTAAATTTTAAATCAGTGACCTCAAGAACCTCCATGCAACCAGATTGCAATAATATTTAGCACCTTTGAAATTTCCTTTATAGATATTTAAATTACTAAAAATTTATTATTTTCACTTTAGCCTACCAGGTTACTATTACGCTTTGAATATTCAAAGCAAAGCGATGATCGAATAATAAGATGTGACACTCTCTATACAAGCGTAAAGCTCACCCAAATGCAATTTCGGAAACGGGATCAAGAAAATTTTTGCTTTAGTGCAGGCAGTAAAGAATTACTGCCTGCCATTCCTTTTGTACACGCGTTTTTAAACGGCGCAAAAGTTTTCGGAGTATGCGTGCATGGTTGTATTCGTGCCCCCCTCCTCCATTTTTATCCCTTTCTTACACATGACTTCCTTATTACTATCTAATTCTCAAGTTCGTTTGAGTAACGGTACCAAGGTCAAATTTTTAAAAAAAAATTTCAAGAGTGTCACATCTTATTGTTCATAATCTTTGATTCAAAGCTATTACGTCTCCTGTATAAAAGGGATTTTTTTTTATAAATCTATCATTGCTGTCCACAATGTAGCAAGCAATATATCAATTAGTTCACATTCATTTGTTCATACGTGGCTCATATTATGAATGCTCAAGTGAAGGAAAACAATGCTTTTAAAAATTGAGTTTTCGAGAAATGTGGCAAGAGATTTGTACGTATTTATTTGTTTAGTTTTGTTGAAATTACATTAATGCAGCAGTATTTCTTAGATCGTATTGTTTATCTGAATTGAGCAGACAATTTTAGATATACAATGCGTGTACAAAATTGTAGCTCTTTTAGTTAAAAACGTAACAATTATTTTAAAAAGGACCAGGTAACAATCGTTAGATTGGTGTTTAATTCAACGACCGCAACCGCGTTTATGTTAATCAAAGCTCAGCTTCTGCACGATTTCGATCCCACGGCAAATCTGACCGACATCTGAAACTAGTTGTTGTTGAACTCTCTTCGGCGACGTTTCTTCTCTTCTGGCAAGATGAAGCTCATTAAGAACAGGTGCGCAAATAAAAACAGGGAATTTCGTCTGACTCATTTTTGCAATTTTACAAATTTCAGATCTACGAAATGCCCGATCTACCCAAAAAAATTCTTCTGCTGCATCTCCTTGGAGGTTGGTGCGTTGATCGTGGGATGGTTTTGGTCGATTAAATCAATTCTTTTCCTTACGATCGCGACTGTGTACCTTTTCACTGGGAAGCCGGCTCTGCCACCAAGTACACATCAATTTCACTAATTAATAATTTAATAGCACATTATTTCCGAAGATGTGAATGTCGACAGCGTTCTTGTTCTAATAATTACTAGCTCCATTGCAAACCTCGTCGCCAGCGTTGTGCTGATCGTGGCGGTAACGAACGACAAGCCGTACTTCATCCTGCCGTGGTTGATAGTGAACATGCTGACCACGACCTTCGCCACCTTCGGGTACGCTACGGGGCTGGATAATTTAGGGCTGTTTATCGCCCTCGTTGCCATAGGTAGGCTTGACAATTTTACAGTCTCACAAAATAGTCATTAATTTCCGCTTATAGGCTTGTTTTGCTACGTGTGGGGGTGCATGCTTTCGCTGCATCATCGCCTCAGGTACCCTCATTTGTTTGGTGAGTCCGGTGACCCTGAAGCGGATCAAAATCAGACAAACAACAGTATGCCGCCCTACACAATTCACAAAGACGAAGTGTAGCTCTTTTGTTAGTTTCGTGCTAAGTTTAAGTAGTTAAATCCATGTTTCCACTTGTATGCAATCAAGTAGATTTTCTGTTAATAAATATTGTAAATGTAAGGGATACTATTGATTCTTCATATCTCATCAGTAAAAACTTAGGGTGGAATTCATCGCCAGAAAAGGCGCTCAAATGGGAGTGTATGTTCAAGATATTCAGATTTTCCGAAACCATACGCTTGTAATTTCCTAGTTTATTTCACAGTCGAAAGGTTTAGTAGGATCTCCTTAGCTCGAACTGATTCGTTCAATTAAGCGTTTGTTTTTATTTTAGTTAGGCAAAGTTTTGAAAGATTTGTTCTTTTTTTATGTTTTTCAAGATGTTAGAAGAAGCAACTGATTAATTAAATCCAAAGTAATAATATATTAATATTATCTTTACTCCTTTACTGATCTCAAAAGAAGGACACTATCAACTCGACTCATCTTTTTTTTTATATCAAAGTATGCTGATTTCAAACTCAGTGCTGAGTTTCAAGAATTGATAAATTTTTCTCTAAATTCGCACAAAAATTGGTACAAGGGTTTTACGCATCACTGATTTCATTTTTGACATTGGATTTCAAAAATTCCATGTGTAGAGATAAAAATGCGTATTATTTTAAAGTTCAAAAAGTCAAAAGCTAATACAATATAACATCCTAAAATTTAAATAGATGTTTGAAGCGCAAAAAACTTACATATTATATTACATGATATTATGTAATTTAAAATTTGTATATATAAATATATTTAGAATTCCAAAAAAATGAAGAAAGCCCAAACACTTAAACGTGCTTAAACTTTTGATTAATTAATTAGTAGTAATTAATATGATAAAAAAAAACGTTTATTTATAATGGCCGCGTCCTTTTCACATCGGATCCAGTTCCAGGTTTTACAGGAAATTTTGGATTGAATTGAATTTTATGAGCAACAACATACCAAACAATTTTTTATTTCTCGAAAATAACCTACTTATGCGTCAACAATTTGATCCAAAAATTTATCTGGTTCAAGCTTTGAAATTTGAATGGGTAAATATCATGGCAATTTGATGCGACTTTCGAAAATTTTAAAATCTATATATACGTGTCGATTTTTAAAATTCAAATTCAATCCAAAACCTGGAAGTGGATCCGATACGAAAATAACACGGCTATTATTTTAAAAATGTATTGTTTAATTATTAAGTATTTTTTTCTGTTAAATACGCATCTATTGCCTATGTCTATAAATTCAGGTCACAAAACAATGTTGTGAATCCCAGTTTGCTTCAAAGTAGCCCATTCATAATTGAAATTTTCGAAATTGTGGAAGAATTATTTTTAGCAGACTTTTGTTACTGTTACATTATGATAGAACTGTTCCTGACTCTCGATTGTTTAAATTTGTTCCTAAAAATCTGCAAATGTTTCGAGCAAAGTAAAGCATAAAAATGTTTAGCTGTTTAGCTCCTCTATTTCTAACGTTCTCGTGCGCAATGGCAATCTTGTTATTTGGTTCCACTTCACATGAAATGTAACTAAAACAGTCTCTAATTCATCGTACCGGTTGTGGCCGACAAAGCCCTTGGGTTGGTTGCGCAACAAGAATAATCGGATGTGCCGTCGTGCCATCGTCTGCACGAGCCACTGTCTAAGTGCATCAATGCAGTTTGTGGCGTTGCAGGCTGTGTTCAGATTTGGTTCTAAAAGATGCCCGAAGCCTCAACACCCTCAAAAGCAGCGATTGCGTTGCGACGTGGTTCGTGAATCGGGGAAAGTACTCGCCGGGTGAGCTCGGCTCGGTAGTTTCACTACATTCGCGGTTCGGGGAAGTCGCTCCTGCAAGCGAAGAATTAATTATTAATTTACTTTTTGCGCATTTCGTTATAATTGGTATTTTTTTGCCAAGAAGTGCATTGTCTAAAATCCTCTGAGTTATGGTGACCGTAAATCGATTTTTTTGCTTCCGACTGCATACCGCCGGAGTCGTCATAGGATGGTTGGGAGCTGCTTTGTCACTGTTGAACATCATCACCTACTCAATTGTCCTGTCGTACTCGGACGAACTGGCCAAAAAGATAGTTCCCGACAATGCAGACATTCCGGAAAAATCGGCCAAGTCGAGTAAGTCCAGACGATAGAAATAGAATCGTTGGCAATTTTGCATACATGTTGTTTTTAATTCGCCTCTTTGCAGCGGTCATCACAATTCTATCTGTTTACATAACTATCAATATTATCGATTGCGTGGCTTCAATTCTGCTCATCTGTGGCACAATTAAGGTGAGTTTGGACTAGACCTAAGTGGAGCATATATGACTCATATCATGGCATATCGCCGAAGCGTTGTTGTGGCCGTCTCCGACTTTGTTATCAACTAAAGCCGATAAGCCGGGTCTTTCTTTGCTGACGCACTCATTTCACAACAAACTCTTAGCGTGGTCATGGGTTTGCTTGCTGAACAAGGCGAAATTTTAATAACACTGCTCCAGCAGTAAAAATTGTTAATTTGGACATGAAAATTTGAAGTAAATATATGTATATCAAAAGTTAAGTTGGTCGTTATATCAAAAATTGATCAAATCCGACACTATCTAGGAACTACTACATTCACAGAAGAAATGAAGATATTATTTTGTAAATCACACAAATTTTGCTTGATTACCTTTGAATTTCTTAAAACTAAACAGCTATTAACTAGTCATGCCTTCCGGGCTTTTTGCTCATCGTTTAAATACTTATGAAATTTTCTCACGGTTTAAATAATAGCAAGCGACAAACTAAGGGAATATTAAGCATACGGTTTTAGAACTTCAACTAGATATTTTTGGGGAGTTCCAATTTCAGGTCAAATTTTGCCTTGTCCATTGACCTCGTTCGGTGAGATTAGTAAAAATGGTGCACCCAGTATAAGTCGTTCATATTACATCAATTTATTCTCTTATCAGCGGGGTCAATGCAGAACTAAATTTGATTTCAATTAAACCATTTCGGATCTTTCTGAGATACTTGCTTATGAGCGACATATTTACCAGATAGGCGAATGAAAGAATTGTTTTATTTTAGATTTTTACCTTTACTGAGTCTGCTTATTTGTAATTTAAATAAAATGTTCTCATGAAGGCAGATCTTCACACAAACAATTTTGTTCTTAGTCTCAAAGCCTCGTGAAAAATTTGTCCGAACAGATGGACCTGAAAAAGAGTTTTGTTTGAGACGAAGTTAGCAGTACTTAGAAACTTAGAATTTTGTATACACCCTTCTGTGAGCTGTTTAAATATATAAATTCATATCTCACACTTTCTTGAAAAACGAAACAAATCACTTCGTTGCATCTTGTATAGCTGAAATGAATGCAGAAATTCTAAAAAAGGACAAGGACAAACCAAACGAAGTCATCCATCCCGTTGTCTGATCCAAATAGTATTTACTTCAGAAGGTTTTCTTAAATCATGTTTTAATGAGATAAATTTATTATAAGAATGCTATTACAATGGAAAAGTGGAAGATTCAAAAACAGTTACCTTTACTATTCAATTATTTTCAGGAGAGGCATTTGCTGATTGTACCATGGCTCCTAAATAATGGCACATCGCTCATTTTCAACACGGTCATGCTGATCGGTACAATCGTCATATTCGTCATCAAACACGTCGGTTTTCCAGACGTTTTGGCAGTTATTGTAATAGTTGCAGTCATATTAGGTAAGTGTGTTCACTCTTATAGTTAGATGAATATATTCTATAACCTCTATTAATCCTTATCCTTTAATAGGCGTACAACTAATGGCGTGGCTAGCTATGTACTCCCTGTTCAAGCTCATCAGGATGTCCACAGAGCAGCAACGCCTCATTCCAGAAAAGACTTACGGCTCAACCGGTCCGTCTTACACCCGTATATAAGAACTTATTCAAATGTTTCTGGAATTCATTTCAACTGTTTTTCTCGTTTCTTTCTATATAATATATTCGGACTGTATATGAAGTTAAATAAGTAATTCAAAGATTTAGCAGCTTGGGAGTAATAAAAAGTCACAGACATTATTAAGAAAATGTTTGTTTTCGCCACATATTGGATAACAGTCTGCATAAATATATATTTGACAAGTCCATGAAAATGGTTCATAATATTCATTCAAAAATTCGGAAATAATAGAAATCAAAAGTGATATGTCTGGCAAACAAAGCAGAATTTCCTTTTTATCAGAAGCTCAATTCAGCATAAGCAAAGCCAACACTGAAGAAGTCGTTTGCGAAATCTGGATTCTCAAAAAACAAGAACTAATTTTTGAATTGGGTTCTATTAAAACCTCGCATTCAACAGAAACAAAATGAAATATTTGTCGTTGCGTTGAAAATATAATTGAATTGATAACTGAGAATTTACTTCACAACTTAATATGTAAATAATTGCTGTTGATTTTATACTTTTTATTTGCTTTTATTTGTATTAAAAAATTGCCCACAATTTTCCACAGACCCGGTTTATTATTGAAATCAACGTTATTAAGAATCCAGAAGGTAGCTTGAAACTGTAGGTATAAACTTGAATATTCGCCTTATTTTGGCCAATGTTCTTAGGATGCAAAATAATAATACACCAGCGTCATCCAGCAGGTCCACAAATGAAAATCTGTGAAATAGAAGAGCTAAAACAGCAGAACTTTTGATGCATATTTGACTCACTGCTCGACAAGACAACGCCGCACAGCAAAATGTAAAGAGGTGGCGACACCAACGAAAATTTTAAAGACAAGTACAACACAATCACGAAGGTAGCAAGCAATGTGGAAATAGTGACGACGCCGTGGACCACCATCCAAACTGTGATCGGCCACATTTTACTATTCAGCTGAGTCGCGAATTTGATAAGTTTTATAAGTATAAATTTGAGATATTTTGGAAACTACCTTCGTCACGTTGAGAAGTAATGAGGATAATAAAGCAGCGAGGCTCAAGACAAGCGCTACGCAAATGATGCTACCAACAACTATAAAGAAAAAATATTTCAATCATGTTCCCTAATTGTCATTTCAGTTACACACGAGCCTCCTTATCGTTCGCCTCGGCTTCCGACAGAAACTGGTAGTATCTAATGTAAAAAAGCTTCACATCACCGTACACCATCATAAGAATATAATTCAACATCAATAGCAATTGACGGATAGCGTCGCAAATTAAAATACATGATCGTCCGTCTACGTTCGACGCTCCAAAAAATTCTTCTATTGTCCACATACTCACTACATAAAATTTACCTATTGTCTAATCTAAATGAACTTAAATTAATAAATACTCTTAACACTGAATTTCAATTTGGCAAATGAAGTCGTTTTTTCTAGGCGTCGTTTTTCTAGGCATACTTTTTTGTGCAGCATTTAAGTCGAAACGTTTTTTAATCTCCAGTTTTTTTTGGGGGTAATATGAAGCTTCATACCAAATCTATCAGTTTTTGAAACATACAAACATAATTTTTGCTCCTGCTAAATAATTCGTAGTATTGCTTCTGGATATATACAAAACAGGTTTAGTTCATAATAAAATACGTTTATTAGTTTTATTTATAATTAATTTAAAATATTCCATAACAACAACACGGTGATATAATTCGAAATTCTTCGCAGATATTACAATAAAAGTAGTTACATGTATATACAAAGTCCGAGCGCAATACAGTAGTCAGATCGCGTCGTCCAAAATTTACAAATTAACTAAAGGAACGAAGTTTACTCTATAATATAAAAAAAAACATTGAAAACATAAATAGGTGGAAGATTAGGCTAACTTAAATTTGGGAAAGACATATGAAAGTAACCTGTCGACTTAACCCTTTCAAAGGCAAAGATCACACGTAATAAGGAGCTGCGTTTTTCGTATTTGAAGTGATGATGAGCGGTTTTCATCTTGGAGTAGTACTTGTTTGCAATTTTTCTAAGAAATCTGAGGACAAAACACTTTCTATCTCAGCCAAGCAACTGGTCACGTCCTTCTCTGTGTCAGCAAAATTATGGGGAGTGGGCCAAGTTACACTCAAGGTAGAGAAGAAACCATATAAGTCCTGAAGACCTGAAATCTGCTGGCAGGTCAACACCAGGTGGTTTCCTCTTTTGCATTCCGTCTTCTAAATAATAACAGAAATTTATTTACTAGCACCCGATGCTTAATTCAGCAACTTACTGGTGAGTGCACAGCATATTTCATATCCATCAATCTAGCAATCCTTCGTACGTGTGGAACATATCCTTGCCCAGAAAGTGGGTTCGTATCGTCTAGATGTCCATTTGTTAAGATTGTTTCATCATCAAACTCAGTTCCAACAAACGCCCACCGATACATTTGAAAATGTGGCAGATTTGTAGCTGGCAGGACACAACCCAGCTCCAAAAGTTTGGCAGTCTCAAGCTGGACATTTCGCCAGTGGGCTAAATTATTTTGTGATGATAATCCGTTCCCTGAATTCACAATCCAAGGTACATCAATGTTTCGCATTTGATGACTGCGGAAAGAGTCAAAAAAATAATAATATTCTAAATTGTCGCTATTTATCAATTTTTAAACCATTTTATTTTAATAATTTCTAACCCTTAGTAACCTAAATCACACTACAGCCCTGGTTATCGCAGCAATATTAGCTTCAAATTGTTTATCTTATTCGATGAATTTAGCCAAACTATAACAAGCAACCGCGTCACAATCCTCCAATTTAACATGCACCCTTATTCCATAGTCCGACAGAAATCAAATCCGATCGGAATGTAGATTTGTAAGTAAACTGGAACATTTAAAAAGAATTGCATGAGTCGAGTTCTCTGACACTCCATTTTTTCTTGTGAATTTCCTACATTCCGATCGGATTTGATTTCCGTCGAAGTGTGGAATAAGGGCCATTAATTCGTCATACTTATTTATAATTATAAAATATGTATTTTAACCCTGAGGACATATTCAGCCACATACTGATTGTCGAGATCTTAGCTTTAGGAAACCACAAGTATAATTGTGGTTGGCGATGAGTTGGTTAATTCATTTGAAATTTAATTAAATATTTCAATATCATTTATTTCATTTTTAATGAATGCTATGCCGAAGTTTGGTTACCTTGTATCATCAGTGTCCAGTTTTAGTTCTTGCTCGACCACAAGGAAAACTTGAACCATTTCTGCGATGATGGTGGGCCACAGCGAAGTGACGTGATCTGGTGACATGCGCAATAGCAAGACCCTAAAGCATAAGAAAACGGCAGCCTGCACTGAAGGTACTACGTTAGGAAGACGTAAGCTGTTTGCTAGTTGTTCTGGAAAAGGGGCGCCCGTTAATCAGTTCAGAAAGAGCAGCCTCTAAGAGTTGCACCCACCTTGAATCTCAGGCATGTATTTGTCGTACTGGTCCAATTCACTACAGAATATTACGAACGCTAAGCGTTTAAGAAGAAGGGAGCGTTGCTCGTATTCTTGTTCCCGAGAGGTGAATATGTTCAGTCCGCCGGTCTGCGTCAGAGACACCCTGCTCATTAGCTCCCTGAAGGTGGTGTTATCGTAGGTCATTAGACTGTCCATGATCTGCTTCCAAAATGGTAGGCAGGATATGTCCATTTGGAAGAATGAGGGATCCAAGAGCAAGTCCAACATATCCTTTCGCCAGGCTTTTCTTGTGTACTAAAAATTTAAAAATAAAAAATATTTTCAAAATTAGGCAATGTCCAACATAAAGGACTACAAAACATTTCTGCCTTATTTCTATAATACGCTTTTCTCGTAAATTGGTAATAAATTTGAGATATGACTATACTGATTTACATTTGAATTTCATATTAAAGTTGAAATTTTTATTAAAATCAAAATCAAAAAGAATGACCCCATCGTATTTGACATAGCAAAGTAAAGAAAATTAGAGTGGACTATAGGGATTAGTTATGCAAGACATGATTATCTGATTATGTAATGGAAGATTTTTTTTAGAAAATACTAATAAATTTGATCCATTCTATTTTTTTATTGTTAGAGGTCCCTTTTAATTGGTTTTTGGAAAAAATTGTCTTATCCGATAATACCGCATATGACATATTAATGTAAAAAATCCGAACGGTGTGACCCGGCAACTCCAGCTAATTGACTAAAGGGAACTAATAAGATGCAAAAGCTATATTAGCATTTACTTTGGACTTACCTGGTAACCACTTAGGCTCGCTAAAAGGCTGGAACAGGCGTAAAACGAGGGAATATTCCTGACCGTATGGTTCTTCAAGTAAGGAGTGATGTTGTACATGAGAGTCGTAATAATAGTAACAACTTTATCTTTTTCCTGAGCCCCGTATGCCACATCGAGTAGATTTGCCAGGACCGACGCAAGGACAGACTGTGCTTGAACACAATACTGCTGATTCCCAGTTAGGTCCTTAACACTTCCGTCCGGAGTCGCAGGAGATATATCTTCCTTTACCGCCAGATTTCGTCTTAGCCACGTCGTCTGCTCAAGACACGCCCCAGCTACACTCGAAAGGGCGTCAACTAGCCTCGACGTGACGTCGTGCAAATCGCGGGTATCTTTCTTGTCGTGAAATGGCATTTGGGGGCATCTCTGAACGAATTCGTTCAGAATCATGAGTAGAACGAATTGTGCAGGTGGGGACAAACTTAGTCCGTCTCTCAGGAGCAAGAGGAGTGAGCTCCAGGAATCAGCCAGCTGAGGAGCAGGAGCGTTTTTCATATAAAAGTAGAACAGCTCCAAAGCGCTAACTTCGACAGTTAAACCAACTGGTGGTCGATGGATGGGGGGTGGTGATTTAACGACTTGATGGAGGGTTTGTACGAATGAGTCCATGGGCATTAGCCTTATGCTGGACACCAGTTTGACCAAGCTCAGCTGGTGCTGGCTAGCCTGTGGCAAGGAATTTTTCAAATATTGCTCACTTATAGGAATCTTACGGTTCTCGTTCTTCTTATCTTGTTCCCGCCTAAACTCATCGCCCCTTTCTTGCCATGTGACTGCGATAGCAGCAAGGAAGTTATTTCCATGGTGCAGCGAAATTGGACTTAAAAATTCCATGACTTGCTGCTTCACGTGCCGGATCTGACCCAATTCGCTATCCCAAATTGCAGCAACGCTAGCAACAATGCGTGATAAATGGCTTAGAACTGCATTCCTTGCTGCCATGTGTTGGCTATTTTTATTGTTTAATTCGTTTGAACTCTGTGACGACAAGAAAGAATGCACGATGTTGTTGAGGAGTTGGCCAGTATTCGAACTTTGGGCAGAAACACTGGTCTGCGGATAGACCTGATTGAAAAGGTGCGATATTGTGGTCTGCTGGGCCCCATCCAGAAGACAGTAGTGGCAGAGGACAGTTATAGCTTCTAAAAGTGAAACAACATAATCCGGCGGAAAATTGCACTGTTGTTTCAGAGTCAGGTGGGTGATTTTGTCAATGTTCGCACAAAGCTGATGAACAATGCTTATGACAATATTTGTCAGGCTGCCGAAATTAAAGCAATTAAGAGATGAGGTGACTAGGTCCGTCCAATTTCGGTGAAGGTGACGAATTGAATCAGTCTAAAGGGCAAGAAAGAGCTAAAGATCTAGATTTAAAAAACAATAAGTGAAAGGGTGATTTACCTGCAAAGCACTTAGTATAGCTGCTAAAAACATCGGCTGTTGGCTGATGAGGCAATTGGGCAAGTACTTTACGTTAATGGATCCTGTGAGTCTAGTGGGAGAATTCGAGCCTGAAGTGCCATTTCCATCTGACTTGCCGGAAATTTCGTCATTCCTCAGCAACGCTATTTCATGCTCAAGTTTAATCACAGCCATGAGCAGCCGCAGCAGTTGAATTTGAAGAGACTCGGCGTGTAAATTCTCATCTTTGGGATCATTGAAGGCAAGGATCTGTTCAGTTAAACTTTCTTCTTTATTCAGCGCAAAACTAAGGACTGATGAGTTTAAACAGTGAAGTATGATTTTTTGCAGCTTGCACTTGGTCATCAAATCAGCTATGTAACAAGCTAGCCCCTTGCCCATCCCTTTCACAATCACAATGAGCTCGTTGCAGATCAGAGTCAGAATTTCGACACTTTCCAACTGAACTTTGCAATTGCCTATGATGTCCGTCGACATTGGAGAGTCGTTTCCTTCGGTCACTTCTTTCTGAAAGTAGCTCCTAGCATAGTAGAGGCAAATCGTGACCAGCAGCTCTAAGTAAATGCAGCCTCGGTACACTTGGCTGTATTCTGTGTTGGTAACGTTTCCTTGAAAACCTTTTCCAAAGATGCTTTTACGATGGCGGATGAGCAAGTTTTTAACAGACCCATTTGGAATGGTCGTTGTAATGCAGAGGCAGAGAAAAGTCCGGGGGTCCGAAAGAATTATGTTTCGTAGGGTTTGAAATGCATACAACGCTTGTTTGGTGTCATACACGCCGAGGTAGAGCAAGATATGCGTATGAAATTGATGAACCTACAAAAAATTCAATTTAGTTTCAAGTTCCCATGCTTCTTCCAATCATGGATTAGCCACTCATTTTTTTTTTTTTTTTTTTTTGTAATTGGTATTACTTCGAATATGTGGATTTAAAAATTAGCTAAAACTTACCAGTTTGATGTTTTATGTAGGAATTAAACATTAAACATTGATAGATTCAAACTCATTATTGATAGAAGTGATTGAGGGCCATTTGAACAGATAGTTTTTTTCATAAACAAATTACAGAGTGTTTAGTATACATGCACATCATCAAATTGCATTTGTTTTAATCTTCCAAATTAAGCCCTAAGATTTTTCAAGTGACCCAATTTCAAACTTTTCATAAAACAAAAGCATCCGTTCTCATTTTTGCAAAAATATTAAATAGGTAATTACTAGAATAAAAGAATCCTCCATTATTCTAAAACTTATTTTGGAAAATGTTCTAATTCTAAGGATTTAACACTAGTATAATAATAAACACTTAAGCCAATCTTCTGACTGCAAATTAATCTAGGCGTATTCAAAAGAACTTACCCTGTCATATTGCCTCTTCCTTTCCTCAGACAATTTCCTCTTTAAGACTTTTTTCCCATTTGCATCCAGCGCAACGTTTTGTCTCAAAATTTCTACATTCTGCTTGCTTTTCTCTAAAGTTTCCCGAGCCAATTCCCAATTTATCTTGGCTGCACTAAGGCTTAGAGATCTTTTGATTGTGTCGACACTTCGTTGTTCTCCGCTTGGCTCCGTTTTTGTACTTTTCTCTTCGAAAACCTCATTTTCATTGTCGCTGTTCGAGTTATCTGAGTTTATCTCTGCTTCATTACCGCTCCTATCTAAAGTATATCCGCTTGCATTACTGTCTGTTGACGTTTTCGAAATGCAACTCATCCGCTTTTTATCACTACTAGACGTTGATTTGCGAAACTTCTTACTTGATTTTACCTTTCCAGTTTGGCGCGTTTTATCTTTTTTTTTATCACAATTAACCGCCGCCTGATCCATCAGATCATTCATGAAGTTTTCCACGACATCAGTCCCAGCAGTTCCAGAAGACGAACTGAAATATTCCTCTGCGGTGTGCGATTCTTCTAAAACGGGATTCGAGGAAGCAATCCCATCCGTCACTTCAGTAAGACTCATTTCTATCTTTTCTATAACATCCGAGCCAGCTCGTGTTAGGTGATACCTTTTTCTGTTTTTAGTGCGATCATGTTCTGTAAGAGCTTCAGTTACTCGTTCGCAATCACCAACGAACCTCTTCAAATTCCCGGAGGAAGAAACGCTCTCTTTTTCTATGCTCGTGTCACGCTGTTCGGATTCAGTCTCTGTACAACTTTCGTCTGAATCGTCTGAGGATGATGAATATCCGAGGTTACCGGAGCGATCATCGCTCTTCCCGTCCTTCTCATCCTCCCTTATTTTTTTTTCTGCTTCCATTTTAGTGGGGACACTGCCGCTTAATGATCCGGGTTCAGACTCACCTGCTTCAATATCTGATGAGATATCCAAAGGATTTATAATAAGCCCAATATTGCTGTCGATATCACCGATTGAGGTTGCCGCCTTGTCGCTCACAAAATTCGAGGTACGATTTTTGTTTCCCAACGTGACTCCAAAAAATTTTTTCTGCAACGAACGTATGGGACTGCGTTTTTTGTTGTGAGATGAGTCCATGTGGTACTTCACATTGCCGTACTCTGAGCTGATGGCGTACACCTCTCTGTCGACGAAAGTTCCTGCATCATCTTCGATATCTCGATTAAGTGTGGTATCTGAAAGGCTTTCATCAGCGTCCTTTTTTAACAAGTGGACGTGAACCACGCCAATCCTCTTTGTGCTCGCCGAAAGGAGGATTTTATTCAGGGGTTTAATTAAGCGGGAAAGATCGCCCCGTAGAAGAGACACTTGCAACCATTTCGTGACTAAAGTCCTTAGAGAGACATAATTGGGCAACGTCAGTGTATCCAGAATCCTTAGAAGTGTTTTATCAAACCCCTTGTCGGGTTGCTTATCTCTGCCAGCATACCACAGCATTTCAAATTTCTTAAAGCTTTCAGACTCGCTCTCTTTTAGCTCGGCGGCGCAATCGAATTGTGATGGGGACACGCACATGATGTGAATGTCGGCCAGTCGGTCCCATCTATATTTTGTAAGAATCTTCTTGCCAGTATTCACTTTCAAGAAACTCTTCAAAGTGTCATTGCTCTCTGTAAACTGCAGATGGGCGTTGGACATTCTGTTTCCAATCACGGTTTCTACAAGACCGCTTTCCAAACAGTTGTGCAATTGGTACAACAAACTGCTGACTTGCGCGGGATCCGTTCCTGGATCGCCTAAATAGTTCCACAAAACAGATGTCAGCAGTTGAAATACTCTGGTTTTATTTTCAATGTAAGCAACATGACCAAATTTTAGAAGTGGCAACATTACAACGAAGGTAACTCCAGGACTTGTGGAATGTTCTATTTGAGATTTTAATAAACTAAAAAAAGAAGAGTTTATTTCACTCTATAAGCTATGAATGAAAGCCTTGAGGAAGACTTACCTAATTAAATCAAATAAAGTGGAGATTGCTGCAAGCTGCAATTCCTTATCGCTCCCAGTATAGCAAGCAACGAGCAAGAGCACTTTCAGCCAGCTGGGCAGTTCTAGCTCTAAAGAAAAATAAAGGAAAACATTAAAATTTTAAGTCCAGTAGTATTTGCACAACACAATTCTAAATAATATTTTAATATACTGGATATACATTTATTTTCATTTACGAATTGTATGAGAATGAGGTCTAAGCGAAGAAGTAGCACGCGGTATAAAAATTAGGAAATTTAAGAATACTCACCGTTTTGATCTAACACTAAATTCTTATCACAGTTAGGGAACGTTGACATCTCGACCAGAAGGTTCGATGCTAGTTTGACTGCATTTCTCAATGATTCGCTAAGAGTAAGAGCCATCAGAACAGTTATGGTGTCATCGGTTGTTTCATCAAATCGTCTCCAAGAGTTGAGTATTTCACTGCTTGAAAAGCAGTCCTTAAACTCAACATCACTCAAATCGCTGGCAGAGTCTGCAGAAGCAACCGACTTGCTAAGCAAGTTGTGTAAATGAGTCGTCCGACTTTTAAGGGATATTTTCAAGGTCTCAAACAATTTATCGATTTCTATCAGCCTCTCCGCTTTTCCTTCGTTGTAAATTTCTTCACACTGAAAAATATTTTCCGTCTTTACTGGACTATTGTCCGACATTACCGTTACAGTGATAGGGCAAGCTTTATTAGTTCGCTGAAGATCCGCTACTTGCAAAATTTGCTGTAACAAGTAAACCTCATAGAAGATTTCGTACTGTTTGATGCACTTCTCAAGAATGCCGTACTCCTGAGCTGAAGTAGTATTATGCTTGGTTTCAAAGTGTGTCTCGAAGCTATCGGGAATGTATGGAAGACTGCTCTGATCGCCATTTGCGGACACTAGAATCGGCGGAGCAGACTGCAACATCTGCTCTTGTTTAGATAAAAGACTTTTTAATTCTGCTTTTGCTTCAGGCGAAGACTTATCTTTTGATTCATTTTTCAAATTCGATTTGAACTTCATGTTCGGGGAGAATTTTTTACTCTTTAATTTTTTTATGCTCTCCGGTGTGTCAAGATCGGAAGAAGAGTTTTGACCTGTATCAGGTGAAATCTACAAGGAAACAGATTTGTACAAATTTAGCAATTATCCAATATCCTAAACCGATTGCATACATAATTATATTTTACAGAACATTTTGTCTATATTTCTGAATATTTTATTGTATTTTCAAAGCATGCGCTTAAATTGAGCAACTATAGAAGAATCACAAAAATAGAAGAGGTAATAACACCCCTGCATGAAATAATGGTAAAGCTTTTTATATTCTGACGGGTTTCAAATCAATTAAAAAGCGATTGTATCACACTATCATGCATGAATAAAACGACGAAACACCTTACCTCCTTGTCCAATTCTAAAAGCTTAGAGTATGATTTAGCCTTCTTTGTTTTCTTGGGACTCTTTTTGTCAATGAAATGATTCGAATTAGACCTTCGAATAGGTTCGTCATCGTCAAAAGTGAATTGGTTGAGTTTGGAATCAGATTTACTTTTTTCAAGCGCACTACCAATTTCACTTACAGCGTTGCCAACGCTACCGCCATTTCCAGACACGTTGCTCTTGTTTTGTTCCTCAGTTGCTGTTTTTTTAGAAGATGGAACCACCTTAATTGGACTTCTGTTGATGAAAAATTAATATTATTTTACGGATTTCTTCAATTCTGAGTGACTTACGTAATCATTGGTTGAACCCTTGAAACAATTTTCATACAAAGTTTCAATGACGCAGTCACTTCATGATGTGTTAAATTTTCGGAATGGATTGTTAACAATTGTGTGATGGAAAGAAACACTTTTGGCAGGTAAATCCGAGTCGTCTCGTTGTACATTTCGAGTGATATTGTCTCCAGCAAAAACTCAGTTAGATAGCAAATTTCTATTAAACTAGGATCACCAGAACCAACAACCGATATAATTTTTTGATCCGTTGATTGAGTCAAGTGACGCAGATTTTTTGCTAATTTTGATGAAGGTTCATTTGCCTGCGAAAGGAAAACATCGTTGTATACACATACAAACTATAAATTGTATGTTCTTACCGCCTTGCAAGATTTCTCATACATAATTGTCATAAAGTTCCAAATATACGCTGGATCAAATGTTGCAAAAAGCAAATTGGCAGATTTGTTCACTTCCAAGTTGCCTGTTGATAAAGACATCGTCCTTATGACGTCGCACAGAACAAAATCGAGGACTTCAGGGCCTATTTCCGCTTTGTCCATCAAAGAGACCAAGATTCGGTACGGCTTCAAGTCCACCGGTTCACTTTCCAAACTGAATTTCAACATACGGATAAGAGCTTTTATAAGAATTTTCTTTGAATATTTCTCGAAATACGACTCTTTGCTTTCTTCTACGTCGAAATGAGACGACGCCTTGTTCACTTCAGTGCCCAGCATCCAAGAGTACAGTCGTCGATTTAAGGACATGTCTCTCCTCAAAATAGTGTTCAAGCCGTTCGTAACGAGCTTAGTGAGGTCCTCCTCGCTCAAAAAAGTCGTGTGCATGGGGAAGCCTAATAGCAAAAATTCTAGTGAGTTTCTTTGCACCAAAATAAGGGAATCATTCAAGCACGCGCAAAGTCCTGACATCATGACGTCATGGTTATGGCCCATTATAAAAACTTGTTCCTGCATACCGAGGCGTTTATTGAAATTTTCTAAAATGTATGAAATAGCTGGAAGGCGAATTGAGGCATTTGTAGCGACACACTCCCACAGACAGCTGTAGAAATACATCGGACTGACGGCAGTGCAAATTTGCGTTAGAAGAGAGTTTGTACGCTCATAATGGTCCAATCCGTTTTCATATCCTGGCAGAACACCGCTCAGAAATCCACTGAGAGCTGGTCTTAGTCTTTCTCCTAGGGGGACAAAATATTTCTCGTATATGGCTAACAGGGCGGGACGTACGTTCATTGCCGCATATCCAAGAAGAGGAAATAAACCAGCACTATAATATAATTTGTTTCAATTTGAAATTTAATTTCTATATATTTTATTTACCTGTAGATGAATAGTTCCGTTGCAAGTCTCTCTGGTCCTGTTTTACTAAAAATCACGTCGTAAGTCTCCAGAGCCTTTAAGTGAACTCCAGACGGCAAAGCAGGATGCATACATTGTGCCAGACGTTTGGAAATCTTTATTCTTCGAGGAATTACTTGGTATTGCACATTGCCGGAAATAGCCTGAAATATGATGCTATATTAAATTTTCGCAAATTTGTCAGCTCCAATAATGGAGAAAACTAATTCTATTCAGCCACGTATTCAACTATTGTAAATAATCCACATGTATCGCGACATAAAATTTAAAAAATCTATTAATAGAGTAAAGAGGGGAGTTAAAATTGTATAATTAAGTAAGATTTAGCAAACTTGGCAAATTTTTCAATTAAACTAATTAGTTTTACCTGTTGTCCTTCGTATCTCTTTTTGCAATACAGGTTTTATAAAACTATTCAATTCTATAAATTTAATAAAACTGTAACGAGGCCGTGTCTGTGCATAAACTATTTTGTTAAATTCACTAATAGTGGATATTATTATGGGTTTGCCGATTTTATTCTTATTTCCATAATCTATGTATATTTACATTACTATTAAGGACAATCTATTCGTTGTTAATAAAACATTAATCACAACATCAATAATTTTTCAATTACCGCTCATTGACTGTGGATTTAGCAAATATGCTTCCGAAATACAAACGCCTTTCATATCTTGAGAGATGTCTTTAATTTTATCTACATATACATTTTGTTTAGGTTGCTTTGTCCTCATTGCGAAAAACAAACTATAAATAAGGAAATAAATGTTTCGGAACGTTCCAAACTTTTTAGTGAGTGTGGGTAACACAAAACAGGTTTAATTAAAAAAAAAACACCATTCAATACGAAACAAAATCTCGAAACTATCGTCAAAAGCGTTTTTGTTCTATTTCTGAATGAATCACCATTTAAATCTTATCGCTTAAGGAATTTTAAAACTAAATGATCGCTCGCGATCGAAGAGCCAGTCACTGATAAGAAATATCTTTTCATTTTTTCTTGAAATGTGGTTTCTGTTGTAGCTGACTAATCAATTAGCTACTAAGTTCTTCTAATCACTTAACGACATCTGAAAATAATTTTCCAATAAACTACGATGATATTTTATATTGTAAAACTCGTTGAAACAATGAAATTATCATAATTTCGAAAAGTTTATCAAATTACCAAAAATTGTAACCCTGTTATCAGTACAAACTGCCACTTAAAGATAATCGCCATAGTTCATTTAATTTTTAATACTCGGACAAAAAAATATAAATCTGACTTAGTACTTTGCTGGTACCGCTTAATTTATTTTGCTGCTTGATTTCATCTCTATACCCATTTTCAAAAAAGTACACCGCTGCTGCTGGAATATGTTTGTATCCATTTAATTAAACAATAAGAAGTTATGTTGTCTCTATTTTTTTTAACCACATATGGAATTGGTATATTATGTTTTATAGTATTGTTTAGTAAAACAAAGATCAGTCCGAAATTAAACAAAGCATTTAAATAAATATTGAACTATTGATGGATTTGATTGAGAGTTTCTTAGGCTATAAAACCTACAAACAAATAGCCGTATTAATAATTCTGAGAAAATGTAAAGCAAAACTTAGAAAAATTCTTAGTTGTTTATTCATTCTTTATAATCCGTATCAAATGTATGTATATGGGCGCCCGAAAAATATACCTATTTGCAAGATGTATATATGTAGATCCATAATTTCTATTCAAATGTGCAATTGTTTGCTTAGGTTTGTAGTCAACAAGTGTTGCAGCCAAGAATAGAACCTTAAGGCGACCACGATAGAAAATGACCCAGTTAGGGCAATGAGCACATTTAACACGAATTTCTTTTTATTTACAACTAGAAATCGGTTTTCGCTGGCAGTTAGCATATTTGCCGGTTAAGCCGTAATCGATACTCAGCTGAAAGTGCTCAAGTAACAGACGACAATTGATGTAATGTTGCACTCACCTTGCTTAGTTTCCCTAGGGCTGAAATTAAATCAGCCCATTCGCTCGAGTACTCAAAATTCCTCAGAGCCTTGTCGATGTTCGACATGTAGTTCCTATACTTTGGCTCGTTGAGGAGTTTCTTCTCCTCGACCACAGCGTCTGCTGTCTCCATTCTGGTGAAAGAGAAGGCAAGGAGGCGGGGCACCTATTCCTGAAATGGTTGAAACTCTTTTATTTTATTTGTATGTAAATAGCAAGAAGACCAAAGATGCTTCAAACCTCTAATAATTAAGCAAAAACACACAAATCTGGCAAAACATGTAGACCACTGACCTAGCTAGCTATTTAGGATTTAATTGGCATCTATCGAAACAATTAATTAAGCATTGCGAGCCGAAGAATTATATTCGTCGCCGATAAAAGCATATACATATGTATTTTGTAACGATTTAACCGATTTTAATAAAATTTTATGCACATTACGCATCCATGCATCCATATGGGTAGCCCCGTAACAACAATAATAATAATAATGCACATTAGGTATGTATGTGTGAAATTGACTGGTCAAAGGACTTTGCTAGTCTATAAGATCTAGCTTAAACCACGCAGTATGTTGCATTTAACACCTGAAATCAGAAACTTAAAGTAGAAAAAGTAATTCTTCCTATCTGGACTTCTTATACCGGCAAATTTTCCTCAATATAAGGGGATATTTCCAACGACGTTTGCACGCCATTAATGCATAATTCACCCTCAAAGTCTACTACTCTGAATGTGCATCAGCATCATGAGAGCGAAGTTTTGCACATTAAATTTTTCAGTAAATTAATTAAAAACTGTGAGTTAATGTTATTACACGACAACTGACCCCAACATATTTAATACAAATGTTTAAGTGCGTGCTTCTCCAAAAATTAAATTTATGTTTGCGCGGATGCAAAAATCAATATATAGTCACGTATTCTGTAAAAGTAAATAATTTTCACGCGACATTCAGACAGGCTGGAGTCTTTAGTTAAGGCTATTTTATGCTAACAGGTCCAAATGACTAATGCCATGACAAAGTTATACTAACAAGCCAACTAATTGTTGGTTCGCCAATTTTCACTGCCACAATTGTGTTCCGAGATTTATTAGAGGCCTATTTAAATTTGCAGGTAACTCAGTACGAGGATCTCCTCCCGAAAGCCTGACAAGGGAATTTAATCGCCGATATCGCTAAGCACCAACTTTCTTTCAAAGGGCCTTGAGTCGTAGGAGGTGGCCACACATACGTGAGGTTGTCTGACCAGCAAATTCGCACTTATGAAATCGTTATTGCACAGATTTACACAGAACGCCCGACTGTTTACTCCGAGATCAGGCCATTGCTTTAGTGTAGAGGAATCCCATTTCGATTATCCAGCGCAATTGCCAATAACCAGATCTGTGGGGCAAATATAACAAAAATAACAACGGGGTGCGATGGAAACGGAGCAGGCCCCAGAATGGATTATGTTTCATGGTCTGTTTATCTCTCCAGAGAGCAGTTGTGCAAAAATTATAAAAGAACGTCTTCTTTGACTGAAGGCTGCTACAAGCGCCTCTCTGCCTTCAGCAAAGCACGGACCGTGGATTCCGTAGAACACTGCTGAAAGCGATTCAACAAAAGATGAAAGGGGCAGAGCAAGTCTCCAGAAGAAAATACTTACAATTCGTTGTCACCAGTTATGTGGCCCAGATACACATTTGAGCTGTTATCGAAGCGTGGGAAGTCACGGCACCATAGAACAAACACACAAGACGATTATTGCACTCTTAGCTCTTCTAATTTATTGCACACAAAACCAGAGGAGCGCCTCCCCCGAACTCTCCCTCGAACAAGACTCGCCACTGGCTGGCTCCAGCTGGACGCAGAGTAACTAATTCCGAAAACCGTCTCGCCACGATCCGATACAAAATTATATTATCTGCTAAAATAATTTACTAGAGGAAATTCGCATAGAACTTGATTCGTGCTCTGCCACACATCGTAAATTATCCAACCACCGCAGCACAGTCAGCTGACATTTCACCGTCGTCGCAATCTCGCACTGAGAACTGTCAAAATCCTCGAAAAACTTTTGCTGCAGCAACAAAGATCATTTAATGAAGTCCTCTGCGGCAACCAAACTCATCTTTCAAGAGCAGCCTCCTTGAGCAGGTAAATGAACCGTAACACAGTATTTTAAAGTCGCTTTCGACAATTTTAAACGCTTAAAATCTTCTCCGTGGTAAACAACCTCTTCACTTTGGGACAATTTGCCGAAACTGATTTTCCTCGCAGAACAGTACTGCCATGGTAACGCAATTTTGTTGAATTCTAGTAAACATTAAAATATGATTAATCTGACAATTTGTTGATCTTATTTTAAAATATTAAGACCAGTGGTAATGTGGCCAAGTAATATTTGTGTTAGGAATGCACTTGATTGCTGTAATTTTGGGCAGTCTAGTAAAAATGGAACTTCCTAGGAATAAACGGATTTGGAACATAAAAGTAGGAAACGGAAATTTAATTGAGCGAAAATCTTCAAATTTAAAATTTACACTGAAAGTATAAAACAATGGTCTTATTCGATTTTTCTTCTTCTATTCTCATGGTACAGAGTATATTTGACACACTTGACACTAACGAAATTTAACACGTTCGCGGACGTGAATGCTCTAGCATCCATATTTTACATTGAGTTATATGGGCCGAAAAGCTTTCTGTCCGCGAACGTGTTAATGGATCAATTTGATCCAAATAATTTACTTATTCTAATAATTAAGGCGGTTTGATTATTTTTTTTATATGAAAATCTCTTTCCGGTATTTATTAAAGGTTAATTAAAATCCCTGTTAAGCACGCGTCTCATTAACCAACAAATATTCAACGAAATAACTCTGGTAGGTATACCTTTGGAAAATATATAAACTATATTTTCCCGTACATAGGATTTATACACAAAAAATGGATGATTCATTTTATGATTTACTGAGCGCAAAAATTATGAACCGAAAATGAAATCTCTTTTCGAAGTAGTATTCATTCAATTAAGAAATTTCTATGTTATAAAAATACTGAAGACCTGTACATCCTGTCCTCCATACTGCAGATAATCTTTTAATTATACATATTTCCATTATATTTGTTTGTAAATAGGTAATATTTCTTTTAAATTTTAATTAAATACCCATTGTGCAATGGCAGAAAATAAGGTGAGAAATGAAATTACTAAATTTGAATTACCTTTTATTTTGTTAAATATGTACAATAAAATATTTTCCTATTTAAAATTATTTTTAAATACATTTTCACAATTTTCGATTCATAATACTTGTTGAAATCATCGCAATATCCTCAGCGACCCTTGATATTGTCGATCGGATTTTAAAATTCACAAATAATTCACACAATACGATGTAAACGCTGTTTCTTTTTTTCTATTTGAACTAAAAACCAAACTACTATTTCACAGAATGGACCAGTTTCTTAAAATGACTGGCAGTTGAGCTCTTCATCTCATCGTAAATGAAATCATCTCTATTATTATAATTTTGTTTTTGTATTACACTGCGATAATTTAATCTCGATGTGAAATTGCTCCTCCTTTCCAATGTAACAAACTTTAATGTTAGGTCTGATGATTTTTGTGTTTTCACACTAGAGATAAACGTTTATCACAATAAAATGTTATACCTAGCTAAAGAAATGAAATGATTCTGAAGAAATATTACGAAAGAAAGAGAATAAATAATGAAATAATAAGTTGCCATTTTATGCCTTTTTTGGGAGTCACAGTGTTTTGAATTAATCCCTCTTTGTTAAAACAGGCAGTGCTTTGAAATGTAAGATCTGCACTTTAAGTGTAGTTGTTTCAGAAATATTGCTCGGCAACGATTTTGTGACCCTTTTAAGGACTCGAGCAATAAAATCAATCTTAAAAAAAAAAAACGCTGCAAATATCAAATGCAAAAGAAAGTACACTCTTGAAGAAGTCCAACATCGAAAGAACTAGAAATAAATAATGCATACAAAATTAAATATTAGGGGTGTGCAAATGATTCGAAAATGCAACTAATTCGTCTCAAATCGAATCTTATAAAACTTAAAAATTGAATTAACTATTTCGGGATTGAATGGAATAATTAAATTTAAAATTTAAAATTTAAAAAAACTTTTCAAGTTTCCAACATCTTTGAGTCTAAAAGCTTGTAACAAAATTTATAGCTAAATGATTGAAAGCTATGAACCGTGAATTATTTATTAATTTTTACAAATTTTATTTTATTTTTCAAGTAGTTTTCTGTCAATGTACAAAGATTTCATAATATTATCGCACAACTGAAGGATTTAAAAAGAAAACATCTGCCATTGTAGAATATTTATAAGAATTCATATTTTGAATATTTGGTATACGTTTTAACAAAATTTGCACACCTCTGCTAAAATACGTATTCTTGCTCAAACAAAAAACGTTTTTACGACTCAACGCCTTAAGATGGACCTCTCTGCAAAGTAGGGACAAGTAACGTAATCAGATATAATGTTTATTGCGAAAGAAGTTAAGCAGGTAAATAAATATTTTACACAGAGTAAACTAGTCCTTCAAATAGGGTTATCGTCTTGGTTCGCGTTAAAATTAAAGGACTGAACGAAGGAGAACTTAACGAGTCTAAATAATAGCAGTAGCGAAATTTAATACTATAAAATATCACTCGTCTCCGAGTCTTTGTTTGTATTGTTCATTGAATAATGGTTAAGATTTAGTCGGGATTTCTCATAATCCACGAAGTCGTCAAACAAACTGGGCCACGCCTCTGTGTCATCGTACTGTGTTATATCACATGTTTCAGCGAAATTCAAGAACATGTTCCACGTATCTTTCGGTATGCCACGGATATTTGGGTCCTGCTCAAGAAAATCAAGCCAGCGATCCAGGATTTCCGGTTTGTACACAGTGAAAACTAAACGCCAAAGAATGATTGCCATGTCGAGTGATAAAATTCGGTGATCTGGCTCCAAACCAAATCTGTGAATTTGAAATGAAATAAATGTTTGAGAGGAGCTGGGCTTAGCCGGTGAATTACCTGAATGTGAAGCGATAGAGCTGTTTGAACATTTCGCCGTCTGTCTTCAGCTTCTCAACCGTCTGCTCCAGTCTTAATCTTATGGTTTCTATTGTGTCGGCCGTCATGGCCTGCAAGCCCTGGATGAATTCTGATTTCGTAAACCGGCACATCTGAGATGCATCCAACCGCCACGCCAGCACCAAAATCGCGAAGTCGTCGGGCTGGTACCCTAAGTCTTTGCACAAACGCTCAATACCCTCGGACAGAATAGCATCTTCGTTTGGATCTTTGTACTCTTCGAAAAGTAAATTTAACGTGTTATCAGATACTTGGAGGGGTTCTTTAACTGCAAAAAAACAAAGAGTGGATAAGTTGCACATTTGGGCTCATTGGTGCAGCCGTCGTCTTACCCGTTGTTATAATATCACCCATGTTATTAGCATTACCATTAAGCAAAACTATAGATTTCTTAAAACTACTCCTTTTTGTATCACCCGCTAATTTAAGATTTGTTAAGTGCACGGGACTCGGTGAAAGCAATTCATCTGTTTCTGAAAAAAATGACGGAATTAAGTGCTGATTTATTCAAACTCACATCGAATTGCAAAATACATAAAAAGGAAAAAAAAAATAAGAAAATTATAACTTAAGACCTTCTTAGGCCATTCTAAAAGTATATCTAATTTCATAAGTCAGTACAAATAAAATGAGTTGCTTTTTGATTTACATGGATTGAATATAATTAGACTGACAATTAATTATCAGTGCTAATTAGGAACAAAATAAGTATCATTTTTAATAACAATTCGGGAAGGTAATTAGATGAGAATTAATTCGACATTACATTAAAATTATGCTAATAATGACTGCATCAAAATTCTTCCTTGGAACGTTGTTCGGAAAGCAAATATTCAAATGCGAGTCCGCGTATATGTACATACTTGCAAGGCCATAGGAAAACCCAATCTAAGAATTTGTATACAAAAAAAGATACTTAGTTAAAAAAGTTTAAATCGCAAAATTTCTCGTTTATTTCAGTAGAGGTAAAAAAATATGAAATTTATGTCGAATAAATGAGCATAATTTCAAACCGATCGGCAATGACGTTCTGAAGTTACAGTGATCACCGACTTCGAAAACATGGTTTCGAGAAAAAGCACTCAAGAAATTGCAGCTATTTCGAATATACACGTGTGCACAGCTCGACGGCTCCGTTCAAAGTTATATATCTCCATAAATAACGGTTCTATTTGTCTGAAATTGTCAGAGAATACTTTTGAAATATTCTACTTTCCGAAAATGCAAAATGCTAACTACATCTGCCCCCTTAAGGGAAATCGAGAAGAGGAATTTAAAGAAGTATCCAGAGTAGTGGGAAATTAAAATTCATGCAGCATATTTTAGAAGCTATGTAGAATCGATATGTAAACAAATTTTTCAAATTCAGTACAGGAATGCCCCCTAAAATTTGTAGCGGAAAGAAAATTTGCAAAAATATGTTTTAGTTAAAAATATAAAATTATACCTGCTAAATGGTACTCGACTTGATCATATATCTATATCTACTATCCACTAATAATAGTACCTTTGTTTATATTTGCAGAATTTATTTAAACAAAGGATCAAGAAATAATACACACCAAATGGTTACTATTTCCAGCAATACAATAATTATTTATTGAACGCGCAACTCGTGCAACCTTGGAAAAATAAATAACATTTCGGGCACAGTCGACTATCACCTGCAGCGAAACCTCTAAAAACCTAACGATTGAGTTGACTTTTTGGTAACTTTCACGCAAAGTAGGTTTGGCTTCCTTGCCTCCTTTTGTGCCTACAATTAATTGTTGTTCGAGATTTTCTCTAGTGATTCATTGGGAGCCTGCCAGCAATTAATGAAAACTTTAGAACCAGCTACATTTAGAGTTCTCTACAACGTCGTTATGAAAGTAGAGCGGTGAATTATTCCCTCGCGTAACAGGGCCAGGCTGGCCGATTAGAATACACCATAAATGCAAATCGTAGCGTGCTGATTTCTGGCGAGTGCATCCGTAGCACAGCGCCAGCACGCAACTCAAGCGGCTATTTCGTAATTTGCCTTAATCCAGCAGACGGAATTTCCTAACGAAACCTCTGTAGCGCTAATCGAATGCGAGAAAATTAAAACGAGTGCGGAAAACTCTTAGAAATTGGTGAAGAACAGAAAGGGGTCTGCTTCATTTGATTGGCGGTTATCTTGGATCGGAGTTAATAAATTTTATCGGATGGAAAGATAACTTACCTCCCGGTCGATCGCTGTAAATATTCCGATCGATGGTGATGCCAGTGCGCGTGTCAATGTTTGTAGTTTGTGTGGCTGGTGCCGAGGAGCACGTTTGGTCTGGTGATGATTTCAAGCATTTTAAGCAATTACCCATAATATAAAATTGTTGTGGCTAATGTGGTCAGACTTTGCTTTTTCATCCACTGATCTACGACCGTCTCTTCCGCCTACTTGCTCTGGTTCTGCACTTCTTGCTGTCGATAATCGAACCACTCCCGAAGCTACGTCCAGTAGCAAATCGTTAAAAGTGCTACTTTTCAACACATGCAGGAAAGATCTAGTCACGCGTTTTATGAAATCAAGAATACTCGACGTTCACGGAGATATGCGCCTCTGGCCGATGAAATGCTGGGGATTGTTTAATCCGCTCGAACAGAAACAATGGTGATGCATTTCTTCCAGGTCCGGGTGGTTGCTCTACACCTCTTTTTACATTTTTCACGATATATTTGTTCTACGTACAAAAACAAAAACTTCAGTGGTTGCGACTATTTGCGAAAAGAGCTCTATGAGTAGATTTTCTTCTTGGCACAACTAAATTATTACACTTGTAGTATTGCAGTTGATTGGCACTTGCGTTAACATTTTAAGGTGATATCTACCTGCAATCAAGAAAGAAACATAATTTCATCAACTTAATTCGAAATTACTAATTTCATCATCGCAAAACTTCCAAATCGAAATCATTAAGATTTACCTACATTATGGGTTTTTTGAGCATAGTCGGAAAATTTATTACTTACAATTTGTATCATAATACAGAGTTGTCCTAGTTGATGCAAATATGTTTCATACCGAAAGAACCGAAAAACCTCTTTGGCATTATTCGACTCTATTTTTTATAAAAATTACCATTTCCTGTTCCGAATTTTCCTCTTTTGTAAGCTTGGCAATATGACTGATAGGGTACCACGAAAATTTAAAAAGTCCTAGTATTATCTCGAGAACATTTTTCGAAATTTCATAAAAATTTTAATATAATTATGTTATTAAATAACGGTTATGTTAACTTTTTCGTATAGTTTATGTTTTTTAGTTTTATTTTAGATAAAGATAATGTTGAACTAAACTTGAACGTTTAGCTTCTTGGAAATTAAGCCCCACCTAGAAAAAAATTACCATTGTACTTTTTTACAAAATGCAAAACAAAATACATATGCATTTGAGCTATTTTTGTTAAGAAAACGTAACCCATCTTAATTACATTTAGAATTTACATTTCAAAAATTGATGAAGCCCCTAAGTATTTTTATTCTTTGTATAATTTAAATAGTAAACAATATTCACCAAGAATACTGTCTATAAAATTTAGCAAAATGCACGTGCACGTTAGCACCATGTACAACAACTTTAAGCAGAAAATTAGTAATTTTGATCAATAAATAGTATATTTTTATTGCAGTTATGTAAGGAAATAGAAGTTACATGTATAATTACGGGCGTTTTTAGAAATGCATAGTTGCGTAAAACTTGCTTTTGCATAGTGTTCGATAATTCAACCTTCATGTTCACAAATGCAATTTGACCACGCAAGTTTTAGGCATCTTTGCAACCAAAATAAGAACCTGACTTCGCTGACTAAAAAGAAGAACATTGAGAGCTGTCAAATGTTCTAACGGTTTTCTTAAGTAGAGCTAGAGGTGCGAGAGAGAGGACATTTATGAATGCAATGAAAATGACGGATTTTGTTCAAATACGCAGTTGCGCAGTTGACTTGCGTGAAAGTAAACCGACTGCAAGTTTGACAAAAAAAAAACGCCTTACATTTTTTAACGAGAGTCTTGCAAAACTAACAGCGTTCCACAATATTGAAACTGTTTGTAATTGAAATACTGTGGGTAACCCGAAAACAATTCTTTGTCCTTTATGTAGGACAATACGTATATCTGGATATAATTAATACATTAATTCACCCAAATCTTAAAGAATTCTTACCTTGTCTCCATTCCTTACGCCGTGCAACCATTTACAGACAATTCTGTAAAAACTCTTATTACGAGAAAACTGCACTCCTTTACGAAACTTAAAATCTAGATAAAACTTACACATAATTTTAAAAAATAATAAGATAATGTCAATAATAAAATGCCTAGGTGCAGGGCTCTTATAAAGAGACGCAAAAGGAATCAGTTTGTTTCATATGTTACAACTTAATTGGAGTAAGAAATTTGTCGTGCAATCCAGCTGTAATATTAGATTAAACGACCTGATCCGCTTTATTTCATTTCTCAAATTATGGCTCCAGAACTCTACCGGTTTATGACATTCTTAACCCCAGTGAAACGAGGATACTGCATAACATCGTCAAACTTCATAGAAATGTTTAAGGGAAATCCTAGTGCATAGTTCTAACTTCGAAAGTATGCTTTAGTTAGTTCTTAAGCAAACTCCAAAAAAATAAAATTAACCTTAAATCATATTTTCCTACCAACCTTTTTAAACCCTCCAAAGCTTCGAATTGTCGACTAAAAGTGCTCTAGTAAACGAAAATTCAATTTATTCCAAAATGTACAGTAGGTTTTAGCATTAATTTAATTCAAGAGACTATTTACAGAAACTCAATAGGAAGTTACAGTTATTGTAAGAAAATAGGAAGTTAAAAAAGATGAATAAAATATGAAGGAAACAAAAATAAACGAAATTTTAAATTTCCATTTTGGCCCAGCGCAGGAACTCCTGCAACTCGCTGACTGGCAGATTCTTGGAGAGTGCCTTCACGCGCAGATTCCGGTCCGTCGTGAGAAGAACCACGGAAGTGGAAACGGCGTGCTGACTCCCTTCCCTCACTTCTATGTTTATCTTGCAGAGGTTCAGCGCGGTGGCGAGGATTTTGTCGTCATTCGACTGGTAGGAGTCACTATTCTCTTCGTAGGTAAAGGAGGACGTGTTCAAGAAGGAGCCCTTCGAAGTGACGCACTTCACAGCGAAATTCCTGCCCCGGATGAATTGCAAAGCCCTGCTAGCAGAGGAAGATACTTCGTCAAAATGGTGAATTTTGCTTCTGTTCAGCTGCAGCAAGGACAGACTGGTGGGTTTGAAACCCTTCGACAACCCCTCCAGTTCGTTCACGACCACCAAAGGTACCGCCAAAGTGTAGTGTCTGAAATCGTTTGCGATCAGTTGCAGTTCTTGCAGCGAGTCAATGAAGCAGTTCGTGTCGGGCACCAAGTACTTTGGTCGTACTTCGATGTGGACGATTTTTCCAAACTTCCTGAGAATGTCTTGTAGATTTTGCTGGTAGGTCTCTTCCATCTTCTTTCTTTCTTCCAGTTCCTGCTTTCGCTTTATAAGTTCACCAACTTCTGGATTTTCTGATACTGCGCCAGATTGCCCTCTCTCTGAAAATGTACTCCAAGCTCCTTCTCCAAGATCCTCCTCTTTTTCAGGTGATACTTCTTTAAATTCAGGCTGATCGATGTCTTCAGTAGCTAAATCATCGGGACCGCTGGAAATATTAATGAAGAACTCCTTTCCATCGTGTGCTATTCTTTTCAAGATTGGTGGACTGCAGTGGCAAAGGAAGGTTGATCCAAATAATATCAGTTTCTTAATACGAAATATGCCCTCAGTAGTTTTGTTGACCCGTTTGGTTCTAATCGGACATTTGGAATTTCCTGCAATCGGAGTAAAACCGTCGAGAAAGACGTCCTCCTCTAGTTTAGACGTGTACAATTCATCAAGTTCGACATCGTGATCTCTACTTATGGATGAGAGAAGAGTTATAATCTCGGCGAATCCATCCCAAGGATTCATTTCGTACTCGTTTACCAAATTATAATTCGAAATAGACGGCAGTGGAATCCACGATGGCAAATTTAGCGCCAACCAATCGCACCAAACTTTAATAGCTTGAAGTAGCGTGACCAGTTCAGGGGGAAGTCGATCTATCGCAGTCTCTTCCGTAGAGATAAGGACGGTAAGAAGCTCATTTGCCCGGTTCAAAATTGTCCCAAACATGAGTGAAGATACGTTGAAGGCATGATTTTTCATTTCTGTTCGAGCACTCCCGTTGTCTTCGTACGATTCACCGGTATTACATTCAATTGCAAAGATATTAAGAGCAATAATTTGGAGCAATCTATGCTTATTGAAAAGGAACGTCCCTCTTTCGATTGCTTCCTTGAACTCGGAGAGCATCTGGAAGAGGATTCTATTGAAGTTCTCCATGCCAATCCTGGTAAACAGTTTTCCCACAGCGCATAGATAACTGAGCTGAAATCTCTTGTTGAGCTCATCGCAGGGAAGTTCCTTAAGCGCTCGTTCGTCCAAATAGTAGAGCTCTTTAGATGTGTACGGTGTGATGCGATACAACCGGCGACATCCGCTGGGATGGATCCAAATTTCCTTTCTAATCGGAGCAAGCTTGTAGCAAGACTTCTGTGCATCATCTTTTTTCTCAAGCATTTTTATGTCGACTTGACTATCGTATTTCTTACGAATCTCGTCGAAGAGCTCTTTGAGACTCTCCTTGGCGGATTGTATTGGATTGGAAGCAGTCAAACTGCGCATATGATAGTATATGGCATCAAACTTCCTTTTGGAATATATTGCAAGAATGGCCAGCTGATTATAAGGAATACCATTTGTTGGAATCAATATACGCGCTGTGTGATAGAGCTCTTTGGCTTTAGAAAAATTGCTCCCTCCCACAATTTGTTCCTCGTAACGCGCCAAGTCTCCTAAATTCAAGTAGATCTTCTGAGCAGATATTCTCGGTAAAATATCCGAGTTGTCTTCAGGACTAGTACTATCTATAGCGAATGAGTGACAATTCTTTAAAATCTCCAGTGCACTCTGGTAAAAGCCCGCCCCTTCGGCAATCAGGTCAAGAGTCACTTGCTGTAAGATCTCTGATATTTGATCAGCGCAAGTTTTGAGCAACTTCTTGAAGCACTCTATGGCGTGATAGTAAAGGACTTTCCAAAAATAAAGCTCAATATTTTCTTTACAGCAAAATGGCAAATTCGTTTCCAGCAGTCTTATAAATATCTTTTGGAGAGACTGACGCACTTGCTTGAACTCCATCCAAGCTTGGAAGTAGTTCTGTTTGTCTATGATCAGCCAGATTTCTCTATTTAGCTTTGGAAGCTCCTGTAAAGTGGTCAAGATCGCCTTATTTTTGACGAGCGATTTTTCATACCAGCTGGGAACCGTGCGCTCCACAGCCGTTCCTTCGACAGTCCTCCCAAGCTCACTAAGATGGTCATCGAAGGCAGTAAGCGCTGCTAAAATATTATTTCTCTGTTCAACTCCTTTTTCCTGACAGGGTTTCTTTATAACTATTTTAGGGACTACTGGCTCCTTTCCACTACTCTGTCCTGGTTGAGAGAAATCATACGTGGTCGTCGAGGTGGTTTCATATGGAAGATGCCCAGAGTCAGCTATTTCGTCGAGGAGTCCACTGAGAGGGGAGTTTCTTTCGGTTTGGTCAACATTTTCAACATTTTGCTCGCTTCGGCATAAAATCTTCATCCGGAGTCTCGGCGGGAGGGCTGCAATGGTCTTCGGCATATCGCGCCGTCTACTGAATGCCGTAGAAGATGCCCTTGGCAATTTCGGGCTCTTGTTCTCAATTAAAATGTCCATAACGGCGCCGATAGTTTGTGTGATGTGTCACCGCTTTAAAAATCAATCTCAGTTATTCTCTACCTCTTTGAACACATGAAACATTTTTCGTGAATTACCTCAGAGAATAGTGGTGCTGTCATTTCAGCATCAAAGCACCTACATAGCTGAAGGAGGAAGGAAGGGTTAAAATAAATAAATTAGTATAAAAAACGGCAAAAGAATAAGAGTTTGTTACAAATATTTAAGATATTGTAAAGAGGGAGTTATTTCGCTACAAATGACCTAAGTTTCCTAAATCACTCCTGCTTTCCCCTATAATTATACACAACTAACATCAAAGGAGTTAACCGATCTATATTAAAAATTAATTTAAGGACTAATTCATTAATATATAGTCCGGGAGAGGGATAACTAAAACCTTTTTATAACAGCTGTACATTAAGTGCTAATATTAGTAAAATAACCTGTACGAGAGACAAAATAAAAATACTCGAATTTGGATGTTTCTTTTTAATTGCAGAGTTTTGCTGTTTCATAACGTAATGATTTGCAAGAGTGAAATTGGCGATGGAGCAAAACACCAATATTTCATTTGGTATTGGCGCCTGATAAAATATGTCCATAATACTACAGAAATACTTCTTTATAAGTAGTAAATACAAAGAAAAAACAATAAATAAAAGAATTATTATGAATTATTTTACAGCGTAGCTTCACCATCTGGTGAGATTTACAAAAAAAATAAATCGCTATTATTAAGAATACAAGAGAACCTCAAAATTGTGATATCGATCCTAACATATCAACATTTGTTTTTATTAGTTAAAATATTAACTTTAAAAGTTGTTCAAAGGAGAATGGACAACTTTGTATGGGCTCCGTCCCTAGGATGTATCAAGTTGTGGTCATTGTCATATCAAAGGTCATATCATACCTTTATTTTATTGCATGACACCAACAATGAAACGCGTGCAAGGAAAGAACTATTACTTATTTTATTTTTTGTTTAAATACTATAATATTTTTTCTTTATATGCTTACTTTTCGGTACTCCACCGCCGTTTTTTAATTTATATGGCTACCTTTCACTACTCCACCGCCACTCGCACACCTGCGTTTTACCTAGTTAAAATAATAGAAAATGCCAAATGAAGTAGAGATAGGAATTTCAAAAATTATCGTGAATATTCTATCCTTTGTTTTCTAGGCAGTTTTGTACATAGCTACACAAATCGTTAGAATATCAACAAAGAATGCAAAGAAACGGGAACATTGAAAGTAATGATATTAAATATTATTATTCAAAGGAACCAATAAACAAAAGTTAGTTAATAATATAAATCTAAAATTACTGCATCCAGAAAAGTTGCTGGCAATAAAATTTTATTTTAATGACTCGTCCAGCCCAAATACTACATTATGCTCATTACGTGAGCACATGTACGGCGGCGTTCTAAAGATCGGCCACATGTAACAATAGTTTGTATTCTTCATTTTAAGTAAATTAAACCGCTTTGGTTCCAGCCAAAATTACAGTAAAAAAACAGAATCAAGTAAATCTCAAAGTGCAAAAGTTGTATGTAGCAAGCCAGTTCGAAACCAGCAACAATACAAACAACAAATACTACATTTATTTCAAGAAAAGACAATTATTCATAGCTCTCCGCCTGCACGATTGTCATTGTTGGAATCATATAATAAAAGAAAGCTATTATGATAACCTTTATAATGACATATACCTCAACTTGATACAGCACTGGGGACGAAATCGCCCATTCTCCTTTACAATAATTTCCCTAAAAACTTCTTCTTTTTTCACGAAAAATTCTGTCGGAGCAAGTTCTGCAATCTTCCGTTAAATTTATACGTGCATAAAAACCGACCAGGAAGCCCGAGGTCTAGGCGCGTGCAATCTTTCTTATTTTAGTTGGTTGGTTGGTAGCCTACGAACTCCAAAAATATATTTTTTTTTACAATTTACTAAAATATTCATTATGTTTTTCAAACTATTTAATTATGAATTTGATTTCTATTACACTAAAATGTTGTTTTCTTGTGCACTTGATTCCTTTTTTAGTCCAATATAATAATTTTATTTGTTTTTAAGTTCTCTTTCTGCATACAGAAAAGTAAATATATCTTAACAAGTTTATTTGTCCAGAATTTCAACGATGGTTTTATTCAATTTGTGTGTTAAATGCCACTGGCTAAAGAAAATTTAAAGTTGAATAAAGTATTAGTAAAAAGTAAGTATATACAGAGATAAATTAAAGTGAAGCAAATTTAGCGCTCTACACGTTTCTAAAAGAATATGTATTTTCTAAATTAGCGGATGCTGATTATTTTGAGGTTTTTAAGACAATTTTAGGGAAAAAAATGCATAAACAATGTTTTTCACGTATATTCTTGGGCCGTACTATAAAACTCGTAGTCGACACAATTTTGATTTAATTTAATTCAAACTCAATTTTATTCCAAAGTTAAACATAAGATCTTAAGTGTGGTACTGACTGATTAATTTCTTCACTATCGTAGACTTAATACTTTCTTAAAAGTAAACTCTCTATAGGAACATCTGCCAAAAAAATAAGTTTTTGAGAAATGTTTAATTGATATGAGTAAGCCCATAATAATGACATAAATAAATAGGTATGGAAATGTGTGGCGAAGACGCTACGTATGGCGTTATGAATTTTTTGTCGTAACTAGTCATATTAAGAAATTTTATAATTTTGTATTTAAGGTGTTACCCAAAATGAAATTTTTTTCCACTTATGCTATCAAAATGCACCCACCCATTCTGATGTAACTGACCCTCGAAAAGCCACTGTAGCTAAGATCGGCCCCATCGCGATCGCACCTGTTGGCAGCAGCCGAGCTATCTTAGCCCCAGTTAGGCAAAGGTGCCAGTTTCTCCAAGACCCCGCCTAAAGCAGTATCTGTGGCGCAACTAGCAAAGGCTGGGCCGTCTCAGTTTAGCGACGATTAGGTCCAAATTAGCTAAAATATATGGACCTGGAGGTCATCAACCCATAGTCAGACTTGCAGTCGAAAGTGGCTCGACCTAAACTTAGCGACGCAAGAATCTGGTGCAGTCTGCAGCCAGTTTTGGTCGCGAAATTGAACCGTCCCGTCCCCAGCTCCCCCAGGAGCACCCTTGGTCCTGTAGCCGCTGCACCTGCAGCTAGGAATAAAAGTTCTAGTAGTCAACCACCCACTTCCAATTTAAAGTTTCTGACAACTGTTGGCAGCGACAGCTGTTTATCTCTTTCGCAATACCTGTTAACAGTGCACCGGGCATGTCAACGAGAGGGACAGCGAGTATTTACTGACGACATGACACATGATATGACATGTTCACTTGAAAATTTCTCGAGAGCCTCTTCCGCAATTTCCACGCCACAAATCGGCTAAGGGGCCACAATCGGCAGAACCCACACAGCACCCAAAGGGCGCCTGTTAACAGATGAATGAAGGAACAACTCAATCCCAATCAGTTGGTCCATAGAGTCCAGTGGCAAAACGTAAACATATTTTGTAAAATAAACCGCATATTTTTGACAAAGAACACTGTGCAACACGAACACAGGGGGTGATAATGCAAAACGAGATATGATTAGGAGATAATTACTGTAGCAAACTTACAATTTGCGGCAAAATAGCCTTGCGAGCGAAGTCACATTACAAAGGGGTCCACTCTGTGGTCGCTTCTCAGCAGCTGGGAGCACGCTAAATCACTGTTTTTTCGCTTTCCTCATTTAGAAACCAATCACTTGCTAGTACTTTTTTCAATTAAAGTTATTTACAGCTGATTTACAACAGTTTTCTCGCGGCCAAAACCTTTCCGTCACTCGCGTACCACACACCGAAGGAAATAAAAATGGGAACCTTGTCAGCCAGGGTTGGACTTTCCTGCGGAGATTTGACATCTGCACAGCCCATGGAATCCCGTTACCAAGCGAATAAAGCCGTCTCAGCTGTTTTTAATCCATTCAAAAGAAATCCCTAGCACGCAGCATACATTTATAATGGGATAAACGAACAACTTTATTTAAACGAGTTTAATTAAACTCGAATTAAATTCCTCCCTGAAGAGATGTCACAAGGCTTTCGGCTTGGACAGCCCTGAAGGAAGTTGTCAAAGCCAGTTGCCCTGCCATAGAGCATTTATACGAGAAGTTAAAAACCCTACAAATGCGCTAAGTTGTGTCTCTGCAACAATGTTGAAGCAATTCAATTTAAATTATATTCAGGAAATCCCCAACTTAATCAGCTGATAGAATTTAAGAGAAGTAAAACAATTTGAAAGAATTAGAGATAATTGTAAATTCTTAGTGCTGTTAACATTTTTGAACAGAGTTTGTCGAAAATAAAATAAAAGAAAATGCGCTATCTTTGTTTGGTGGGTTTGTCTAGTTACAGGAGTTTATTAAAATTCAACTAGTCTGCTTTAAGATACATGTCTAAAGAAAAAAAGCCTCATATCTTACCGAATGGGTCCAAAACTCAATGTTTAAAAAGTGTTTTATTAAATATTTCGGTAATTATCTAGATAAGGTCCCCGGGCCGGGGGTGGGGTAGGGGGAGGATGGGCTCAAAATTTAAGAACCGTGTGTCCTTAAAGATATGTAGTAATGGGGAAATAAGCTGAAATGATTCGTTATTATATCGCAAAAATCCTAATTTTTATGGGGTTATCACTGTTTTTTAAAGGGTTTTAACTTTTTTTATGGGGTGACCGCTGTGAAATTGTTGCTGGCGTGGTGTTATGGACACCCCCTGAATAACCCCTACTCCTGGCCCACCCCCTCCCCCTCTTAAAAAATTTTCAAGCGAGTATTCTGTTAAAAAGAGATTTTGACAAAAATTTGACTTTAATTTCAAAGCAATACAATAATATTGTGAAATTGAATACGCTCGAAATTCTAAATTTCAGTTGGTGTGTCGCTGGTATTACGTCAATTTTCAGGGAATTCCACTAAATTGTACATTTGTATGCCTTTAATCCGTTATTTTTAATGAAAAATGTTGGTGCAAACAATCATTAGCAGTAGTAGATTCACAATCAGTGACTTCAGTATCTTATTGTAGACATTTTCACAACATTATGCTTTTATAGCAGAGCGAAATAAAATTTGGTCTGTGTTTTAAGACGTGTTTAAAATTATTTTAATATAACTAGAAAAATACAACAGAAAACAGTTCTTAAATGTGTAGGTTTAGATTTAGAGAAGCTAACAATAAATAATACCCCTTTGATGAAATTTTTAAAATATTGCATTGAAAAACTTACACTCTTACTAATTGCAAGGTTTTTAAACTCAATGCAAGACAATATTGGAAAGGAATGTTAGTGTAAAGGCCACTTTTCCATATAATGTATACTAATGAAAAATAGTTGGGAAAATATTACATATCTGCTTTACTGCTTTACTAACAAGTACTGTTTTAGGTTTTATGAAGAAAACAAGCAGCCAGCATAAACCTATTCTTTAGGTTTTTTGAGTGTCGGCCCTAGTCACCTTTCCACTAATTGTTGAGATATTATTGCTCGCATTCTTACAGACAAAAATTCTTTTGTTCTAATCTCACAGAAAAGGAAATGGATTCTGCGATCGCAAAGAGGAAGTTAAGAAATGCTGAACTTGTTTTCATTAGCTGAGCTATGCAGGGCACGCAGTTCGTTTTGAGCTGGAAATCCAAGTCGGCTGTTAGCTTTGCGCACGCACGCAAAGTGCACTTCCGAGTCTTCCGACAAATACCTGGAAAGGAGTGATCTCAGCTGCTTCTTGTTTTTCGCAATCTCAGCCAAGTTTGGGTCTTTTGGTTCGCACCGTCCGCTGGTCTGTTGGCTCCAGAGAAGAAAACTCCGCTGCTTTTCTCTTCGCCGTCGAGGTGCGATTCGAGTGGAAGCAGCCAGCCAGGTGAAGCCAACGAGTGGATCTCAGGTGGGAGTGGGAAGAGGTGCACCAGGTGAGTGGGCACAAAAACAAAAGGAAGTTAGACAGAGACGACTGCGTGCAACCAGGTTCTTTCCCTGGGACCCGTCGAGCAACGGGTTTTCTGCCCGCGGAGCGCAGCAGTTAAAGCGAGCGTACCGAGCGCGGAGGACCGATCCGCGACGCGAGGTCCACGACGCATTGGCAGTTTCAGGTTGAGTGAACTTTCCCATCCCGGTGGATGCAGTCAATTAGCTGGTTTCGATCGGTCGACCGCGGCGCCGTTGAGTGCAAATGTAAATAAAGGCATAATTGGTGAGAAAAGCTAATTTTTGAAATTGCGTGCCGCCAAGTGCAGCTAATCTGATCGATATGATCGCGTCGTGCGCGTGAATTCCCCGCAAATCGCACCTACTGCCGAACTTCTCAAGGTGTGTCGATTTACTCAGGTGCCGCAGGAGCCCTCCTCGCCGCGCTTTTGATGCGCGGGGAATAGTTCGCGAGCAGTTTCGTGGTGGTCGCAGGAAACAGGAAGATGTCGTCAGACCGATTTCACAAGTGAGTTGCTTTGCCCAATGTTTGCGGCCTCCGCGTTTCTAAGGCCAGGTGAATTTCGCTTTTGTCTCAGCTCGGCCGTTTTTGGCCGCTCTGGCACCATCCAGCTCCGAACTTGCCTGACTGGAACGCGCTATGCGGGTCGTGTGTGCTCCACTGGGGCCAGGTAATTGGAGCGCCAATGTTCGGGGAAATGTGACGCGTTCTATTTATGCTGCACAAGTCACACGCCAGCGCGAAACTCCGCACTGCGGCCGACATTCTTGCAACCACGATCGCAAATCCAAAAAATCGCATTTGTGCAAAAAGTTTCTTTAATTTCACTCCACAATCTTTGTTTTGTTTTCCACAAGAGTGATTGTTGCGTTTTGTGCAGCATAGTCGCGTTTCCGAGTTTTTTTGTTATCCAAAACCTCATATAAATATGAGAGAGACGGTTACGAAACCGTTTTATGCAATTCGCACTCTGGTTCCGCGTGCATTGTTATAAAATTCGTAAAACGACGGAGTAGGCTGAAACAAAAAGAAGAAAGTTCCTAATATAACCACCAAAGGTTTCAATGGTTTCTTTTTATGCAAATATTTTCATCTTAAGTGGGCACAGTGCTCAATTCCTGTTTTCTGGAGTAGTCATAGTTACTACCCAGGTAGAAAAACTATTTCTGCTTTTCTGAATTTTATTCAGTGAGATGGAAAAAAATCAATTTTCTATTGATGCGAAAACACAATATTATCTCATGTGGTCGAGGATATCTGCTTTTAGACATTTTGAATGTGTAACAACAAACTAATAGTTATAAAATTTATTTCAATTGATTTGAAAGATGTACACTGAAGTGAAGATATATTTGTTTTAATTTGAATTAATCAAACCGAAATCTACAAGCAAAAACTTTAAACTTAAAGCAGGAATAAAAAATCATTCTTCAGTTCTTAGAATCTTTAAAGAGTTATTTTTAAAACAATTAGAATTATTTTTAAGATGATATATGCATATATTATGTGAGTAAGTTGCGATACATAAATATAAATTCCCTATATCATCTCTTCAAATGCCAAGAGTTGCTGGTGCATTTAGTTATTTTATTTTGAAATCTTTAGTTTTTTATAATTAGGGGGATTAAAATTATCACAATCGTCTTTAAATTTTCAGAGCAGCAAAAGACGGACTTCTAGACGTCTTGAAGGATGCCACAAAACGAGAAGCAAACAGCAAAGACGCGGACGGCATGACCCCAGTGCTCTGGACCGCCTTCGAAGGACGTCTAGATGCCCTACGCCTGCTCGTAGGAAGAGGGTAAGACCATTTTTGCAGTTTGAGGACAATTCTAAAAGTGTGTTACATCTAGAGGTGATCCAGATAAATGCGACCAGTTCGGAAACACCGCCTTGCACTTATCTGCAGCAAAGGGGCACCTGCACTGTGTAGACTTTCTTGTGAAATTTGGGGTAAATTTATACGCCCTCGACATAGACAAGCATAGTGCAAAGGACCTGGCTGCCATTAATAATAGGGATGATATTTTGAGATACTTAGATACTGCAGCAGCAAGTCTGGAGTTGAAGGACAGGTGAGTTACCTTTGAAACATCTTTAAATTCTGTATAGATACTATATCAAGAAATTTTTAAATAATTTTATGTATTATTTGAAAGAATTGTAATTCGTTTCTGAATATAGGATTCGAATTTAAAAAAAAAATTCAATAAAAAATAACAGCATTAGACTTAAGTTCAATGGAACCTAGATTAATAAAAAAATTAAAAAATCCCATCGAATACAAAATCGGTCCTGATCAATCGTAATTAATATTTTCATCTTTTAAAACAGAAAAAAGGCAAAGGCCTTTAAGGAGCTGGCTGAAAAGAACTGCGAGAAACGAATAAAGGAATACACGAAAAGGCAGCAACGCATGGAGCACGAGTACGACAATATGAAACCCTTCTCGACCCGCCCATCGGTCCTAGCGACGATCAAACACAAAATCTGGGCATCTAGCCAAGGAAACCTCAAGCAACAGCACAAGGAACAACTCAACTCCACAAAATTCAGTGATTTGGTGAATGGGACGTTGTCCAGCAAGGCGGGAATTGTCCAGAAAAAGGCGTACGCCTCCAAGTTCAGACAGAATCTGCACCAACCGAGGGGCGACGATGCTGGGTTTAAAATTGGCGAGGTGGAGGCGAACGGAAAGAGGACGATCACCTCCCTCACGGGCTTCCAGCGGGACTCGGAGGTCCTCTACGTGGGCACGTTCAGTGACAACGGGGACATGGGGAAGCGCGGCAAACTCGCCGACGTGTTCGACGTGGAGACGACCAGCGACATCGAGCAGGAAGTAGCCAGGGAAAACTATGGAACACTATCTCGATCGTTTTCGCAACCCGACTTTCTTGTACTGAACCACGACGACGACCTGTGCGCAGAGTCTAAGATCCAGCGACCGGCAGGAATCTTCGACCGACCAATGCTCGGTAGTCTGGCGTTCCGGCGGTCAGTCACTGCAGCGCTGAACCAGCTCCAGCCCGAGGCGAGTTCCATCGGATCAAATTCCACAACGAATTCCAGGAAGGCGCCGTCCCTTTCGAAGTCGCGGGGCGGCAAGCCAAGATCTTTTCTCACCATTTCCGACAGCGATTCCGAAGGCATCAGCGAAAGCGACGAGGACAACAGCGACGCGGGCAGCCCCATTCACAGGTTTCTTGCCGTGTGGGGTCTAGAAGAGCACCTGCATATGTAAGTCACGGGTTTTCTTAAGTACAGAATAAAATATTTTCATATCTATTTCATTTTTCGTCAGATTCCAAAAGCAACAAATCGACTTGGATACTCTGATGCTTCTTACAGAGGGCGATCTAAAGTCACTCGGATTGCCGCTGGGACCTTTCAGAAAGCTTGTAATAGCTATCCAGGAACGAAAAAACGCCTTGGCCAATCCAGGCATTATCTCAGACAGTCGCCTTTAAATGTAAACTTAACTAAATAAGTATTTTGTAAAATAAATCCTGCTAGTCTGTAGAAAACGTTGTTTTTGTCGGAAACCAATACCTGGGACTCACGATCAGAATCCGCCTTTTTTGCACAGTGGAGTTAGCTGATTTGCTTGTAAAGTTTTCTTACTCTCGAGAATTTTGGTTTGTATAGTCGACAAGTCAATTTAGCTATTGAAACTTGGAAGGTGTCAACAAAGTAAATCTTGCCTATATCAGAAAAAAGGCTATTTACTTCAGAATAAAAAAACGATAAATGATTAATTACGATTTTGTTGTTGCTACATTTTAATTTTTAAGTCGCATCGTCGCAACGTTTTTTAATAAAAACTATCCTACTTTACTGAAGTAATGCAGATTAGAGAGCAGTCTAATAAAGTCGCTTGAAAGATTAGTCTAGTATTAAGTAGCCAAACCAAAAAGAAAAATTTAACTCTCAATTAGGATGGTTAATTTGTAAAGCATATGTGCAGGCTAATATAAAGAGTGAAGAATAAGAACCAAACTTCATAGTCAATTGAGTTTGCAGACATTTTTCTTAAACCAAAAACAATTCATAATCAGATTAGAAGGGAAAAGTTTGTCTATTCTATCCGCACCTACATATGTATATAAATTGTATTTTGACTGTTTCAATTTTTACGTTTAGACGTTACATTGCTATTGAAACTTTAGTTCGTTTAATTCAAAATAATAATAAATATATTTTCAAGAAATTGTTTTCACTATATGTACTTTAAAAAAAGTTGACGTATTGCCTAAAACAGAACTAAACTTTATGACTAATTCTATCGTAGTATTACAAAATTTCGATCTGAGCTTTGCGAAAGGGCTTTAGCTTAAAATTGCATACTGTGACCATGCTTCGAGTATCTCCAGATACCTGCATCACATCTTATAGTTTAATAACATATTCCTAATATGTATAAATATTGTAGAAATTTAAGAAATTTTAGAATACTTTATCAAGCTAATATATAACAGAAATTGCTTTAAACCGCGTGATGTGTGATCAATAAAATTCAAAGAATCGACATCCAATATAGAGGTTCGTATCTTATCGTTCTGCAGTCGACCGATATAACGCCGAGTTCTATCGCACTCGTCTCATTATTCAAAAAGTAGGCTTCAAGCTCAGTGGACGCCAGGTTTCAACACTCGTTGCTTTCGACATCTCCATCTCAGCTATTTAAGTGCGGTTCACACTATCAGCGGAATGGGTGAGTAAGATGCAGTCCGTGTTTGCACAGCTTTTTCCTAGATGCCTACTAAACGTAACAAGTGAGCCCCAGTGTTTTCAAGTTAGATAGATAGTAAAGTTTTAAATAAAGTGGCAACATTAGATTTTTATCAGCACTCTTCTTGATAGTGATAATATTCTGAATTCATAAGAAAACAATTTGCATCTCACATCTCAATTCCAATTAGTAAATGTGGTCAGTTATTCTCATCTGGTGCATAATTTAATTTAAAATGCAAGTGAGTAAGTAGTCGCCGGCCTATTGCATGGTGACACAATGGTATCTAGAAAGCTTGATTAGTACCTGGCTAGCGATAATAGAATTATCACGCTAACTTAATAATGCTGCAAATTCGCAAACAGTTTCAAGTACCTTCCAAGAAATACCTGCAAATGATATGCTACGACGACTATGATTATTTGCAAATCGTACCTGAGCAAAATTATAGGCCCACTAATCTCTAAAGTTCTGCTTAATACAGAAAATTAATATCATAATTCTGTTCTCAGCGTTGTGATAAGAAGCTTCCGGTGTTAAATTTCAAGGCTTTTCTTATGCAACTTCGGTCACGTTCAAATTGCTGCATTTATCTGGTTACAGAAGATGATAAGGTGGCGTGTCCGCCTCCAAAACTTTTTACATCTTTGGATTCTCTAAAGCAAATCCACCCTTTATCTTTAAATCATTCCTTTTCAAACAAGTTGTGTATTTTTTTCCGATATTCATTTGTTTTAAGACAGGCACAATTCTAGTTATGCAGACAAATTGAACATATATTTTAGTCTCAAACGATGTGCAAAGAAGTGTTTATTTTTCTGAGTCATTTGGTCAGAGCACCTGTGCCCTCTTTATTCGATTGGAACTGAATAAATATTTTGCAGTCGTGACTCAGAAGAGTTTGCTAAATGTTTGTTAATTGACGTCTCTTTAGAAAGATAAAATTTCCACAATTGTACAACGTCTGTAAAGTGACTCCACACATGCTTTTCACCCGAGTAACATAATGCAATTATTGTCATTTGTCCATTACGTTTTTTAAGCATAATTTTGGTTGTTTCCCGAAATTTCAATGCAATAAAATCCAACATTTACTTCATAAAACAGCAGTTGGGGGTTAAAACTTCAGACAACCAACATCACTTGAATAAGGCTTTACGGGCAATTTTTAGTTAATTTTTAATTTGTGTATGTGTGTATGGCGGACAGTGATATTGAAAAAAAAATGGCATTCAAATATGAAAGAAAGAATGTTCATACATATATTCACAATCTACTTGTGGAATTGAAGTGAAAAGTAAAAACATATCCTCAAACTTCTTTTAATATTCTGATAAATTTTGTAGCGAATAAAAAATTTGTTTTTCATCACTTTTAGCGTAAGCTAATGACAAAAAATTGTTTTTTTCAAATTTTCTCTATCGAATTATTTCAACCACTTTGAAAGAAAAAATTAATTTAAGTAAATGGTTATACTGGATTCGGGAATAAGGGCTAATGTTTACGTTTTAAATGAAACAAAAATATAAGTTCAAAACGGATTCTCAGGTAAAATGATTAAAATTCGAATTCATAACTACTTGTTTAAAAATAATAAAACCTTAACAGGTTTTTGTCCACCGTCATTGCCCGCCACACACTTATAAGACTTGCTAACTACTGGTTGAGCAATTGTTAATTTTGATTTTGAGTAACATTACGGGTATTAAGGTTTCTACAGTATGTAGTAACAATCGCATATTCGTAATCGAAAATTGTTAATAGTGTTTAATATTCTTATTTAGATCTCACATGGATTCCGTCCACCCCCTACTGTGGTACCCCGCCAAATGCAGTTTTTGCTGGAAATGATTCTGACGGAACACCAATTTTCGTAGGTCGTGCTTATCACGAGGGCGATTTAATCCCAGCTAAAGTGATCCCTAGCAAAAACGTAGCGTACGTGTCCTACGATGGAATGGAAATCTCGAAGCACAACTTCGACATTCTCTGCGGGAATAATTTCACTTGGATTACTTCGTACAGCGGCAACGTACCGCCCTACGCCGTAGCTGGTGGCCACACCGCTTCCGGGGAGCCGTTGTACGTTGGACGAGGTCACTGCAACGGAAGCCTCACTCCAGGAAAGGTTCATCCATCTCACGGCTGCCTTTACCTCCCGTACGGAGGTTCGGAGACCAAGTTAACCACCTATGAGGTGCTCGTCCGGAACCAACCCCCCGCTTGGGGCAGCGCTCCGCCGCACCCGGTCGTGTGTCCTATCCAACCGAGTCCGCCGTGTCAGCCGGGCATTGGGTTCAACGTCCAGACGGGCTTCCAGACCTGGATCTCGCACCAGGACGGGGCTGGGATCCCTCCAAATGCCGTCTTTGCCGGCCAAGACTCGGACGGATCTCCGATTTACGTTGGTCGAGCGACGCACAATGGAGACCTAATTCCCGCCAAAATTCTGCCGCATCGCAGCATCGCTTACATTTCGTACAACGGCATGGAAGTCGCCAAGTCCATGTTCGAGATCCTCGCCGGCAGTGGCTACACGTGGGTCAGCTCAGCCAATGGACACGTGCCGCCGAACTCCGTGGAAGGTGGCAGGACGAGGGACGGCGAGCCGCTGTACATCGGCCGCGCCAACTGGAACGGCAGCCTTACACCCGGTAAGATCCACCCGTCGCACCATTGCCTCTACTTCCCCTACGGCGGAAGGGAGGAAAGAGTCACTCACTACGAAGCCCTCGTGATGAGCAAATACTGAACCCAGCGCAAACGTCTTAAGGGTTTGCTGTTTTAAGCAATTTTTTATAATAACACATTTCAAATAATAAAGATGAAGCCTCCAAAATGTTGAGTTTGAAACCCAAACATTGATAGAATGCTTGTCGAAGTTAAAAATAAAATAAAGCATATGTACGTAGAGTTCACAAATCAAACAAGCTAGGAATCTTAAATTAAACACAGATGGGTCAACTGGTACTTTATAGTCAAGAAAACGATGGGTAAATTTTTTTGACGCCAAAAAATACATATGTATATTTTGTAACCTGACTTTTTTTTTAACAAGCAGAAAAAACTATAATAAAATCTTTGTCTTAGTTTAGATTTCAGAAAGCTTAATTTTTATTATTTTAATAGCTAGCCTCATTAGTACCTAGGATTTATAAAACTTTAAATTGGCGTTTACTAGGAAATTTTCAAATTCGCTTAAACAAATAGCTAAATTATAGATTGCTTAATTAACTTTTATTCTGATTGGATAAATTGTAGTTAAAATGTAATTTTCACTTTTGAGAGTTTGTGGTTCTAAATCTTGATGATTGAGTCGTTTAACTTGACAACTAAAGTTTTTAGAAATTCTGTAATTTTGAGAATTCTAAATGTTGATTTATTATGCATTATGCTGAATGCAAGATAATATTCGACTTTGTAAAAATTAATATGACATGATTTTCATGTATATATTTATATGTATATTACTCAAAGTGAAACATGGACAAATTTCTAATTTTTAAGCGGACCTTGCGAGTTAGGATACTGGCATATAAAATGTTCATTCCGAAAATATTTCCTTTATCCCTGAAAGAATCCTTCCCCTTTCCATTAAGAAAAAAAAAACAAACAAATTCTGGTTAATTTATAGCTGATTTTGGCAGATCTTCTGAGTTACCGATATTTAAAATAAAAGAAATTGTTTGTGTACTTATGTTTTAATACCTGGAAAAACAGCGAGTACGAGTACTTGTCCCTCGATTAGAAGTAAAGGTGAACAAAAAATACTTTGGGTTTCAATAGAAATTTATTAGAAATGTTCAATAAGTCTGCCTTACAAGAACCTCGTAGGTGGGGATAGCGTGCTCCTGGCCGCCGTACGGGATGTAGAGGCACCGGTGGGAGGGGTGGATTTTGCCCGGCGTCAAGCTGCCCTCCAAGTTGGCGCGCCCGATGTACAAAGTCTCGCCGTCGTTGGTGCTCCCGCCGATGATCGAGTGCGGGGGCACGACGCCGTCGCCGCACTGGATCCAGGTGTACCCGGAGCCGGTGAGCAACTCGTAGGAGTGGACAGACTCCTCCCTCCCGTTGTAGGCGACGTAGGCGACATTCTTCTGCGGGATGACCTTGCAGGGCATGAGGTCGCCCTCGAAGTAGGCCCGGCCGACGTAGATGGCGGTTCCGTCGGAGTCCTGCCCGGCGAAGACGGCGTTCGACGGGAGGCTCTCGCCGCAGGAGCTCTGGAGCCAGCTCTCCGGCTGCACGAGGACCTCGTAGTCGTCCAACCTGACCTCAGAGCCTCCGTAGGGGATGTAGAGGCACCCGTGGGACGGGTGCACCTTTCCGGGGGTCAGACTGCCCTCAAACTCGCCGCGGCCGACGAACAAGTACTCCCCGCTTGCGGTTTGGCCAGCTAGAATGGCGCCCCGCGGAACGGAGCCCCCACTTGCTGGCTCCCATGTGAAGTTGGTGCCCCTCAGGAGCTCGTACGAATACTTGGGGATCTCCTGGCCGTCGTAGCAGACGTACGCAATGTTCTTGCTCGGGATGATCTTCGCGGGCAGAAGATCCCCGTCGTGGCCAGCGCGCCCGACGTAGATGGCAGCACCGTCTGAATCACTTCCGGCGAACACAGCGTCTGCGGGAACGGCTGAATAAGTCGATGAGTGTGACCACGTCAGATCTACGAATTTGAGGCAAATATTATTTATTAATATCGCTGATAAAATGTTTGCAATAAGGTAAGTCATCTCTAAGGCGTAGACATAAAAGTTAAACAGTCGGGCGATCGCCACTCAGCGCTATCTAAAGTGTGGTCGGAGATAGCGAGGAGTGCATACCAACAGCCAATAAATTTGCAGCATATGTAGTTCGATTCAATTAAATACTTCTGGAGCTTAGTCGCAAAAGCAGTTTGAGGAAAAATTATTATTAGCTATAGGTGTAAAATAAAAATTACGCATAGCTACATATGTGACTATTTCCTAAACTGATATTGCTTAGGAGGGGAGAAATTGATATTCTATTTAAAAATTATATGTACATAATTAGCTAAAATGATTTATATCAAAGCCTGCAAGATTTGATTTATATAATTGTAATTATATGAATTCTTATTCAAAAGCAAAATAGGAATATGTATTGTAAATTGTTAATAACAGTAGGTTCTTGTAGCAGCATATACCAAAAATCATCATTAAACATCAAGAGACTCTTTTAATAGTTTGGCCTTCCTATTTGATATTGGTATCAGAACAGTACAAAATAGTTCAATTAAAAAAAATATATGTGTTATAGTATATCCGTATAGGAATTATGAACTGAATAAACATTTTATCTATTTGATATATAGGTAATTTAATCCATTTTAGTTATATCAAAACCTCTTCAATGTCGCAGTGGTTCGATTTCATTCTTTTATAAATTAAATAAACGCGTAAGATTTTGTAAGTTTCAAATACTGAGTTACGGATGATTATTGAAATGAATTACCAATTATGTTTAAAAGTTTTCGCGAACAAACTATCTAAGAATTAGCCCCTTATCATTTCGCCGCTAGGATTAAATAACCTAGCGCAGATAAGAAAATTAAATTTGCACAGCACTTGGTTTCACTACACTAACTATAAGTACCTGGATAATAATTTACCACACAACGAAGTTTTGTACCCAATTTACACACCGTTTCGGCTAAGCACTTCATCAAATTTAATAACTTTCTAATAGCCCCCTAGCTTTTCGTTAATTAGTTCTGCTAATTAGTGTCAATTATAATTTCTGTGAAAACTGACCAAGTTCACTTACCCATAATTAATGCTTCGAGACTTCAATAATAAAAAATGAACAGGAATTAAGTAATTTAGAATTGCACTGCTCCTGACCAAGCCGAACTCTGACTGCACCTAGTGGAATGAGGTATCGATGATATCGACTGGCGTTATATCACCGGTTCGGCGCGATAAAGCGCCTTCGATAAAAGTTATCAATTCTCTTTTCTAAAAAAATCACTGAGTCGTGTCTGTCGAAGTAGCTTAATCATAGAGACGTTCTACTTGATGAATATTTTTGGAAAAAAAAAACTGCTGATTTTAAGGAAAAGCTTTACCCTCAAATCAATTGTGATCAATTCAAATAGATACTCGTTGCAATCATGTAGGTACAAAGTCTTTAAATTTTCTGCAAAAATTGAAGCAGCTATCAGAAATTTTATGTGATTTACATAGATATTTACTTATTTTTTGCCGTGTTAGAATTTATATCTTCAGGATTTTATTAACCAGTTTCCTACATGTGATGGAAATATCTAATTAAGTAAAACCAAACATTTATATCTACTTCATGTTGTTGTTTCATTGTCTTTAAGTTATCATTAAATCATTAATAAATTTTTCCAAGGGCCAAAAAATATTGGACAAAAGACAATTAGTAATCATTATTATGACTTGGATCTATTCTCTCTGAATTGCATCGTAGTATTCAAAATAAGACACCAGTCTTATCTACACTGAAAGAAAAAGATTAGAAAAACTAACTACTTTTTTAGCCTACTAATTAAATTAGTTGATACAACTATTATAAAACAGTGGGGAAAACATTTACAAAATTAGTTATTTTCTCAACTATTTTACTTGATTTCACTACTTTAAATTACATATAACATCTAATTCAATTAGTAGGCTGAAAATCAATAAAAGATTAGTTAGTATTGCTAATTTTTTTTTTCAGTGTATATATTAATACGTGAAGGGAAATCTTTGAACCCCTTTTTAATCATATTGGACGGACGAAGGAGTGTAAGATTTGGCATAGTTAAAGTTTATATGGAGAAGTGCAGAAAGCTAAAATTTATATGTAATATAAGTTACAAATACATTAAATAAAATAAAATAAATTCATCATTTACGTTCATACTATCTGTGGTCAAACTGTCGTAATTTGATTATTGAAAGTGCCAATTTCAAACACATAGTAGGCTGTGTACAGTCGCATTTTTCATAGTAACCCCAGTATGTCGAACTTCTACCACAGGGCGACCACTAGTTATTACTATTATTACTAATTATGTAATAAAATTAATAAAAAACCTAATAACAGAACTAATTGAAAGTATACATATATAAATAATTTTGATGAGCTTCTCAAACATTTTAAAGCCCAACTGGAATAAATTATCTTATACCCGAACCTTAACAAATTCTGCTCGGTAAACCTCACAAATTCAACTTGTTTTATACCAAACCGCCAAACTTGCCGAATACAAATTTTACTCGGCCTCTAGCGGAGAATAGAAAAAACATTGCCCACCATGAGATGATATCGCAGAAACTTTCAATGAACCCGCGATTATTGCCAGAAATTGAACAATTTCATATTTCCTAAATTGCTACTTTTTTCTGTTTTAGGGAATGCTTTACTAATTACCTAACATCGAAAGTGGTCTACTAATTGTCGTACTTAACCCAATTATTAACATCGCAGTTTTTCTTGAAGGTACTGCTATCGATTTTTACAACCCAGGTATTTGGTCAGAAAAACGTTATGTACTTTTGTGCGCAAGCGCAGATTTTTTTTCGCGTCGATTATTGGATTTCAATTGCTGGGATTACGGAGGCATGTAAAACTCCCAGAAGAATCCCGTTGAATGTTGCTTTCCGAATTTACGAATGAAAGAGATCTAATTCGGTTAGATAATTATAATTATAATTTTAGAAAAAATGTTGCCCACGATATTTACTAAGCTGTAGACACCTTCCACGAAATGGGTAATCAACAGCTTCGTGAGTTTAACCAATAGATTTTTCTAAGAAAACAGTTTTTTCTCTTCTGTAATTTGACGAGTTATACCATTATTTAAAGATTTAAGTGTAATTGATTTGTAAAGGGAACAATAAGCACAACGTTAGTACATACATACATATAATTTAGATATTTATCAAAGCATACAAAATTTCGATTTGATAAAACTTCTGAAATCAAATAATTGAAGCCGTTGAAAAAAAAAATATGGAATATATCTCTGGTGGGCCTGATAAATTTGGAAACTCCGACGAGGAGTTAGGCGACGACTTTAAATTGCATTTAGTTTAATAAGATTTTCCTTTAATGGAATATAATACCTATTAATGTATATACAGGTTAATTGTCGTCTGCGGACATTATTTTTATATGACCTTTGAACGCTCATACCAACCAAATTAGAATAATGCATAGATATAATTTTTGCATCTGACTGACCCAACTTTGTTAAAGTCAAATACAAATGTTCCGCTCTTCTTCAAACAGGTTAAACCGAAATCGCGCAATTCGAAAGCCGTATAAATCGACGGGTAGGAACCCCAACAATTTATCTAAATCAGAATTAAACAGAAAAAGCGTGTTTAGAGTCAATTCTCCAAACCATTTCAATGCTCGTTGGCGATTCCCGCGGGAATAATTTCATTTGTTCGCTTGGATAATTGTGAGTGAACCCCTTGGGTCCCTAGAAACTCGTTTGATGCCGGTATAGCCAATGACGACACGTTCACGCAGTGATTGGCCAACTGCGGTCCAATTAAAAGGCGCCGCGCAGTCGCTGTCCTAAACAAAGGGAACCGCAGTACCGCTTCTTTGCATTCGATATTTTTCATAAATTTCCAATAAGAACACATTAATAACAAAGTTAGTTAGTTAAACCTGAATTTATTAAGAAACTGCAGTTCATTTTGAATTTTCACATTTTTTGAAATGTTCGCAACTTTCATGAAACGGGTCTGAAATATTTTCAAGTACTGTTAAGTTATCAGACCTGATTTTTCTTATAATTTTCAAACCGTACTTGAAAAATTGTTCAAATTGAAATAGTAATTAAATGTGACGGAGTTTTTCATGATCGATTGCTTTTTTTAAGTGGGGCTAAACATTTCTTTACTTAACTGATGACACTTTTACTTTTAAGTTCTGTTAAGTTAGCCCGAATGAAAGGTTTTGCTTGCTGAGAGCTACTTAAGGCGGATTTTACCGATTTCATCCGAACAGGAACGAATGACTTCGGCTCGGTATTCTTTTGTAAGAGGGGGTAGGAGGAGGAGGGGCTTATAACTTCATTTTTGAGGGGAAATGTAATTTTTAAGGAATTCGATTTTGTTAAGTTTCGGACTCGCGGGTCAACTCAAGCGTTTTGATCCCAATGAATTGTTTTTTGAAAAATATACATTACACTGTTAAACACACAAACTCTACAAACATGGCACACATATTTCAAATTTGAAATGAACCGAGCTCATCGCTTTTATTATTTTTTTATTAGAGTCCTTAAATAAGGCCAAATCTGATTCGATGTATTATAGATTTCGTGTACTTACGTATATACATAGTATAGATACCTAGATCATGCTGGTACTATATTTTTTGAAAAATGCCGTGGTACGTAGAAAACGTCTTTTTGGATTTAGAGAAAGGATAGCGCTAGTGAATAAATAATTTTTTAAAAGCTTTGAGTGTTTATTTCTCAACAATGCTACGACATATTTATGTATATTAACAAATTTCTTACTTTGATCAATGTCATTAAATTTGACATATTTGAGCAAAGGAATGCCTTAAATGTATAGGAAGTTCAAATGAGTTCAAATTTTCTTAAATATAAAAGCCTGTAGGAGATCAAAATAAACTATATAAACTATATAAACCACAAGGTCCGCAAGCAAACAAAGACTTACAAGTGCAAAAGCACTCTGCTTAATTTTATCAAGGTGTAAAAGTTAATTGTGTTTTTTAAAGCTAATATATTTGGATGTACAAGAAATAAACAATCAAATTTTGTTGATTAATGTTATGAAATGAAGAATTCCCTGATTCCTGTCATTGAATGAAAGTACATAGTTACATATGTTTGTATCTAATATATACATATATCCTAGTTGGAAGTTGTACGCAAACTGGTTTTTATTGAATATGTAAAAGCTACATGAATTTATCCCTTAGGTCATTGCGCCACTGTGATTTATTTCAACTCGAATTTCCCTGTGCAAATTGAAGTATATACCGTATATGTACATACATACATATATACTTACGAGTATAAGTAAAGGCTATTTTGTTGCTCTGCTTCCGTTAAAATGTTAAATTTTATTTTTTTCAGATAGTTAACATGAAATAAACAATACTTTGCAATTCAATTTCTTCTCAAAAAGTAAAATATAAAAAATAGGTACATATGTATATCTAAGTAGAAGAGTGGCAAATGTGGACCAGCGTAAGCGAATTCAACTACAATCTTTATTTAAGATCCAGTTGTCTATAATCTCAAAATCAGTAAAGAAATAAACACAAAAAAATAATTGTTTTCTGCCTCGGAAATATATAGGCCTATTGGTGTCTTAAATATAGAAATTTAAAGTAGCAACTCCACAAGAAACTTACACATATTTATAGGGTTAGTAGTATGAATTTGTGAATAGGGTAGCATTATTAACTATATATATAATTAAACTTAGCTGTTAATAATTCTTTGTTGAAAAGGAAACAAAATTTTTAAAAAACTCGATGAATGCATGAATTAGATACGAAATTAATTCTTACTTTCGATATTTGACCACAGTCTACATAATTTAACTCCACAAAATAAAATATTTTCGTGTCTTCAACTTTCGTTCCGAGAACGTGATAACTTAACAGAACTTGCAAGTATTTAAGCAGCTTTTAAACCTAAAAATGAATTGTCGAGGCAATATATGAAGACGGAATATGGTAAGCCTTCTATTTTTATAATTTAAGGCCGATCTATTCTATCATAAAGTAACGTTTCCATAAATTTAATAATTTTACAATGCGATCTGTTTCAGTGAACTTAACAGCACTGTGCCAATTTTCTAAGCAAATTGCTCGGTTACCGGACTTATTTGGCAGAATATTTTTTTCGAATTCGATGACAACTTGTACAAGTCTAGTTTTTAACTAACAATTGGCACTTAAATGAACTGAAAAGATATTCTATAAAATTGTATTTCAATTGCATCTCAACCTTGTCTATCTAATATTTCGTACTCACTCGAGCATCATCGGGCGGGTTCGTGTCTTCTGAAAACTGGCAACATTGCTCCGCCACCCGAGCTGGGCCGAACAGCGCATTCGGGCTGCCGAGTTGGATTTGTGCATGGCAAAACGAGAATGTGTTTGTTGTTTTTCACGTTAAAAAGAGAGATAAATGAGAATTTCTTAGAGATAAGGCTGTGGTTGTGAATTGAGAGACTGCCACTGTCATGGCGTCAGTGAAAAATGAATTTTTCTCAAAGTTTTTCTTGATTTTCAAATAAAATTGTTTATCTACAATTTGATTTACTTTGCAGGGTTAAAAATAACAAAATTTTATAGGCAATATTATGTTCTTAGTTCTAAGTATTCTTGTTAGCTCGTGGAAAGCAGTCTTGGGCGAATTTTAAGCATTTTAAACCTTAGCCTTTGTTAAACGTTAAGTGAAGATTTCTCCATTTTGAGAATCTGCTAATCTCATAAATTAGAGTTTAGGATAATATTTTTTGTATTTTGGTTTCATGCTAGTTGCTTTGCTAGTCATCTGGACGTGATAAAAGAAGCTCGCGTTCCAAGATGAGTAGACAGACAGCCATTGTCGGATGGGAGGTCAATTTATGCAAAACGATTTTGATGTCGAATGAATATCGGTTCTGGGTAAAAACATACATACATATCACGTCGCGGTAGTTGGGTTTCAGGAATGAGTGATTGCGCTTAAGGTACGAAATTTTATAGTCAAATTTCTGTTCAGTAGAAACACAAGGTACCTAGGATTGAAACTGGATTAATTTGCGAATCATCATCATTAAATGCTTTCAACAAAATCTATTTAATAAGGCCTGAAAAGGTTTCTTACCCAGATCCACGGCATTTGATCTTTTGATGTTTAGATTTATTATCTGCTTTACTTGTACAGATGTATTTTCTCGGAATTATCTTTCTTTAGTAATGCGGAAATATGTATGTATGTATGTAGTATTCAGGAACGATATTTTACAGTTTTCCTGAAAAGAAAATAAGAAGAAGAATGAATGATTCGTTATTTTATTTTTATTTTGCAATTAGTTTTGTGTTATGCTGTGAAAACAAACATACTGTAAGTACATTAGGGTTTCTCCATTTGCATGTGCGTTGTGCAGTCCACGAAATTAAAGAAAGTTTCTTTGAAAAAATGGTTAAGAAATTTACGTAACTCCCAACCTTTTTTTATTCACTATGTTTGTATAACACATAGAAATGCAATTTTATATGTAAATCACTAGTTAACTTAAATAACAGCGAATCGCATCGTATAGAATAGGATTTAAATTTGCAATTAAACCCCGCAAATTAGATTTTTGGTAAAAATTAAGATGGGAGAAATAGAAATTATTGGTAGACGAGTATAAAAAAACCATTTAGACATTGTTTTAACTTGGAGCTTTATTAAGCCTTGGGCTGGGGTAGGGAGAGGGTGGCTTTATTTACTCTAATTTAGTGTTCCGCGAGGCAACTTTTCGATATATTCGAGAGAACATGCGGAACATAAAAAAAGTATCTATTGAAATTGTACCGTATAGAATTTGCGCCCTGATGTAATGCAAGAGATGTCAATCGATAAAAAGTACATAGATATGTGCCAATAGAATAGCACATGGCGCTTTAAAAGGCAGAGTTTCTACGGAATGGCAAAGAACGTTGTATGATTCATTAAATTCATTTGTTTATTTTGTATAAGATATCCGAAGATGAATCACTTTTTACGCAATGCAATCTGTGAATGCCTTTAGTTAGAGGTTTAAAATAAAGGTTACTATGTGGCGTGGGCAAATAATTGAGCCGATGTTTTTGAAAGTGGTAGGTATAAGTTCACTTTTTTAACATCTAACTTCCCTAATTAAATCTTATACATACATGGATCTTATAAAAACTAATATATTTTTAACAGAAGCATAATTCACACTGATTCATGAACATAATGATAAAATAAATATCCTCTTTATAGTAGATTCTTATTTACAATTTAAATTTAGCGATCTTCATATCCTAGTAGATTTTTATAATAAAGTAATAAATTATTGCTTCTTGCAAAAAAAATAATAGGTATGAAATGGACAATAAAACGAAAGAAACGTCATCACGAGATTAAAATGATATCATAATTGTCCTATTTTTGTTATAAGTGTGCCTTTTACATGCATACTAATTTCTTCCCATAATATGTAGTAACTTTTCCTTTATTTCGCGCATGATAAGAGCGCCCTCTTTTAGTGACGTTCTTCTTAGGCGTCGCACTTTATAATGAGGAGTTTATACAGCACCAGTTATTCTAAATTTTCCCAAAGGTCTTGATATCACAGTTTGTTTCTGTTATACTTTACACATAGGTACGTCTTTTTGCAAACCCTTTTTAAAATCACTATTAATGCTTTTCTTTGTAAACTCGTTGTACCTACTTAGGTACTTCTGAATTGCCAACGAGTTGCTTAAGATATTTATAGCCCGTTGTTATGATATGCAACGGTTTCATCGTTTTCATTGTGATACATTAAACTGTAATTTTTTGCAGTTGTTATAAAGAAAGATAGAAGAGAGTTATTATTATATTTTTAGAAAAGTCGCATATGATAAGCTTTTTTTTTAGGCCTTGGCCATCTTAAGTCTAGCAAACATCCTAGTCAAAACAGTCAATTTTCTTTGTTAGCATACGTTTCTTTCAGAGGCATCACATGAATTTGGTTGGTAGCGTGTTAACCGTGAGCGTTCCTCTCCTCTCAAACCGTCAACGAACAAGCAAGAGATAGTGCGTCAAATTTGCACAAGTCAATTTCAATGCCCAAAATTTGACTTTGATTCTTCGTCCTGCCGATTTTTTATATGGGAAGATCTAGATTTTTTCTGGGGAAAAGCTTCGTACTTGAGTAGTTCGCACCATGGAGCAGGTCGGGGTCATTGGAGCCTCGATTTAGCCGCGTTGGGTTGACTACGTACACGCATTGCATTGCAGAAGATTTCGTGTGAATTGGGGATTTTTGTAGGTAATATACACCTGCTCCATGGTGCATTCATACGATAGCTCTGGAAGAAATTATAGGGCATTCTCTTTACTTTTTTCAAACGAGCATACCATCTTCAAGAACTAACATTTCTCTTCTTCGTATAAAAAATATTGTAGCAAAACAAAAGAATTTATTCAAGACTTTATTAAGAGCCTTTAGTAAGTTACCTTCGTAAATTAAAAATGATCAAACTTAGTGATAATGGAAATATGTTTCGTTAAAATTTAAATCAACCTGTTTTCTTTTTAACCGGTCTAAATTAAATGAAAATTTGTAAAGTAAATGTAATGCATTTTTCTAGGTCGGGTTAAAAGAAAGCCCTTTAAAAACAGAATTAGGACTATGGGCTATTAATATTTGCATTTGAATTAAAACGAATCCTGACATTTTACGTTCCTTCTCAAATTTTTTGTGGTTGTGTTCAATATTCGAAATCAGAAAAACGGGAATATAGTTTCTCAAAGTGAGTCTTTGAATTGTAGGTACTGCACTGGTCACCTGGCCGCCCAAGTCCAGTTCTATTTCTCGTGGGGTACACGCTTCCGGGCGATGATGCAGCTCCCGTCCTTCCCGCGAAATCCCTGCAGGTGCACACGACGATTTTTTGTGCCCGCCACCCGCCGGAGGCCTGAGCAACGGCGCTTCGAAGAGGAACGTGAGTGCGCGGAATAATAAAATAACGCTCCCATGACTGGCGGAATCCACTTCAGCGCTCTAATTACGACTGCGAGCTCTCTTGCTAATTCGATTATAACGCGAGCCTTCATTAAAATGTACAACGCATGACACCATCTGGTGTTAAAAATTTCCAGAAAATAAATAAAACAGAGCACGGGAGCGCCCCGACCCGCACCGGGCGAGGCTGGGCCGCGGGGTGCTTTTCTGGCCGGAACTCCGTGAGCTGTTTTTGCCCAGTCCCTCCTTGGTCTAACTGAGTTAATTCCGTAAATAACAACGGCTGACACATAGCGGGGTAAACAACCCTCCAGGTCCCACAGGAAATAGAACCGCCACACACACGAGCACAGGGCGACCCTCGTGGGGGAAGAACGCCGGCAGAACAAAGGCCGTCACCAACCGTGTTCCACGCTGCCGGCGAGCGGAAGCGCGCTCCAATCAGTCGGCCTCGGCCGGAGCTTTCGACTTTCGTCCCCTGGCTCTATGTACACAGGGTGGCTGCGGGCACAGGGTGCTTCTGCGGAGGCGAACAAGACTTTCACTCACCGCACTCGCAGTTATTGGAAACGAGCCGGGCAGCCCGCAGCCCTCGCCTCGCCCCGCGCCCTAAGATCCAGCCCCGGCAGAAAATCGAAAGTAATCCGAGGAAAGAAGGCTGCTAGGACTCGGGACTTGGAGTCTTGCCAGCTCTACCCGGTCACGGTAGGAGCGCATCTTCTGGAGTCGTCCTATTTACAACCCTCCCCTGGGTTCTCGTCCCCACCCTCCGCCCGACGGGCTTTTAATGTGCATCAATCATTAATGGGGAAAGGGAAGAGGCTGCCGGGTCGGCTGCGGAGGGGCTGCGGTCGGGGTGAGGCACTGCTCCTGAAGGAGATTGGTTACAAGCGAGCGTATTTTGTCCTCTAACGAGATTTGCCATTGACGCATGGGGGTGGGGGTGATTATCTCTCCGATGAGCACTGGCCGAGAATATTCGAAAAATGCCGTAATTGGCAAAATTAACGGGGAATCGCATCGGTTGTTCGCTCGCATTGTGCGTCCCTCGTGAAGGGCTCGCTAATTTCTGATCTGCGGTCCGCTAGATGGGGGTGGTTTCGTTGGCTTCGTGAAGACACGCTGTAAAGATTGTTCGTTCGGCACTGCAAAAGCAGCCCTCTGCTGCTCAGTTTGTTTTTAGGTGTTCGTTGTTTCGTAAGGGTGGAGAATTGAAAACAACTCAAAATATTTCGGTAAGGTACGTATGCACCTACATCAATATACTTTACAGATGCATATGGGTATGTTTGTACACTTATGGACAAAAAAATAAATACAGTGTTGTGAAAAAAAGCAACCATTCCAGTACAAAAACTTAACATAGTTTTTCCTCATTTTATTTAGTGGAAAAAAACGAAGCTATTTTTCTCTTTTCATGAAACACTAGTTGGCTACGAAAAAAATTTACAATCTAATTTAATTAAAATAATTTAAAAAATAACGAATTTCGGTACATGTTAGTATGCAAAACTCAAGCAATCTTTTAGTTGCCTTCCTAGTACCTACTTTTTTTTTAATTAATTAATTAATTAATAACTTCAGCAAACCTTTGATACATAGACGCTATTAATTTCATAATAGTAGATTAAGTACGCTTTGCCATTATTTTTTTAATGTTTCCATTAGTTCCATTTTATTTCGGAAACGCTGAATTGAGATTTGCCGTTTAAGGATCCCCAAGAGATTTTCAATAGGTTTCAAATTTGGTGATTGAACCGGCAAATCAATAATCTTATCCCCCATCGAAGCGGGTACGGCGTATGGCAACATTTGCATGTTTAAAGTTTGTTTGCAAATAAAACGGTCCATTATTTTTTTTATTTAAAAAAAAAGGACCCGCATAGTTTGCTGAAAAACAGGTCCTGAAAAAACGATAATTTCAATAAATATTTTGAAATATGTTAGACTGTATTTTTTCCATTCCAAAATGCACTATTTCTTTGTTTTGTTAAATTGTTTTTCAAATTATCTTATCACAGTGTGAGTTGTGAAATTAGTTGAGTAGAGTTTCTGCAAGAAAAAGTGACCGCTAAATAATTTCATCTTAGTGTATTTATTTTTTTGTATAATATATACGATTCACACACTTATCACATCGTAATGTAATCGTAGCAAAATAGGGTGTTTAACATCATTAACATACCTATAAAATAACCACAAAATTATTACATCATGTGAGAAAGAGTAATTTTGGAGCAAAATAGAATAGGGCAGACTGAAGAAAGGTCTGAATTAAATTTCCGTTATTTAGAAATATACATTCTTATCTTAGACTAACCTTTCTAAGAGATGTTATTATACTTATTAATTATGTGTCTGAATAAAATATCCTTTAAATTTTGAGTTTTGTTACGGTTGTTTTTATTAGCTATAAGGATTATTTTCTAGCAAATTTTAATCGAATATCTCAATATTTTTTTATATACTTTTTGATACAAAATACTTAGTTTTTGGGGTGATTTCCTTACCCTACAGAAGAGTTTATTCACTAACAATACAATACAGCTTTGCATTTGATTATAGTAATCAGCGAGGTGGGTTGACGTGCGGCGGATAAAATCGCGACAGCTATAGCATCTAACAAATAAAAATAAATCGGCTAGGAATACCGCGTAAATTTGTCATTTAATCTTTGGGAGCATTACTAAAGTATCTAACTATAAAATCTAATTGTAAGTTTAATTTAAAAGACTAATTTTTTAACCCCTCCGTTTTAGAGTGTTTATCTTAACGGTGCGCCGAAGAAGTTACTTATAGGGAAAATTTAAATAAATATGTATATATGTATATATGAAAACAGAGAATTTGATTTCTACTTCCTATATTCTTGTGTAATAACGCGTTAAACTTGTTTATTATGTATGTAAGTTCTCTGGGTGTAAGCTTAATTTATATCCAATTATATCCCATCTTGAATGATTCCTTCTCAACAGTCTGGTATACACTTTACAATACATATTCAAATATTTCTGAATCAGCAAATTAATACAAAAAATTAGCGTCTTTTAAAGACGCCAATTTTTTATATGAAATAAATTTTAGGCTGCGATCATCTACATATATAATTTCATCAACCTATATTCCTACAATAAAATATTCAAATGCAAATACATATGTAGTATTAGTTTATTTATAAACTACAAAGGGGTTTTTCATCTATTTTTAGAAAAATCTCAAGCTTATTAAAATACATTTTCGTAGATTTATACGTATATAATCCTTGTTTATACTAAAACATTTTTTAGAATTGTTGATGTTGTTTTAAGGTGTAAAGATATGGTAAATCTATGTGCTATTCAAAGTTTCATAATTTGAAAAACAAGAGTTTTGAAACGGCTGTTTAAGAATCGTTTGACTGTAGTTTGCGCTTAAACTGACTCTAATGGTTCAAATAAACAAAGATATTTTAGCAAAGTATTTCACAGAACGTTGACTTTCACGAAAAACGTTCTGTTTGTCGATCTGTCTGTGTACGATGCCAGTAACAAGGTAAGGAGATTCAAAGAAATTGAAAAATCTGCCATTAGTTGCGCCAATTGATTCCATGGGACATTTGTTTCCCGTCTTTTCCCCCGAATGCCACGCGGTAGCGCCTCAGAGCTCCCCGACACGGCAAAACACCGAGACGAGAGCCCCATGCCCGGTTGCCGCGAATTTCACATTAAAGTGCTCAGTCGAACTTTAGTGGATGGACCCATCGCCCGTCGGCGTGAAATTGTACATCTGCGCGACTTCAGCGGGACCCGAGTTCCCATTCGTTCAGGCAGCGCTTCCTTCCCTCCTCCTCGGCCTTCTGCGGGAGATAGCCCCCGAGTGCCCCGCACCGAAATCACGGCAAACCGCCGGATCCGAAGAAACAAAACCCCCAGCTCGAGCAACAAATCTTCGCCCGGCAGTTGAACGTCTCAGCGTCGTTACCTCGGCATAAATCCTCAGGCAAGTCGCACCGGGACCAGGTAGCCGGGTGGAGGAGGAGCGCCGTGGCGCGGCGCGGGGCGCCGGCTAAAGGCACAGACAGCAGCACAAGACAAGAGCAAGGAGCAGCAAATCAACTCGAGAGCACGACTTCCTTCGGAAGCGAGGGATCGGGTAAATAAAGAAAACGGGACGCGGGGCGCGCTGCTTGGTGGGAACTCCGGGGCCCCCGTCCGAATCGGATTTAATTGAATGATGGCCCATCATCCGAGCGGCTCCCCTAGACGAGGGTCTCCTTAAGGACACAAATCCTCCCCTAACCCTGCGGTTGCGGCTTGTTGTTGTCGAACTCTTGGCAGTGGGTTGCGGGGCGATTGGTAAACGTTCTCTGGAGGCTCCATGCCACGAACTCTTTCCAGCAATATTTGGCTCCAATTCTCAGCAGAATACTCTACTTAACCTTAAGGGGTTGGGGCTAGTCAGAATTTTGAAAAATCGATTTTTTGCCTTTCCCCAAAATACAATATCCAAAAATATTCTGTTATAGTTTCAAGTTTTTCTAATGGATATAGTTTTAAAAATATCCTATAATAGTTGCAGGACTTTCCTACTATTGACGGCTGATAGTGAGCTTTAGATGCGTTTTTCTCAAAACAACATTTTCAAACACGGTGACCCCTATATTTGCAAAATTTTTCGAAGAATTTAAATGAAATTTATTCAATATTTAAAATAATTTATGCAATACTATATGTATTTATTTTATTTAAATAAAATCATGCATTCAAAAGAATATGACGTGTAGTTTATTTAAAAGCCCTCAAAAGCTATCACGTATTAATATGTATATGAATATTGTAAAGTTAATTTGATAGCCTATAATGATTCTTTAGTTTCCAAATCACTTTCAGGGCCACATACCACAATGTGAAACTATATTTATGTCAGCAATCAGAAAATGTGTTGAACAACCATATATTAAAAGAGCAAAATGTACTTATGTAAGTATTATTCCCCGTAATTTTTATTTGCTCTCAAAGTAAATGTCTGTGCTGTGCATCTACATTCTACATATATTTCAAATAATATATATATGTATATTATTTAGAGTTAAGAAAGGTACTAAAGCTTCTTAAATGTGTGTTGATATAAAAACGTTCAAATTTTTATTTGAGCTATATTTCAAGTTTCTATATGAGAATCCGGTATGTCTGTAATAGTTTTTCAAATACAGTTTTTTTTTATTCCTTTTTTTTCGAAAACAGGCGCTAAACAGATTTTCTGTTTAGCTGTTCCTGTTTCTGGTTGTTTTAATAAAACTTATAATGAGTAAAAAGTTCCGATATTTTATTAAGTAGGTACCTACTTTATTTTCTCAGAGCCTTCAATATTTGAGCCGCTCAGTGCACAAATCAATTACCTCCACCAGTCACCTAAAAATTGTAACATTAGGTACTGACGATCATTTTTTGCCTATTCTTTCTTATTAATTTTATATACGTTAGATGAAAACTACATCTGTATTTATAAATTCTACAATATCTATTTCAATTTATATATTAAGAAGTTAATTTTAACAAAAAAAGTACATTTTTTTATCGCACTTCTCAACTTTTTGTTTTATGGAGTTAATTGATTTGTGCAATGAATGGTTGTAAAATTTTTTTAATCTTAATTTTACATATTTAAGGTGCATACAAAGACGTTTGCTGTTGTGTTGTTAATATCTAATATTTTTCTTTTGTAAATATGGAGCTGGAGTGAGCAACTCGAAAAAAATAAATAAATCGACGGGCGTGATAACTGCACCTAGGATGATCCGAGATAAGAACAAATGAACACTTAAACTTAAGTATTGAACCAAAAGATTCGAAAAAAAATTGAAAATTAAGAAAGATGACGTAGCCTGCTTTGAAAAAAAATTGAATACTAACACATTGCCGCCCGCTAACGTAGAGCTTTTCTGTAAATACCTTATACCTTAATATATTTACTGATCCGCTTGAAATCAAAACTTATTTAGAAAAACAATGAATAATCAATAATAATAATCAATATAGAAATACAAAATATCGTTATCTCCGAAACAATCAATGAAACCAAAACGAGATTTCTCGTTTTCGGTCACCGTAGCAAATGTCAAATGAAAACGAGAAATCTCGTTCCTGAGATCAACGTGTTAAGAAAGTTGCGTACTTTGAAAAAAAATTGAAAATTAACAAAGTGTCATACCTACTTTGAAAAAATAGTAAAAATTGCCCGATAACGTTTATTTTTGTTTAAATATATATACATATAACAAAAGAAATAAAGAAAAAAAATTAAAAATCGGTTCAGATATTTTCCCGAAATCGACAATTTAAAAAAATATTGTTCTGAGCACCACTTATAGTTTTGAATCGCAACACATTACATATTAATCAGCTTTTGTATCATTGTGCCCCAACCAACCTACTTTAACCGAAAATATTAATTTAATAAAATTAAAGCAATATTTAATCAAACAAATTGAAGTTAATATAATATTGTAACAGATATGTACTTGCAAAATAATTTGATATGTCACAGTTAACACGAACTATATAAGAAAAATCAGATTTCATGTTTACTTATATAATTTATATGTATAATTAGTTGGTTTGATCTGTTGTTATTATTAAGTAAGGTTTAGATGTGGTCACAGCTATTCGAATAACTCCTATCCTACTCTTGCACGCTCTACGGACCCTCTACCCCAAACTTTGCGGGCTGCTGTCGAACGGACTGGGGGGTGGGGCTTGGGAGGCACTTGTTGGCCGGAGGGTAGCCGGCAGGGCAGGGATTACGGCACTGTGTAAACGCCGCAAAGCGTGCGAAATTGCGAGCTCCCCTCCGTGGGTTTGCCGAGCCGGGGCCGTGAATAGCCGGCCAACTTTTAATGAAATTGGTCTCCAAAGGGTTGTTGGCTCAGTTCCATTTTTTATTATCTTCATCGTCGCTTACCTCGGGGCCCTTCTACGAAGCGATTACTGTTCGAAGACCCACCTGAAGAAAGAAAAAAAATTATCGGCCGCAGCATCCGCACGGGGGCGTTTCCACCCCACTGCCCTCCGAAGCAATTCCCACAAGGACAGTGCTCCCAGGAAGAGATTAACTCCGAGATTACGAGCTGTCAAATTTTTATGAGGCACACAGCTGGGGGATGACACCCTCAAAGGGTCGTTAAGGAGCCAGGTGGGGACAACGGCGTTGAGCGATGCGCACGGCCGGCGTCTTACAATAATTAAGACGAGTTAAGCACCACTTACTTTAAGCAGCTTTTGTTGACGGGTCCCGAAGGGCGCGACGTAATTGAAATCAAATCGCAGCCACCCGCGCGGGAACACAATCTCCAGGCTAGCGAGAGTTTTCTTAAAAGTTTCAACCATCGACTTTAAAAAGCAAAGGGACGCTTTAAAAAGGACCGAGCGGCAGTCGGCGGAGTCGAGGAGCGGGGTGAAATAGCAGGTTTGACAACAAGCTCTCCCTTGCGTGCTGGCTCCAGGTCAGGTAACTGTAATTTAGATAATCGCCTGCAAACACTGGAACATGCACATCCTGCGGGGAACTTAACCATACCACCGAAAGTTGCCGGCCCCCGCATCCTCCGCCGAATTCTTGGGGCTTCCACCACGGCACTTGGACCGCAAAAAGATACAATCGCTCTCAAAGGATCCATTCGAGAAATAGTAACGGTAAATTGAATTTTCGAACCAAGGACAAGCTTCGGACACGAGGGAGATCACGGCTGAGGCGGCAGTCGATGCGGAAGAGGGAGCTAAACCTCAGAAATTGGAAAGAAAAATAAGCGAAAATCGAAGAATTGCACGCCGCGCCGGTAAGAACGTTTTCTTAAGAAAAATGGGCATGATTCCAAAGAAAGTACCTCAGAAAGCTGGCAAGAATTCATTTCACTAGATGTTTAATGCGTTAGGTTAAGTGCAGTGCATTTATTCCTTTCGCTCAAGAGTATTTAACTTGATTTTATAATTTAACTAATATTTTTTAACTTTGAATTAGCATTGTCCTTAACAGCTTGTTGAAACAATCATGCGAGCAATTAAACGACATTTAATTTTCAAAAGACTGTGACGTACTGATGTACAAAGAGACAACACATATGTACACATGTACTAACAAAGGGCAATATATATGTACTAACGTAAACGGATTCCGCACGCCTTAAATCCCTCTTTATATTCAGCATTTAGGTATTAATATTATTTTGCTTTATGATTTTCATAAAAAAACTTAGAGGTTAGAGCTTAAAATCAAATAATGCCAAGCAGCGTCTGATTTTTGTTTGTTTTAAGTATTTCATCCCATGGATTCTAGAATTTTGTAAATTTTACAGAAATTGTTAAAAACACACATATTCGAAGAAATCAACGAATAAATAACTGATGGCGGATTGCTATCAAAGTGTAAATATATGTAGGTATGTAGGTAAGTATAGTTCTTGAAAATATGAAGATTTTTGTTTAATTACACAATGTTTTGTATACTTTTTGTTAAAGGTATTAGCAATAATTATAAACAATTAGTACAAAAGACCCTTTTATTCCAAAAATGAATATTTTTTAAAAATTTTGTCATAACACCGTTTTAAGGGTCGTAGTTCGTGGCGTTCCATGCAAAACTCTAGAGCTCTTGTGTAAATTTTTTATTATTTTATTAATACATACTAAAACCTAAAGGTTTACTTATAAGGATCCAATTATTCAATTATTTTCAATTATTATTTATTTCTGGGTCATTTTTGTTGGTTGTTCAAATTTTCTAGAGTTGCTTTCATTTTTTCCCGTAGAGGAAGTTGGTGATCCGTTTGGAAAACTTAGTTAATTTTAATTTTCTCTTCAAACAATTTAGAAATAGAGGTAAGCCGGGAAATTCAACGGCTATATCAAGTCATACTTTTGGCCAGACACTTTCCGTAAACCCTCAGTCAGCAGTTTGCGAAAAACGAAACTTAATTTTCCTTTTGAGACAACCTTCCCTGGAGCGGCGGCAGGTTGTGCTCGCAGCGGTTCGCCAATGAGACGTGTATTTTCCGCCAAAGTAATTTCCAAGTTTTCGTCGCTGAAAAATCTCTTCCGCTGCGCTGCGACTGACGTAAATTTGTCGAAAACAAAAAGTTGCAGGACAGAACAGTGCTCGCGACAAAATATGCAAATGGCGTAAAGAAGCGTAATCCCCGGGCCCCGCAAAACAGCACAGGGCTAAGTCGTGAGCGGAGCGGAGTCCTGGCCGGGCAGTGGGTGGCCGTCGAGGGCGGAGGGTCTGCCTCCACGGGGTGCTAGAGTCGTTTATTGCTTCACTCTCGAGTGGACGACGAGCAAGTGAGGCGGTGTGCGGGAGGGGCGAGTGCTAGGGACATTAAAGCGGGCTGCCCTTCGGCTTCCACCGACTTTGGAGGGAAAGAAAAAAGGACGAAAACAAGCGGAGGGCTCCCAAGGAGCAAGACAGGGCCCAGGGAGCGGGGCCGGAAGGGCCGGCTCGGCCCGCCTGAGCGTGAGGCACCAGCCATTGCCCGACTGATTTATGAGCCACTCGGGCAGCTTTATTAATTTTTAATCTATAGCCGCGCTAATGAGGGCGGACTTCGGTGGCCCATTTGAATTTTATGACTTTCCGCATGAAACATAATTAGTAGGGCCCAAGCCAAGGAAAGTTTCTTCTGTTACAAATTGAGCCCTTCGGGTGGTTTTGCGGGAGTCGGCGGAGCTCCTCGCTAGAGCCCTGCTTGCATCCGAAGGGAGCACCGTCGTCTGCTCTTGGCAAATTCGTTAGCAAATGAGGCGACGTGCACTCCCGTCATCCGGTGCAGAGATTTAAATTACAAATTTGCGCGATGACTGAGTGTGCTGCATTAAAACAGGGCTCCGCTGACTCAGAGGTGCTCCGTCGTCACTGGGAGATTTTTTTTTTCTGGGACAGTTTTTCGCTTGGATGAGACCACCATTTTCAAGTTTATCAGATTTAATGACTCTGACTTGCTTTACTCGTTACAAATTTTCCCATCTAAAAAGCCCCACCCACTTTTACTTAAAAAAGAAACAAGTTCCGAATTATTCATCTCAACAGATGTATGGAAATTCGAAAAATCAGATTCATCCTATCAAAATGTATTTTATAACCAACTAGGAATGACAAACAACTTGCATTTGGCAAGAGAATTGCCATCTTTTACGGTTTCTACGATCTGATAATTGTGGATGGTAATTCCCAGTAATAACAGAGCTAATTTCAATTCGAAAAGCCCAAATGGATTTTTTTTTATTCAGATTCTAAACACTCGCATAAATTTCTGGGTATACATATAGCACCAAACATAAATTGTAGATTGTCAATTTTTAATGGTCCTTTCCAAGATTGTTAGGTATTCAAACCACCTTAAATATAAAACGAGGTTTATGAAGTTCAATCGATTCAAACCTTTAAAATTAGATTTATCAATTGCATTGCATCATGCGGAATAGCAAAATCATAAATATAAATCGTCTCACTGGTAGAAAAATCGAATCGTTGTTCGTAATACGGCCACTGAAATGCAATGTGCAGTGCTGAGTGCATTCGGTTCCCTAATCCCCACGGTATTGCATATGCAAATCCATCGGAGTGTTCAAATCAAACTTTAAGATCAAATGGGAACTTACATGCCTACTTGTGATTTTTGTTAAGATTTTTCTTAGTTGGGTACGCAACATTCGGTGTGAAATCTGAAAGAAAATGCATGAATATCTTAATTTTTTAGATATAGATACTTGGAAATTTTTTCAACGCATTAAATATACATATCTGTAAAACTGTTTTTATTTTCAACTTAAATTTAAAATCAAAGGCGGTTTACAAGTATATAGTCTTTTTAAACATGGTCAAATGTCGATTGAAGATGATCCACGCCCTGGACGGCCGATCGACGCCACCTGTTCAAATATCATCGAAAAAGTCGAAAAATTAGTATTAGAAGATGCTGGTCTGAAAAAGAAACAGTTACCTACATTAGTTGGTGCGTCAGATACCACAATTTTGAGAATTCTATACGATCATCTTGGCATAACTAAAGTCAGTGCAAGATGGGTGCCCAGAATGCTCGCGCTGCCGCAGAAGTGCCCGTTCACAATAGCAGAGTTGCGATGACTGCTCTACACAAACAAGAGTTCGAATCTTTAGTTCACTCATCCTATTATCAAGACTTGGTTCCTAGTGATTTTAAAGGGAAAAAATTCCAACAACAATGAAGTCAAAGAGGTTATTTTGGCGCATTTTGAAAGTAAAGACAAAAAAAATTCTTTTTGATGGTATTGACAAATAAATTTCTAGATCTGAAAATTCTATTGAGATAATGGGGAATTATATTTAAAAGGAATAATAATTTTGTATTTTTATTCTACATATTTCTATTTACAACCCCTCCATTTTGCGAATTTTTTGACTTCCCCTCGTATCTACCGTTAATTTTTTAGTCTGATAACTGCCAGTGATTTACCCAAGTTTCGCTTAAAAGTTAAAATCTTAGAAATTTATTTAATAGTTTGCATAGTTTTCGTTCCAACAGAAAAAACAACAGTCATTTGGGAGCTTACATACTTAAAGTCGTGTTGCTGTCCTTCTGCGCCAGATCCTCGGCCTCATAAAAAACCCAAGATTTTCCGGTGCCTGCCATCAATTAATCTTTAGAGCGGGGCAGAGCGGCGGCCATCCGCTGCCGGTCCGTGACGCAGCAGGAGCCCCGGAGGTGTCCAAAATTATTGCAATTGCGTTCCCAGCATGAAATAATGCCGGCACAATAAATTGAACGATAAATAAAGGGCCGAAAAAGCGTCACGTCAGCATCCCCCTCGTCCTAAATTGTATCACGTTTGCCGCTTTCTCCCGCGCCTCTGCTTGCGCTGTCGGGGACGGGGCGCGGCGCCCCGCAGCCCCGGGAGGCATACCGACGAGACGACACGGATCCACCGGCAAAGTGTCACGACGCCGGGTAATAGCCGGCACGTGGGTGAATCAATCACTCGAACTGCGCCTCAGCCCGTGTCTGAGCTGAGCCGTGTCCTTGAGAGGCGAGGGCCCCCGCCCACGCCCCGCGACCGCCCTTCTTGCGGGACATCTGGGCGAGGCAATGTTTTTCCGAAATTGAAATTTGCGGAGTCAAACGCTGCGATTGCTCGTGTTTGATCGGGATGATGCTGCGAATTGACGTGAAATACGGGCGCACGCAAGGCTGCTGAGGACCAAATTGAGGAGTAATTGCGGCAGGAAGGGGGAGATTGACAGATGAAGACGCGTCCGCCTGACGGGCCAAATAAATCTCAATCTCTTAACCTCAAAATCTAAATTTGAAGAAATTTGTATCTTATTTCTTGATCTCATTTTGTTAGTTTAATTTGCACAAATTCTTCAATTTTGCCTTTAACTTTTCTAAAGGGAAAGGTTACAAAAACCTAAAAGTATAAGGAACGGCTTCAAAATGTCCGAAACCCTAATAAGTAGGCACCTATTAAATAATTTATCATTTTGGAATTTGGTTTGCAATAATCCCCTCCCCGTTCTAAAAGATAAATTTAAAGGAATAGGTAAAACACAGAAGAGACATTTTTAAAAATATTTTGCCCCCTCTCCAATTACTAATCTATACAGGGTGTCCCACGCAACCTGTACCAGCGAAGATCTGTGGTTTGGGGGCACCACTACCTATCGATTAGACCCCATTTATGTACAAGTACAACTTTTATTTAAAGCACAATTTAGGTAAAAACTGAGATGGGTCCTCGGGCTTTAAAAAATAGTTGTATTTGCGAGTAAAATTTTACGTAAATACGTTATTTTACCTCGTTTTAGCTCACATTCATAATTATTCACCATTTGTGATCAAAATCTGAGCTATTAGAATTTTGGTGTTTAGTGTTTTTACAGACGAACACACATGCTAGCCATAATACTAACAAAGAAAATCTGAAAAAATCACTTCACAGAAAGTTATAGCTAAAACCATCCAAAATGTAAAAAACACTGAAAATAAAACAAAAAAAATCATAACTCGAAAGCTACAAAAAATCGCGGAACATAAATGGGGTCTAATCGATAGGTATTGGTGTCCCCAAACCACAGACCATCGCTGGTACAGGTTGCGTGGGACACCCTGTATATTAATACGTGAAGAGAAAACTTTGTTACCCCTTTTTAAGCATATTGCACGGACGGAGGTGTGTGAGATTTGGCATAGTTAAAGTTTATATAGAGAAGAAATGCAGAAAGCTAAAATTTATGTATAATATGTGTTACAAATACATTAAATTAAATTAAATAACATAAATTCATTATTTACGTTCATATTAACAGTGCCAATTTCAAACACATAGTAGGCTGTGTACAGTCGTATTTTTCGTAGTAACCCCAGTTGGTCGAATTTCCGCCAGAGGGCGACCAGTAGTATAAATTAAAACACCAAATTCGTTGCATATTTAATATAAAACTTTATTTCTCCATATAAAACGAAAACATTTCATTATAAATAATGTCAATAAAAGGTGTATATACAGGAAATAAAATGTAACAAAAATGACTTATCAAGCGAATTAGGTATACAATCGAGATACGTACGAGCGGTCACATAGTACATCCTCTAATCACTGGAAGATCGGAGGCGGATCTAAAATAACAACAAATTCAAGTATACTGAGAGCAAAGTTTACAACTCCACTTTTCGTGGGCCAACGTAGGTCCAAGCACTTACACACTAACGTATTTTAGCCGATCGGTCCTCTAAAAAACTTGATCGATATACTCTACATTTACGAATACAAAGGCGGTGTATGTTCAGAGGCAGTTTTCTTTCATTATTTTAACCTTCATCATCTCTCTTGTAGTCATTACATTCATAAATTAATTTAGGTCTAGTTCTTAAGTCTAAAACACATTTTAAATATCGTACAGATTACAACTAGCTAAGGTTTGTCTTGGATACAGGGAATCGTAAGATCACTGGCTACGAGGCGTTCTCTGTAATATCTAAAGCACTCCAAATGTATGTACACTTACGTAGAGCTCGCTCCTGTAAATTGTGTTTATGTATATCGTTTTACATACACACGAATCAAACAGTTTTGTTTTCTGAAAATATAGTTTACCACGTTTTTTTAAAGGTACATTACTTCCAAATAGCTTAAAAAATATTTCGGGTTTTGTCTTTTTGTTTCCCTGGATATTTTGCATAAGATTTCTTTCATTAAGAATTACTGATGTGCCCACATTCACTGGATTCTAATAATATTATATAGCAATATACATTAAAATCTATTTAAAATGTCAATTCATTTTGGGTTTAGTGTTTGCAAACGCGCTAATTGGTTTGTCGCTTCTTTTTCTTTAAAATCAATATTTCCTATTTTATGTCTCAACCTATAAGTGAAGCTTCAACAACAAATATAATTAAACTAATAAATATCGCTTTAAATTAATTTCATGCATTTAAACGATACTTGATGCGTTATTTAACTCGCAGGTCAGAATAAGCGCACCGAAGCGATTCAAGTCAATATGAATTTTCACAGAGATTTTTTTTTTTTTAAATATCTGAAGACATTTTCTTGCAACTAGAAATACAGCTTTTCGTAAATATCGTTATATTGCACAAAATTGTCAAGTAATGATTGTTTCTAAAATGCCTTTGAGCAAAAAATAAAAGGTAAAACGGATAAGAGATGTCATTTTGACTGAAAAGTGAAAACGTATATAAATTTGTAAAGAAACTACCATAATGGTTGTATAATTATTTAAGCTGATTTAGTTTTTCCAGAGAAAAGTAAATTTTAATTAAATAACTGTTGATAGAGGGCACTAATAAAAATAAAATCACTCGCATTTTAATTTTTAGTATCATCCAAGGTTCTGAATCTAAAAAGTTTAATATTTGGGTTCAGAACAAATTTAGTCTATTTCCCCATACAAAATGCTTTTACTTATATTAATAAGATACCTTCTATCGAAAAAAACAGCTCTGCATTCATATAAAAAATTGCAATAGCAAATACCGAAAACGGTACACAAATGAAAGCTCTCTATCAGCAAATGCATATTTAGGTGTAAGTCTCCCACGAAAGCTTTGTTAAAAATTCTGGCAGGGAAAGTGTTAAATGGAAAAACGTGCGTAGTGCGTCGAAGTCGCTTTCCTAAGACTTATGGCTGACATACAACTAACCCCTTCAGCTACAATGTTAAGCTACATTTGTGGTCGGTGATTCAGCCAAAAATGATAATCCCAAGTCAAGTTCGTGGTAAATCGTTGTGGCCAAAAATGATAACCACGAGTCTGGTTCGTGGCAAAAATGATAATTAAATACAAATGCGCTGTTAGAAATAAAATCGTAGGGGAAAGGGTTAATAGCTGAATAGCTGAATAGCATCTTGCAGACGCTAATAAAGGAATTCACCAACAAAAGCCCTCTAATGGGCCTAATCGAATCGCAAACACTAAACCTTCCCTGCGCTGCTCCAGACGATAAATCTAGCGCTCTAGCCTAGCACTTCTTCAACTTGGTCTTGCTGCTAGTCGTCGTGGTCGTTGTCGTTGTCGTTGTGGTGGAGCTCGTTTTTCCGCCAGACAAGTTCGCGAAGCTCTTCACCGTGATCAGGGGCTGCTGACTGGCGGCCTTCGAGGCGTTCGCGGCGGACACGCTCACCTGCTTCGAGTTGTTGTTCAGGGTGTACAGCGCCGGCGGTGGGGAGAGGACCGCAGCCGCGGCTTTGGGTTCCTCGAACTTCTGCTGTTGCGGGAGAGGTGGGCAGGGCTTTTTCTGGTCAGTTGATTTTTCGGGCGAGATCGGCTGGTTGTCCGGCAGTTTCAGTATTTCGATATAGTTGTTGACAGGACTCTTGTGTTTGGGGTTTGAGGAGTTGTTGACGTTGGCGTCTCCATCGTCGTTGGTTATGGTGATCGACAGCGACGACGGAATGTTGATGTTGCACGAGTTGAGGAGTGTTTGGACTTTCATCTGCTTCTCCGGTGGCTCCTGCGTTTTATCCCCAGATGCTGTTGGACTCCTGGTGAAGGAGTGAGCCCGTTTTGGGGTACTTTTTTCGCTAGCGATGCTCACAGGAGGAGTTGTTTTTCTGTTCTCATTTTCCGGGGAAGGTGATTTCTTATTGTTGGATGGAGTTGGAGGTGACTCCGGAGGTTTTTTGATTGGCGGAGCTGGAAACAGGTTGGACAAAAGCCCTAGAACGTTTTGTAAGTAGTTGGTGGCTGCGTTCGACGCTGTCTTCGTATACTTGTAAGTCGGCTGTGTGGGTATGTTGTAGTTCGGCATGTACTGAGGCGAATTCGGAGAATAAATTGGCGAATTTGGAGTGTATATTGGTGTTCGGCAGCCAAGAGGAACGTCCGGCATCCGCGCTTTGCTTGCGTTGAAGAGGGCATAGTTCAGGTAGTTGTTGGCGTTCTGGTTCTTCACTCCCGGCCGAACGCCAGCGACAGTAGAACTCTGCGACTGCATTGAGGTTTGTGTCATCGGCGACTTTTGACCACCAGGTGAAGCAACGCCCGACGGCCCATAGACCTTCACATCTCGTCCTCCGGTGGAGATTTGCTTGATTTCTGTTCCTGAGCCCTGAAGAAGCTTGTTTACATCAGTTGGAATGTTGGCGAAAGGATTTGGTCTAGGTGGTTTTGGAAGAATCGGTGGGTACCGTCTTGCAATCGGAGTGCGATTACCGGGGGCACTGGCAGTGATGGGAATTTTCGAAGCTACGCCCGGAGGGGGCGCCATTGGGTGTGGGGTCAAAGATCCTGGCGGAGCAGCTCTAGGAACACTTGTGACTTTCGCTTTGTTCACTTTCGGTGCTTTAGGGGTCTTAGCGGATTTCACCCCGTTTTTCTTAAAAACTTGAAACATCTTGAGCGGCGGTGGGGCAGGCATAAGTTTCTCGTCTTCCTGCTTTTTCTCCAGGTCGTTCGACGCGCCACCTATGGGGAACGGTGCCAGTTTGAATGATATAGATTGAGCCACTTCGGCGGTGCTTGGCGGTGGCTTCTTTTTCAAGTCGAGTGGATTTTGCAACTTCGGACTCTCTGTCTTCGCCTTCTTCGCCGCAGCCTTCGAGGGCTCCTTGGCTTTCCGCTTGACTGCTTGCATTTGCTTTGGCGGCTCTGGCGCAGGCATTGCAAATGTGGCCGCAGGTGAGATAGATGGAGCCACTGTGGTCATTGTCGCTGGTGTCGCCGTGGTTGTTGAAGAAGTAGAAACTGTTATTGCTACAACTGCCGACGCCATCGACAGGGGTGCTGAATGGCTATTGAGATTTGCAGAACAGAAATTTGATTTCGATCTGTCTGTTTTTTCGGGTGACGACACTGCTTTGATAGGTGTTAACGCAAAGGAGTTGAGAAACTCTGACTTTTTCTCCTCTTCATTTTTTTCATTTTCTTCCTTTTTTAGTGCTAGAGAAGACATAGGCGGTGGTGGGGAAGGAGTACATTTTTTCGCACTGGGTGCGATTCGCTCAGCTTTAAGTGTGATTGGCGGCACAACGCCTTTGCTCACTTCCGTGGGAGGAGACGTTTTAATTTCAAATCTTTGATGCCTAGTGTCGCAACCAGGCGAGTTCTTAGGACTTCCTGCCTTGTCCTCTTTTTCCCTCTTCATTTTCAGTTTCCACTCCTTATCTGGTTTGACGGATTTTACCACCTCTTTTCTGTTGCTTTCCGGCCCAGAAACATTTATAATCGTGACGCTGTTCTGCTTCGACAAATCTATTTTCAGTTTGATATTTTCCACCTTGCGCTCTTCGTGCTCCGGAGGACTTGACTTTTGTTGGTTCGTGTGGTGATGATGATGGTGGTGGCTATGCTTCGGTGTCTTCCCACTTTTTGAAGACTTCCCGGAGGACGAGGAAGTGGATGAGGATGAGTCGCTTTTCGGTGACTCTGATTTCGCATGCTTTTTTCCAACCAGAGAAATCTTAAGTTTCTCTGTCTTAGGCTCCAGCCCTGCAACTATTGCGCCCTTGTCTTGGGATGCAGGCTCCTTAGTCTTCGGCGAGCTTTCCGGTGTTGCAATGCGGAGCTCGGGAGTTTTAGACTTTCGTAGATCTTCCGTTGAAGGAGATTGTCGAGGCTGAAGCGATGTTATCGTGGGCAATTGCAATTGCACAGATGACTTCACAGCGGATTGCCCCGAATTTATCATAGGTGGTTCCGACCGCACCGGGGATTCCTCCTTTTGGGGCTGTAATGATGGAGCAGTCGACGGCAATTTCGAAGTTTCTTGTTTCGGATTGGTCCAGGCCTTCTGAGGGCAATCTTTCGTATTGTTCCCAATTTCTTTTGATTTACAATCTTCAATAATGTCGTCTTTGCCTTCTTCTTTAACATTTATCACACTTGCGCTTACATTTTTGTCCCCCCCTGTCAAATCATTTTCAAGCTTCGTTTTATTAGCGGCTACCTTCCACCCTTCAGTCTCCTTGCCAACATCCTTTTCCGAATCTTTACCACAGCAACTTATTTCTAATTTCTCAGTTCCCTTCTCCTCGGGCTTTCTTGCACCGAGGGGCAGCACCTCGGGCAGAGATTTGTGGGTCCTCCTCGCATACTTCTCGTTTTCCTTCACCCTGAAGAAGAATCGCATGGGCGCGTCTCTTTTCCACGTGTAGATGTACGCCACGTCCATGAGGGTGTAGTGGTCCATTAGGACGATTGTTTTCACTTTGTACATTATCTCAATGATAAAGCGGTGGGGCTCGATTCCAAATTTCAAAGCGATAAACTTTTTGAGGTGAGCCACCGTAAATATTGCGGGACACTGGAGATACTTGGGGGTTCGCAATCCAAACGCGTCCTCCTCGGGGATTTGCCTAATGGAAAGTGAAAAGATGTTTTTTTGTTAGTCGAAAGCCTTTCAAGTTTTCAGTGACTTGTGTGTTTAGCAATTAAAATAAAACTTAAAAACATTGCCACTTGATATTTGCAAACAATAAATAAAGTCTGAAGTTTTGGCGCAAATTGAATTTTAGACTCCCTCACAGAATTTCATGAAACCTTGTAGGAATGTTAAGCCATGATTGTACAAATTGCGATGGAAAAGTTTAATTGTTCGAAGCTTCTTTTCGAAGAAATTAATTATCTCGAGAATTACTTTGACCCCAAATGAAAGTGTTTACAATGTTTCTACCCATGAATTCAATCTATTCCGAAATTCAGAATCAAAATATGTATTAATCAAACTTACTCAATGTCTGCATATTCCAAAGACAGGGACAATTTCTCAGAGGGTCCGAAGATTAGGTGTTCTGTGTCTTCGCCTCGCTGCTCTGGAGTAGCCAGCGCTGCTTCCTCCGGACGGTCCCTGTAGAACGCCCTTTTTCTCATTAGCTCCTTTTCGTAAAGGCCTGGAACTAACTTGTAGACTATCGCTTGAAGTGTTGTATCTGACCTAGAAAAGAAAAAAGGAGAAACATTTGTGAGAATTGTGTTTACAGTTAATTTTTTAATTGTACATAAACGAACAAAAAGTAAATTTCTCAAATATTATTAAAATTACTAACACTTAAATTAAAGTTAAATGTTCTACGCAAAATGTGTTCTTGCTCTTTGTGAAACATATTGTTACAAGATTTTCCTTGCTTACACTTCACACTTCGGATTTTAACAGCGCGGATATAAGGACTGGCAATCGGGAGGTCTCCGCGGACGAGCAACATTCTTAAAAACATCGCGTTAAGTGTGAAGTGTAGGCGGGGGCGAGTCGTGCCGTTTGCCAGCCAGCCGCTCGGCTGGCAAATTGTTAACAATATGAACTGTTAAATATTTAATCAGTTGATTGTTGCAAGTGTACAGTACAGTGAATATAAAGTTGACAATAATAATAACGTATACTGAAAGGTATTTTTTTGTAAAAGTAGTTTATTATTAGAAATCTAAATAATAAACAAAACATTCCTACACCTAAAAGACGCCCTCCACAAATTTTTCATTCACCTTTACTCTTGACTGCAACGGTGCAATTTGTTCCACACATTGGGTATTTTAAAGTAAACTGAAAATGTTAGAAAACGACACTTTTAAAAATTAAAGTAATTTTAAGTGTTGAGGTTTAATTAAGTTTTAGTTTTTAACGCTAGGCGGCTAATGTTCTCCGTTTAAATGATTACACATTATTTACTTCTTTTATGTCATTTTAATAAGTAAAAAAAAAAAAATGTGGAGTTCATCGAATCAACGAATGGTTAGCTTATTAAGAACAGTTTTGGACGCTAGTGATATAGGGTTATAGACTCACTGAGTTTTACGCAGGAATATTGCACACCGTTCAAGGAAAAATGAAAAGTGAAAAACGAGCAGATATTAAGTTACATATGTATATTGCTTTAATTGAGGCGGATTTTCGTCAGTCAACACTCAAATTATTACAAATTCGTTCCCCTTACTATTTCCCTTTTTTCAAGGTTTCAACATCCAATCAAAATTTGCGTATATTAACGCGGAGTATATCGTTCGTTTCCCAACGGTATCGCGAGGTATCTCCAACGTCATCCATCTCACCGCTCCCCGTCGTTCACAACCGCCGTGATACGAGGCGTCTGGCCCAACTCCCATTCATTTTGCGAGGAATAATTTATGAGCGAAATACTTAAAATACCAAAAATTCTTGAATTACACAATTACTTTGGGTTCCCGTACTCGACCCCGCCGGCGCGTCCTCCCGCCCAGAAGCGCTGAAGTGAGGTTAGCAGTGAATGGCACGGCATTCAGAACGAACCCCTTCAAGTTCCAATTGCTTCCACTCTCCGCGTGCTTTGCCCACATCACAATGGCCCGACCGATCCATGTGTTGGACGTCACCGCGACAGCAAGCAGGCACCAACACGAGCACGGCTCGGGCTGCTGCTGCTGCGGGTTTCTGATGAGTGCTGGCTGCACCCAAGCCGCAGCTTCGCGGCCCGAAATGATAAAAATACTCGCAAAGCGTGAAAAACATGGGCTCGCAGCTCGGAGCAGATCCGCTCCACACACAACCCAGGAAAATGTGTATTTTGTCATGGCACGGCCCGACAGCTATCGCACAGCTGTTTCCCGGGGTTGCCACATCTGTGCGACCTGCCGGGAGCATAATGTTATATATTATGAGCCAGGCTCAGGCATCACTATGCGATCGGTTTTTCCTCGTCGATTGTAAATAGAGCGCCGTGAGGTTGTGTGCGTCGATGGTTTGCAGTTGTGTGCGTGTTCGATTCGCTGAATATGGAAAAGGAGCACGCATGTGTCGTCATTAATGTAATTGAAATTGGAGATGGGGCTTTCTCTTTCGCTCCTCCACTGCTGAGTGAGACAGCAATGTTCATTACGATTTGGTGAAGTGCTGTAAAGGCATAAATAATGCGCATAGCGTGAGCGTTCCACGTAATTTTCTGCCCCGTGCTTCTCTTGCCTTTCCAACTCGTCGTTGGGAAAACTTCCACTGAACTGCCGAGTGCGCCCGGACAGGAGTAAAGTGAGTGTGCAGCGGGCAGCCTCTCTAAGCTTCTTTGCAGGCAACCGAGGGCGAGAACGTTCGATTCAAAAACGTGCCGGAATTCGATTTATGCGCGGCTGGTGCGTTATCAGACGATAGCGGACGCATTCTCCGTTGGGAGTGCTCTGCGTATTTGCTGCCAGGTCCTCTAGTCTAGTCCTTTGTTTACCTATAGGCTGCTGAGGCGAAGGGGAAATATCCAGAACCCGTCCTCGTTACTGCTCGAAAATTTACGAGAAAAGTTTATCAGGAAAGTTGGTCTGCCATTGTTCCGGGGAGTTCACAAGTCAGCCCGGCGGGCAGCCTGTTGTTTTCATTTTCCGTGAATGAGCCAAGAGGTGCACACAAATTTTCACGTTGTTTTACCGTCGTTTGTACATAATTTAGAGGTGAGCAGCCGCCAGCCTTCTCACCTGCACGCTGCACGGCACATAAGAAAAGGAAGTGGCGCAGAAGAGAGACATAACCCAACAAAGCACACCTCGGCCTGGCAGCCCTATTTACTCCCGTGGTATATGAGGGACTCCGGGTCCGGGCCCGAGTTCAGGGTTCACTCGTTTTCCCCCTCGCTTTTTGCCGCTGTTTTGTTTTCGCCGAGTGCTTGGGAATTTCTGATCGTCTTCGGCGATAAGACGAGTTCCCCTGGTGGATGGAGGTCTTGTTTTTTTCTCCCATTTTCGCCTGTGTGCTCAACGGATGTGTTTATTATGTTAATTTCGCCTCGTTTTCCTCCAGATAAACATCTCGCACCGACGAGCGCATCTCGGAACAGCATCGGCAACCGCTCGCCGTCCGCCGACCGTCTTGCACTTTCGCCAGTGCTTTTCTGGAACGCCCGGGAGATGCACATCGCCTCTCTGGTGCCCTGTCCTGGAACAAGAGGCACCACACTCACCAGTCACCGGTCCGCCTCCCGTCGTCTCCCCCGTTCTTGGGCAAAGAACGCAGCTCCCCGACCCCTTTTCACAGGAACTTGACTGATTTCTTTCCATTTCTTTGCATTTTCTTCGAATCTCGCGCGTCACATCGCAATGGCTAGCAGTCGTCTCGGGAGTTCATTGAAATTCAATTAAGTAATCTCTGCCTGTAAATAAGTGCCAGACGAATTTTTTATTGAATTACTTTGGCTGCTCGATGCGGGGTGGGGTTCCGAAGCGACTTTTTCTGTCCAGCGTACCTACTTTGGGGTAAATTCATTTAGAGCTAGAGAACGAAAATTGAGGTCCTTTTGCGATCCGTCGTGCGTAGCGTTGCATATTATGTCAATGAAGCCATCGCGAAATAGTCCGCTATAATTTGTTTTCGCAATCGCTTTCAAGTAGGAACTTTATTTTTAATCGATTCGAAGTTGTCACAGCGCGGTAAGACGAAATTACTTCAACAGCTATAGAATTTTTCATTAAATTTTCGTAAAATTAAGGAAGTAAATACATACATCTTTATTGATGTCGTAATTAAGCTGCTTAGAAGCTACGATAAACATGATATTATATCTTTTGCCAAACTAATTATTAAAACATTACGAAGAATAAGCTTCACTTCTGCGGACGGTCTCGAGATCCACGTAATTCAAAAACACAATATTTTTGTATAAACCAAAATTGCATATTTTGCAGTATTTTGGAGTTAACTTTCCTCTAGTAAAAAATGTACATATACCATATGATTGATTTTATTTTTATTACAACTTGTGACTACACAACATGATAACAATTAACCCCACAACGAGGCAAGTATATACATAGTGCCTTTCGGATTTTTTGTGTGTAAACTTTTAAGCAAAGATCTATAAAAGTCCTCTGCCATCATAAAGCAATTATGACTGTAGTACATCAGTCAAAATATACACTACTTATTTATTTATTTATTTATTTATTCACCAATTCATGCGATAGTAATACAGATACGAGTCCAATTACATTCTACCGTAGGGATTACATTTAATACAATAATTCATATGAAAAGAAAAAGCAGAACGGAAAAATTCAATATAAAATAGTTAAAAACTTAATAATTAACGGGAAAGAAGACAAAAAAGGTAAAGAAGGGTAAAAAAATGGCAAAAAAGTAATGAAAAAATTAAGAGTGAGTACTGATAGGGAAAAAAATGACTTTTAAAAGCATGAATTAATCAGAGGAATTGATAGTCCATCAAACAAAGTCAAACAATTCGTTGCGCAGAGTGTGCCTAAAATGGTAGAGGCTATGATAGTGGAAAAGATCAATTGAGTTAAATTGTTCATTGTGGATTACTAAATATCTTTCCTAATCATTTGTTACAGTTTCCAGTATTTCTAGCCGGTCGCCTTCTAATTTGATACCAGTTAGACAAAACTTCAAAATTCGAATAAAATGATTGTACATCTTACCCATAATGCATAGCTACATATTACATCCACATGGGCATGATCTTGTTTTTCAAATAGTTAACACAATTTGCATGCTTATACGCACTTGATCAGTATTTTTATTTACCAAGCGACTGTTGCTCTATTCGAAAGATAGTGCTGAAATGTAGCATGTAAGAAAAAAGTTGTATTCTTAGCCGTAAGCGGCTTTTGGCGGAGCAAACGTCACCACTCCTCAGTCTGGGAGCTAAGAAATCAATCAATAGCCAAAAGGTGCACTGCTTGGCGCGCTGCAGCAGCGAGATCATTTGTCATGCTCCAAATGACCGCCGGCCGACAAAGCCCACATGCCTCCACTTTCAGCTTTCGCCGAAACCCTCCCGTGCGCTCCCTGCGCCGACCTAAGAACGAACACACTGCAGTCGCGTCGCGCGATTGTGATGAATTTCTCAGACCAAAAACGGTTATGCCGCTAACGGGGAACAAAGAAAAGAAAAAGGAAGTTGAAGGCGCTTTGACAAAAAAATTTTTATATCTCGACGCCCACCTTGGTTTCCCCCGTGAATAGGCTTTGAAATGCACATTCGTTTCAGCTGCGCGCGCATTGGATTAGAAGTGGAATGTTCCCGGACTGTCTCGACTGAGAAACGCACTTAAATACTTACCTGCGCCGCTGGTGTCTGGCTTGCTCGCAGATCAGCGCTTTTTCATTTCAAAGTTGTTTTAAGCACGCGTGGCAGGTTTGACTCGGCGGGCGCTGAAACTCGACCTTCGCCAGATTGACTGGTATAACATCGCCGTAAATTCAGTTATTTTTCATTGAGAAAGTTTGCGCACTGCGATAAAATAAACGCCGCCTTCTCCCTCAGGTGGGATTTAACATATGATGTCGTCGTTGTTCATTTACAAATGAAGACTTCTCTTGGCTAATCTGATAAGCTATAACGCAAGAAGCAATTTCTCCAAATATGTATCATATTACGTTTTAGGGACTTTTATATTTTTTACTCTGTTTTTAGAGCGATTTTTTACAGAGCTTGCAATATACATAAATTGAACCAATTTATGCGCCTAGTGAATGAAAATATAAAAACTTTTATCTGATTCACCTAAAACGATATAAATATTTATTAAAAATCCGTGTAAGGTAGGTACATGTACATTTTGCTGAAAATGAGTCAAAGCATATTCCTATTGTTTCTAACTTTTCGCCGAAACTGCTAAAATTACGAGAAGAAAAGGCTTCAAGTTCACGCAAAAAAAAAAAAAAACCGAATATTATTTATAAAAAATAGCATTTGAAGTATGTATATACAAGAAATAACTAAATCCATTTATATCTTTTATTTATCAATCGTCAGATGAATTTAATCATCAGATAAAATTGTCCCAATAATCAACTTGGCTTAAATTATCCCTAATGCGGCAGATAAGACTAGTATTCGTCAGTTAGCAAAACTAACTAATCTTTTATTGATTTTCAGCGTAATAATTGAATTAGTTGTTATATGTAATTTAAAGTAGTGAAATCAACTAAAATAGTTGAGAAACTTAACTAATTTTGAAAATGTTTTTCCGACTGTTTTAGTTCTTTCAACTAATTTAATTAGTAGGCTAAAAAAGTAGTTAGTTTTTCTAACCTTTCTTTTTCATTGTAGAGTGGCAAATAATTTTTCTTCACAGCCAAATTGATTTTTTGTCTAAGGAATATAAAGTTATCAGTCTATTGAAAAATTGGCCCCTAATTCCATAACTCATGCGGTTTAATGTATAGCCCATCCCATCCCAGCTGAAGTCTGGGTCTAGATTATTCTTTAATGAAGACTACGAAAGATTGATTCTGCTGTGCATTTCGTTTTAGTCTTTAAAGTTCTCTTGAAGATAATTATAGCTATTATTTATATGCAAAATTCATCAGTCTGACACAAATTGGGTTTCTTCATCTCAAAAGCATAAAAACAATTACACCGACTACACAACAGCTCTCCAGTGGCGAATGAATTAAAAGCAATATGTATATTTATAGTTTTATTAGAATAAAAAAATGGCCAATTTTATTCATTTTTACAAACTTTTATTTAGTTTCATCTGTCCCGGTGTCTGTAATGGAATCTAGCAAGTTAAATTTGACCAACATCCCGGTTTCCGATTGAGCTGAAATTTTGCATGCATATGTATATCGCGTGACAATGCAATATTATGATGATATGGAGCATCAAAAGCTTGTTTTTAAAAAAGTTTCTTTTTGCATATTGCTTGTTTAAATGTCATGTCTCAAAACACCTGGGCAATGATGTAAAAACAATTAAAAAGACATCCTCTAAAATGCTTAGAAGATTTCATGTCATAAAGGTTTGAACATGTTAAGATGACGCGAAGGTGAAATTTGAGGTCGGAGGGATTAAATCATTTCGCTTCATGAATATAAGATACAATTTTCAAAGAACAGTTCTTTGTCCGTAATAGCTTACTAAAACGTATTCCAAAAATGTTTTAATATAGATGCAAAACAAAACTCTTTGGGATGAGCCTTAAAACGTATTTTCCATTTCAGACGGATCTTATCCTTTCCTGCTAAGTTGCAGCGTTTTCAGTCTTTTTTTAAGGCATTAAGCGATTTTAAAGCTCGGGAGCTTCGCCGTCGCACAACTCTTCCAAATATTCGCCGCCTTCAGGACAACATCTTGTTTACCTTCTTGATGGCGGAGCCATCCCCCGCAGGGAATAAGTATTTCGCCTGGTTCCGACCAGAGAAGACCAAGAGAGCCGCAGGCCCCAATAAAGATTTGTTTTCCCTTGTCAGAAGACATAACGGCACTATCGAAAGACGCTAGGCCCTCATTGTACCGTTCCCTTCGGCCAAGAAAAAAGGGCTGGTTGCGACGGTGTGCGCTCTTCGCAGGCGAAAGAAATTAAGGCAGCAGGATCTATTATAAATAGACACCGCCAGTGGCATAAGAGTCCTAACTGAAAATTTATGAAAACGCTTCGATGTGTGAGAGTTGGCATCTTTCCCGCTTTTTCGCGTAGGCCCCGTTTTTGCCGAATCCTCAAAAAGAATTGCTTCGACTTATCCACGTACACCACCGACTCCGCATCTTGGTGAGTTGTGAATTGTTCTTCTTCTAGTTTCAGGTTCCACATAAGGAGTTGTTGACCCGAATGGGTCCGCACTTCTCCGACCGGAGGGAAGGGGTGCAAATGGCAAATGTGCCCGAATTATCTCCTCGAGGATCGCATTTCTGCCGAGTGCACACGTACGCGATGGGGCCGTCAACGCCTTCCCTTTGATGCTCGGAAGTGTGTCATAGGGATCCAGTCGAATGTGAAAATGATAATGACGTGAGTGGGAGATAATTTTTTTCGACTTTTCTTCGTCGCTTGGGTGGAAGCTGTCACCCCAGTTCGAGCTCCGCCAGAGGACTTCACCCTTCCCCGCGAGGGAAGATGTTTTCCTCTAACCAGACGGATTTCACTTCAGGAGGACTGTGTGCGCTAGTATACCGTTATTGCACATGTGTCGGGAGTCGGGACTCAGGCGTGGTGCACGTGTATTGCCAGCCTGCGTCAGTCAACGTCCTAAGTAGGGATAACATTTCTTATGCCCTTGGGAGTCCTGGGCTGGGGACAAGGTGTGCTGGAACGCTGAGCCCGGTTCTGTAATTTGCATGGAAAAAGGAGACAGAAGGAGTCCTGATTAACATAAAGCTCAAGCGGATGTTGTCGAGGCGGCCAGTTTCTGCTGTCCGGAAAAATGTTTTAAGCACTCAGACAGGATAACTGGAGCCGGGGGTATCCTTTCAAGCCCCACCAGTGTCCTTTCACTAAAGGAAATTGGTCAGATCGTCACTGCCGTGAGCAAGGGAGATGAATTTTGCGAGCTAATCTCAACAAAGAACGGGTTCGAAGCAGCCGCGGTGTCAATTAGGACCGGCGTTAAGTTTTAAAGGTGCCTTCACAATTGCGAGGGGTGCGGAAGTGCGGTGCCGACGCACGAATTGAAAATTACTGCTCAAACTCAGACCCCCTCAGACCGAGGAAGTTGATAAAGGAGCGAAATTTTGCTGAATCCTGCTTTAATGGAGTTGTGTCGTCTTTTAATGGACTGATGCTCTTTAATCGGAAGAAATCGTAGTTAAAAGGGAACGGCAATGACTACCAAGTGCAATTATATAATATCACGTCATAATGAAATGTGAAATTATCTACATATGTACATACCTATATAGTTACATATAATAATATGTAACGCATATCGTATTCATTACACTGAGAGAAAAACTTTAATAACTTTAACTAATTTATGTAGTTATAATTGCTATTTCCTAAAAAAATTGATATATAGTTATATAGTAATATCAATTAACATTTGAGTTAAATTTAACTAACAATTTTTACGATTTACTATTTTTATAAGCTCGACTATTTAGAATAGACATATTTACAATTTCTAGAATTGTCAAGTCAACTTTTTTTAAATAACAAATTTTAATTTGGCCAAAAAAAATTGTTAAAATACCGTGCCATAAAAATTTGTAAATTTTTAACAATTTCGTTGGTCAAATTAATTATTAAAAATAGTCAATCCCAAAGCCACACATCGTTTTATTATTATTTATTGAATTATATTATATTATTATTTATTGAATTGCTCAAAACCCATTAGCGTGTGGTGGCTCGAGGGTAGAGCTATGCGCGAATTCCAACGTTTAGGAACATGATTCTTTCTATCTAGACGTAGATTCTACAGCAAATATTAGGTTACTTTAACAACAAAATGAAAGTTTTTTTTATAAAGTTAGTTTAGTTGACCATGAAATCAGAAAACAATTTCCACCGAAAAACATTTCTAGCCGTGAATTTATTCCTTGTGTTTGATCTTGAACCCCCTCCATTGATCAGCGGATTCAATTATAATGGATGACTGAACAGAATTTGTTGTCTTGTTCTTCCAAGATCTCTTAATTGGCTCATTAAATAAGCCAACTATCTGCGTTTTCTAGAGGGAAAATGTTGTCATTAACTTCGCAACCCTTCGACTCTTCTGCAGTGAAATCGCTCTTAACACTGTCCTCCTCAAGCAGCATCCGCATAATCAATCAAGAGTCCACAGGTACTTGCGAACTCCCTCTCCCTCCGTCTCATCTAGTCCGTTGGAAATGACGTCTTAATAAGCAGATACGAGTGGAAAGATGCTATCAACACTCCATCCAGACGAAGAGCGCTGCTCAATCGGAAGAAACCTGTCGCCCTCGTGTCCATTAAAATAACATAAAAAGCACGAAAAGACGGCGAATGCCTTTTTCATACTGCAGCCACCAGCAAAGCCGCTCCGGTGCTCCTCGTTTGGGTGCCACCGCTGTCGGTGATGGTGCTGCTTCTGCCGGTGGTAGTGGCGTAGCGGCGCGGCGGTTTGACCAAAGCAAGCAAAACGCCGCGGCTGAAGACGTCGAACAAGTGAACACATATTCGGAACGAAGAGAAACCCACCAGGTCGCGGGGAGAAGGTGTCAGGCCGACGGACGGAGGTTGAATTTCAACCAATTGAGTGAACTGCCGGGGGACAGCCACAGTTGCCAGCCCACTTCGCCTCCACGACTTGGCCCCGTGATAGCTTCGCCGCTCTCTTGGCCAGCGGAGCAATCGCTCTGCAGGAGGGAAGTCTTAGGGCTCAGAACAGCACTTGGGGTCATAAGACCCGACTGGCACAAGTCATATGGATTTCCAGCTACTCCGCAGATCGCATTTTATTGGCGTGTCCAAGAAAGATCGTTCAAAGTTTTAAAAAAATATGCAGCTTTTTACGAAATCAGCAAGCATAATGCATACACGGAATAAAAGCTCAAATCAAAGTCAAGACCTGCCTAATATTGCGAAAGTTGTGCTACTGTCAATTTAGACGCTGACAATTGTTTGCTTTGAGTTAAAAAAAAGTTAGGTAGGTACCTAGACTAAATATTTATATATTCTTCAAAAAAGTAAATTTTGCATTGACAAGCGCCTGAGAAAATATTTCCGTGATTCTGTACCAAAAACGGTCTACAAATGAAACAATGAAAGGTCTCTTCCATCAAATGCGGTTTAAGTTAGGTAGAATATTCCTTTATTTTAGGTAGAATATTACTTCATTTTTTTAAATAAACAAAAACCCATTAATTTTGTTACTATTTCTACAAAAATAGCTTTAACAAAAAAGTAGAAATTCTGAAAATATATTTTTGGGTTTCTAATTCCGTCCCGGGGACGATATTGAGATAACAATAATCAGTACGTGAACTTAAGTTATATATACTCTTAATAATATTATATAAAATTTATACTTAGCAATTATATTATAATATCTAATAAAACCTTTGGTAAAAATTTCAGTCCTTTGTCACTCATTGGTACGGTATAAATAGGTATAATTCTAATGTTTCAGACAATTCGTACAGATAAAATTCGGACCTGGAAGTTCAAAGTATCCAAAGAATGGAAAAATATACAAAATAACGTATTAAATAAATATATAAAACAGTTCTAAACGAAACGATATTAGGTCCACGTTAGGGGACGATATTAAGAACTTGCTATTTGTTTTAACATACCTACATATATTTAACAAAGAAAGAACACATGTTGTAATGTAACGTTTTTTCTATCGTTTCACACCAGAGGTTACATACATTTATTTTGACAGAACTTTTGCTTCAGTAAGTTAAGGATATCAATATCTAATCGAATCCGAGAACATTTTATTCAAAACTTCATCTTGAACACTTTTTTCGTTTTTTAAATATCTTAACACAGGATCGAAGTTTCACCGCCAAACTTTTGCAATGGCCGACTGACTTAACTAACTTTCGATTCGACGCATAAAAACTAGATGGCGTAGAAAAAAAAAAATCTACATATGGGGACGAAATTAAGTTCGGGGACGAAATTTGGTGACTCTACCAAAGTCATTATTGAAATTCATTAATGAGAAACAAAAGAAAAGCTTTATTTAGGCAATTTGTTTTATTTTTTATTCTCTCAGCTGGCATTACATTCATTCGATTGGACTTTAAAATTGAACTGAGGTATTTTTTCCTATTTCTGGACACAAAAACATTTGAAAATGCACGTGAGGGAAAAGTGCTCACCTTACCTTACTGAAGGCAAAACATTGGAGTCAGCCCTTTGATGCTGGCGTTTCTGACACTTATCAAAGGGCATTTGTAGTGTTACAGTAGTTTGCATCGGTTAATTTGCTTGCTGTTCCAATTAAAACGCTTTAATTAGCCGGCTCAAAAGGACAGAAAATGAGCTAGAATGGAACACAACCAACAACCAGCCGCACCACCCAACGGACTGTGGTGATTTTGCGACTGGATTTGACTCTGCTCCCAGCTCCCCTGGGCGAGTGGTGCTTTAAGTCTTTAAGTCCGACCGAAAGCTCCACCAAACGCCCCGAGAGCGGCGATCACACACCTTCGCACCTCATCAAACCCGAAACTCGATTGAGTGAGAAGCGAACGTCGCGTCGGCACTCGCCGCTTTCCAGGTGGCGCAGCACTGCCACCCGGCAACCTTCCGGCGCGGCGGCGGCGACGGCGGAGCCAAACGGCTGATATAATCGAGAACCGCTTAAACGGCTTTGCGGCGAAGATGACTGCACCCACACCCGCCCGACTCATGAAGCCTCGATTCACCCTCATCTCGCATTATCGGACCCTCACATTCCGGCCTCCGCTCCATCGGAGGGCAAGGCGTTAACGTGCCAAAAATCAAATCAAGCGAAATTTGTTTTCCCATTTTGCACCTCCAGCCGCGCTACGCAACTGGAGAGGCGGCTCGGGCGGAGGGCGAGTCCTATCGACGGCAGGGGTCATCGTAATACCCATTTTCGTCCTAAACCCTCTATCGGGTGGATTTTGTTCGGGACAGTTTTTACAGAAGAACTAGCGTCCACCGATGTCTGCCGGGGATCAGCGCTAGGCCGCAGGGCCCACCCACAATCAGTGACGACACGAAGCGAAGTTGAAATCTGGAAAAATGCAATAAAACGAGCAAAACAACCCTCCGAAGGGAGAACGCTCTTGAAGACTATCAATAACGGCTCCGATTCAGATCGCCCCTTTTCTTGGCCCGGACATTTTTTATCTCGGTCGACGAGGAAGCAATCATTTTTGCAGATAGGAAAGGTTAAAGCGAGGTGGCCGGACAGACAGACAGACATGTCCCCTTAAAAGGTGGCGGTGGCAGCGAAAGCAATTTTCATCGCTCTTTCAATCGAAGGAGACTGGGCGGATTTAACTTTCTCGGAAATGAAGGAGATATTTCCAGTTTGCGACTGCATTAGGCATGCACCATTTGCTCCTTTGATTGACTTTTGGAGAAAGCACTTTTCGGCAACTGTGCACCTTTGTACTTCCGACAGCGCCCACAGTTACTTAAACATGACGGAACAACTCTCTACCAAAGTTGCACTAGTCAACCTAATGAAGGGATCACTGAAAAAACCTAAAAAATGTCCTAATTTTTTTGCAGCAGTATCTTCGCTACAAATAATCGGATTTAAATGAGTGAGGGCTCATTTGATAGCTTGCACTTTTCACTAGAAGCAGCTTTAATTTAGAAATTTTTTCCTCCCACCGTTTCATAAATAATAAAATAAGGGAAAACAAATGATCTTAGTGCACATTTTCCATTTTATATGAAAAAATGTTTTAATAGTAAAGGACATTTCGTGACGTCACATATATAGGATTTGTACTAAGATTTATATTGACCTATAAGTCGTTGCCGACATATCTACATATGAGACGTTCATTGCACAAATCGATTAACTCCATTTGGGAAATGCGATGAAATAATGTACTTGTTTCTTCTAAATTACCTTTATAATATAAATTGAAATAGATATTGTAGAATTTATAAATGCAGATGTAGTTATCATCTAACGTGTATAAAATTAATAAGAAAAAATAGCCAACAAATTATCATCAGTAATGTTATAATTTTTATGTGACTGGTCGAGTTAATCGATTTGTGCACCGAGCGGCTCATATCGTAAAATCGTCGTTAAAATCGTCTTATAATAAGAATTCTTAAGACTTTTAATATAGAGTACCTATACACTTCTAAAACGCTACTACTAACATTTCCTCAGACTAAAGTTAAATAAACATTCGCATAGAAGAAAAATAAAACGAATTCCCAAAACACTAAATTCGTTACCTTCACACACTCGATTTAAGTAAATGTTTCCAGCAACACTTAAGAAATGTGGTAAATAATTTATATAAAAAACAATAATACAACAAATTAGTAAAGAAATAAATAATTGAAACTTCCTTTTTATTTATAATTTATTTATGTTCGAGCTCTTGAGGATGCGAGTTATTGATTTTTTAATAACATTCGACGCCCAAACAAAATCGATTCCTTGTGGAGTGGTTATTTCGCCACGATAGGCCTACGAAGTTAAGTTCTTTAAAGTAATTTAGTCACATTTTCAAAAACATGAAGCAGCGATGCAGTCGCAGTTGGTTCATGATTATTTCATTAACTCAGTGAGATTACTAATGCATACGTATGTATAGGTACTTGGTGTTCAGAATGAAAGAGGTTTTTACCCTTAAATTTTTTGAACTTTTGCATATTAGATACAATTTATTTATTTATTTATTTGTTATGTTTATGGAATCATAAAAGTAGAGGCATAAGAGAACTATTCGAATCAAAACGGCAATAATGACGGAAATAGTTTTTGTCAAAAGAGTGTTTTACAAAGCTATATGTTTAGATCTTTTTATTTAGACCTTCATTTTCATTAGTTACTGTAATTTGGTTAAACATATTGTTCCTTGTTGCAATTCTCATATCCTTCGTTATGCTGTGCTAGAGGAAAATTTTGCTTGAAATTGCTAAAAAAGTATTTCCGTGTTCATTAAGTATTCATAATTATTTCTAACCGATTTTTTACACCTTCTGAAAAGATATAGCCAATACTACAGCATCAATATGTTGGAATACTTTACAACTCTGGGTTCACTAAGCCCACTTTTAATTTTGATTTCATTGCGTTGCTTGTTACTTTGTAGTAGTCAGTGCTTGATTAAATTGTAATACATTAGTAGCAATTTAGGTTGCAGCTAACGTTAACGTTCCCAATTAAACTTAAATAGTTTGTTAAAAAGAAGTGTTTAAATCTTTTAAGACTTGAGTACCAAGGTACAATCATAGAGAAATAAAACATGTTTTATTTCTCTATGGTATAATATAGAATATCCAAATAAGGTAGGTACATAATCGATTTCGGTGTTGAGTGTGTTGGTACAGTTTTTCGTTGGATAAATAAAATTGCCGCTGAAACAGTTTTAGCCCTTCGGTGTCGTGTCGCGCATATTCCGAATGTTCCGTGTAGAGAAATTCAGACAAATATAATTAAAGCCGCCGTTAGTCGAGTGGCCGCTTTCAGTGAAAATTAATACGCGAGACGCTTTAAAGCCAAGCCCAGCCCCTGCAGAGGCTTTTTCTAATTAAAGCTTTAAGCATAAGGGGCAAAGCAGCGGAAAGGGAAAAATGCGGCAGCTAAGCGAAAGCTTCTTGTTGAAGCGTATCGCAACGGACGGTCGGTCGGGTCGCCGGGCGCAGAGGAGCGCTGCCTTCTTCGGCGGCCGTAACAACGCACACATTTTGATGCGCCCAGGCAGCACTACAGCAAAAGGGGGGAGAGCCGCAGGAGCGAAGTATAAAAAAGAATTAAGCAGAAATTTACACAGATAGTGCTCATAAAAACGCCTCGGCGGTCACCGGTAAACCGGACCAATAGCATAAATTCCTATTCAAGGGGATCAGTCGCATTCACCTCCGTGTAAACGTGTCGCCGGCTAAGTCCGCAGATAGGCAGGTTGCTGCCCTAAAAAATAAATTTCTCGAAGCAGCCTTAAGTGCGGAGCGCTAGCCTTTGGCGGTGCTACGTCCCGAGCAAGGCGGGGCGCAACAAGGCAGTGATGACGACGATGACTGGACCGGAGCAGCTAAATTGCACTCGATGTAGCGATGTAGGATAATCCCGCGGGATTGGTACTTACTTGATATTCGGCTTTGCGGTGTTGATCATCATTTCGCAGCGGGGACAATACTGCTCAGTACGCAGGTGCTTCATGATGCAACTGTGGCAAACTGAAAAAGAGAAGGGAAAAGTTCAAGTTAATCAAGTGCGAAATATGACGTCACGAGCATGAAAAACGTCGTTTTTTAAGCCCCATCGGCCCCACTTCGTCAACTTTGTAGTCACTGCCGGCGGCTAATTTCCATTTAAACCGATTATTTGCCACGTGATTAATTGACCCTGCTGGCGTGAAATGGGTTTGGGTTGGGGCAACTTCGACATCAGCTAAGGTCCTGGCCAACCTCCTGGGCGAGGAGCTTTCAGAATCGGTCGGAGCTTAGGTTACTGGTTGATGATTATCAGAAAAGCATCTCAGCTGGATGCACGTGAAAGTGGAGCTGCTGGGGCTCCTCAAAACGACGAAACGCATAGGCTCTGCTCTGTAGTCGTGCCAAGTGCACTCACTCGCGCGGCTGCAGGAGGGAGCTGCGCCCGGGCGGCAGCATCCACAAGAGCGGATCGGGTAATAAATGAATGTGGTCGCCGTGTAGCTGGGGCTCTTACTCCGGCTGGTTAATGGGCCCCTCGATGTTTGCGGTTACCTCAAGCGACTGGTGCTGGAGCCGCTCCGTGGGTAGGACGGAGCCATGGATGCTCCCCCAGCCGCACCGCTCCCAATCGGGGCTATACTTATGAGCATGTTGCGAACCATACCAAACTGGAACTCCCGTAGGCCGTGTCTGTTGCGCTCCCGTCTTGAATTATTTGTGCTACGGTGCACGGCGGGCAGACTGGTGCACTTTTGTTTTGTCGAGCGCAAACATGCCGGAGCACGTCGGCCGATTCGAGCAGACAGGAACAGGAGACAACCATGAATTTCATTAACTTGGAAAACATGTGTAAATTGCCCTTTCAATTGGGTACTTTATGCCGAGCCTGGATCCAGGCTCCGGGTTGCGGTGCATCGTCGATACGAATTTCCATTTAATTGAATAAGCGCCCCCGATTTGAGTGGGATCAGATCTGGAAAGGGTCCCTAAGTGTTTTTCGGAGGGTTTATTCGAAGAGATGAAATTATGAGTTGTAGCGAGGAGTCGCTGCTGCTGTAGTTCCCTTACTTTCACAGCCTTCTCTTAAAGGGGCATTATTTAGTAATTTGCCTAAAAAGCAGGATAAACATAAAATATCTCATTCGCCAGGAGGTAGACATTTAGAAATCTGCAGAATATTACGGCTTGATTTTGTGAACCCTCGGGATTATGTTTCATTCATGCAAGGATCCGGAATCGACTTGAAGGGGATAAGACCCTCATTACAACTTTCATATTCAGTGTGGAGTCCCCAACAGCACGGCCGGACCCACATGAAGAAATCACAGAAACCATCTACATTCCACCTGAATGACTCCTTTCGGAGGAAATTGGACCCCCTCAATGGAATCCTTCCAGGAGCAGACCAGCCACCATGAGGAAAACCCTTGAGAGTACCCTTCTCGCAAAAACACTTCTTCCCGGAAAAAATCTGCAGTGCCGCGGAGGACCAGGATCACAGGCACGTCGATGAAATTGTTCGTCATCGAATCACAAATTTACTTACAAGGAAAAAGCCCCACCCCGCAACACCAATCGCGAAATCCTTTCTTGCGAAATGACTGAAGGATGAAATTCAGTTTTTCTTACTGCCGCAACGCCTTAGCCAATGCTGCAAGGCAGCCTTCTTAACGGTTTTTCTTATTTCCGGTTGTGCAGTGAAAGTCAGTCAAAAGGAGGAAGGGAAAAAAAGTTTTCCGAACGCCAGAGAAAACTTGCTGAAAGGAAAAGTTTTGAGGATGTCTGGAAATTGTTACATTAGAAAACTTTTTGACTTGACGTGTTTTCCGCCCTCCTCAGCACGGATCAGGGGGCTTGAAATATTTTTTGGTTCGAACGGGCGGGGCGAGTCGAAAGATTTTTTGGCATAATAAGCAAAATTCGTATTAAATCCCCTTTCGAATCACATCACATTTGCCAAATGGGAAATGAGATTTTGAGGTGACCCTTCGATGTCACGAACAGATGTTTTGTATTCCTAACAGGACTGCTGAGCCTAGTGCTACTTTTTCTTTTAAATTTTACCACTAAAATCTTCAAAGATATGGAACACAATTTTTGTTTACCTTTATAATAGATATGGAAAGATTTCATAGTTCAGATGATAGCGCGACGTTTTGGAAAGTCAGCTGGTCCCTATTGTAGGTTGTGGGTTCGATTCCCACTGAAGCACTTTTAAAAGTGGTATAATAATAGGTCAAAAACGGGATAATTGGGTCTTGTGATGATTAAGACTGCCTCATCAGCCTAACCATCAGTAAAAGAATTATATATATGACATACCCTTAGATTTTGTGTCTTCCACCTATAGTAACAAAAACATTAATAGTTAATCGAAAATCTAAACAACTTGAAGCAAATGTGACGCATGATTGGACACATATCACATCCCCAATAAATAGAATCAATCTGTATTTTGCCAAGTGAATACACGAAAACCGCAAGAGCCACTTGTTGTTTTCGAAAAACGTTCTCATCAAAACTCAGGCACGATTTACTTCAGTCCGGCTTGTGACGGCACCCCATAAAAAATGGGAGCAACCAAACTGAGGCACAGATAGCAATTTACCTCAAAGTTATTAAAAAAATTCCTTCGGAAACATAATTTCCTTTGAAAGCATTTCAGCCACGCAAAAAATAAACAGGCGACCGCTGCAAAAAGCGGCAATTCCATAAAAAAAAGTTTTCGCATCCATGCAAACAGAAGAAAATCCATGGGCCAGAAGGGAGTGAAATTAAAGTAACGCGCCAGTCTCTAGGTCGGCTAGGCCTGAAACAAGGGAACCGTGTTCGCGGAGCGGTAGGCGCGCGGGGCGGCTTGGTGCGGTGGTGTTGCTCCCGCCAGCGCTGCTTTAAAGTTGTGCGAAAATCTGTGGCAACTTCAACCACCCCTTGCCCTGCGCTACAGCCGGGCTCGGAGTGGGGCCAGGAGACAGGCTTCCTTTCGAATCGCAGAAGGCATGGGGGGGGGACTTGGGTTTGGTGGTGGGTCGAATCGGAATAAACGAGGCCCTTGGCTTGCGATGGCCAGGAGTGTAGCCCCGAATATTAAGATGCAATGCGGGGGAGGACTAGGAAGCTCTCATCCTCTAGCTTCAATAAAATGAAGTAGGCAGGGGAAATTAATAACGCGCGGGACATTTTAAGAGTTTATCTTACAGCGGTCTCGGCCTATTCATTAGCCGGATGGAGCTTGTTTCTTGTCGGCATCCGAGGAGGAGTTCACCAACTTCTGTAAATTTTAGCTTGAAATTGGGGAAGCGAACACCGTCAGCTAGGACAGCTTTAAAGGAAAAATTTGAGGACGGGCAGGGCTGCTGGTGACGGTGCCGGCAGCGGCAGCGGCGGCGACAGAGGTCGTCCTGAACACTCACTCCACAGCCAGCCAGGCACTTAGGAAACTTTGCGCTTTCTCGGAATTGGTCGTGGGACTTACGTGAGTGCGAGCCGGTGTCAGGAAGGATTTGCGCTCTGTTGTGGCGACTGCGAGGAATCCTGCAAGAAAATTAAAGGAAAACTTTCCAGCCACATGACGTTTGCAGCTGGTTATAGAGCTCACAAAGTTCTTGGCTGCGGAGCCGCGTGGATTTGCTTAATGCGCGACCCATACGTGGCGTGGCGCTTAGGTCCTGCGATATACAGGGGAATAATTTTATCACGACGAAGAGGTAAATTCTTGTGAAGCGAAAAATGAAATCAGCTCAGCTCCTAAGCAAACTTTGCTGGCACAAGTCAACCACCGGCTTTAGGATGAACACAGAAATTATTTAAACTGAAGTGGACTAATCCTGCTGAGCCTTGAAGAAACAAGGAGTTCATAAGTTGAAGCGTTAAACCACGTTAACTTGTCGAATCACAAAGGGAAGAAATGTGCGGAAACATTTTTGAGGTGATTCACACGGAAATGCCAAAAATTAAGGTCCCACACAAGCCCAGCCAAGCCATCACGCGCCCATGTGCTGTGATGAGAGGGCCGGTTTAGTCGGAATTCGGAAAACAAATTTCTGAACTAGGGTCTTTTTTAACTTTTTTCCTGCGAAAGGGGTAAACGGAAGGGGAAAGGATCCAAAGATCATCATGCCTAGCTATCTTATAAAAATAACGGGAACGTAGAATATTAAAGAACTCAAAACTCAGATAGCGGCTCGTAATAATTTATTCTTAGGGTGCAGTAACAAGACTGAGCTGGTAACTAGCTTAAAACTGATGAGCTCAAATAGTTGTATACTCTGATACATATTTTACCAACTCGAATATTGTTGACTAGACAACTCACACGTGTAGTAAAACCATTTTTAAAATAGGGGTATTCACTCTTCGGTGTATTTGACCTTGTATCATAGCAAATTCATGCTACATTGTACTCAAATACAACGTGCAACAACAAAATGCACGTGACACATCTTGCAATAGATGTAAAAGTTAACAATAGGCCTTGCCTCTAGCTTTTGCATGCTACACTCTTGTAAATCATCTTTTGTCTGCCAGCTGTTTTTGACACTTAAAATTGTTCCTTAAAATTGTGAAATTCAATAAGCAAATTTCAGTCCGATTTATTCTTGAAATATGACGGAATCCATGGATGAATGGATGGCAAAACCAAAGAAAAAACGAAGTAAGCAAAATAAAAAGTGGACAATGGAGGAAGAATTAAAAACTTTATAATTTGAGCCTTTTTGCTTTGCCTCGGCATTTTTAATACTTTTCAAAATCGTATGTCAAGTAATCAAATGATGACTGTCAATTTAATCAGCTGATGGAAATGTTACAAGAGTGTATTCATATTCTGCTACAGGGAGCTCACTCTTCGCTGTAAGAAAATACAACGAATTTGCTATTTGAAGGAAAATACACCGAAGAGTGAATACCCCTATTATTTATTATCGATTGATAGATAAATGTGCGTAAATGCGAGAATCAAAATTTAGTAGATAATTTATTTAATTATTGATACTCACAGGAATGAAGGCACTCCACGATGGTGGTTGCGTCGATCAGGTAGCCCTTGCACAGGTTGCATATGATGTGTGGATTGACAGATTTGAGTAGAATTCGTCTTGGCCGTTCGAGGGCGACTTCTTCGTCATCATCCTTCTTCCCGCTCTCAGCGGATCTGGAGTTCGTAGTATCTGCTACTTCAGTCTTTTCGCTCGAATCGTTGCTAACTTCACTCTTTTCATTATTACTCTCCCCTGTATTACCACTGCTGCTACTTACTGCATTATCACTGAGGGCACAAGTCCTCGAACTGTTTTCTCTGCTAGCAGTGGGTAGGGGTGGTGATGGCAGTGCAGATGACGACGACGGAGCAGTCGAGCCGCTTGATGTCGTACTAATGTCGGGTTTTCCGTTACAATCGGTAATGGCATCGGAGATATTGGAGTTTTCAGAGTTCACTGCAATTTTCGTAGCAGATGTCATTTCAGCTGTATCCGTTGCTTTTGCGACACTGTAACTGGTCGTGACTAATGACTGAGGGGTTGACTCCGAAGGCGCCGCTAGTGGCAAAACTCCGGGTTGTGGAGACATTTTCGCTTCATGTAATCTGAAAAGAGAAAATGAAAATTGTTATGTCAGTAGCCTGTCGGAGACTTAGAAGATACAAAAAACAGGAGAGGAAAATTCAAAGTCAGGAAATCAATCATATGACCTTCGTCCTGCGAGGATCAAACAAAGAAGTTGAAGGATTACACGACTGCCTTGCTTGACTTGTTTTGCAGACTCACTCAAGTAAAAATCTTGTGATTCCCCGCAACAAATACGGTTCCGATATTTGCGCTATGTGCGTCGCAGAGAATTTGGGTAATTCCCGAGATGGCTTAAATCGCCCAGATTCATACGACACCGACATGAAAGAAACTTAGCGGCTTCCAGAGCGTAGTGAAGATTGGCAAAACCGTATGCACCCAAACCGGAGGAAACCACCTCCTTTATTAGTATGAAGCACGGCAGCGGTGCTAGGTCTGGTTAAGGTGGCAAAAGTGCCAAGGTTTAAAAAGAAAACCGTAAGACGATTGTAAGCTTGTTATTTGTGTACACAAAGACAGCCGAGCACATTTGACGGTGAACTGCGTTAGGAGAGGAACCAAACCATGGTGCAGCCAAGGTTGCGTTAACGGAAACCGAAACTATGACCACTACAGACGGAAGAAACAACAAACAAACCAGCAGACGGTGAGGAGAATAAAGTCGAAAGAGGGTCGAAATCGAATCACCCTGCCGAAGTTTTTCCGCTCAGCCGCGCGGTGATTATGACGTGGTGGTGGCTATAGCACGGTTGTTCGCAGCCCTTTTGTTGTTGGCGCCTTCCCTTCGCCGCTGTTTCTACTGGATGTTGGCTCTATCCCGCATGTGGTACAACAGGGACCCTTGGCTGCCGGCGCCTCTGAAAGTAGTGCTCCGCCATGCTCACTTGCCTCTAAAAGATAAAACATCTCTGCGGAAGTTTTCGGGGGATGGTCCATCGAGTAAAAAGAGAATTCCTCGATGATCTATTTTACCATGAATTCTCTGTCATTTAAAAAAATTAACGATGATTCGATGGTCCTTTTTAGTATATACAAAAGAAGAAGAAATGATTTTCCGATTTTCCGAATTTAAGGAAATTGCTAAAAAAAAAAGATTAAAATAATAATACTTTACTTCAAAACCGATAACGTGCTAATAATTTTGACCTCCCAATGCTCTGCTTCGGCAAAGATACTCAAATGGAAGTTCTCTGTCTTCCAAGAAGTGCAATTTTTCTATTCATAATTTTCTCATTTAATGTGCCTCAACTTAGCAAAACACTTTTCACGAATCAAAAAGCTTACCCTCTCATAATTTGTTACTAATTACAGTGTGGAGTAAAAGTGAACAAATGTTTTCACAGAAAGGCATTTAGAGAGCTGTTCTCTGTAAGAATACGGTAAATTATACAAAAAATGGTAGCAACAGAAAGATAATTTTATTTCAGTTAATTGAATATGACAATTAATGTTTTAGCAATAAAAGTTAACAAAAATTAAATCAAAATCCATTTAAAAGGCATTTACTCAGTTTTGCACCACTCAGTTTTTTCGTCGTTCTTTGACATTAATTGTTATTAGGATTCTTCTGTATGAGTTTGTAGACAAGTTTCATCCTTCACTAACGTTTAACTAGTGAAGCAAATAGTTTTGAAGCAGTAAAATTATGAATATACTAAAATGAAGACCCTAGAAAAAAATATCGTTGAAAAGGTGATAAACTTGTCCAAAAAAGGTGTATTTAAAAGAAAAATTGTTGCTGAGCTCAATATTTTGCAATCTTCAGTTATAAATATAAGAAAAAAAGGAAATATTAGCGGTACTTTAGGAAGAAATGGAAGACCATGGTTGGTTACAGATCGACAGGCTCGTTTGGTGGGGCCACGTTTAACAGCTGGGACGGCCAAAATTCCTAAGGATGTTGTAATAAAAGAAAGGACATTTGCTAGTGTGTGGACAATAAGGAGTGCTCTCAAAAGAGTGAGCTATGTTGCAGAAAAAAAGCCTAAAAAGCCAAAACTATCTGCTAAAAATAAAACTTTGCGGTTGAAGTTTGCCAAACAAAATGAACACTGGACAATTGACGACTCTCCGACCAGGGAACATGTTTCCAGTCATCAATTGTCCAATTCTCATGTCGTTTGGGAAACATCAAACGCAAAGTTTTATTATATTATTTATATTCGTTCGTTCTTCCAAGTTTTTAGCAGCTAGTTTTGGTTTTTGGAGTTTTTTTCTGTAACATAACGCACTCTTTTGAGAGCACTCCTTATTGTCCACACACTAGCAAATGTCCTTTCTTTTATTACAACATCCTTAGGAATTTTGGCCGTCCCAGCTGTTAAACGTGGCCCCACCAAACGAGCCTGTCGATCTGTAACCAACCATGGTCTTCCATTTCTTCCTAAAGTACCGCTAATATTTCCTTTTTTTCTTATATTTATAACTGAAGATTGCAAAATATTGAGCTCAGCAACAATTTTTCTTTTAAATACACCTTTTTTGGACAAGTTTATCACCTTTTCAACGATATTTTTTTCTAGGGTCTTCATTTTAGTATATTCATAATTTTACTGCTTCAAAACTATTTGCTTCACTAGTTAAACGTTAGTGAAGGATGAAACTTGTCTACAAACTCATACAGAAGAATCCTAATAACAATTAATGTCCAAGAACGACGAAAAAACTGAGTGGTGCAAAACTGAGTAAATGCCTTTTAAATGGATTTTGATTTAATTTTTGTTAACTTTTATTGCTAAAACATTAATTATCATATTGAATTAATGGAAATAAAATTATCTTTCTGTTGCTACCATTTTTTGAATAATTTACCGTATTCTTAAAGAGGACAGCCCTCTAAATGCCTTTCTTTGAAAACATTTGTTCACTTTTACTCCACACTGTAGTTGCTAATTAATTGTAGAGAAAAAAAATTGTTGCTTTTTATTAAAAAAAAAACGAGCTGTTCTGCTAAGTTCAGCTGAAGTTACCAGAACACCAGGTCCCTGAAGTTAGCCGCACCATGGAAGAAATTTGGAAAATTTTTTGCACAGGAATTTCGAGCTATTTACAAGTTGTCGAAACCCGTGAACCTCGATTTTCGAGCTGTTTTCCTTTTCCCGGAAAATTCAAAAAACGTTTGGTGCGGCTAGGTTCAGTGAAATTAGCCCCCAACTTTTTCTAATCTTACCAGAATTGAAAAATAACCTCACAAGGATTTCGAGCTATTTTCGACCTAATTTTGAGCAACTTTCAAAATTTTCCGACATCAACCCCTGATGAGTTTTCGCTCTTTGAGTTTTTCCGGCGCTGAAGTTAGCCCCCAGAATTCGGAAAATTATAATGTGGGAGATGAAAATAGTCTCTGATTGTCGAGCTTTTTTCGAGCTACTGATTGCTGTCAACCTGGATTTTCTAAGAGCCAAGATAATCACTTACCTACCTCAACTGTTTTATCGAGGGAAATTCACTTTTTCAGCTCGATTCCAGGAATGACCCACGAATCGTTCGCTTTGTGTCACACACAGGCGCACGCGAATCGAGTCCTCACCCCTTTCCCCGTACCGGCCTCTGACGTCAGAATTTCCCACACAAGCCAAGCCATCACGCGCCCATGTGCTGTGACTTGAGAGGGCCGATTTAGTCGGAATTAGAAAACAAATTTCTGAGCTAGGGAATTTTTTTAATTTTTTTCCTGCGAAAGGGCCAAACGGAAGATTTTGGGGAAAGGATCTAAATAACGGGCTAGAATATACGTTACGGATTGGCTGAGTAGTGAGTACGGACGTATATTCTAGCCCGTTATTTAGATCCTTTCCCCAAAATCTTTGGATTTGTTGTAGAAAAACAATATTTGTTGCTTTTTATTAAAAAAAAAATTAGCTGAACTTAAAAGAGCACCCTGTTTTATTTTACATAAGAAGCAACAATTTTTTTGTCTACAACTAATTAGCAACAAATTCACTCAGCTCAACTTAGCAGAACACTCTGTTTTTCTTAAGTAAAAAAAAAACAATTTTTTTTCTACAACTAATTGGCAACAAATTCACTGAATACCTAATTTACACATCGTCCCGAAGTTCTTAATTTATTTTTTTATAAAGGTGTTCTTTTAACTTCTGCTGAACTTAGCAGAACACCCTGTTTTTTTTTTTTAAATAAAAAGCAGCATTAAATGTACTATAACTCTTGAAAATTCCACCAAGATCCATGGAAGCCACTAAAAGGTGTTCTACCAACTATCTATCTACCAACGGCCAATTATTTTGTTAAGTGAAATACGAAGCCAGGGTAATGACAACTTCACATTGGAAATCAGCTAATTTGTCCAGAACTCCCATTTTCATCCGCTGAGAATTAAGTACCGTAGATGCGGGTTACTTTAGCTCTAGCTTAAAAAAAATTGAATTTCCCGCCTCTTCGTAGTCATGACAGTAAACGTTCTAATTCGAGTCGGAAATATTAGACGGTATTACTGGCGCCGATTTTTAATTGGTTGCACGAATTTTTTCAAAATTAAAACTGTCATTTGCATTTCGAACTTACCTGCTGTGAATACTTACAAATTTTACGTCTGCAAACTTTCTTGTGTAACGGACTTTTTAGGTTAAGTTAATTTTTGCTTATGTTTTTTTTTAAAATTAAATATTTTTGTAGGTACGTCAAATCCTTCATTTGTAGATTTTCCATTATTTCAAAGGACTTACATTGGCACTATATTTCCTTAGGTATAGTTCTTTTTGTGCCAAAAATATTTGCGAGCTAAAGTAATCCTCTTCAAAGAACAAATTTGGCTCAAATTAAAAAAAAAAAAATATATATATATATACATATATATATTTTCTTACAGACTTTTTGCTATAATAAAAGATTATATTACTGAGCTACTATCCTCATCAATCACATAAACACATTATAACACTTGTTAGTAGTCTGCAACAATCTATATATCAGAGCGATTTCTAAAAGTACCTGTAAGAAAAAATAGCCAAAGTATTCGTAGAGTTTTCGAGTAGTTAACATTAAAACGAAGTTACGGATGAAGATTCAAACTTAATGCGCGATTATATGTATGTAGGGAAGACAGGTGCTAGTTGTCACAAAAAGTACATAAACTTCTATAATAGATAAAATAAAACAGATTTAATTATTTTAAGTATTTAATCATAATGTTTGGTTCATCAGTCTTAATGAATTCCAAAGATAACAAACAAATCACCTAAATATTACCTCGTAAAATTGAGAATTAAAACTTAAGTCTAGTGTGACAACTAACCCCATATCAGGCGTAAGTTGTCACCACAAGAGGGCCATGTTGTCACACTGTATTGCTACTGTCATTTCATCCTCTGAAGCACGGTTTGGGCAGCAATAGAAAAAAACGTCCTTGCCCTCCCCCCTCCCCAACTTTTTAATGAGCCTAGAGTGTACATTTGGTACATTGTACCCATTCTTCATTTGGCTTGCTGACTGACCAAGGTTCGACACAAATCAAACAAAACACGTCTTCATATTCAATCTCTTCGCTGCTGCTTGCTTTTTCTTTTTTCCATGAACTTTTTTCTTTTTATGTAGGTATCTTCGGTTTTATTTTTCTCGTGACAACTAGCCCCCGAACAACTGAGGCAACATGTACCTAATTCACCATTAACAATAACACAAAAAAATAACCTCAATTAATTGCAATATAAACTTAACACTCATTTGTATGATAAAAAATCGGTTGTCTGTAAAGTCGGTTTACTGACGATAGTTGAACGTGTCAACGTCATAAGAAGCCGCAATTATCGTTGCTATAAACAATTGACACCACATTCACTTTTCACTGCACTTCATACTTCAAAAAAATATGTAAATGTATTATTGTATAGCAGCTGTCCACGCGGACGCATCGCTCACTCAAGTAGGAGAGAGACAGATGTCGAACGCTGCCGAACGCGGAGGCCGATTGTGCTCTGTGAATGTGTGATTGTGCTTTGTCGCTCGTTCCGCGCTCTCGCTTGCACTTCAAGCCTTAAATGGAACGCCTCAGAGCGAGGTAACGCCTCAGAGCGAGGTAACGCCGCATGAGTCATGTTTTTTCATGCGTGCAGCCGGCTCAATCGAATTATAAGACGTTGTCACGTCAAAAGGTTAACTTCCTTATCAGAAAACCAGCCAACATTAATTTAAAGTAGCAGATAGAACATATAAACAATTAGTATACTCACTATTCAATATTTTTTATTTTTATGTATTTACTGCGATCCAAGCGGCCGGCAGCCGTAACACTTTCTGAGGTTGGTAGCACTAGCATGCATTTGGATATTATAACTTAATCATATCTTACATACTTGACAAACCAAAAATATAGACGTTGTGACAACTAGTACTTGTGACAATGAGGACACCTTTCCCCTACTCGGCACAACTGCATGTCTTCCTATTTTATGCGTGCCATATTTCTCGAATTGAAGCAGTACAAAAAAACCTTTTGTTCTTACGAAGTTTACCGTGGGACAATTCCTAGGAACTTTAACATTACTTGAATAGGTCAAATTGTTAAATTTACAGTTATGGAGCACCGAAGTGGGATTTCCAATATCCTTTTTGGTATCATTTGTTGATAAGTGAAATTGATTGTCCTGAGCTGCTTTTTTTCACTTAGCATTAGCATTCCGATGTACCAACTTTTACATAATTTGGTAGGTTTTGTTCTATTACGTCATTAATAACTCTGTACAACTGAAATCATTTTTTGCTAGTTTTTAATATAAATAAGCTACAAAGTAAAAATAGGCTTATAAATATAATTAATATTTGCTTCTGCTTCTCTACCTTTAAAGATTTTATTATATTCTAGTTTGCCGTCACATGACATATTTGCATGTATATACATATAAATATATACTATTTTACAGTTAGAAATTACTTTTTGTCTATATATGTACATATGTATTTACCAAGAACTAACTTTACTAAAAAGGTTATTAGAAGCACTATATTTGCTCTTCCTACGCCTTGGTACCGATTTCTGATCACTAGACTCAAGGGTTCAATTCCAACGGAAGGTAATTTCAAAGATAAGCTACATCAAACAATTTAAATGAAATAACAATGCAACTTCTCCTCCTCACTCCTCAGCCTGATTAGCAAACAGCTGTATGTATTACCTCACCACGGAGACATAAAAAACGTCTATATTGAAAAATTCTTCGAAACGGCGGAAAAACCGAAATTCTAAATGTTATCAAAGGACAACTCAGCTTATCTCCATGGCATCGCAGTCGCCGGCTCTGCCTGCACTCCGTCCTTCTCAGCCTGCAGCGATTTCCTTGCGCCGCTCTCTTATTCATTCCTTCAAAGATCCTCTTTTTTCACAAAATACTCCACCAAATATGCTCCAGGAACAGAAGGGAAAAAACCGAGATGCGCCTCTTTGGATTTCTGCGTAAAGAGGGTCGAGTCGAATTTCACAAAGAAAAAAACAAGAGATTTCTTCGAGGCAAAAGGACGAGCTGAACACGGTCCGGATGGGACCCCAGGTATATGGCAGACAACAGCCTGAGCTGAGCTATAGCAGGGAAAAGGGAAGGAGGATATTCGAAAATAAATGAGTCAACTGAGTCCGAAGACCTATTGGTATTGGGATTTGGATATCGAGGTGAGGAACGGAAAATGCAGAACAGTTTTGCGGAAGGGAGAGGGCGGAAGATAACCAAAATTGAATTGATTACAATTCGCTCAGAGGACGACGCTTACCTTCGGTAAAATAGCGGCAAATTGAACTGATTATTTTTTCAGAAGTTGTTATCCATATGGGCCAGCGGGGAGTACACTTCACAAACTTCACACGTTCGCGACATATCGCTCAAACTCCTGCGAAAGCGCGCTTCACTTCACTCTTTTGGTTTCCCTTTTTTAATTAGACTTATTTCTGCTCTTACTTTTGCTATTGCCTCATACTTCACTGCACGAAGAAAAACAGAAACAGCACACAACTCCCGAATAATCCTCGTACATTTGACGGGTTATATACTCAGCAGGCCGCGCTATTTACAAGGGGACGTCAAGCGAATTAAGAACCGGCGGGCGAACAAGGGACCCTTCTTGTGCTTAATATGCGACGCGCGGATATATACTCCGGACGATGTACATAAGGGTGTAAATAAGGAGGGTCGCCGAGCAGAGGAGTCCCGCACGGCTTCTTTGCCTAGAAACGCGCCTATGTCGAACCGAAGTCGGTAACTCTGGAATATTTTCACCACTTCACATGTAAAGAACACTTTGTAAGCCACTGTGGAGGCTTTGTTGGTTCGGCGATCTCCCACGATGTGCCGCGGGGTATCCAAGCACACGCGTATCCTTTGGGTTTTGCAATACTTCAAAGAGCACTCCACGCAATTTCACACTCTGCAGTATCAACATGCAACGGTAAAATCTAATAAGCGAAATTTTGCTGAACGAACGACGGTAGCAGCAATCCTCTCGCGCTCAAGCCGTTTTGAAAAATGTCCCAGCAGTGACGACACCGGCGTTGAATTATCCCGCATAGGTACGATCGTTCCTCCAAACCCTGTAACCCGTCTCTCTCTTGCGCCGATGTACCCCGATTATCGCACTCTCTCGCACCCCATATCAGGCTGTTTCATAATCGTCCGTTGATCTTTCCAAGTCCAAGCATACACCACTGCGCGAATGTGTGCAACGGCCTCTATATACTCATGGTATGTGTCTAACTGAACTGTTCCGCCAGCAGCACTGATACGATGCACGGGCTGGCGGCGCGGAACGAAACAAGTAAATAAGCCGCAATGGTTGGCACCTAGCGCGCAGCTACGGCCCGAGTCGTCTTGATCGGTCCAAATCCGAAACTCTTCTTTCAGCGCTAAATGCGACGTTTACCACACCGCGAGACGACACAAGTCCACGGCACATCAGCTGAATAACCAAAATAAACAATCGCGCCAGTTGTTTACTATGCGGGACCTCTGGACAGGGAGATTTGAATTTGCCGACGGTTCCTCACTGACTTCCGGTTGGTCAGGCCTACCGTTTCTATTACACCAGCCAGTTGTCGTTTGAACTCAACTCGCCCACTCCCAGATTTTTTTCGCGAAATCAGCGTCGAATTTATACAATTTAGGCACTAATTGGGGGTCAGCTCCCCTGTCACTCATTACATAACACAGCACCACCAAATCACACCCGACGGTTCTGTTGCCAGCTTCGAACTGAGTTTGCAGAAGGAAAACTCGACAAAAGAAGTGGAAAGCAATTTCCAATCGAGTGGAGGTAGAAACGGAGCGAAAGCGATAGAAGCAACCTGGCGATAAGTTCTCCTCTTATATACAAGCACACCACCACCAGTCTCCTCGTTGCTCTCGGCTTATTTATCGCCGTACTTGGTCGCGTCGAACCTCTTCCGAGGCGAAAAGTGCCCTCGCCGAATACCTAAGCGCTTCTGGGAGGGGGTGGCGGGTCGGCGAACAGCACCCGAGTACATAGCAGCTGCCAGCGTTCGCTTCTATTTACTTGGTCGTGTGGGATTAAATGCCAATCGCTTGGCACATAAGGCATACCCCGCACCCCTGCCCGTTCCCTCAACGGAGCAAAGGAACACTTTGAAAAGGCATCAATTATGTAAAACATGAAAAGCTCCATACAAATCGTCGGCGGGAGCGGGCAGGGGTCTTATATACGTACCTTCGCTCACTGTGTGGGACAATCAAAGCGAGTTGCGTGCACTGCATTATCAGCGATAATTTCCTCAGCCGCTTTGTTCCAATCATTCGCGGTTCTCGATTTGTGGCAGTAGTTTTGATTTCGCCGTTCCACTCCGCGCCGCCAATTGCAAATGACACCTTTATGTCACACGGCACGGCTGATGACGTGCTTCCCGCGCTCTGCCCCGACCGTGCCCTGCCAAGCCCCTGCCAATTCCCGGGCGAAATCACGTGGAGCAGTGCAAAAAAAAAAACGGGAATGGAGCTAGGCGGCTGGGGGCTCACAGTCCGAACCGAATGATTTGTGCAGATGTGCGAGAGGTCTTTTTTTGCGAAAGCTCTAAAAGCTCGAGATAACAAGATTGGATGGAGAAAATTGGAGTGACCTGGGCCTGGGATTGAGAGCGCCCAGCCGGCAGCCTCCAACTCGGCGATGAGGGGCTGATTGGCTTTCGGGCCGGTCCCCAGTGCACAGAAATTGCGGCTACGGAGCGCCTGTCTGGCAGCAACCGCTCCGTACCCAGCGCCCAGTAGTTAGTTAGTGCACCGGGACTGGGCCGCGGGACGGTCAGAGGAATTCTGGGGCTATTTGCGGTGTTTTAGCACTCCCCCGGCGACTAATATGTGTAGGCGCAAAGCCCCGTTATTATGTCGGACGAACCCTCGAATGCAAACGAGGTCACTGAGACACTTTTCATGTGCAATCTTTCCTCTTCAAAGGAAGCACGCTTTCTGAGGGGCTTGTGCAAGTGCTGCACTTGGGCATAATTGGTAATTGCACGGTTCCTCCAGGTAGTGCACTCCTCTTCACTAAAAACAGGATGCACATGACAAGGGTGCTGCGTTTCAGCGAGAGCAGTAAGTTCCGGGATGCTTTCAACCCTCCTACGCCTTCCCAAGAAATCAGCCCAAATTTACAAATGCCTATGGGGTCAGGCTGCAATAGGCAAAGGGTTGTTTAAAACTTGTGGTTTCTAATCTAACCTAATCTTTAGCTACTTTTCCTTATATCACTAATGAAAATGATTGTGCAAGAGTAATAGTCTTTTCGAGCTGCAAAGAAAGAAGGGATTTTAAAATCATTTGTTTCTCGCTTAACTATTAGCTAACTTCTAAATATGCCCCAGATTTAAATTTTATTAATAAATTATTCTCTTAAAAATAATAACAACTCTTCATTTAAAACATGGTTTATGAAAATTATATTTTACACTCATAAATTTTTTTTATTTTATTTAATGTTGAACTGGACAGTTTTCATAGGATCTGCACCGGGGTGCCACACCACTAAAAATGCTAAAATGCTGTTGCTATATAAATAGTCGTTGAAGTGCAGTTATGACCAACAAATCAACGACTACTTTCACATCCAGAATATTACATGAAAGCAATAATCGACCAAATATACAATTTGTTCAATTTTATTATTATAAGTTTGAAGCTCTAAGATACAGAGGCTGTACAACCAACCACTGATCAATATAGTTTCTAAGTTTGTGAAATTAGCAGAGTAAGCCCAATTACGTAATCGACGAATTCTTTCGTTATCGGCATCGTTGTAGAACTATTAAATAACTAAGTAATAAACTAATTTTATTTTCAAAACAGTTTTGTATATTTGTTAGTTCCAAACGCAAACAATGCTAATCTTTCATTGTTTTACGGCTTTTGCACGAGCAGTGATCCTCAAATAATATCATTATTCATTTTTATCTATTAAAGGTGTGACTCAGCTATTGATCCTATTAATGTATGTATATCAATTTGAAATGTTTTCACCTTGTTTGTAGTAAGTAAGCAGCCAAGGCCAATTTTTTTTAATTTCGCATTATCGTCAAACCATCTGAACCGTTAGTTTGTGAGATGCACTCAATTTCGACTCAATGCTTTATTAAAGGGATATTGTTCAGTGTAACACATCAACCCGCTCTACGCCCTTCAATAACCGACATCTCTAGGGTTGTTCCTCACTAATTTACGATTTTGAAGAATAAGACTAAGCGACTGAAAATCATATTGAGCTCTCAAAGTCAGTCGTATGCAGCACTTTTGCACGATTAAAGGGATCGAATTAGTTTGACTTCGAAATTTCTAGCTGTTTTTAATATATTTGACTTGACAAATAGAGTGTACATAATTTTTGCTATGGAACCCTAGTTTTCTACATTTATTCATACGCATTGCATCTTTTAATGATTATATCATCCAGTTGAAAGGCCGAAAGCAAAGAACTTAGATACAATATAAATATAATATATATATATTATATAAAATCTTTGCTGAAAGCCTTTTTATAATAAAGTACGAAGCAGCTGAATATACATACATACATACATAGTTAAACGACACTAGTGCACCTATTTATTTAATTTGTTAGGAATAATCAATTAATAGGATTATAATAAATTCTCTATAAGCTCAGAATATATATTTTGTTGTTTCAAGATAATGTAGCTTCAAACTAAGATTTATGTGCTTTTTTGCCGCCTGAATTAAGTTTGATTAAACCATAGTTTTCTTTAGACGATGTACGACAATAATAGTTAATTGGTGCTATCTCAGGCCAATATTAAATCAATTAATCCACTTATAGTAAAAAGTAGAGTTGTTGCTTACCTTTGTTCTTAAGGGGACCCGGCGCGGCCAAAATATCTTTCTAAACGATCTCAGTTGCGGGCACATCAAAGACAAACCGTAGTATTTTTTCCTTGGGAAGGCCACTGACTTATTTTTCTTAATTTCTTTGGTTGTTTAGCCAAGTTTGCGCTTGACTAGCTTCTTCGGCAGCGAACTGGCCTTCCGCTAGCTGAACCATGATGGAGGGGATTCCCGAACACTGAAAGTGGCCAAGACCGGGACTCCTCCGGAGCCCAGGAGACCTCGAAAGTCGAAACAAGCACCGGTCCAAGGGAAGACCAAACAACCCATAAAAGCTCTTCCTGTTGTTCGTTTTCTTTTAATTGCACATCCCCAACATCGGGCTCTCAGCTCCCTCCTCCCTCCCTTCCTCCCTTCCTCCCTTCCTCCGTGCCACTGGCAGTTCCTGCTGTGTTATGCAGCTACGTATTTACTTGAGCGATTCTCGTTCCGTTGCCTCGGCTGTTCGCTTTTATATAAAAGGCGATTCCAGTTCCCGAGGAGAAGCACAACAGAAAAGGAAAACGAAGAAGAAAGCTGCGAGCCAAACAGTGGCGGATTATGTACCTTTTGTAGCCGGAGTAAATGAAAATGCTCCTCACACTCGGATCTCAAGGTTTTCGGCTTACTTTTCTTTTTTTTGGTGAAGCACTTCTTCGGGGTTTTGTTCGAAAAGGGCGCGACGGCGCGGTGGCAGGGAGGGAGCCCACAGCGGAGGTAAATAGGCAAGTGACTTCGAGCAAAAAGAAGTTTAACGAGTCTTCCCCTCCGCGCTTGTTGTGCAAAGTCGTTCGAGCGCGCTGGCCAGCCAGCACTGGCGGTGGATACGCTTCAGGACCCAGGCTTTAATTTCGGCGGCAGATTTTTAATAACTTTTCAAGCGTACGCCAGACCTCGGCGAATGCTTTTATTACTTAAAACATTCAATCTGACATTTAATTTCACTTACCTGCTCTTCGGGCAGCAGTCAATTACACAGAAGAGTTAGACGGATCCTCTCTTAAAAACAATTTTTAGATGTTATTCAAATTCACCATAAATCATGCTCCGAATTGTGTGCATACAGCTTCGGCATATTTATGCTTTCCCCCTCCCTCAGGCCAAGGCTTGGGATGCAGACATACATTTTATGTTTGCACAAACTCCCCTGTCACTTGAAACCGTTCACCCCCCCAAATTCTTCAGCTCCATCTAAGCGCTATCGCAAATTCAAAAGCTTCTATCCCAATCCCACGTAGAACTCGAGGTCCCGCTCTCCCTTCCTCCAGAAACAGCCTCTTCATCTCCCCGCTACGAAATGTGGTTGCGAATAAGGGGAAGAAGCAGAAGCGGAGAACGGGTATCGCTTCACTGGAACGTGCTTATTTTCACTTCGTTTCCCTGTTGCTTTCGAGTCCCATCCACACAGGCACGGCTCGGCGGTCGGGAGCAGCAAGGTCGCGCCGCAATCGCAAGCAAGTCGAGCTCGTCTCCAGCGGCGGCGGCGGCGGCGTTGGCGCTGTTCCGCAGCAAGAGGGTGCGCGGGCAGGGGGTTCGCCTTGGAAGGGGCAGCTTCAAAAGGCGCGCAGCACACAGCCACCGTGTAGGTACATAAATTTATGATAAAATGTAGCTCGGCTCGCACATTATGTAAATGGCCGGCTTGCCGTGCCGAGCGGAGGAAAATCAAACGAGAAATGAAACGCAAAGAAGAAGAAGCAGCCGAAAAGGGAGCGGATAAACAAAGCCCGTGGAGGGCTGCAGCGGAGTGCCCGGCCGAGGGGCGTCCGATTGAATTTCATCTGCGTTGGCTCTGATTGTTACTGCGCCTCGGGGCAGCTCCGCAGGCGACGCGACGGGCCGTTGCGTTGCGACGATTACGGCGGGTTTTTTCGCTGCACGGCAGCGGCCCGTTTTCGCGGTTTGTGCAGGCGCGTTGCACGCGAAGAAGAGCGCTCGAGCCGCAGAGGGATGTGCGGCAGAACGTTTCCCTGTAACTTCGGCGAGCGGTCGTGCGTTTGTACATAACACCGGCACCGCGAACGACACAGCGATCTGGAATTGTTTCGTTTTAATTGGCAGCTTTTTATCTTTTCGGTTTCCCGGTCAACGTGGCTTCCGGCTTAGCCGTGATGACGCAATGGTTCCGTTTCTTCGAAGCCATCGGGAAAAGCTCTGGAGGAAAGAAGTCGCGACGACGAAGAAAAGCCGCTTCTTTGCGGATGGCTCTTTAAGTTCGGGGGAACCGCGCGGCGGCCGCTATCTGCGCCCGTACATAGGAAGAGGTCGTAATTTATGAGTGAAATCATTCGGACGTTTTGCCATTCAGGTCGTGCACAACAACTTGAGAAATGAGGGAAAACGAGCACAGTCGAGCAGCGGTACTCGAGGCGAATGGCGTTCAGCTGAACGCGATTTTGCGATTCCCGTGCAGTGGAACTGACAAGATTAATGAGCGGCTGTGCTTCTGGGAAGCGCAGTTTCTTCAAAATAAATGTTTTAGAAGAGAGATTAGCATTCTTACTTTTTATAGCGGTAGTACATTGCAATTTCAATCAGGTAATGATCCAAGAAGACGTTCCTTAAGTACCTATATAGCAAAATTTTATTTAAATCGGTTGAGGTACCTCGAAGTTATAGAAGAACAACAGAAAACATTTTTAAGTAAGTATAAAGAGCATTGTATGTATATATACGTATTTCGTTTTATTATTAATTGCAATAATACAATAATTTTAAAGCCTAAATTATAGATATACATACATACGCACATATGACTACTATCGAGTTCGGAGGAGGAAAAATTATCGTGTGGGGCTGTATATATGGGTACCAAATTTAGTAAACTACATCAAATTATCAATCGTACATACATCGCAAAGGACAATATTCGAATACTAAATACATACATACATACATAGGTATTTTGATGAAGATTTTTGATACTTTTTGGGTTCACAGAAACAGTATGGTTTTTACTACAATGATCCTAAACATACAGCGTGCAAAATGAAGCAATGGCTACACGAAAATAATATTAAATTTCTTATTGGAAGAGAACAAAATATATTGGGACTTCATTCAAGAAGACGATTAAAAGAATATTTTTGAAAACTTGCCGAAAAGAGTGACTATTTGAAAAACAAAGGTAGTTACACAAAATATTAATGCAAAATAATTCTACTATACCCACAAATAACTGTTTCAATGCCTTTCATTGGAAAGCAAAAAAAGTGTGAGCGAAGAATTTTCACCGAAAAATGCCTCCAGGATGGGAATTTCGATTTGAGAACGACCCTATTCATACCAGTAGAGTCATTAAGGAATTTCTCTATGTAAAAGAAAATAGAGTTTTTCCCCAGCCTTAAACCCTATTGAGCATCTCTGCGAGATGTTATTTAAGAGGTTTCGGTCTCATCGCTGCAAAAATTTAAATGATTTAATGGAATATTGTCAATCGAGTGGCAAACAATTCTTCTCGAAATACCTATTATTATAAAATTAGTTGACTCGACTATGTAACGAAATACTAACATAATAAAATTTTAAATTTTAATATTTATGATTTTTTATTAAGTTTGGTACTTAAGATTAATTAATTTTTTAAATAATAATATAATTTATTCTTTGCTGCATTTGTTTTTGTTCCCTGAAAAATCCATGTTTTCTCAAGGTCATTCAAATTTGCTATTCTTTATAACAACTTGGAAAAACGGAATATAGAAATACAGATAAACGTTAAATAGTTTATTGTATGAAGTACATGTTTGGATTGTTCCCAGTAACAGTTGTTGCATTTTTTGTTCGTTACTGTATATTGGATGCACAGGAATGATACTTAATATACATAACTATTTATTGGAACATTTTTTTAAACACGGTTTCTCCCTGCATTAAACAAATTTTTATTTAGAAATTCCTATTTACTATAGACAGGGTCCTACATAGAAAATTCTTTCAAAAATCAGCGATATGCTATTAGAAATCGATATTGGACGATAAGTTGTAATAAAAGTAGGGTCGCCAAATTTATAAATTGGTATAACGGTGTCGAAATAAAGGTTTCTTAGAAGATATAACAAATAAGTTGGTAAATTCTTTACTGCAGTGTAGAATATCTGACATTGTTAGGCGTAAAGTGTGTCAAAAGATCAGACAACGAGTTCGGGTACTGTCCTGCTAATTTATTAGAGATTTAAACATATACATAATTGGGAAAGGTCGAATAAAAATTAAAAATGAATATATGGTCATCTATAACTCCGATCCAATTTTTCGAAACGAAATTTTGGGTAAAAAGAAAAAAAAATGGTAAGGCCAACTATTTTGAAGGCACATATAATAAATATGAAGTACAAGATACAATAATTTTATTGGATCGTAAATATTTCCATCATTTGATCGTGATCACGTAGATTTTGAGATGTTTTGAGCTTCGTTCATTGTCAAACAAATATTTACAAATATCATCTCAAGTCTTTCAATTAAATTAAATTATTGAATATAAATGATGTAACAATATTTTTCGCAAAATAATATTTAATGGCTCGTACATATATGCTAAAAAAGTGAGCAAAAGCTCAGTATCAATTTTGACATTTATTGATACTCGGTTTATGTACTATACAAAAATCGAGTCTGGGCTTTTGTTCACTTTTTTAGCATACGACCCAGTATCTTACAGTGTTTTGCGTTAATAAATACATATTTCAGCAAATGTTTTCTCGTTTATGGGTTAACAAGTTGAGGGAAATTTTTTTCAAAAACCTCTAAGTTTCGATTAAATTAAACATTTTTGGAAATTTCAATATATCAGACCAATACTAAATAAAATTTTCAGATGGTGTGCAATTCTTTAAAATCTCAGAGGGTTTCAAAGACCAACTCCCGTTAAGAGTTTTTCTAAGTGTATTTTGGCGAGATCAGAGATATTTATGTAAGAATTTTCGGTAATCTCTGGCGCAGAGACAATTGATTCTGATTTGTAGAAATTAATCTTTATTAAAAGAAATTATCTTGTCTATTTGTATCATATGGACGATTATTTGTGATTTATCTATGAGTCAAGGTGCAAAGTGGTTGCAAAAATATTTCTAAAGTAAGCAAAGTCGGCAATAAAGGTAGGTACAAAAGAACATTTTGTTATTCCAAAGGTATGTCGTTCATGTTAATTGCGACACGTATCCTTAGAGTTTTAATGAAAATTGGTTTGATCCCCAAAAACATTTGATATGGTAAATTTAATTTCTTAAAACTTTCACAGTGAGGTAAAATTACGAATTCTGGTCAAAAAAAGGTCTAGTTTTTTCATGTTCGGAAATGCTTCGGCATGTAATAAATAATGTAAAAAACCGTGTTTTCTATGTGTCTTGTACTTGAATGGTACTTGACGCTCTGCCCGTGACTGTCACGGGATAAACCGTTTGATACTTGACGCTCTGCCCGTGACTGCCACGGGAATCACTGTGCATGGGTTAATTTCATAGAAAAGAAAACTTGAAAGAGTTTCTTAAAATCCCGATTAACCTTGTAGAGGTTTTTCAAAATTTGTATTGCCTTTCCCAGTGAAATTGATAATTCAATCGAGACATCTACGAACGTAGCTACTAATTTGCACTTGCAATTATATTCAATTTAATTATTTTTTACTTTTGGCACTAGTCATTATTTTGCTGTTGCTTTGGTTGTTCTAGCTTTACTCAAACATTAATTTTCCTTATGATTTAGTGCGGTTGGTTGCATGTACCTTTGAACCGTTATATAATGTTCCATTGTTTTATCGGTAGCTCCATTGCTTTATCGTATTATTTTAACAATTTTTCCAGCTGCATATTAATGTATGTATCTATTTTTATTTATTTATTTTTATACCCCTAGTAGGTTTAAAAAACGATGGCGAAAAAACGATGTATGCTTGGAGTAAAATTGGATTTCCTCAAGCGCACATCGATTACAATTTCTCTCAACTATGTAGGTACTTTGGTTTCAGCTCGTCGCGGGCCCACCGTGACAAAGGCTGAAGAACGGCCGTCGTGCAAAAATGTATGGAATGTTAATTTATTCGCAACAATCTGACATCAAGCGCCGCCCTTTAATTCGAGGGACAGGACAGAAAGCACCGCTGGTCGATATGACAGCCCAGCCGCTAGCAGCGCGAGCACGCTACCAACATGGCAAGTTTATCCGATTACGAAAAAAATCTAATTACCCTTGTTTACCCGGCGCCTCCCCGCCCGGCCGACGGGGTATAAATTATGACCAGCTTTAATCCCGCTCTCACATGCAACTGCTGGCGAGGGACGCGGGCGGAGCGGAGTGGCCCAACAGAGATAAAGCGCAGGCAGAGGCTACACCCGGAGCTGCATTTATTAAATTTTTTAGAAGACACAGGGCAGCACCCTCGCGGACAGGGAGCTCCTCTGTGACGTCAATGCACTTGCTGCTGCTGCCATTGTTGCTGCGGCCGGGATTGTGTAGATTTTCCGGGCGGGCACACCCTGCCTGTTGGGACCGTGCGCCGTCCCGTTCCGCAGCCACCGGGCCGAGGGGGTGGTGAGCGGATTGCTGCTGCTGGCACACACATGCCGACGCCGGAGTTTATCTACCCTTTTTGGCCTCGTATGTATCAAAAGGATATTAAATGGATTTGGAGGGTACATGGGCCGGGATGAAGGCACTTCCGTTTGCGTCCCGGGCGGAAGTGTGGGTTCGACTCCGGATCCCAAAGTGAGCCATATTAAACGCCAAAACGGCTCTGCGTACCTGCTGCGGGAACGGGGAGCTCTGCTGACATGGCATGACATACATATTTCAAGCCGCACAGCTCCTCGGATCGGTTTTCTGGAACGAAGGCGGCTTTCCCCAATCGCTCCTTTTCGCCGAGCGTGAAGCAACCCTAATATCGGCAATTTGCATTTTTCGCAGCGCGTTCGCGTATTGCAGAATAATTGATGCCACTTGTCCCTTTTCAAACTCCTCATCGGCATTCAGATATTGAGGAGTGATTTTTCCCGCGTCGGGAAGGGCAGTCTAGATACAAGCTTACGTACTCCTGCTTGACATGCAAACGTAAGCAACCTCCAAAGATCTTTAGACAAGAAAACCTTTCAGTATATTTATTTACACATATGTCTTCACATGATCCAACTGCTTCTTAAATTTTGTTTGATTTGGTCTCGCGAGAATATCTCACAATCTCATATAGCTTGCACGGTATTTGGACTGCATTGAATGCAACGTCCAATTTCGTTTTAATTTATTTATTTATTTATTTATTTATTTATTTATTTATGTACAAGTTAAAACTAATACATAAAATGGCTTATCGCGCTCTCGAGAACTAAAGCCCATATGGCGCGTCTAGTCTAAATACCTATAATTACAATTCTTACTAAAATAATTCTTCTTTTTTTTTTTTTAAACAGATTCAAATTAATTCATCTGAGTGCAACTCTAAACCAGAAAATAGATTACCTTGTATCTAAACTTAAATAAAATTCATTAAAAAGTCAATTTGAAGCTAGTAGCGGAAGATGAAGATTTTTAAGGCATTCTAGAGCGAGGTGGAAAATGACTCCTAGCCTCTATAGCTTTTCAATATTACACCCTTGTAAAATTTTATGCTTTCAGCTGCTGCAATTTACAAATACGTATTTAACATTGAAACTGACTGCTTTGTCATTTTATCAGTTAATCGAAATTTTACAAGTGTATAGGGTGCTCACTCTTCATTGTAAGCAAATACTGGAAATTTGTTATTTGAATAAAAATACACCGAAGAGTGAATACCCTTTTTGTTAAGTTTGACATCTAATACAATATGTGTCACGTTGTTTCACTTTGCATTTAAGTACAATGCAGTAAGAAAGACAAATATATTAAAGAGTATACATATATATAAAGAGTATATATACCCGTCGATCAATTAAAATAGCGATTTGAGAAAACAGACCAGGACCAGAACCCTACAAAATTATTAGTCAAACGCTAGGAATATATTATAAATCGTTAATAACAGTAGGTTTTTTATAACAAGAAATACTAAAACTTGCCATTAAAAATCAAGAGATTCTATTTGCTATTGGTTCAGTACAAATTCCATTTAAAAAAATATGTATGTACCTACCATAGTATATACGGTTAAACATATCGTTTGGTTACAAAATAACTTACGGATAATTTTTGCAATGATTTTCCAATTATGTTTCAAATAGATACGCCTTTTAAGCGACGCACTATAGTTGGATCCACGAGAAATTTCACTTCTGGAAGCATGAAGTTACACTTCATGATGTTTATTATTAATCCATGGTCCTTTAACCGTTGAAAAATTTGTCTTAAATAATTTAAATGTTGTTCTGAAGTTGAAGCTACCAAAATATTATCGAGATATATGTACATACAAAGCAAAAGTGAAAGTCCTGTAGTACTGAATGGATAAATCTCTGAAATGTTTTTGCTGCATTGCATAGGCCAAAAGTCATTCCTGTAAATTCAAATTCATCCTTCACACCCAATTTATAATACCCTTTTGAAGCCAAAGCACTTCATCAATATTTAACAATTTTTTAATACCTAAAACACGCTATTGCTTTTTGTTGACTATAGTTCTGTTAGTTAGTTAGTTGACCAAGTTTACTTACCCATTCAGTTTGCGAAAAGAAAAAATAGCTTATCTAAAAAATCAAAAAACCAGACTGACTGTAAAAAAGAACTAAAAAGATGCAAAAAAGACACATTCATAATTAAATCCATAAATGTGTAAATCAGTACCTACTATTAGAATTGTACTTGTGTCGTTCTTGTTGTATGGTGATAGTGAGTGCACCTGAAGGTATTTTATATTGCTAACATAAGTACTGATGTATCTAGGTATCTAGATCAATATTTGTAATAAACTGACAAAGTATAACTAATATGCAGTCGGAGGTTACCTACACAGACTAACAAAAATATGTGTAGCTTCGATCTGCCAATTTGTTATACTTTGTCAGTTTATTACAAATATTGACCAGTTAGATAAACACATATGTAGGTACGTCAGTATCTACTTAGGACATATTTAGGTATTTTATTACTGGTAAGGTACAGAATTAATTCTTGCCTTATTCTGCTTTTTGCGTGCTTACTCGGGACCGCCCAGTGGGAAAATCGGAAGCATCTTCCAGAGGAAGCAGCATGGAAGTGCTTCCACACTGCATCGCTTCGCTTTTCATATTAAAAACAACGTCGTATTATCGGAATTGCAGGGGTAGCTCGTAGAGCAACCATATAAGTCGCAGGTCCCAAGTTCTCATCATCATTCATCTGGCCACGGATAAAGTACTTTTTACAATTTATATGCTAAACAGATTCTCAGGAAGCACTATGTATAAGGAAGAAAATCTTTCGCCTTTGCTTCCTCCCAATGACATGCCCATGTTAAAAAGATATGGGATGCGGATACGGAAAGGAAGCAATTCTTAGCTTCCAAAGAATGCTTCCGGAACGGCTTACGGAATGCTTCTTTTTCCCACTGGGCGTAGTTTACATAGCGTTTTCTGTGTAATTGTCTGTTTTTGGTCTTTGTATCCCAGAGATTTCTTGTGCTTCTAAACTTGCATAATAACTACAATACCTAATTCAAAAATATTTGAAATATTACCGGAATGTTTCCTCTCGCCAATTGCGTCTAATATGGGCAAGGTGTGGCTTGCAAAAGCCACAAAAAGCCGGGAAATTACTTAAATCGCGGCTTAATCCACTTGTAGTCCTGCACAACGTCTTTCAATCAAAAATTAACTGGTCGGCGGGCGCTATATTGCTGCCTGACTTCTTTCTCTCCACGCCTTCTGCAAGGCCGCAGCAGACCCGGCACGCAGCGCGGTTCCCTTGGTACAGTCCACGCTCGTAATTTCGCCCACCGAATTGCAATAAAGGCTCATTACGTGCCGCAATTTAATTGGCAACTGTGGCACTTTACGATTCGTTTACGGCGACCGCAGACAATAAAACCGGCCGGTTGGGGCTCGGGGTGCTCCGTGGGCACCGGACTCTGGCACTGGACCGATGCTCGTGGACGGACGCTGCGAAGGGCAAGGAAGTTGCGTGTATAACCTTTGGGCCCCGTAAAAAACGTGAGAACCACAAAATTCGCAGTTTGTTCTTCACGGGATGCGTTCCGCGCCAATGGTGGGGTGGCCCCGATAAACAGCACAAGGGAGCTCCAGCAGAACTCCGGGAAGGGAACTCGAGATGAGCTGGGGAGGGACGTCCGGGTGGCGGCGGGCTCTGCCGGGGCGTGTGCGGAATCGGGAATGATCCAGGTCTGCGCTGTATTTATCCAAGTCATTATCAGCTCCAGACTAAAACGTGAGCTGAGGCGCGTAAAAAGTCCGGTTGCACCGGCATCAATCCACTTGCTATCGCCGGGGCCGTTGAGCAGCCGCTCCGTGGACGCCTGACTGATTAACGTGTCACGACGCAAAGGCAAAGCCGGGGCCGGTGGTGCGGTGCTTTATGTTTCGACAGGACCAGGCCAATTCCTGCCGCTCGCCCGGCGACTGCCCCGGCCTACTCGGGCGGCCTCGCCGGGAAAATCCGTTCCAGGAGGAGGTGGGGTGTCGCGTCGGGCCGTGCAGGGCGGCTTCGTTCGCACTCACCCGGCATGAATATTTCAGATGCAGCGAGCACCCCCGGGCGTCCGTGACCTCTTTACAAGGCACAACACGAACCGCACAGGAGCGCGGGGCGCGGGCGGGTTGTGGGTATTGCACCCGGATGTTGTAAAGCGCAAGTGTGTGCACCCCGCAACCCGATGAGCCAAGATTTGATTGCATTCCAGGTCAGAGCGGCAGTTGCACCAGGGCGGACGGGGGTGCAGGGTGAGAGGCTGACTACGACCCGAGCGGGGAGCGGGCGGGTGGGCGTAGTTGCGATGGCACCGTTATGGACATCCTGCCCCCTCTGTGGCTTCTTGGCAATTAACTGTGACATGACTGTTGCCCGGTGTCCTTGCAAACACGGTCCAGGCCGCTCCGACTTTTTTTGAATACGTATCGGCGCTAATGTGATCAAATGAGTCTGTCCTTGACACGGGGCAGGACGTTCTCATCCAGGACATGCATATTTGATGTCCTCCGGGAACCGCAGGTGCCGCGCCGTTGCCGTAATGACTTTTGGAGACTGAGTTGGGGACGCAACGTCAGCAACACAAAAAATGCATAAAAGTGGACCTATTGTAGTTGCTTCGACCTCCTCGCATTTTAGGTTTGAAAGAGCTGGGTATTTAATTTACAGGTAGGTACTCCATGTTTTAAAAAATTCCCTCTGCCAAATTTGAAATAAAAAAACAATATTACCTTTTTTCGAGATAGCGCTGCATGTTCTTAATTTTGGAACGAACAACGCAAATTTTTTAGGACTTTTGTTTTTCAGCAATTTTTCTAGTTAGAGGCATAATTTTGCTTCCAGCATTAAGTACCTACCTGTTGTTGTTTTGTATTATTAGCTTCGGTTTTTTAACGAACTAATATAGGTTTTAGTACGTTTTCTCCCCATGCTAACCAGTTGTGAAACTTCCCCTGGGTTTTCAAATTCTAGAAGTCCCTTCTTTTATGTTGCATACAAGTTTTGAGTATAACATAGTTACCTATACGTAAAAGGCCGCTCCGAAACGTTTTCGAATTTTTCTTTATCATTTTGGCTACAAATTGTGGATTACAATTATTTTTCATGTGCATTCGTACAAGGAAACAAAATTTAAATTGTTAATTCACGTCTCATAAACATTGGCATAGTCTTTTTCAAATCCGACAGGGGCCATTTACCAAGGAAAATTGTTTCTGATACTCTTTTATTCATTCATTTTTGCATTTTAGTCATTTCATAAAATGGCTGATTACCCACTCTATGTAAATACTTTTTTATTAGATCCTAGTAAATTTTTACTAGAATGACATTGCTAAGAATTCTAGTAAAAAATCGAGTAAAATTAAAATTACTAGAAATCTATTTAAGTCAAATCACGTGATTCTAGTAAAATTGTCTTATTTTATAGTTTAATTTAAGTACTGAAAACCTATGAACATAAGGATGGGCTTTTTGCAGTAATATTTAAAGAAATTCCAGTTAAGGTTACTGAAATTATATGAAAATTATAAAATCTTTCTTCTAGTAATTTATACGGAAACGACAGTTATGATTAGGTACTTGTATTCTATGAAGTTTACATTATGTTTCTCTAGTAAGTGAAGTGTACCATTTAACTAAGCATTTAACTTTAGCACTATATAGTGGCTTCTGCCGCGGCGCATGCTCGCGCTTCAGATTTCTTCGTCGTCTGTTGCTGCAGCCGCTTTGGAATCTTGCCGTTGAATAAAGGCAGAAACACAATGCATCCGCTCCGCTCCATTCCGACTCGACAGAAATGTGATTAGGTACCTACTTCGGACGAGAATGACACTCTCGGTACATATCGCTCTTTAGCGGCTGAGAGAAATGGTGGAGAATAAAAAGTTTTATAATTAGCCAAAGAATGCACTGGATTTTTTTGAGAATATTTTGAGAATTTTTTTCAATATTGCAAAAATTGACTATATACAAAATTAAAAAAAATTCTCAAAATATTTCTAAAAAATTCAGGAGAAATTTCATGGACACTATCAGAAAGGGCGCAACTTAAACTATAAAAATATGTCCCTTTCGAATTTTTCAGAGGCAAATAATATTAGTTATGAGCTGCTAAAGAGCGGTGTACCTATAGTGCGGTTCCCAAACGGGTTAAGTCGCCTAAGGGTGACAGTGGCAACTCTAAATCTCGTAGGCTACGGTAGGTGGAGCATTCCTTCCTCCCGTGTACCCCCCCGCCATACTCTGCATCTTTCAGACAGCAGATTCCGTGTGTCTGCCGCGCCACGTCACATCTTCCCCGACGTAGGAGGCCGGAGGGCTTTTCTTTATTGCTTATTTTGTTATCCAGCGCAAAAGCGCAAATTAAAAATAATTGCAGAAATTGAAAGGCTCACGGTTGAATTAGTTCCTGAGCTGGAATTCGGCACTCGAGCTTCTCGCTTTTGTCAGTCAGCTGAGACTATTCCCAAGGCCTCCCTGCCCTCACGCCGGGCGCCTGCCCGGTGGTTCGAAGCGTCTAACGGGTTCCCCTTTAATATTAAATTTTTGAGATTGCTGCCCATGTCACGGGAGAGCTGCCGCCGACCGTGGCCTTATTCAAAGGACGGGATTATCCTTTTGTCACGAAATGTTCAATGTTTTGTCAACAAAAGGGTCGTTCGATGGCACTTTGCTTCTCGAACCTGTGGCTTTCTGCCGATGATAGCATCAAACCGAAGTGATTTGTCACCTTCCCTCCCTACCCCTCCCGGGCTCGCACGGCCTTGTCCCGTGCCGAAGCCCAGTTTGCCTGGGTGACAGTTCCGCTTCAGTTCCATTCACCATCGCCTTTGGCCAGCATGAAGCTTTGAGGCCCTATGGCGCGACAAAAACTGTACTTACCGAATGCTTTTGTCCGGAGGAGAGTGGTTGGGTGCATTAGCCGTTAGTTGGAACTACAATAGTTGCGGCGCATCGGTCTCACAATGAAATCTTACGTGATCGCATGTTCACAGTTACGATACCAGACGAAACCAGGGAAGGTGCATCGGCAGATTGCATGTTTTAAATACCAGTCAACCTTCGAATAACAGGGATCTTGGATTACACGGATCAAAAGGAGTTTTTTTCATTGAGGTGCGTCAAAATAATTCGATTGGATTTTTCGAACCAACTAATTTTAACCACTTTGAATGAAAAAATTGATTGAAGTCAAAGGTAACTTGAAATTTATGAGAAATCTAGGAACATTAGGAATTTTTATCCAAAAAGACCTTTGCTCCTCGATTCGATTCGAACGTATTCAATGATAGAGCTGAGTTCACAAAATAGCTATTTATTTAGGTGAACACCAAATTTGTGTCCGAGCAAACAGCAGATAATTTTTATTGGACTTTACGAATTAAAAAATAAAAATGCACAATTTTCTTTAATTTTTTTTTCGCGCACTCGGGAACTTAGCCCATATGGAGCTTTCTTTTGTATTTGTTTTATATTTTTATTTTTATATATTTTTACTATATGTGAGATGTTTTGCTTTTTAACTAAGGTATGTCATGTGGGAATCGAACCCACAACCCCGGAATGACCTACTCAGCCAACTACGCCACCCGAGGCCCCTTTCATTTGTGGTTAAGGTGCAAAAGGCAGCATTTTTTAGCGGTTTTATAAAAAATATTAAAAAATAATAAATTGCTGTATCAGTTAGTAATAAAAACTAAAATCTTAAGCTATTATGTATAAAAACACAAAAGGTTTTGAAACATTTCGAAATAATCCACGAATTTAAATTTTCCTATATAAAACTATTATGTCATACAATAAATAGCGAATTAAGAGCATGGAAAATGCACACCGAAGACAAAGCTGTTCGCCAAGATATGTAAAAAGAGCTATAGGGATAAGTACCTATAGCAATTGATTTTCTTAGATTAGCAGAAGGACTCAGGTTTTGATGCAAATTTTATTTGATTTATGATTTTTCAAAAATGGGCAAAATAATCTACATATATTATTTCTACCAGCACTACAAAAGCAAATTTTAAGGAGGCTTATTTTGGTGCATGACAATATCTGTAGAGCAAAATAAAATGTTTTGCATTTCTTTTACAGAGAAAAAGTAATTGCGGCAAAGACGCCTTCAAAATTACACAACGAATTCTCGAAAATTAATTTATGCCAATGACTAATACCTACCTACTTTTTGCTAAGTTTGTAACGAAGGTTAGTTAAGGTATAAAGAAAACTGATCGTAACAAGGTTGCGTACCAACGGCAACTGTGTCTTTTATTTTTACCGAATAAAAAACAGGTTCTATTGTAATTTGTTGGTGTTATTTCGTAATTTCTTATGATATATTAAACAACAATTTAGAGCAGTTGTGCGCTTCCAAACATATTCCTATAATACCCAGTAGGAGTAGGTACTAAGGGTATAGGTACTTAAAAGTGAGATATTCATTTCTGTTAATAAGATTTACTTATTTTAGCAGCATAATACTGATACGTTTTTTTTGAAAAAAAAATATATTTCTCTTCGTCTCACCCTGACTCCGAACTCTGGCGTTGATATATGTATGTACATACAATACACTGTATATCAAAAGACCCGTTTTATTTCTTTTAGGAACAGATAAGAAATCGGTAAACGTTTTATTCTTACGCTGAGAAACAGTTTTATGGATTTGCTGGCAATGAAGTGATCATGACATCAATAATTTTTGGACTATAATAAGATACCCTATAGTTATAATTCTCACAACTGTAAGATAACGCGAGAATATTACATATGTATAATAGTTTTCCCACAATATAGCATACTGTCCTTTTGTACTTATTTGAATAAAATACGAATGCAAAAGAAAATTAAACCAATAAGAAAATATTCCCCTTACTCCTTTGAAAGGAATCTGTCCATTACTTTTACGATGTAAGTGTGAACGAAAGTATTACATTACGAATTTCCGACAGCAGATAAATGAGGGATTTGCATGCCAGCACGCGTTTGGGATAGCTCTAAAGAAGGGAATTTTATGGCATAAAATATAATTCGGGTATTTGAAAGCGCCCACACAACCCTTTGTCACTCTTATTCCGCGAGGACTTCGGGATCCGAGCCTCGAGGACAATAAAACTTTATGCGGCTGTTACGGGCGCTCTGCTTGAGTAAAACGAAATACCTTGGAGATCACTTAGGCGAATTCCATATTCCGGTGCGGAGCCCGAACTTTTCCCATTCAATTCCAGCTCTCCGCGTCCCGCTGCTCCGCATATGTCCCGAATAAAAGGCTGCGACGTACCCCGCCTCTGACCGAAGCGAAGGCACATCCAGATCCAAATGAAAAGGAGCGACAATGAAGCGGCTGGAGGGACCGGGCGATTGTGCTGTCATCTATCTGGAGCACACATTTCGTCTATTCCCATTCTCGTCATGATGGAGCCATAACCATGAAGAGATCACCACCCCGCTCGCGAGTACTTAGGCCTCATTTGGATTCATGGCCAAGTTGTCTGTCCTGGCTGCTGGCTGTCCGCAAGCCCTGTGTACAAACAGGGCCCCATCCCGGCGACTCCAGGACATGTTGACACAAAAGACGTCTGCTTTCGGGCACCTCAACAGGTGCACCGGCGGACGAGGCACAGCTATCGAGTTGTCGCCCCATTTGTCCTCGGCAAGGCAATCCTTCTCTGTCCGCCCCCGCTCTCGGGGTGCTTTTAATGAAGTTTGCTGGCAATGACGAAAAGTTCATTGGGACCAGCCGGGCAGAGCGGGGAGTGGGGCAGACGTCGTCGCCATGGAACGGGACAGCCAGTTGGCATGGGGCTCCGTTAAGCGCTGTGAGCTGTGCGGGGGCCGAATGGCGACAGACGACGGTTAGGGAAATCTGATAATTTCGCCTTAAAAAGTCATAATAACTTCATTACGCCTGGAAATGACTAAGGGCTAATGAATTCGCAGCGCTTCACCTGAATGGACCGGGAAATTGCTCGAATTTAATTATGCTTGCTAAGAGCGTTCGTTCAGAGTAAGGTGGAGCGAAATCGGGTCTCTGATTCTTGCGACAAGCTGTGGAAGTTGGCGAACTGTGGCGACCTCCTTTAATAAAGCTCTTAAGATTTCTATTGTTAAAAAAAATCAATTTAACAGTGTAAACCAGTAAAGGGCGATAACTTAATTTGATAGTCATAATGATTAATGTTTTTGAATTAAAGCGCATTATAGAGTGAGGATTCTACAACAATTTACATTAGAAAATAATTTTAAATATCTCGGTGGTTTCGCAGAATGAAAACATAGCGTAAAAAAGTTACAATTTATTTGTTGTTAATGTTACTTTGTTTTTTACCCGACTGACTCAGAAGGAGGGTAATGTTTTTCGCATATGTATTGTATGTATGTTTATATGTTATGTCCGTTTCATAGTGACCTCCTATAGCTTAAACGACTTCACCAATTTTGAAGACTGAGGTATGTCATTAGATTCGTCTCAATTGGAGGAGTGACACCTATAATATTTAAATATGGGGTCCGCAAAAAAAAAAACCAAAAAAAAAAAATTGATGGCGAATAAAATTTTTTTTTTATTATAGCAATTTAGGAATCAAATGAGAGCTAATAAATAGCCAAATCTAAATATAGTATATGTATATTATAACACTTTTATGCGACCATTTTGACAGGAACTTCAAAAAAGTATAATACGTAGGTATGTGTTAATTATTTCTTGGGCTATTATTATTATTATTATTATTAGGTTTAGGGGCTACCCATATGGAGGGAACTGCGACCAGACGGTCTTTTGTACCATGGCCCCATTAGTGGAGTAGACAATCTGTAACACTAAGGAAAACCAGAAGGTCACCCACAGAAGAATTACGGACCTCTGTTGAGCTCAAGAGTTCCTTCCCGAAGGTCCTACTTCTAATCCGCGCAAGAGCCGGACAGTCACACAAAATGTGAGCTGTAGTTTCCTTGACGAGTCTTGAACGAAAGCTCCACGAAGAGAGCGCCCTGATAGCCGCCTTGGCTAAGTCCCCCCCTCTAAGTCCTTTTTCGAGGTTCAGACGGGCACAGGTTTTCTTGGGCTATATGTAAACGCCCACAATCTATAAACCATTAATTACACAGTAGTGTTATCTCTTAAAACGGCTAATAACGCTCATATTAAAATTGTGCTTGTGTCGTTCTAGATGTATGCTGACAGTGAGTGCACCTAAAGATATAATATATTGCTAACATAAGTACTGATGTACCTAGGTATCTAACTGGTCAATATTTGTAACAAACTGGCAAAGTATAACTAATTGGCAGTCGGAGGCTACCTACACAAACTAATAAAAATATGCGTAGCTTCCGACCGCCAATTGCTATGCTTATGCTAAAGGATAATATTGTTATTTTTTGCAATCAAGAATAAAAGTTGATAACTTTTATTCCATTTAGTTGTATTCACTTAAGGTTGGCATTGATATATGTGAAGATATGTTTTATAATATATATTTCAGTAATTCATTAAAGCATTAAACTTAAAACACTCTTTACAATGATTCCTAATGCTGAAAACTATTTTTCTTTAAAAAAAATATAAAATTCCTTTTCTGCTCAGTATAATCTATAAGTTTTCTTTTGTCATATAGCATCTGCATAAAATAATTTCTGTGCTTAATTTTCATGAAAGGTAAAAACTGAGTTTTATAATATTGCATTGTCGGAACATGAATTTTCATAAATATTCAATACACATTCTTGTTTTTGGTTTAAGTAGGGTTAAAAACTATGTTAGTAAATTAAACAAAGAGGACTGATCCAAAGAACAAATGAGTAAAGCAGCTTCAGTTTCTTCTAACTTACTTTGCGATTTTTTAAATTTAATTGTAAATTACTTTTGAAAAATAAATTTTATAATATTTTAAGAGCAAATATTAATTTAGTCACTTAAAAATTAGATTATCCTAAAGGGATATAGGTACCTCTTTTAGTCCGTGAAAATGAAAGGTAGGTATTATTTTCTTATATGTTAAACAATGAAGTTTTATTAATCATGAAAATTTAAGTACCTAACCGCTTTACATCACCAATTTCTGATATATGTAAGGGAATAAAAATGATTTGATAATTGTTACGCTTGACTTAAAGAAATATATCATTCAAAATGTGTTGGTCTTGAAAGAACGCTTACCTACTACAGAGCACATGTATCTATTAGTTTAAAATATCTGAGCACTCTTATTAATGTAAAAACTAAATTTTTTTAAACTTCATGTTACCTAAGTGCATTCAAATTAAACAATGTAAATGTAAGAATAATTACCTACGTAGAAGTAAACGATATTTGAATCTATCGAAGCTACTTTCCACTTTAACATTGCATATTTGGAAAATTTGATTAACTCGATTGATAATATAGGTACATATGTATGTACAGGTAAAGGTTTTCTTCGGTTAGCTTTGATATCGCTAAAATCGTTATTCTAAGACTATTGACTCTGAGAATAAATTTGAAAAAAACAATACAATATAAGTACATACATACCTACATGATTTTTAAATTTTTACACTTAATTTGCATATTTATTATTTTTAGTGCCTCAAACATTGAATTTCTTCCCTTTTGGAAATATGAGAGCAGGTCCATGTTTTTATTTCAACCCTAACTCAAATATCTATGCACTTAAAACAACCAATCTCGTGTTCAGCTGTCTGCTTGTGAAATATTAAAAGCCTCGCGAATTAATCATGTTGCTGCACCAAACATCGAGAGCTTATAAAGTTCAATTTCTGCTAAATCCACAGACAAACCCCAAAAATACTTCTAAAGTCGATTTTTCACGTCGGCTCTCCAGCTAATAGGGGGTGAGGTGCGGATTCCATTAAATAAATGAATTTCGTAATTTCCAATCGGCGCCATAATGTTGAAAGTTTATTTACAGTGGCAAATTGGCGCAACGAGGCGGATGTGCGTGGGTGTTTTTGTGCGCTGCTCGTGAAGCATCGTTTGTGTTAATTAAAATTTCCTGCGGGCCCAAAGTTTACCCTTTTCGGCGGGCGCTCGAAAACATCACAAATCGCTTTTAAGCCCATCGATTTAAGTGACGGCCTCCAACGGTCCCCAACTTTCTCGGGGTGGTAATTCCATAAGAGGGCTGAAGAAACTTTGTATGAACTTTCGGGGGAGGCTCAGTTCCCTCTGCCTAGTGCTGCCGGCGACTTTTAATTGCTCCTCATGCGAGCTTCTACGTTAATTACACAAAATTCCGAAAGCACATTAATAATTTCTGGCAACTATGCTCGAGGGTGGCGGCATCTGTTGACGAACCCAAGAGCTGCAACGGCCTAGCAGCGTCCTCGCCTTTAATCCATTAAAGTTAAACGGTTTGTGTGCGATGTGTGCTTGCGCGACGTCTGACACCTTCCCCTGCCCGGCAATAGTCCAACACAAACAAAGGGTCGAGCGGGGGACGGAACGCCCGTCGTGAAGGTCCAGAGACCCAAGGATTTCGCCGACTACTAGGGTTATCGGCGAACAATTGGTTAGTTGGCTCCCGCACTTGCGACGAGGGACGGGGCGGGGGTTCTTCCTCGAGTGTTTGCCGCCCAGAGATACACGCTCCACTTTAATAAATCACGTGTCATCCTCCGACCCACGTGACTAGAACGAAAACAAATTTCGTATATTTCGTCCTCGGTTCGGAGAAGGAGCACTCCCCCGCAACCCTCGATAGCGGGGTGCGCGCCGCATCATTTTCGCATACGAAGCAGCGCGGCGGCGGCAGCGGGTGCTGCCGAGAAATCTGTGCATGATAGCTGCTTAGCACAGCCGCCCCCATCAATTCAATGCCGTAATTGATTGAGTGGGTGAACTTGGGAATTTTAAAGAGGTCTCGTCCCAATCGCAAGAACGAACGCTTGCGGCTCCCGGGCCTTGGAGGTCAATGCGTTGGGTTTTTTGGGCGAAGGACGCCGCGACGCGGCGCTCCTCGTAGGGCTAACCGCAAAAGTTTCACGAGCGCGCAGAGGTGATCTCGGGGAGCTTAAGTGGCCTCATGTCGAACAGAACGTCCGCATCAAAAGGGGGCGGTAATGAGGACGGTGAAAGTACCGCATGCAGGAACTACTGCGAGCACACAAGCAATCAACTAATTGGGGTGGGCATTCCCTTCGAGCCGCTTGCGATGGGTCAGAATTATGCCCTGGAGTGTTCACCACGCCAGAAGAGTAAGTCAATTTTCGGGAACCACTCACTCGCCAGCGTTAAGCAAACGTAATTGGCTTCCAAATGCATAGCATGACAACTCAACCGTACAACTCCACTAAACGACAAATTAACATTACACTGAAAAGCTAATTTAGCCTACTTCGAAAAGAGCTTGCGCAACAAGCCGTTCGTTTCCGTTCAAAGTCTTACCAAAAGGCACAGATGAGAACTCTAAGGTGTGTTTTAGTAATTTATTTCAAAAGCACAATGAAATTGATCAACTGAACTCTGTCTGATCCGCTTCCTGATGATTCCGCGCTATGAAAAATGTATAATCAGAACTTATCTCAACTTAGTTATCTACATATAATAGCCGTGTTCTTTTCACATCGGATCAAGTTCCGGGTATTGCAGGAAATTTTTGATTGAATTGAAATTTTAAAAAGCATCACGTAGGGGTAAGTCGGGTATTGTTGGAATAACTTTTTTAAAGCCTCATAAATCCTAAATAAATATTTTTTTTTCCTCTATTAACGTTTTATCCTCTAGTTTGGTATATTAACTTTCATTATGTAAGGTCAAATCAGTAAAAACATTATTTTTTTAAAGAATAACAGCCGTTTTAAAAAAAAGTGTAAAATCTGCCATTTCAAAACGTGTCGGGTAATATTGGAAACTGCTTACACAGTAGGTTTAACTTTACAGAGAACAATAATACAAAAGCATTATTCGTTTATTTACATAAACAATCATTCAGGAGATTGTTATAAACAATATTTACAGAAATAAAATGATTATCATCATCATTGCTCTTTTTTTTATAATACTGCGGCATATTGATTGGAAACTACAAAATAATAATTTAAATAATTATAATAAAAATTCTTAATGAAATTCATTAATAAATAATGCATTTTAGTAAATAAAAAGGCTAAAAATAACTCCATTGTATGTTTCGGTTGATTCGGAGAAAGTTTCCAACATTACCCGACATACCACTTTTTTTAAACAAACACGTGGTTTAACCAAAATTTTTGGAAAATCATAAAATCCTTTTTCACCCTAACAGAGGACATCCTAACGAAGACTTTTCATCAACTTACCTTTTATTTTGTTCTAAAAACCATTTAGTTTTAAGTCTTTGAATCCCGAGAAAATAAAATTTTGTGTAGCAGCGATTTTTATAAACATTCCTCACGAGGTAAATAATGCTCAAACTAAAGTTGAACTGCCATAGAGTATGGTGTTTGGTCATCACACACATGAAAACCGACATAGTACCAACCTTAAATTATTGTAAACCCTTTATATAGTGATTTCCAACATTACCCGAACTTCCAACAATACCCGACTTACCCCTATATAAAGATTTTAAAATTTGCGAAAGTCGCATCAAATTGCCATGATATTTACCTATTCAAACTTCAAAGCTTGAACCAGATAAATTTTTGGATCAAATTTTTGTCGCATAAGTGGGTATTATAAATCCAGGCAATTTGATTTTTTTTTTTTCGAGAAATAAAAATTGTTTGATATGATTGCTGCTCATAGAATTCAATTCAATCCAAAATTTCCTGCAAAACCCGGAACTGGATCCGATGTGAAAAGAACACGGCTATTGTCAATTTTTCACTTTAAAGGGATATTTTAAATAGGTACGTACAGCGTAGAAGTAAAATTCTATTTATAAAAGCGCTTCTCACGAAAAGCCATTTTTGTGACAGACTTTGTTTCAAATGTCAATTTGAAGGTTTCCCAAATTTTACTAATTAATCACGGAAAAAATTTCTGCGAAATATTCCTGTATTTTCTGATGGATTTTAGGTTAGTGCATTATTTTGGTAATATCTCCTGTAGCTTTTAAGGAGATCTGCTACTTTTTCAATATATGTTGTGGATTTTATGGCAAACGTTCGTAGATTGGTTGGGGATTATTTTGCTATCCCAATTTTTTTTTTCCGTGATTTAAGTCAAAATAAAACCAATAGTTTTGGGCTCTTCTATTATAGTTCTTTGCAACTATGCCCCACAAGCATGGGTAGATTTAAACTATTTTGTCTCTTTACATGTATGACACTCGCTTGAAATAAAGATTTTTACGTCTTTAAATACGCTTTTCGTCTTTGGGCGAAGGATGTAGATACATACCTATTATGTTTGAATTCGAAGTTGATAGCTCATTTCGTTAGAAGTTAGAAACCTCTTTCTTACGGACAGAAAAATGTTGTTACAATACAGGGTTCTGGTATAGTGGTATCCTCATCGGTAGAAGTTAGAAATTTTACATGCAGAATGGGATAAAGAGGCAATTTTTCACCGCAAAATTCCACATTGTAATCTTCTTCTGGGAAATTTATCGCATTTAAGTGTAATTTTCCAAAAATGAAAGGATTTTGCGGTGGAAATGGTCGCTTCTAAATTTGAAATTTTCTCAAAATTTAAAGTGGAATATTTCGGAAACTATGAAGTCCGAGCAATGACACTGTTGTACATTTGAGCCAATTCCTTTTTCTTATTTATCTAATCATCATCGACAGTGGAAATTCGATTTTTTTAATTATACAATTATATGCTTCAAATTTCTGCAACTCTAACTCTACCAGAAGTGATTAGTAACGCACTGCTTCCTTAATAGTTTTTTTGGTTTGGAGATATTTGGTCATTAGCAATTTCATTTGAAAGGCAAATTAAATTGTAGTTTCTTAAAATTTATGAAAATTAATTCATTATTATTGTTTAAGCTCATACCTCTCGATACTTGACTAAATAAAGGGCTTTTCGCATAACAGATAGGAAAACCGGGCACCTTGCCTAAAGCAACTTCTATAAGTATATACATACATACATATGTACACATAAAACAAACGTTTTAAAATTTCGCTCCCGCGGTATTCGCCTGGTCCGCCCGTGATAAAGCGCATAGCTCCTTTGCAACAAAAAGTGATTTTTGACGTTATGGAAAACTGTTAAGGCTACGTAAATCATGATTTCGATTACTGCGTAGATCTGTTGCATTAATATTGATATGTAATTATTATTTTGAGTCTATTTCATTCTATTTTAGTCATATTCAAACGAACGTGTGGTGAATTTATATGAGGCTTCTTTAAATGAAAACGTGAATCAAAAAGCAAAGCGGACAGTGTACCACTGCTATGTAAAATTTAAATTTAATGTAAGAACACATTTCTTAACATTTTAGTATTGATTTAAGGTTATATTGTTGACCCAAAAAGATCATAATTACTATATTAGAGCAACTGACTTTTCATAAAAACCGTATTATTTGTTAATAACGTTTTTTATGTCTTGTCTGTATAATTTTAAGTATTTTGATGGAAATGAAGATTGATAATGAAAACGGAATAAATTTGCCTTCTGACAGTAGTCAAATATATAAGACTTCTGTATTTAAGGTTATTTTGTTTTAAATTTTACCTGCATTGCAGGCCCATCTCCTAATTTAACGTACCTACCGACATAAAAGCATCCTCACTTTAGTTTGAAATGAGTGGGCTTGGGTGCAAGAATCTCATTATAATATTAGTTGAATCTCGTAAACCTTGCGAAACTGAAATTAATGACGAACATTTGTAGGATATTTTCCCTCGTGGATAAATATAGAGATAGATCCGTTGGGTGACGAGCCCTGCGAGTGGGATAGCTGTCTAATAGCCTGTCACAAATCGGGGTAGATCCGAGGAGGCAGTAAAGCAAAATCCATAAAACTGAGAAGAGGCCTGTACACTGTGCAGACCGTCTCGACCCCTGCAAGTGTTGCCAAGGGGTTCTCGCAAGAATTCAATTTGTGCTCGCGTTTGTATAATAAAACTGTCATGATTGGATTACTTGACATTTTAATAGCATTCCTCGGCAATCGGATTGCCGGGCGGGTCGGGACGGCGCCGCGCGCGGTCGAGCGAATCAGCGCGCTAAACAATTCGGGGATCCGGCGGACGCTATAAGCCGCCAGGATTACGAGCGGCGGGTCAGCCGGCAGTCGTGGGCGAGCTCACGGCGTAGGTGCGTGTGCGGCCGTGGTGCCGTCCAGCGGTAGATGGCGCGCTTGATTGCAAGCAGCCCCAACGGAACGAAAACAAAGCAATCCCGGGCGGCTCGAGCTGCTGAGCGACAGCCGGCCCGGGTGCTCCACATACATAAATGGTAAATGCCCCGGGAGGGCGAGGGCTCATCACCACCGTGCTCTGTGCATGTGGCCTGTAGGTTAGGGCTTCTTTAGGTACCTCGTCGCCCCGTGCAAATATGTTCCAGCAGGGTGACCGACAAGTTCGCGTTTGAAAAGTTTCTTTTATGACGATTTGCTGCGATATTGTCGTTTATAAAAAATAAAATAATTTTTGCTTTCTAACAAAACAAGGAATTTTAGGTAAATAACTATAGGTATATAAAATAAAGATATACACATATGTATAGGTATATGTGCCAGTAAAAATGACAAAGGGTGATATCTTTTGGGTTTTCTGGGCAGAAACACTTAAATGTATATATGTACATGTACGAGTACACCATCGGTTCCTTTGTCTCCAAATGCCAACCTAAAATCTACCCAAGGAAAAACTTTTAAATCTTCAAATCTAATGTTCCTATCAATTTTCTGCACGGAGGGAGAGGGATAAAATGTGCGTCTTAAGTTGCTGCGATGTCGCATGATTTTAATAAATTTAAACTTTCTCCTGATAAAATTGTTGTTTTATATAGCATGTCAATTAGGTAGGTACCTACTGTAATTTATAAAATGTTTTTGTTATAAGAATTTCGGATTAATACGAATTTTATTTGATTCGGAAAATAAGTGCATAGGCTAGCCCAGAAGCTCCCTAACATTTTGGCTTCTACTTCATGTTAAGCTATGATATATCGATACATACATGACATACACATAATGCTAAGAACACCCTGTAAATTAACATTAGGTATTCCAAAAAATACCTACAAACAAAAAAATCTAACAAATCAATTCGAAAAAAAAATTCATTTAGCTGAAGTATGTACCTACATAGTTATTTCTATTCTTAAGGAAGATAATTTGTGTGAAACTGCTAAACTAGAGCACCAATTTGGAGTGTATCGTAATTGCTGTAAAAGTGCATCATAGGCGTATGAAATCATGCTTCTAGAGAGGCTTTTGGTATTTTGTTATGTATTTTGTTATTTCTCCTGTTAAATGTAATCAGTCTCTTAGTAGTCTTAGTTCATCGAACTAGGGTAGTGATTCGTTAAATATTCGAAAGACGGCGCAGTCAAGCATCAACTTCATGCACCTAGCAGCATTTGCATACAGTTAAAATTATTCTAGTTAAATAAAAATGGATAAGATTTTAATTTAAACTTCATTTTCGGTCAAATTCAGTGGCATGAAGAAGCCATGGTGAAAATTGTAGTTTGCTTCTCCGGATTGACGAAATAGGATAGGTATAGTAAATAAGATAAGAGTTTTATAAAACTTTTCAATACCGATTATCATGCAGTATGTAACTCAGTTATTAGACAAAAACTTAAAGTTTCAATCGAAATTCAACAAAATGAAGAAGAAGAAGTTCTGATCTAGTTAAATTTTAGCAATATTTTGCTGAAAAATATTTAATGCGCAGTTTCGAAAAAAATGACGGCATACACATATTAATAAATAATTGCTGAAAATAAATTATATTAAATATGTTTCTTATTTTAATAATATTTAATCGCACTGATTCTTTATTTTTTGTCTTGTACTTTGTCAACTGTGCGACATCTTGTTAAGTTTTCCGCCCGAATTGGAATCGAGCCTAAATTTAAACTCGGGAAGCGACGAACTTAAGGACGAACACATCTATCTTCGAGATTTGTTAAAATATTCACGGAAGATGGAATTGACTTTTTGTGTCCTCAACCTTTGTTGCAGAGATCGATACCTTGCATCAAACCCGAAATTCCTTAGAAGCGATCAAATAAGTTTTCACATGGCTTTTTCCAATCAAATCGCAAGGCAATCGCAATGTTCCCGAGAGCTTGCTGTCAACGAGTCAGGCAGCCCAAAACCAACCCAAAACTTCCGAACAGTCAATAAAGTGCCGCTCATAAAATTCATTTTACAGCCACCCTGTTCGATGGATGTTCGCATTACACGGCATCAGTTGTACATACCCCCCCCTATATCCCCCGATGCTCCACGCACCGTTCCACTTCTGCGCCCCTGGCCGATTCTTCCGAGCATCTCTCGCACGGCATGCCACTGCCGAGGCACCACACCGCCGCCGCCGGCCCCAGCCCCTCTTGCGGCCCGTGAGCCCCGCGAGCGGCCCTCTCGCCGAGCAGCCTGAGCCCCACACAGTCGCCGGGCCGAGCGTGTCGAACCCAATTGCGGTAGACGTGAATCCGGCCCAGATAACGGGCGAAGTCGGGTTTATTTGCAGAAATTATATGCTCCGGCGCTCGCGGAGTACATGGCCGCTGCATTACATAGCCGACCGCCGCGGCGGTTGCAGCTGAATTTACCTACGCCTAGACGCGCACGACCTGAAAGCGTCCGACGGACGTCTTGCGGCTCTGAGTGCGACCTGCAACTCGACTTCGAGGCGAAAAATGAATTTGCTCTGGCAGTCGCGTATCGAGAACCCTTTCTTAAATATTAATTTAAGGAAAGCCCGCCTGTCCGCCCATTTTAAACCATTTGACGGATCATTTTTTAACAATTGCGAAAAGTAGCAACTTACATTACAATGGACAAGATATATACATATGTTGCGCAGTGCAGTTGCTGCTATTTAATAAAAGTTGTTGTTTCAATTGACAATTTTTTAACTTATTGCGGTTACCAAATCACACTTTCTTTAGAAAGTAGCGGACACTGTAGATTTATTACCAACAAAAACAAATATTATTTTCAGCAATGTAAGATGAATTATTGATCAACTTATCGTTTTGTTAAAAAATGTCAATCAATTGGTAACTGAGCTAGTGCCTTAAACATACAATGCGGAGCACTTGAATAGGTACACGGTTATAAATGGCAAATAAGGATATTACGCGCACGTGCAAGTCAATCTGTTTTCATATGTTTATTCTTCTAGGAATTGCAATTAATTTCAGATACTTTCCCATTAACTAGGAACTCTAAGAAAAAAATTACCTACAATTAAGGAAAAATCCTCATAAAAAGGAGGTGCATATTCGAAAAGGTACATTAGCCTATTTGGGGATATTTTCCAGTGCAGACTTTAAATAAGAGATATTGGATCAACAAATATTTAACTTTGTGCAAGAAGAAATACAATAGGGTGCAAAAACCAGCTTCCAAAAGAAAAGTTTGGCAGTATAGGGGTATTGAAAGAAAAAGGATACTCTTCGAGGAAAATTGTTCGTATAAAATCAATCGAAGCGCGAACGTATATACTATAGTTTGTTCATTTCTGCGAGATGTAGAAGGATATGGAAAACGCTACAAAGGACGAGTAGTTACAGCTACTACGGAACGAGAGTGGAGGAAAGTGTTGCGGCTTGCTTCAGATACTTCGCAATATGGCCGTCAAATTGAACGGCAAGCAGGAGCCTCAGCCAGAGTATGGACTGTTGGGCGGATTATTACGGCTAGCTCCCTGGAGACGTCTTCGTCTAAAGGAAAAAGTAGCTCTTCTACCATCGAAGTGGTCGCTTAGAATTTGTAAGAAATCACATCAGTTGGAAACAGGAGTGAAATAGTGTAATCTTCACCGACGAAAAACGCTTCTGATTAAATGGACCTGATGGACTATCATACCATTTTCATGACCTACGAAGAGAACATATATTTTTGAACCGCCGTCGGCACAAGGATCACTTATGGTATGGGAGCAATAACTTATAACGGGCCTTTGGATCTTAAGAGAGAGAAGACATCATCGCCTTCGACTGGCCATCCCTTTCTCCAGGATGGCTCACTCGTAAAGCATACGAAAATGCAAACAGTATGAAAGCGGTAATAAAACACTAAAACAAGGTGTCCTATATGCTTGGAACGAAATACCACTAACCGTCATCAGGAGTCTTTTCGGCAGAATGCCTGGCAGACTTTTCGAATTAATTTCCAACAATTGGGGACCAACGCATTACTACTTATAATTATACTTGTTAATCCTTAGATTAAAAAAATTATGTTAGTAATAAAAAATTATGTAAACAGAAATAATATTTCTTACAAAACCATAAATGTACCTATTCAAATGCACCACCTTTTTATGAGGATAGGTTTTTCTTAGAGTTCCTAGTTAATTAATGGTTAATTAATTGAAAATCCTAGAAGAATTAACACATGAAAACAAATTGACTTGTACGTGCACGTAATATCCTTATTTTCTATTTATAACCGTGTACCTATTCATGTACTCCGCAGTGTAATTTACTCGCTGAGCTTTCATCAGCATATACTTATTAGATACATCAGTTTTAATTTTCCAAAATTTGTATACTAATTTTTATAACAATTCTTTGAATAAGAAGCGTTAAGTCCTTATTGGTTGGGCCATCTTAATTTTATATTTTGCTTTTTGTTCATTTTGAAATCTGAGCCACCGTAAAATGCTATGAACTGATTAATATCATATATGTACCTATATATTATATGTACAGAGCGTTTTGTAACTAACAAGTAGACCGCCAAGATTGTCCGTCTCCGATTTCAACGAATTTTATATATGTATGTTGTTATACTTGAGTAAGATGGCCGGGGAGAGGTTGGGGGGTGGCCAGGGCGAGTCCAGGGGAGAAGGTCAGAGTGCAATTCCTGCTTACGTAATTTGTTATTTGATTTTATTTCTTTGTTAATTTTTTTTTCATTGTGAATACATTTTCTAATTTTAAAAAAGACATGAATAAATAAATAAAATAAAATAACCAATTACGTAAGCAGGAATTTCACCCCGGTCTCCCCCTGGGTCTCCCCCCCTCCGGCCATCTCCTGCCCCCTCCTTTGTCTTCCTCTGCCCCTTCTGGCCTTCCCCTGCCCCTCCTGGCCTTTCCCCCCTTCTTGACGCAAATAAACCAAACTAAAGTTAGCAGGAATTGCCCCGGTTATTTTTTTCTGGTCCTGGTCTTTGTTATTTTTGCCGAGTAAACCCCGTCAGGACCGCTTAAATTATCTGGATATTCTCAAAATTTATTTTTATAATGGACAGAGATTAATGGTTCTATAGCCTACCGATGTCCAGTCTCTTCCCATATTTTTTGTCTTGCAAATTTTAAACGAGCTTCAATGTGACGGCCTAATACCAGCGACACACCAAATGAAATTTGGAATTTCGGGCGTACTCAATTTCCCAATATTATTGTATTGCTTTGAAATTTAAGGAAAATTTTTGTCAAAATTTCCTTTTTACAGCATATTTGCCTGAAACTTTTTTAAGAAATTCAGGGGTAATATAATATATTTCTGAAATTGAGAACATCCGAAATTCTAAATTTTAATTGGTGTGTTGCTGGTATAAGAGTTTTTGGGCTAATTTCATTTTAGCCCTGCGAATATTAGAATCTTTTTGAAGAGTCCTTCAGAAGGTCGTTTCGTCATTTCGCGAAACTTCTTCTTTTGTCCACTTCTCATTGATTCTCCATATAACTTGGAATTTTTTAAAAAATTACGAACAATATATCGGCTGCGGGCGATATTCTTTGAAATTTCACTAGTGCTAAGATTTTCTTCCCTAAAGGCTAAAAATGTGGCCCTTTTCAATTCCACTAAGTGACGTACTCCGCGACACCTTAAACTTTAATCTAAATTGGTAATAAAAATAAAAATTTATTAGCTGGTGCACAAAAGAGTTGCACTTTTTTAGAACTGTCTTATAAATATGAACGGAGCAAAAATTAACTAATTTTCAAAAAAGATATAAAAGCAAAAGAATTTAAGAATGATTCATAGAGGAATTGTCACACGAACTGTTTCCCTAACTATTGGTGTACGATTTTACATAGTAAATTGTTCTTAGGTAATTTGTTTTTGTTGTTTCTAATAAACACCTAGCATTATATATTATGCAATATGTTATATGTAGGTACAAAAACCGGCTTCTTTTCATACATTCGATTATCCGGATTTTCGATTATCCGAATGCCTAACGACAACAATTAGTCCGGTTAATTGAGTATCCACTGTAGTACGAAGCGTTGAAAAATCATTTGGGGAACGGTCATTTCGAGAACATTCCCGGAAATGACCTGTTTACATTTTATTAAAATAAGAGAACATAAGATAATGTAGAGTACAGATTTAAATACGTATGTATATTTTATTTAATATTTATTTTAGTACCGTATTTTCAAGCTAAGCTTTATCAAATTTATATTTTTAACTAAAGTACTTAAGCTTTGATATACGTTCTCTGAATGATGTTATAATACACCGAGTCTCTTTTTACAAAATTTCAAATTTCCAAATTCGTCATCTTGGTGATTTTCATCCTTAGGTACCTACATATATGTGTGGTTAAAAATAAGTAAAGAAAGACTCTTCTTAAAAAATGTTAAGTTATTGCATAAACAGAGATTTGAAGGGAAAAATTGATTGGTTGATTGGTGTTTAGTTCGTGTCTCAAAACTTATGCTGTAACTTATGATTTTTTAAATTAAATGGAGTCTATTTTTCCAAACGTTTTTTAAAAGATAAATTGGAAAATTTTTAAGTACAAAATATTTGAGTAAAGTTCGAAGAGCTCAATAACTATTATCATAATTTAGAATCTATGTATATTCGATATACATATAGTAAAAAGGTGCTAAGTGTCCACTATCGAAAATGTAGCTTTAGTATTATCTTGCGTTTAATAAACTTTTTAATGGCCTGGGTTGAATTTATTCTGAAAACGTTAGTTCTGACTAAATTCCGAGTGACGTAAGGAAAATGAATGAAAATCTTGCTCAAAATATAAAAGAGCACCGCAGGAGTAGTCGACTTGCAAATTGGAATTGTATTGAAGGGAACAAAGCCGCGAGGGGCATGCAAATCCTTTGAAGTGTTTGTGGGAAGGATTTGCACATCGTCTTGGTCGGGCATATTCCCCTTCCAGAAAGCACCGCTCGATAGATTGACGGAACATCTGGGACGCACCGAGTCCTAAAATTTATGCGGTTGTCAAGATGGCCGTTAAAAGGTTAACGGTTGTTTTTCTTTTCGACCGCATTCCTCCCAAGAGCAGCAGTTTTCGTTGGTTTGTTTTCGGTCCCACGCAAACTTGAGAAGTGTCGAGCGAGTGCTTCAAGAAAAAAAGCCATGACTAAGCCCAGAGTTTCGAAAAGAACCCCTTGCTCAAGAACCAATGAGATGGAAACTGTTCGAAAATTTGTCATACATCGGCCGACAGCGGAAGAAATATCGCAGGTTCCACTATCTCCCTCCGCGGAGTGGCAGAAACGTGGAATGACTAAGTAATAAGCACCGCCAGCTTTTGTCTCGAAAACAGCAACGGCAGCAGGAGCGATAGCAGCCATGCTGACTACCAGCTCCGTCGAGATAGCATCCAGAAAGAAGCCATATCGCGCCAAGACGAAGACGAAGACGAAGACGGCGGCGGCGACGGCCGGTGGCGAGCGGCTCCTCGAGACAAAGCACCAGCCACAACAGGCGCGCTCAGTGTGCACTTGGCAAACATTGCACAGCTCACGTCTGAGGCTCTGAATAATGAGAAATGTGGAAAACGTCGTTATCTGGGCCCTGCGAGGTTGCGACTTGCGAGGTGTTTTTCCTGATAACCGTCAGAGCGTCTTATTTTTAGTGGCCGCTGCCACCAGTTGCGGCGGCCGCTCTCTTGCTTTCCTTTTCCGATCAATTCCCGAGGCCTTATCGGCGCGGCGGGGAGAAGGCCGACGCGCGTCCACCGTGGCTGGTGCTCGGCGCAGCGCAGCGCAGCGCAACTCACGGGTGACGACGTGCGAGTTTTCGTTTTTCGTATCGCTGCCAGGCCAACATGGCTCGGTAATTAGATCTGCTGGTTTTGCTTGAATTTGCTTCCAGAGATCACGTGATAGCGCACAAGTGGTCGGAGCTGTTTGCTAACTCGAACGATAAAAATGCGAAGAATTCCTCAGCCATCCATTCGTGGGACTTTCCACTGATGCGGCGATATCAAAATTATGTGCCGAAATACGGCTCTTGAAGATAATTCCGCCGCGCTGAGATCTCGCTAAAATCAAATAGAACAGACAGCGATTTTCTTATTACGTGTTGTGCCCGCGATTTTTCGTCTGTTTGTTCTGCCAAAGCAGCTATTTCACATACTTAGGTAAGTAAAGACGCTTTTACTTTAAAGTACTCAAAGCATAATAGTTAAGTTACTGCAATTCACCTCCTCTTTTAAGAAATTCGAACGAGCAAATTTTTTGCCTCATTTCTCTCATAATGGCATTTTCTACAATAAATGGACGAGAAACTATACTGCGTCGCTATGTAGGTACATACATACATACATATGCATGTAAGTACTTCGAAAACTATATGTTATCGATTTTTTTAGATATCACCTGGATGATAAAATCAATCCTGTAAAATGTAGATATTAAAATCGTTAGAGCTGTTTTCGCGAACGACATTAGGTAGACATATCTATACATACATATACATATGTGCATATATGAACATAAATATGTAATATATTCTGTTTTAATTGTAGGTAACGGATTAGTAAAAAACATGCAAAAGCAGGGTTCTGTTGATTAACGGTGAAAAAAGTGCAAATGAATTATTATGCGAAGTGTGAGCACTTCTTATGATCAAAAGAGGACTTTTGAGTTTGAAATAAAAAATGAACGAAAACTAGAATGAATAAAAAAAGAAACGTTGCTTCACGGATTAAATATTTTGGTTTTCTGTTCTTAACTAAGATTTTAATAGGTTAAATGGCTCTAGAAAAATAATTGCGGCACTGCAACAAAAACTTGGCTTTAAATAAATAATGATGTCATCAATATATGTATAGGTATAGACGCGTCCCCAAATTGGTTATTGGATCACTATGTTGATTAAAATGTATCTTCACCTTTTCTACTTGCCGCTTCAAAGGCAAAGCAATCATAGAAAATAACTATCTAAGTAACCAATGAATTTGAGAATAGAACAACGAAGCAGTCGAGAACAAAACTGTTATCGAGAAGAAGTGAAAATTTAATTAAATAATCAAAAATTATATCTAACAAAAATCTTCAGTAAATTTCATTAGCAAATCTAACATATTTTAAAAATAAAAATAACTATAGGAAGACCAGACGTTCTATCCTATACAAAGTAGGCATATTGGTTTCTTACGTAAACACAAAACCGCAATAAACCTGCGAATAAACTAAATCAATAAATAGTAAAGGGAAAATAAGATATTACGGCTGGTTTTTAAATTTTGTTTATAACATAAACTAGAAAACTATAAGATAACATATAGAATGAAAATCGCTATCCTTTTTGCCTCGACTAAATTTACCAAATATAGCAAAAAGGAGAATCACGTATGTCTCATTCATAAGAATTTCGGGTGTCTAAAATTATGTAGCGAACAGTACTAAACATTACTATATTTTTTACATTAAAATTAAATGAATACATACACATATGTAAAATAAATTTAAATTTTCGACTTTAGTTGATTCTAATATGAGTTTTTCTAAAAGGAGACTATATTTTTATCATGGCTAACGGATTTTTTAACTTCAAAAGATTGTGAAAATTAAATTATTATTTTAGAATTCAATGTATGTAATTCCAATACTTAAAGCTCTTGATCTGTACTTACACTCTCAAAATCGTGGGTGTAATTTTCGGAAGGAAATTGAATACTTTCCATTTGTAATAAAAGTTTGCAAAATTAATATGTGTTAATTATTTACTTCTAAGGTAGCTTAATTACGCAGGTACATTAAATCTACACTTTTTGATATAATTACTCTTGTATAGTATGGAATTTTTAAACTTATAAAGATACCTATTTAATAATAAATTACATATACATACATTTATAAAGAATTAGTTTAAAGTATTATTCAATCATGTACCTACATACGTGCTAAGGATCTGTCCGATTTATTCAAGACTTCGTCTTCGCCTCGTTATGACAGTTTATGACGTCAGCATAAGCTGAACTAGTGTTACAATTAAGGCGGAGGCAAGGCTAACCTGTTCGAATTCGCTTCACGAAGAATTGGATTCGAACAGGCCTTAAGATACCTACCTTTAATAATTGGTGAAAAAAAAGTGAAATGATAATTTAGATGACGAACATGAAATTAGTTTTTGTTTTTGAAAAATGATTGTAAACAAAATATTGAAATACCTGTTTCGTATATAGGTTTCATATATGTATGTACATTTATTGAAATTCTAGTAATCTAGTATTTAAAAATATATATTTAACGAAACTTCTTTTGTTTTAACTTGTTACATTTTTCTATATATGTACATATATGTATATACATATCCTAAACTAAATTTCTCTACCTGCTAACAAAGTTTGTAAAATAGGAAAACTAAGAAAGAAGTGTATACGAAGAAAGCAGTACCTAACAATCCTCCTTTTCAGAAAAATTGCTGAATATGCATAAATATGAAAATGTTTGATTATATTTTTCTATTGGGATCAAAACAACAGTTGCTTTATAGCTTTTAATACCTTAAAATGGGATATAACTTCTATAAGACTGCTACAAGATAGCTTATCCATCCCTACAGACTATAAAAACGACCTCTTGCTATACAAAATTGTGTTCCTTAGACCCGACAATTTTGAAGTAGTAAAATATTTTACGAAAAAATCAATGGTGCTTTTCTTGGTTAGTTTGAGTCGACTGATAGTTTTGTAATGTTTGTTCTAATATTTTTAATGAAATGCTAATTTACATAAAATTTATTTGTTTTTCATCTTGTTTTTCCACAATATTCAGTCATAAGTTAAATAAACGTTATGTTGAAACTTGAGTTTATTCATTAAAATCTAATAGAATGAGCTGCGAAATAGGAAAACAGTAAAATTGTAGATCGATCGATCCTTAAAAAGTTTGCGATCCAGTTTCATATTGACACACTAACGTAATAAACTCTAAAAAGGAAAGGATGTGTGTGCAGTGTGCCTTGTCTTTGTGAAGGAGTTTAATGTTTTAAAGTTGTTAAAGACAGTAACCTTACAATACTTATTTTACAGAGATCTTTATGACACATGTCTGCATAGAAAGTGTTAAAATATTTAAATGAAATTTACTTTCAGCTATTTCAACTATCCATATATTAGTTTTGATTGATTTTTTTGAATAAATAAAAAAAACTTTACTGAAAATATAGATATTTCGGAAAAAAGCATTAAAAGAAGAGTGGGTTGCACTGGACTTTTATCTACTTTGGTTTTATTTTGAAAAAAATTATATTGTTAAGCTAGGGGTTACCGTTAATAGTGTTTCAGTACAGCGGTACAATAATTCTTTTATCCGTTGCAAAATCTCAACAACCAGTGTTTCGATTAGAGTTTTGAGAATATTACTTGTGCGTACTGTTTTCATAACATTTCAAATGGCTCTAACAGCTGAAATAATAGGAATTTTGCAATAAAATTTGGAGAGAAAACAACTTTAGAATTTAAAACTTATTTAATGTTTTTATAAAATTTATTGAAGTAAGTAGTACCTAGCTTTTCATAAATTGTTTTAACAGCATACGTTTATTGAAAATAGTAGATTTTTTTTCGTCCCTAATTACATATTTATATTATAAATCTGTTTTTAATTTTTCCCAGTTGTAAGAATAGACAATAAAATAGACTTGGTTTTAAGAACTTTGGTAAATTTGCACCGCTCTTTTCAATTGGCCCAGATGCGCACACGTCGCACATGTGTCATTGCATGACATGCGGGAATGGGACTTTGATTAATTGCCCTGACCGCAGCGACGCATTCGCGTGCTCGCGGCCGCCGGACGCCGTGGCCCAGTCTCTTATTTATGGGTTATGTCACTGGCGGTCCAGCGCGACCGATTTCGTCTCCGACTACTCGTGTTTTATGGAAGCGCGCTATTTATAATTATTCTCATTGGGGCCCGAGATTGTGGCCCCCGCAGCCCGGGCACCGCCTGGGCGGCTTGCTGTCGACGAATACCTGCTTAATATTCGTCCGTCTAGCGTCCGGGCGCTGTGAGTTTCTATTTCCTCGTGAGCCCGATAAATCATGGCGCGTTGCAACGCTCCGCGAATCTAAGATTTATTCGCGGCTAGGCTGCGACCCCAGATCGGGAACCATTTTTTAGGTACAAAGAAGAAACTGTGCGCGCTGCGCTGGTGGATGCTTGATTGAAAAGGCGAAAGCGGGAAAAACTGCAGCCCGATGTGCAGCGACAGGTCGTAGGCGGTTATTAGCATGAAAAACAATGGGTCCCAAGGAGTCGCGCCGGCGAGCCATCTATTTGCGGTGGGCACCTGATGAATGGTTTGTCACTGTCATTTGTATGTTTTACGAGTCGGTTCACCTGGTTCTGGTCGCCGCCGATGTTGACAAATTAACGGCGCAGAAAGGCGGTGCACAAATTCCACTGCATTTGCTGCGTAGCGTTCGTTGCACAGGCGGCAGATTTGATCTATTTTCGTTTTTTCGTTTCATTCGTTCCCACTATACATATGTAGTATACTGCACTTGGCTCGCATATATGAAGTTCTTATTGAGCTGACTGCAACGAGTACTAAGCTTTCAAAAGTTAAAATCATCAATTCCTGTTTAGATCTACAACTTCATAAATTCTAGAGTTAATATTCAAGTGTTATTTGCGCTTTATTTGTAATTTATTGAAACACTCTCTAACGAGGTTTTTCAAAAGGATAACCAATCAACGAGATTTAAAGAGGCTTTGATGACTTCATGTACCTTTCCGCAGCACCACGTAAGTTCCAGGATCATTGAAAAAGAGCTGTTTAAACTGATCTTTAAAGTTACCGGCTAGCAAAGAAGCCCCTAATTAAAAAAAGAAATTTTAAGGCCAGATTAGAATTTGCTAGAGGTCACATTAGTTATAGTTGAAATTTACAAAAGCAGAAAATGGTCCATTTTTTGTCGAAACAAAATTCAATTTAAAAGTTAGTGATGGGTTACAGAGGACTTTTCTGTGGATGATATTTCAGGATTCCTTATAATTTTTATTTTGATATTTGAATCACTTCTTGTGGTAGTTTTTCTAGTTTCGTGCTCCTTTCTTTGTGTACTGTCCCCATGATGGACCTTTTAACAATTCTACAAAAGGTTTTTTTGGCTTTTGTTTTTAGAACAATCCATAATCACAGTCTAAACTTTACCTCTTTTCCATATTCATTTCTTGCTATTTTCGGTTAGTTTATATTGACTTTGGAGCTCCAATAATAACATGTTAATTGCGCAGGATACTGGCTTTATTGTAACGACCTTAGAAAATGTAACTGTAAATGATTTATGTGTACATATATCATATATAACAGCAAAATGAAAACAGGTTTTTATCATTTACATTTTATATGAAACGTTGCGCACTTGTTGCCGTTATTTTCAAAAGATGCAAATGTTTTTTCAAGTTGAAGTTGCTAATCGAATGAAATTTTATTATTTTTTATGTTTGAGGTGTTCAAGTTCAAATCGCATGCCGTTATACCTAATGTATTTATGAGTGCCTACCTAGTTTCTTTAACTTTAAGTTTATTTTAAACTATTTTTTCGCATCAAGCGACTCATGAAATGGCATTATAAATCGTTACTACATATTTGACCCATGACTGAGGTAACTCTGACTCTCTATAGTCTCTGATGAATGGTCTCTCATCACCGTGAGTCTGAGCTCCCGTAACTGCGGCGATTCTGGCTCCCTGGCCTCTGAGGTGTAGTCTCTCATTACGGTGACTCTGAGTTCCTTTGAAAGCGGCGATTCTACTTCTCTAATTTCTGAAGAGTACTTTGTTCGTATAAAATGTTTTCATGTTGAATCTGCCATCTTGAATTCCGAAATTTCGATGGCAAAACCAAAGTCAGCAAGAAACTAATTTTTATGCATATCTGTTAAAATCGAGTTTTCGGCCACCATATTTCACCCACCAAATTAAACGCATTACCGTGATAAACTTACCAAAGTGTTATACGTGACTGAGTCGCAAACATCCAAACATCTACACAAACTTTCTAATTTGTAATATTTTTGGAGTCGACACATTTGATACCATACATTTTTTTATTTTTAAGGCTTTCGGTATTTTGTGGCTCATGTCCGTTATGTTGGATTTAATTTATTCATATAGCCTATGTCATCCGGACTATAATAACTAATCGATTGACATCTCAATCTCATTCATCAAAATCGGAAGGGTAGTTTAGGCGCTACGGTGGAACCACAAACATAGACTGATAAAAACATAACCCTTCATTTTGGTTTTGCCGTAGTCGGGTAAAAATGGGGTAAAGGCTAACACCGAAAATTTTTCATTGATAATCGACAATAAATAAAACATGTATATGTATGTTTATTAAATAAATGTTAAATACACTATTTTTTAAATTAACTTTCACTCGTTAAATAAAATCAATTTTCGAAACATAACGCAACGCGATTACGCACGTCTTGATGATTCATTTCGGATAATCCATATCTATGTACGTACATACGTTTTCCATATTCATCTTATCCTTTGTGTTCCTAGCTATTTTTCCTAGCTGCCTTAGGGAAATCTGAGAAACAATGTAATATCCTGTGCTCGTTTAGCCAAATCTGCAGAAGTAGGTACTCCTCATTTTTCCTAATCTTTCTTTGTAATTCACTGACTTCAATTTCAAACTATTTTAATGTAATAATTACTAAATTGTATTTTTGTAGTTTATCAGTTTAATAAGATTTGAAAGTTTTTCGATACACCTTTGACTTTTATTCAGATTATGAATTGGCCAAAATTTATTATGTATGTATGTACCTATGTGTAAGCGGAACTACATTTTCACCGAATATTGAATCCCGAAAATTTTAATTAAGTCAGATCAATGAAATACCTATACGTTGTAAGAGAAAAAATACACATTTAATAACTTTTTTATTCCGTCAGGAAACTAAGCGTTCAATGAAATGAAACCAGGTGATGCATGGATGCATTAAAAGGATAACAATACAACTTTATTGATTGTTATGAAAGAGGTAATGTTTGGTAGTTTTCTTTATTTGAAATGGTTGTAAAAGCGACGTTGAAGCGATATAATGTTCATTTTCATGTATCTTATAATTGTTTACCTAACATGTAGGTAAACTTCAACGGTCAAAGATGGATAATAAATCCTTGGTCGATAGTGTTTTATTATATATTTCAGTGATGGGTATGGGAGAAATTGTACGGATTGTAGGTATACATATGTTACATAAATTATGCAAATACAAAAAGTTGGGTTTTCTGAAAAATGCCCTTTGATTTTAGAGACATCAGTGTTGATCCTTCTCAAATGCTGCCATGAATTATTTAATTTCAACATCATGCAAACATGGAATGAATATACTATATGATTTGAAAGACGGTTAGTAACAAGCTGAGCTGGATAATTAGTCTAGCTACGTACATTCAGTACTGAACGTGGCACAAACAACATTTCAAATACACATATGTAATATTTTGGAATAAAAAAAAACTCTTGTGATATTCCACAAGCTATTTCAAAGATAGTCAAGGAGAATAGCTACTTTGATGATATTCTAATATATAGGCCGAAATAGGTTGGAAAAGTATTGGAAAAGGCAAGACAAAAAAAACGTGATATTTAAAATGGTTAAACTTTTATTCAAATTATGTAAATGGATGAACGTTCGCGTAGTGTCCTGAATGTATGTAATTAAGAAAATATCCCTTCCGAAGGATAAAAAAGTGTGTCAATGCTTACTCGATATGATAAATTACATGTCCGGGATTTTGTGCGTTGCTTAATCTGAAATTTCTTAAGCCCTTATAAAATTTGTTAAAACCTCACTAACTGTGCTAAGATAAAATTTGAAAGGCAACTGAGAAAAAAACCACATAATCAGGACAATATTTTGAAGAACTTACGAACTAGTCTAGTCACAATTTTAGTTTAGTTTATTTAGTTTTAGTCTTAATTTAAGAGTTAGACTTAAGGTAGCTTGTAGTAAGCGAAAATAAATAAATAAATAAATAAACTTTTGAGGGAGCACACATACCGACCTGTACCTACATTTCATATTTCGAGGTTAATTTGATATCAAGAGATCATTAGGAGGAGAAGGGAGGTAAAGAGAAACTTTATGGCATGAAATAAAACTTTGGATATTAACACGTCTCCGGTGTGATTGGTCAAAAAAATTAATTTATTTTTCATAAATTACATCTATAAGGATTCTAGAATAACTATATGGGTAAAACGATTTCTCGATATTCAAAGACATTAGAAAGTTGTAACGGGTTAATTTTTAGACACTCAAAAGCACAGTAGCTCAGACTTAAAGGTGATTTTCTCGAAACTGGCATTCTCTAAGCTAGCTTACGTAGTACCTCCATCTACCTATAAATATGTCAACGTACCACTCCCCCCTAATTCACTAATTATAATGATAATATTCTAAAATTAACTCAACTTATTTTGCTCAAAATGTTTTAATATATATATGTAGGTACATGCATATCATATATGTATCTAGTCTATATGAGAATTATTGTAATATGTGTCAAATTTTTTTGTTTGAAACATTTTGCAATATTATGATAAATTATTGTTGGAAGAAAAATGAACGAAAACATTACTTTTTCTTAAAATTTGTGGCAAAAGTTTAATATACCGTGTCAATAAACTGCAGAATAGCTTCAAGAACAACGAACGTGGAAGCTGTATGTACGTTATGCCTTCCCCCACTATGCATTTATTTCAAAATCGCTTTTACAGCTACATACCATAGGAATACATCTATATTATTGTTTGTCGGGTTGAAATTTCTTTCTGTGTGTGCATTTTGCATGTCATAAATGTTTTTCTGCAAACTTTTACTTATATCTTTCAAATATAAGCAGTTCCTGGCCACTACCCACCCTTCAGCAGTACGTAAGCCAACAACTCTCCAGAAGAATTATGTCTCAGATGCCGGAGGGAAGTGGAATTGGCCAAAATCACATTCTTTCCTAAAAATTTAAACGGGAGCGTTGTGATGAATTTCTATTTTTAACCGCATGGAGCACTTCGAGACGAGCGCTACTTGAATACGGCGCAAATCGGAGAAAATTATCTGCGCCTCGTCGCGGTCAAAGCGCTTCGAACCATTTTTTCTCTTTGCTCTACTGCCAGCAACAAAATCGCGTAACCTTCCAGAAGCCAGCGAGCCAGCGACCCGAGCCTTGCCGAAGTAGTCAAATTTGTGGGACCAAGCATCGTGTCGACGGTGCGGTGCGCGCGGGTCGGCTCGGGTGAGCACAGCGCGATGGGCGCTGGTTGCCCTCGCTCCTCATGCAAGCAGAGTTGCTGCGGAGAAGCCCCTCGAAACTTGCTAATGTAATCAAAAGCCGTCCTCCCCTTCTCACTCTCTCGCGGGTCCTTCCACTCTAACCAACGGGCCCTCCGCACCCATCTCTGTCAATGTGGCATCCCTTATCAACAGTGCTCGGCTCGGCCGCCGCCGTGTACTGGCGCGGCCACTGCCATTGTACTACTTTGGGTCCCTTTCCAGTGCCGCCGATCGGCACACTGCTGAGCACGGCACGCATTTTTCTCTTACCCCCACCGTCAGAAAAAATTGCGAAACAACAACAAAACTCGAGCCAACACATAAACAAAATGGTTCGGATCGGCTCTGGTCGGGCCCTGTCGTCGCTATTCGTAGTGACGTCAGAGGGCCACTGGCCAATCGCGCGAAACTGAGGACTGAATGGAGGCGCGGTTTCTTAGGCGGGGTCGATAATTTTCTCTACCCTTCTCGTCTTCTTTTGCGTTCCTCTCTTTTGACTCGAACAATTTTCGACTTCATGTCGCAAACTTCATGTTAGTCGAGTGATAGAGTTCGAACCAGAAGGTCTGTGGATATCAAGTGTCTCCCGCGGACCTCAGTTCAATTTCTTTGGAGCACTGGGCCCTTGTACCTTCCAGATGTGGACAATTGCTCAAAGTGATTTGTGAGCAGTGACTTCGGCTGCCCGTTAATTGCCGCCCTAGTTGATTTTCGAGGAGCCGATAAAGTGCATCCAAATGCACGAAAGATTCTTACATGCCGGTGAAGTGAAGCTGTACAGTTGAAAATTCGGCGGAGAAAACCATAAGGAAAGTGAGAAAATTTCTGGATAACATCGAGAAGAAAATTTTTTTCTTCGCTTTGCGGACTATGAACTTGTCGCTGTATGTAGTGGTGCCATCGTGAAGTTGAATAGCGAGAAAGAAATCATTGCTCGGAGTTTCACACCAGTGCAGGAATTTCACAGAGCAGCACGACCACACGGAGTGTGACTGCGTGCGTGCGATTTGACTTCAATGTGTGCGAATGTTGCGCAATTTGGTCGTTTGCTCCGTCGCCGGGTTTGAGAAAAGTTTAGCGGCGCACAGCGCCACATTTCGACGGACAGCGAGGAGGAACGAGTGCAATTGCCATCGTTAGAAACGCACGGAAGGCATCACTGTCGGATCTGAGCATACTGCGGTGTGGTTGTGTGCTGTTTGTTTTCCTTTCTCGCGCTTTTTGCTGTCTCGACGCGTGGTTGTGTTTGTCGGATCGGGAACGAAATTGAATTTCGGCGCGATTTTCTCCCAAGCTCTGGTGGTGTGCGTGCACACTTTAATTGACGTTTTTATACGTCAAAATTTATTATAATCGGCCTTTTGTGGATTACTGAACTGAACTGCACTCCCTGCCCTCCCGGCTTTTCGTTTGGATACTCGTTGCGGAGCAGAGCGTTTCATGGATGGGTGCATTAATGGACTTCTGTAAGTGTGTTTGACATTAGAATGGGAAATGTTTGGAAATTGCGATGGTGTGCGCAGTGCGACACGTTTTTTAGCCCTTTTATTTTCGTTTTAAGCTTTTTAAAGAAAAGGAGGTCTCGGGAAGAGAAGCGGTGAAAAATGAATTAATTTGTTTAATTTTCCTCATCAAACTGAAAATTAATGTCGAAAAAGTTAAATTTACGGAGATTTCAGAAGAAATTGTAAATCTGTTCACTGTGACCGTAAAATGAATCGAATTTTCAAAATTGTCCTCTATTCACAGATTTGTCTTGCGCAGAATATTCCTGTTTTACTACGTCTTTTGGGTCGTTTGTCAATCCTATGTCATATCACTCGCTTTTGTTTTGTTTGCTGCCTTCAGCCATCCTTCTAGCATTCTACACGAGTACTCAGCCCTCTTCCGTCCCTCCTTTCTCGATCAAAAGAAGGGTGAAATATGTTTCCGTATACTTTTCATACTTCCACTTCTATTTTTTATATTTCATCCATCCCTAGCTTTCTCTCCTGCGAAATTTATAACTTCAGCGCTTCTCTATAAAAGCGGCAACTTGTTTTTCGTGCTTTTTTCCCCGTTTTTTATTTTTCATTTTAAATTGCGCCATATTATTTCATATAAGACAAGTGAATGTTTTCGATGATGCGTCTTCTGGTTCTTTCGACAATTCACACATTTATGTATTTGAGTCCCCTACCTTATGGGTGGGATGTGGAGCAATGTCAGAGCTTTAATAGGATGCCATTCGTTTGGTTTTACGATATCATCACCAGAATCGTCCGTGCGCTCTCTTTATGTGTGGGGCGACAAACCTTGGATTTGTGGTTGATATGAATTGTTTTCATTTTTCTCTATTTCATAATTTAATTTTTACCTTTTTAAAGCTTTCTATGAAGTTTCGTGCATATTGTAACTTCGATCCTGTACAATGTCAGTTATCGCTCCCCTCCCTAATCTAGTCATAATTTTTAAACTATTTAGTTTTAGTCTTAATTTAAGTGATAGACTTAATGTAGCTTGTATTAAGCGAAATAAATAAATAAGTAAATTATATCACACAAGAAACTAAAAGGCTACTACACTGATTCTGCACAACAACAAAGATGGAGAAGTTTCTAAAAACCTGAAGATAACACATTTTTGGACCACTTGATAGAAATAATTATTTGATGAATATCAATTTTGGGAACAGAGAACGAAAGGAAAAAAGCTTAAGCAAAAAATATTCTTCCCTATTAGTTCAAAAGTACTGAGAATTTTTGTGAAAATATAGGGAATAGTTGCTTAAATATTACGGCAACCATTGGGCAGATCAATGGCAGTGGGTGTCTCTACTCACAAGATTTATAAGCATTTTTATGATTGCCCAATCTCGATATGCATTTAGCGCTGGTTTTAACATACTTAAGTATCTCGACGATGATTACAAGAAATTAGACAAGGCTATTAAAATGCTTGCTCGAATTAAAAGACAAAAATACCTAAATAATAGATACAAACGATTTGGAAATATACAGTTGCAATATAAGAAAAATGTCTTTGAATCGTATAAGTTTAAGTTATTTAAGTTTTAGTTAATTAAGACAATGATTAGTCAGTAAATACATACTATATATGTTTGAATGCCATATTTTACCTTAAATTTTCTTTGTTTCTTTCCAAAGTATAAGGACTTCTTCTTAAACTTTACTCTATCCACAAGGAATATTCTTGTTTGTGCTTGTTCTTTAAGCTTCTGAAGAAATTAATAAAGTGCATATTGTATCATGTTAGGATTCATGCCAAAGTGACATAATACGTCCAACAAAACGTTATCTTATAGTTTTGTCAAACGTATTATAAGAAGAAAAACAGAACATAATAAATATAATATTGAAAGAAGTTATTTAAAAACAGCACGGAAAAAATATATTGCTAAATGGGCTGAGTGATTCCATAGAAGTTGGACAACTTGCTCTCATCGTTCGATACAACAAGCATTTATATTGCTTAGTATTTAATATTAATAAATATTATTTATATTACAAAATATACATGCTCCTTTTAGCTGCTCACCCAATTTCGATGTATATTTTTTAAAGCAAGTTTGTAAAATAACACAATAAATATTCAAAACATCAGTACCTTGGCGTCTCACAATTCCCGAATACCTATGTTTCATGATAAAATCGAATAATAGCAATTTGAAAAAAAATTATAGTTGATGATTTTATCCGTCAGTCCAGTGTGCAATTTTAAAGTTTAAAATTCCCGCCAATCATCGAAGTTAAAACGTCAAGTCCTTATTTAGTTCTGAGTATTGGTAGTGAAGCTGGCTACAAAGCGCTCCCTTTGCCCGACAGTGAGGAGTTATTTCCTTACGTAGATATATTTCGTTGTGATTTACATATATAAGATTTAAATGTGATTTCTTATAATTTTGCATCCTATTAATAGAAAATACCAGTAGAAACATAACTTTGAATTATAACCTCAAATTTGTGTCCCATTCATCAATACCGTGTCGTGAGTTCTATGTCTAATGTTTGACAGAGGGCTGACGTATTACCATGGTACTGATGATTTTTATTACAGAGTCTTTTCATCTCAAACATTCTTGCAGGATTGTTCATTAGCTGTGTTTTTTTGGTGATTTTATCCGGATCAAATTTCGCAGCAAATTTTGTATTAAAATGAAATTTGCATATAGTGACTCCTAGCAAAACTTTTTGATTTTGTGAAAAAAGCATCAAATTGCATTGACTTGAATCCAATTTGCGTCAAAAACAAGATCCAGTAAATTTTTCAATTCAATTTAAAAAACTTTGCTGTAGGTTACAGCTTAAACAATTCAATTCAATGCGAAATTTGCGATTCAGATCAGATCACCAAAAAAACACAGCTATTATTTACATTAATGACATTCATAAGGTGCTAAATTCTGTAAAATTGTGCTGTTTGTTGATGACGCTTTAGTTTTTATAGCCTGTGACAAGTTGAGTGATAGTGTGAATAGGATACAGGAAGACCTTAGTAATCTTGATAAGTGGCTCGCAATAAACAAACTGACGCAACTATATGTAAGACAAAATGCATGATTTTCAAAGACGGTAATACTATTAATCTAAATGTTAATAATGTGTCCATTCAGCCGGTCTCACAAATAAAGTAAAGGAGTAATAGTAGATAATAAGTTAAATTTTAAAATTCACATAGATTATATCTCAAAGTTAGCTTAGGTTGCTGCGGCACCCTCTCGGGCACACTTAGACTATCACTAGGTCCATTGTGATACTGGATGGGGCGACCCATATTCTAACCAGGGAACCACCTAGAGTCTTTGATGAGCTGCTGATATTCTGGATACTCATTGAGCCCGACTATATCATAAAGAAAATAAGTCCAGTTTGGTGTATAGCATTTTTCGAACATTAGAAACAGGTTGCAAACTGATTTGTTTTTATCATTAGTAAAATGAATGTAAATTATGCTAATGCCTTCAAAGCAGCTGTCAGTTGTGGAAGCCATTTTATCATTGAAAACAATTTTTTTTTTAAAAACATACTTTTCTTAACAAATAAACAAAAAAAAAAAAAAAATGAACTAAAAAGTAGAAAAAAATGAACTAAAAAGTAGAAAATGTATTTCACCCGAGTCGTCAAACTGTCAAACTATGCTTAGCATATTTGGGTACATGAAAAAACAGTGTGAGTTAAAGAAAAGCATGTAAATAAGTGTTCATTTCGTGAAACGCACAAAAAATTAAGTGAATTTTATGGTCGACATAATCGTCCTTCTAAGCAAGAAATTCGTCGACCAGTTGATAAATTTCGTACTTCATTTACTCTTCTTGATGCTAAGCCGACAACACTGAAGAAGAAATGTTCGTATTGAAGAAACAATATCAGCTGTAAGTGAAAGTGTAAATGAAGATCCAGAGATCGATTAGAAGTCGTTGCAACAATTCAGTTTTTCTCCGTCATGGAGAGTTTAGCGTATAATCTTGACCTATATTCATACAAGATCCAGGTGGCGCAAGAATTAAAGCCTCGTGATCATGGAATGTGTCGCAAACTCATTAATTGGGTTCTGGAAAAGTTAGACAAAATTCTATTTTTCTTATCACAAAATTGTGTTTAGTGATGAGGCTCATTTTTGACTGAAAAGATTAATTAACAAACAAAATTGAAGTAAGTAATTGGTGTACACTAAAAACAAAGCAACAATTGACGATATGGAAGCCAATATTGAACGAGTTATAACAGAGATAACATAGGATCTGCTCGGAAAAGCTGTGAAAAATTAGACTGACAGATTGCAGCACGTCCGGAACAGCCGAGGCGGCAATTTAGTCAAAATCATATTCAAAAATATATAAATGGCAAACATAAACTTTTAAATAAAACTATTGTTTTTACCACAACACCCTTAAACACCCTATATAAGAAGTTTAAAATTTTTGCAATTATAGTTTTTCAAAGCATACTAGGAAGGAATTTTCGTCACGGAAAAATAGAAGTTGTTAAAGCTAGGCGGATGTAAATTTCAAACTCTTCTAACAACTTCTCCAATCTCCACATAAAGTTTGTTTTTACACGACTTGCTTTTTAGACGAGTGTGATTTAGCGATGCAAATCTGTCAAAATACGCATTAGTCTAAGCAACGCAGATTGCCCAAGCGTTTGGAAACTTATTCGCGTTAGTATGGAAACAGTAAATCAAATTGTCTCCGAAGTGGCCACTCACAAGCATTTCTAAGTCACGTTTATTTGAGACTGGAACCGATTCACGCACGCCGTCTTTATCGCTCACTGGAGCCACAAATGAAAATAAAATCTAAGTGACTGCCTGCCGCTGCTATTAATTTTGAAAAAAAGTCGCACGAACTAATGAAGATCGAACCGCTCCACTGCATGTAGTTCTGATATGACGCAGCAGACAAGAAAGAGGGAGAGCGCGTTGTCAGCGCCAACGACTCTGGCGGCAGCAGCGCCGTACACAAGCGCGACGAAGCGCAGTAATTATTTTATGTCGGTCGTAAGCAGTAAAGCACTGCTTAAATGACACCATTAATCGCGAGCGCAGGCAGAATCATTCGAAGTTAGCTAATGGCCGGCTGGCTAAGAAGGCCACGCAGAACAAAACTTTCCTCACACCCTTTTGGCGGGCCACGTATGTGGCCGTGGTGCACCCATACGAACGAGCACTGTGACCACATTCTTTCTCTATCCCTTTTATTGGCATATAAACGTGCACAGTGGCTTAGTTAATCCGCTGTAAACAAATATTACATAATCACAACAAAAATACGGACAACAACGGAGCGTCAGTAACAATAACAACGCGCCTTCCTACACTGGTAACGTGGGTGTGAGTGAGAGCTTTCTTGGCAGTCACCAGGGTAGAGCAAAGAGAGGGTCAATATGGCGCGGTGCATAAATTTATCGATGAAGGAATTCACATCGAGATGACAAATTTGAATGGGCACGAGAGAACGAAGAAAAAAACTCGATAAAGGCGCTTTTTGGTAAAGTTATATATGCATGACAATTAGTGCGAATATGAAGAGCGCGCAGTGGTGTGTTGGGGGTATTCTGGCCAGGCTGCTAAATTTCGCACTCAAATCCCACCGTTGCTCACCCACTCCACTGACGAAGTGAAGGTAGTGACGTGATTTCGTTTGGCCCGCTTTTATTCAGTTACAGCAGAACTGCACGTCTAGAACGTCTAGAACGTCATGGTGGTGGTTGCTGTGGCTCTGAAAACAGAGACCTGCTGCATCAGCTGATGAGAACCTTCAGCATGAGGCCCAAACAGGTAGACAAATTAAATTTGAAAGTATTTAATCGGTAACACAATTTTTTTCTTTGTTTCTATGTACATTAAGCATATTTCAAACATATTTCGGTGAAAAGTCCCGTTTCATGCTCTTGATAATATTTTTATTAAATATCAGATTTTGGATATATCTAATTTATATAAGCGTATGTACATATATGTATAAATCATGGAAGCCGTATCTAATGTACATACCTATACTTATTATAGAAGTTTTATAAATTCGAGCGATTGTTGTTTTTTAATTTTACATATTTGTTGACAGATGAGCAAACAGCCTGAACATATATGGAATCTATCTTTTGAAGCTACGTTACCCAGTAGGACCAGCATTGATTACGGAATAGAAGTCGTAATCGTTTACTGTAGCTCCCACATCTTCTTTTTTGGGGGAAAACACTGATTACTTTCACACAGCGTTGTCATATGCAAGAACTTGTGAGATTTTACATTACCCGCGCATGCAATCTTGCACTAATGCCAACTGCTTCCGTTGCTCACGGGCACAGCAGGTCCGTGGTTCGAGCCTCCGCTGCGGTTAGAAGGTTTTTTGATCAAGCATAAGAAAGGTCTGTGATATTCCGACCAACCACGGCTTGAATTCCGCTCTGCCATTTAAGTTACGGCCCAAGCCCGATGCCTTTTTTAAAGTTTCCTGTGATATTCCGCGACTAACCAACCGGGCTTTCAACTCGGGATTTCCGAATTTCCGTGTCGCTGCTCTACCTCCAAGCTATCTTCTAAATTATTATTATTATTATTTTGAGCGAATCAACCTTAATAAAGCGATGTGAGGCATGTTCTGTTGGTTCTTTTATCATTGCCATAGAACGCATTCCCATTTCCGATAAAGTCACAGTTCAAATCATTGGTTCCTAATCCACTGGTTGTTAAAAGTCCTACTGGGTAATCACTTTTGAATTTAGTGCTATTCAATCCAATATCAAAATTTGGACGTAATTGGTTTTGTATGAATAAATTAGAAAGTAATGTTAGTTAACTCTTTTCGGTTAGATTTAATCATGAAAAATTGTACATGAAGTAATGAAAAAAAAATTATTAATTCTAATTGCAATTCAGTAGGCACTTTAATTACATTACTAGTGTAGTTCGTCACTGTACGGCACGAGACATTAAAAATCATAACGAGCTTGACTCGTCATTTTACCGCAAAGAGTTAAGTGTTGATCCGGATTGTGTAAAACTCGAATTAATCGCTTGGTAATTTAATGTAACTGTAATGTTTACTGTACAAGACTAATACAAAATTAAGTTTTCAGTGCGAACATTTTACCCTTTCTTAATCTCAAACTTTAAGATTTTACCAAACCAACGACGTAGTTGTGAGGTTATATTTTCTGCGGACTAATTAGGGAATTTTCATTCTCTATATATTACATTTGTCATATGACATGGTCTTCCTTTGGGCAAGGTTTATTTCTTCCTGCAATATGTTCAGAGAACAGGCGTCCTGATCCTAAACTTTGTTTGAGTCCACTTTCGTCGTCACCTTTGAGAATTTTAAAAAATCATGAGACAACGGTAATGAAAGAAAAACAAGCGCCAAAAGTAAGAAAAGCGGCCAAAAAATGTGTCAAGTTGCAAGCACAATTCCATGATAGCCACCGCAAGATTTTTGCTTCTTAACTAGTAGAAAAAGAAAAAACAATCCATGGCAGAAAAGCGAGAAGAAAAGCGGAAAATAGGAACACCAAAGGTACTGAAGTGGTCTTAAATTCGCACTCGTTGGAAAGAGATATGTGAAAATTCTCAGGAACTCGGGAGGGATAGTGCGGGAACAGTAGTTGTTAATGACTTCATAATTAACAAGTTAATAAAATCCGTTATGACCGCGTCGTGTGCCAGCCAGTGTGAGCTATATTCTGTTGAGCCGTGTTTTCTGCGCCTTTGCATCTTCCAGGGCCCGCCGCTGTCTCCGTCGTAGAACCACTGAAAGTCGGAGGGATAAGCATTGCACACACCAACAACTGGTGCACACACGGTAAGCCGAAAGCGGAACACTACAAAAATTGTCATGGGCATGCCTTGGAGTGGAGGTAAATTCGCGCGGCGATGCCAGCATACATTCGCGGAAGTCATCTCTAGCCAGCTTCGGCAGCAATTGTGGCACACACCTAAGCGCCTTATTCGCATTTTTTGTCCGGCTGCAGACAAGCGGTCAACTAGATTTAGTCGGAGGTCGCAAGAAAGCTGAAAAGGAAGGAGATAAGTCCGAAGACGAAGACGACAGTGAGCCAAACAAGTACAAAATCTACTGCGAAGCTGTCCCTTGGTTATAAATAAATGAAACTGCGATACTCGGGTCTAGGCCCGATACGCTCTCGTGGCTCGACTAATGACTCCTCATCTCCGGCAGATTTTTTGCGCCGTTCCTTTCTTATGAAGCTCGAAAAGTTAATTGAACCGTCTTGAGCGCCCCAAAAAATATGTTCTGCTTGAAATTCTAATGGGAAACACCGAACACGGCCGCACATCGGTCGCTTTTTGAAATTGGATTTTAGCCAGGTTAAAATTTCGGGCGTTCACAATTACATGCATGCAAACGTGCCATTTTTGCAGCATACGCCTACGTATGCTTGAGGTAGCTACCATAGGATCAAGAACATTTTTGACGAAAGATGTAGTAAACCGTCTCAAACATATTAAAAAACTTTTCACTTAATTTCTAATGCTATAAGTTTGAAAAATAATCCGCTTTTCAAGTTCAAATGTGATAGAATTATCAAATAAATACTTGTATGAAATATTCGTGAAAGAATAGTTTCCAAATTGATATAAACTTGTGAATGAGTCAATATTCTTTAACCTATTTAAATTCATTATAAAGTTTATAGAAGTGAATTAATTCGTAGTATCTTTTACTTTTGTTATATGTATTAGGTGAATTCGTAATTGAAATCCTAGAAATTTAATACAATAATGTAATAATTAAAAAACATTTTTAATTCGTTAAATTAAAATCGGTGTATTTGTCAATAAAAATAATGACATTAAGAAAAAATGTATTCAAATCCTTTCTATTTTCTTCGAAGTTTTTAAAATTAATTAATAGTCCCCATATGGTAAGACAATAAGGGTATTCATGAAACTATATAAGTTTATGTATCGCTTATTTGTTTATATTTACGCGCAGCATTTCATGAACGCACAATTTTTTAAATCGACTTACGTTGGACATTTTTCTATTCTCTGACGTTTGTGTAAGTTTATCAGATCGTTTACAATTTATACACATAAAGTTATGAGGTTTGTGAATTCAATTCTACATACAAATTTTGAAAATTTATTTAGGAAGCTGATAAATTTATGCGGCCCAAAAATAAATTTCTAATAACACTCTTAAAAGGGTGCCTGTGTTTTGCAATTTGTGGATGTTGGGGGATCACTTCGATTTAGTGAATTGACCCTTATTTTGATGTATAAGTAAGTACATATAAGTTTTAAGCAAAATGTACCAAAGTATTTCATTTTCTGTAGTCTTTCTTTTTGCATTAAATATTGAAAACATAAAAATGCTAAGTAAATGATAAATTACGTAATTGTGTTCCCTTACTTTTTCAGGTACTAAGCAAAAATCTTATGCTGTGTGTACAAACATTTGCCACCATAAAAAGTAAGCAAAACGTCGGACAGTGTTTAACCCCCTCAACCTGAACTTCGATAAGTTTGCAAGCGCATCAAATTCCATGCCCGATCGACAGATCACTGGCCCAAACCTAAAAATAGCGTTTCGCGCATAATGGGAGCACGTCAAATAGCGAACACCTTCTGAAAAGTGGGTGAAAGCAATAAGGCGGCTACGACAATCCGCGGAATGGTAGCAGCATCTGCCACTGCGGTGCATACCAGACGTGGCAGAAATCGGTCAAAACGCGCGTCAGCACGAACATGATCAGCGCGACCGCAAGGCCTGCGATCGCGAAGCACTCGCGTTTCGTGTGTGCAATTAAGCAAGGTAGAGCGGCGCAAAACCGCGGGACAAAGCTAGAACGTACGAACGCGAAACACCACAAATAGAGCTACAAAATTTCGAGCCAGCAACAAATCAGTTCGACGCAAACCAGCACGATTTTCACGGTATTGCCGTCTTGCTCGAGAATGTGGTCGTTTTTGTGTTTGATTTGGTTATTATCGCGTTTCGTCGCTTTTTATTTGCTTAATTTTCCTCTCGTTTTTTACGCAGCCAGAAGCCGTTTTTGTTTGCCTTCGAATGTTCGAATCGAACTCGGACCTGCGGTAAAGCGGCTGGTGGAGGTTCTTTCTCGCCTTGTTGGGAGCATTTTTGTTTAAAAGCGGCCTACGACGTGATTCGATTGCAAATCTGGCTTGCTTAGAACACCCACACACGGCGAGGAATTTTCTCATTTCTACACATGTCACGCTCTGGAGGACTGGGTACACTGGCGGTGGATGCACGTGTGCGTCGCGCTATTTGATATTGAAGAAATGGCGGGAAAATCGCGCTATAAACTCCGCGACTGGAATCCGGCATGTGGGGGTCAATTTTTTGCTCTTTCCATTGGCGAGTACCTTCCCTGCGATTTGTGGCAGCTATTCGACTGTATGCTAATCGCCACGGATATCTCAATCTGGGACTGCTTTCCGCGGTGTGGCGCACTAGCGGATTGCTTAGTTGCTTTGTGGCGAAGCTATTAAAGTCGCTTTATTGGAATTTCGCTGTTTTTTCGCGGTTTCATTGGCATTTTAAGAGATTATGGAAATAGAACGCGTCCCAAAACTCTTGTCGCTGCATTGAAACGACATTGCTGGGCTTACTGGTCGATCGGGCAGCTGCTGTTCGGTGCTGTCACTTTTTGCGCTGATCTTCGAAGCAGCATGTCATTAAAAGAGATGCGATGCAAATTTGGACTTTGTGAAGGTATCTCCATAAATTCAGGGCTTAGCGAATTCAATTTCCATTTCGTTTGTACGTGACATTTATAATGGCGTCGAGATAGGTCGCTGGTTTCTAGCTCGTCCAGCTTAATAAATTCGCGTGCATGCAGATTTTTGCTAAGCGCGGGCGGTAATATTCTTGAGATGATCGCGTAGACAGGAGAGCAGCAGTATTGCTTTGAGGTTCTTTGTGTTAATTTGAACTTATTCGCAGAGTCATCAATATTTGGAGCACATATAAAGAATGCATGTAAACTCTTCTTATTGCGTTAAATTGGGAAAAAATTTCAGACTGGAAGCAAGTGATCTAGTTAGTAAGTAATTTAAACTTAAGGCGACGAAAAAATTAAAATAACTTAATACATTATAAATTAGAACAAATTTTCAAATTAGTTAAGGTAATTTCTTGTTAAAATTCTAAAATCTTGTGAATTTCCTAGAGTTCAATATTTTGAAACTAAAACGCAATTTTAATATTAAAATTCTGAAATCTTGCGAATTTCCTAGATAATCAATATTGTGAGATTAAAACACCATTTTAATGTGCATTTTGCATACGAAGTTTCGAGGTAAAAAAATGAATTAGTAAAACTATATTGTAATCGAAAAGCAATCTCGCAATCATAGGGAATTTCTCCATGTGACTGTTTTTATCTCTTTACGGGATAGATGGATCACTGAGAAAATAATCAAATCTGGAGACGGTCCCATGGACTATAAATTATTCACCGAAAACGAAAATTAGTTAAATTAATCAAAAATTGTTAATGACAATCTAAATTTACTTGATGCAACATAACATTCCGTTTTCGTAAATAAATCAAATATTTTTCAATCGCAGTAACAGATTTATATGGAATTATAACAAAAATGATTTTTCACCCATACTTTAATTTTTTTTTAATTATAGGTAATAATTCAGGTAAAATTGTTGCTATGGTTATGTGGCAGCCTCTCAGGAACACTTAGACCATCACTAACACTGTGATACCTAAAATATTTGCTACTGATTTCAAAGACGTATTAGGTTCAAAACCACAAAGTGTGTCCTTATCTCCTATCAATTAGAGAGCGGAGAGGGAATTTTGGGAGAATACTTATTGTCCTAAGGAATATTACATTCATTTTGATGTTGATGCAAGGAACGCAGAGTTATTGGTAAGACTAAACCGTACTCTGATCAAAAGATTCGTTCACAGAACAGTTCTATAATCTGTCCCAGACTGTTTCATAAAATGCCTGCTGGAAACAAATTTTACTTCAGAAGTCGCTAAATAAAAAATAATTGAAGCCCCCCGGCAGATAATTCAGTTCGCTTGTCATAACGCCGGGGTGGTGCATTCCATGGAGCCGCAGACAAATGTCCTGTGGCCTTCGAGTGTCACTTGGACGTCGTGGACCAGGAGCAAAACCGACGCAAAATCATTCGGGCCGCTTCTATTTTCGGCTTACCTAAGGAAAGGGAGTGGGAGTGCTCCTCGGCAGTGGGGTCGGTCAGGGCTCTTGCCTGCGAAAATGAGCGGTCGTTTCCCGCAGTTTGTGATATTTTTCGGATGTTAGCTGGAATCCATTCTCATTTTCTGGGGTGTAGAGAGATGTGCTTGTAATCAAATTACTCGACTCCGGCAGTTTTTCCCACTCGTAGCGTCGCGCCGTGCGTCGGTTTGAGAAGGAGCCACATGCTGCATGTGCATATTACGGAACATATTCGGGGAATTATCCGGCATCTGTGCCCTGTGGGTTGTTTTGATGTGATGACATCGCGTAGAGGTAATATAATGAAATAAATGGCACAATAGAATGATGCACTGGGGCACTGGAGAGTACCTCTCCGAATTCAAGTCGCGGTCATGATGGCTTTAAAGAGCAATGTGTTGGTAATTTAAGGTGTAATCGACGTGAAATTAAAATATCCGAGGAAGTCTATTGCACGTCCCTTTGATTCGCCCCTGCGCCATAAATCAGCTTGGGCAGGGATTTGCCACGCTGCGCCTCTGTCACTTTCTTCCCTTCCCTTTGGCGTCACTAAAATTTTTATTGATCGTTTTTCTCTTCATTTCGCAGGTAATTTATGTTGATTGCCTCCACTAAGTAACCATGTCGCTGAGCGCAACGGCAAATGTGGATGAGACAGGGGTTTCGGGCGCGGTGACGGCCGCGATAGCAGCGAGTTCAGACGGCGGCCATCAGCAGAAGCCCGCCGAAGGCCACGGCGGTGGTGACAGCAGTTTGTCGGCGGTGATCGGTACTACCGCCGCCTCCCAGGACCTGACCGCGACAAGCACCTCGGCCATCATCGCCGCGGCCAAGCATCAGCTCAGACAGACGGCGGCCACTGGCGGAGCGCCTCGAATTAGAACGGCGAGGGCAGCGACAATAAGACGTCGCCACAAAGTCAAAGAGTTCAACGATGTCATTTCGTGCTACCTGTGCCGCGGCTACCTGATCAACGCCACCACCATTGACTACTGCGTGCACTCGTGTAAGTCGCTATCTTTGCTTTGCCCTGTTATCGCCCTGATTCCGACGACGAGCGCTTGAAATGAACCTGCTCGGCGCGGGGACAGGCCTGTTGATTTATGGCACTGCACTTATCACGTAAGTAGCCGGCCGCCTCATTAGTATGCGCCATTTATAGCACCCATCGGCGGCTGCTGTCCATCGAGTGTTTAAAGCCTATCCCTTCACGGCCACTGGGGCATCGTTCGCCGGAGCTCACATTCGGGATTTTTGATCGAATAGAAACAGAGGCCTCTTAATTATGAGAATGATAAGCCGAACATGCGCGCACCTCCTTCCGGATGAAAGCGATGCGATGGTTTTGTATCTTGGTGCAAAGGCATTTGACGAATTTTCCGAAGTTGAGCATTTTTTCAGCGTCTAGGGATTTTTGGAGAAACCACCCCCCAATTCATCGTTTGTAGGGATCATGTAGTTTTGGAACCTTTTCAATCTTTTTCATGATCTTTAATACAACAGTTCACTAAAGGAACGAATAATTTGCAGTTCTGAAAATAAATATTCCTTTCCAATGGCATACATACTATTGCACTCCGTCAGTTTTCAATTGAATTTTGGGTTCTAGGAAACATAAGAATGTTTTCAAAATATAGGTAATACATATGGTCCGGAACTGTTTTTTTTTTTTTTTAATAAAAAATAGCACAGGTATTTTATAAGTAAGGATGCTGTAAGGATTATTAAATATTTCACTTTTCTTTTTACTTTAACCAGCAACACATTTTCAATAAATTTTATAGTGTTCAGTTCACTGTATAGAAATTTAAATTCTTAACAAATGAGCTATCAATTATCAAATTGGCCGAATGCATGAGTTAAAGTTTTGAAAAATATAGTTTTGTGAAAAACGCAGTTCAAATTTCGTCAATGTAATGGGCAAAGAAATTCGCTAGAAATTAATTGTATACCTATTGAAAGTTCAACATTGTGGGAAAAAATAAAGACATAATTTGTATGTCCTTGCTTTCGTCGTTTTCGACCTTTTGCGTCTTTAAAATAATCCGATCAAACAATCAAATACAATAGAATTATTTATGCATTATTTATTGAAGTCAAATATTACTGAAAATAAATTAATGAAGATTTTAGAAATTTTATTAAGGATTTGTGTTCAAAGTAACTTAGTAACTTCTTTTCAATTCAGTCCGAATAAGACAGGTGTTTTGGATCGAAAAATGTGAAACTTGGATCGAAACGAGGACTTATCGATCCGACTGAAACCGGTTTGAAAGAGGTCGTAAACGAGGATATAGTCAACTAAACTTTTTTTATATCAGTGATTTAGATACACTGAATAAAAACTTGTAGTTCTAAACTTGTCAGCACGTGGTTACGAAGGGAAAATTTGATTTTGCTTCATTCAGTTGTATTGACTAATTTTATCAGCTATTAAGTCTTAAGTGTTCAGTTCCCTTAATTCATTTACTCTATACTTTTGCTTCATTTTTCTGTACTTTTGTAAAAGCTTCTTTTTCCTCCTTTGTATAAGGCAAAAGAAGCGTGGGGAATTAAGCCGGAGTAGGTCAATAAACCTTCTTGCAGAAGGGAGGACTTTCTAACTTGGCGGATTTATTAGTTTCCTACTTTAAACCTTTTCACAGATGAATGTCCTTATCGAATTTTGGGTTGCCTTTAAATGCACCTATCTGTCTTGAAAGACAGTCTTAAGATGATATTCAGGATTGAAATGAAGCAAAATATATCATATTTAGTGCATATGCGTTAAGAAGAAATTGATTCTGTCTCTCCACGCAGTTTTTTTAATATTAAGTTTACATAAATAAATAAATTAATTAATTAATATACCAATGACATCACATCAACTTTCATAACCATTTGATTGACATATTCTCCTTTTCCGAAAGGATAAGACTTTTCGAAATGTCAAGATTCCATTTAATCAATCTTAAAACGATACTTTAACAGTTGAATTTAATTAGAATATATATATTTCTAGTTTGCCGGTCCTGCATAGTTAGGCACCTGCAGGAAAACAAACATTGTCCTCAGTGTCGACCAGGCAGTAAGCAAATTGGCTTATCAAATCTCAAGTAAGTTTCTCAGGAATTAATAACAAGTTAATAGGGAACTTTATGACAATGCTGAGAGCTCTACTAATGCTTTTGTTTTTACATCGCAGGCCGGACGAGCGGCTTAAGGTACTCGTCTTCAAGCTGGTGCCAGGGTTGTACCAACGCGAGCACCAGCGCCAACAGTTCCATAGCGAGAGCGTGCATGGAAAGAGTGGCGATGAGCCGGATGACGGCGCCGCTCTCTGTGACGCCGAAGAGGAATATTTTTCCCCGGTGGAACCAATAAGGTGAGTGGTGCTAAGAAAGCGATGAATAATTGAAATAATCCCCACGTCACTTGGATACTTGACGTTCGCTAGTCTGTCTTTGGAGTATCACCCTGAATCCTTGCAAGGCTGCGGCCGACAGCAGATTCCACCGATCCGGTATCTTCAGTGCCCGGCCGCTGTGACAGTGCATCACCTGAAGCGCTTCATATCCTCGAAATTTGATATCGATCCGGACAATGAGCGTGTGGACATCGAGATTATTTACGAGGACGAAGTGCTGCCCGAGGACTTTAGTCTGATGGATGTTGGCTATTGCTACTCTTGGAAAAGGGTGAGTTCGACTTTTCTGACTTTCTGGTACGTTGCTTGAAGCTTTTTGTAGGATTTGTTTGATATAAATTGTGTCTTAGATTTAGGGATACCTACATGAGACTAGGGCAATATTTTTTTTGCTTTTATTATGGGGGTAAAAAAGTATAGTCAAGTTTTAAATGTTAATAAAAACAAACATATGTTTGTGATATAAGTTGCATAAAATGGATTTAAGTTAGGTTTTAATTCATTTTTTAATGACACTCACTTTGTCACTGCTGCTAACGAGCGACTTGCATTAACTACGAGTAGTTTCTATTTTTAAACAAAATATCTTAATTTTCTTGAAGCCGTAAACATTACTTCCAGTAAATAATCGGTTTATTTCTTAGCTGACAAATTAACACCACCTACATTTTAAAAGTGATGTAGGTCTGAAAATTGTGTAATTTCTGAACAACCACACATTCTCTTTACAGGTTGCACCCATGAGGTTCTTCTATCGTATCCTAGTTCATAGTTTGTGCAATAAGTTAGTTCAGGTATCTAGTGATAGCGTAGTGACAGAAGGTGATACTGCAATAGAGGCTAAACGTGCGAAGAAAGCAAATGAGGCAGGTGCAGTTCAGAAATCGGTTCGGTTCAAAGAATTAAATGAGAAACAAACCAAGCCTGTGGCCGGCCCAGTTGCGCGTGACCATCCCGTTGAAGTAGTTCCGGAGGAAACGAATCAAACAAAATATTCAATCTTCAAGGCAAAGATAGCTAAAACCGAACGGGGCATTGATATCAAAGAAGAAAGCAGAAATAATAATAATATCGAGGCTGAGATAGTGTCGAGCAAAATTGCTACGAACGTCTCTATTGATGAAAAAAGTCAAGTTAATGGCGGTAAGGGCCCAGTTAAGATGACAATAATTGCTCGTAAATCTAACGACATAAAAATGAAGCATGAGTCTAACAAGAACAAGATCAAGTCTAAGGTTATTCCTCTTATAGTTCCTCCGGTAGTCGAAATCCCAGCAACGACACCTCTATTGAGCGATTTTAAAAGTTTGCGAAGTAATGATATGCGTTACAGCGACTACTCCCTTGGGTCTTCAGGAGTATCAGTTTCTTCGGGAGTTCTGTCGAGTAGTGGGAAGAAATGTAATTCAGGGAAATCTAAGAATATTTCTACGGCAAAAGAGGTTCCTCAAAAAGCTGTCAGCAAGTGCGATATTGTCGTTAGCATTCCACAGTCTCATGCTCATCGATCCTCAAATTCGTCCGATGACAGTTTCGAGAATTTATCACTTGCTCAGCTGAAAACAGCGAACAAGAAATCCAGCTGTACGGCTTCTGGGGTATCACCTATAGCATCAAAAGAAAACAATGAGGAAGAAAGCAGTTCTAATTTTCAAAGAACAGAAGAAAAAAGTAAGTCAGATGTCCCAAAGCTTAAAATAGACCTTCCGAGCTTAAAAACAAAAATTACCGTACCTAAGAAGTCTCCCGAGTTGATTGAGATCAAAAAGAGCCCCAAGTCGCGCAAGCACAGCGTGGAAGAGCAAGTGAACTCTCCCGCAATAAACCAAGTGGACCTGACAACATATGCTAAAAATATTGGACTGAAGCCCATTCATCCAGTGGTTGAAGAAAAGGACGTCAAAGGAAGTCCCAATAATTCTCCAAGTTCTGCTTCGTCATCGACGTCATCTCCGCCTTCGACTTGCGGGTCAGCGTTCAATTTCTCGCAAGAAACGGCAAGCTCTTCCTCACATAAAAAACGGAAAAAGGCAAAACATTCGAAGGAGTCAAAGGAACCTGGCAGCAAAAGGCGGAAGCTTCATGCGGAGATCGCTTCACAGCCTGCTGAGGAGAGTCTCAAGTTAAAGGTGAAGATTACTGCGAATCACAAGTCTCATAAAGCAGAGAAAAAGCTGAGCTCAAGCTCTAGCTTAGAAGAAGTAACGCATCTACCAGCATTAACAAATAATCCCGTTGTATCAGTAGTTCCCAAAACGCCAACTAATGAAACACTTGTCAAGTCAGCTTCGACAATACGCGTGGCTATTGAAGGAAGCAGTTCTCAAAATTCAATAAAACCACTTCCCGAGAGCAAGTCTGTGCAGGAAAGTACAAAGCCAACAAACAGGAATAAGCAGGGAGTAAATTTTTCAAACTTGCATAAGGCCCTTTTAGAAGAATCGTCGAACATAAATAACTTGTTCAAAGAAAATTCCACTCCTAAGCCTGCTGAGCAGCTGGTTCCAAGTACCACAGCGAAGCAACCCGTGTCTCCCAAGCCTAAGGCAACGAACAACATGGGAAACAAAAGCATAACTGTAACATCAGTGACTATTGTGACCTCTGCGCATACACCCTCTTTAAGCACAGTCAACCAACCACAGCCAAAGGCAATTGCGCCGAAAATTCGGACTATTCAAGATTCGAAAATTCCTATTTCCCCACCCTTGCCTCCTAGCCTGTTCAAAACAGCTCCGATGACCCTACAGACCATTTCAGCGACGTCCACAAAACCTTCGCCATCGCAAGTGGCACCCCGTCACTCAGCGGTGAACGAAATGCGGCAAGTGCCCACGAATCAACTGAAGCGCCTTACAAACGTCACGGGCCAAAAAAGCCAGGGAAATTTTGTAGTGCCAAACCCGCCTAAAACTCTGCCAAGTTCACCTAAATTGTGTCCTATAACCTCGATTGCGAGCGCTGCGAACAGACAGGCGGCGCAATTGAAGCGGTCTGTTAGTCTGGACAGCAATCCACCTATTTTTGCTAAGCAGCAGAAGTTGGAGCATGATAAAATGATTCGCAAGGCTTCTTATACGCCTTTTACGCCTACTTCGGCGGCAATAAACATAACGCAAGCGACGGGGATAAAGCAGCAAAACAACTCCCTGGCTGTTGTTACTAGTGCGTTGAACATCAAACCGATAGAACAACAGAACTTCTATACTTCAACAATGGGTCCTTCATATACACGTGAAGTGCTGAGTCGGAAGCCGATGCCTATTCTTCTACCTCCTTCATCTATCAGTGTGACGAAGATGACAGATATTATTTCTTCAAAGCTGACTCACTCGAGCTCAGCCGTTACAATCACTCCGCAGCAGTCTCAGATAACGACGTTTCCATCTCCTCAGCAACAAAAGCCTGCACTGGAGATTGTCAGAATATCGTCAAACATTCCACCAATCGATCAACAGCCTCTAACCGTCATCAATAACAACACTGTAAAGCCGACTCCTCCAAAGACGACAAGACCACCCCCTCCTCCAATTCCATTGGTAAAAATTAAGAGGTCGGTAAGCCAAGGCAATCCTGTTAAACCTTCAATTACGACGGTAAGTGCTCCTGTTCAACAGAGCCTGGTGTTAAACAACGCCAAAAATATTCCCACTGCTCAACCAGCTACAACTACGCCTGCTGCTACTCCGGTATCTGCTACTTCGCCTGCTTCTTCTGTTAAATCCAATACAACAGCCACATCAACATCATCAGAAGCTAAAGCGGGGAATGGACAGTTACCGATGTGCGACAATATTGGTGCACTAGACTTGTCTGGAAAATCTTCTCGAAGCCCATCTCAGGAAAAAACCAGTCCTACTAATAGTCCACCAAATACACCAACGCAAACAACTACCAAAGATTCGTCATTAGCTAGCAAGCAAATAGCTAACAATTTGGAGGCTGCCTTAATTAAATTAAAACAACAAAGTCCGCCTTCACCCCATGTATCTTCATCCCAAACGAGTGGTGCCCAAATATCTACGGTGAGCACAACCACCTCTGCTGAACCTCCAAAATCACCAGGGACTGCGACTCCAATGACTGCGGCGTTCAGAACTCCTAAGAGCCCGACCCAAATTACTCCAAAAGAGCCAGAGGCTAGTAATGGATTGCAAAACCTTAAAATGCTGTCGGATTCGGCTACAAATTGCGAGAAGATCGCTATAAAAAATCAAAGGCCGATCATGCCGAAGTTGAACGAAATTAGCAAGATGCGGGCTAACCCGACGGTTCGGCAGCAAAATGCGTCTGTTCGAAATATTCCCAACCCCTCTGCCTTAGCTTTTAGAAGCCATCAGCCCATACCTATGTTGGCGAGTATAACCAAAACGATGTCGCCACAGAAACCAACGGTATCATCAGTGACAAAGCCACCGGTGACGACGACGACCACTTTGACGAACATGAGTTCTAATGGACAGCAGAAGACTCAGGAAACATCCCAGGTCATTTCAAGCAGTCAATCAAACAACGTAGTCACGGTCGTTACCACAGGTGAGCAGCCGGTCTCCTCAGCTACTTCAGCAAGCGTGACGATCACTACAATTGCAACCACCGACTCATCAAAGTTGATTGGCTCAAAAAAGAGTAATCTGGAGCAACTCGCGGCCACTTTGAATCTCCGCGCTTTGTCCGCAGCTGCCGATGCTTTAAAACAATCCAACACCACTGGCATTACAACTAGCATAGGCACTTCTTCCACCACCAACTCTACTCCGGAAGTAGCTTCAAAAACGGTTTCGTCAGCGTCAACCCCGCAGGTCACAACTTCGTCTGCATCGAGCTTAGCAACTTCATCAAGCGAGGGGCTCACTGTGACGACGTCGTTGCCTTCAAACGCTGCGTACTCAGCTGAGCAGGGTGAGTACATTTTTTGTTTAGCTATAAATCCTGTCCCGTTCGCCATTTTTCTTGAAAGGCTGTAAATAACTGTTTTTAAAGTCCCGCTTTGACGAGCCGTCAAACGCAGTCGGAGCCGGCAACTTTCGGCCATAAATCGTACGGCCCTGCTCGATATTTATTCAGCGGCAGCCAGACCGCGAAAGCTAGCCAATACCCGGAGGAGTTTTCGAGGGGGAGTGCAGGCGGCAATAACGCCAGCCTGGGCGCTTTGGCTTTTGCAGCGCTGCTGAGCCACCAGCCGGCCCCAGTGCTGGGTCCGAGAAGTGAAAGGCGAAAAGTCGATTTGGCTTCTTGAGCTGCACCGTTAGAATCGCAGGGGTGGCGCAAGGGTCCGAATGTGATTACAGAGGCACTGTCCATGTATAAGGTGATTGGCAATTTTCTTCTTGTGAAAACTCGCGCTCGACCGGGTGGGGCAGCGGAGCGGGTCGTAAAGTGAACCGCGCATAAGCGGATTACACCCATCTAAGAGGTAGTTAATTATATTGTTCGTTTAGGATTAGTTCGTGTGTTTTGCACCTGTTAAGTAATTTTGCTTTGCGGCAGCCGCGGGCAAGTCGATGGTTGGCTGGCCGACAGTTCACTCACCTCGACTGCTCCGTACACGTCGCACCGTCACCCGTCCTGCTCCCGCGCCACGAAGCCTCTAATTATGGCCAGCGCTGCATACTGTTGGCGCGATCCGCTGACAATGTGAAACTTGATTTTGCAACTACGCTTTTTGCTCCATCCACAGGAAGTTGTAAATTTGACCGCGGCTCTAATAAGTTTTGGCATTTCTCTTTTTCGTCTTTGTTGATTAAGGGGCAGCACGAGAAGTTTCCCGCTGTTAGCTTCACTAGTGGGAGATTATTTTATTACAAACAGTAGTAGTTGCTGGTTTAGTTATGTGGATAATTTTAATTGAACGTTGAATGTATTCTTCAACTGGCAATTGCAAATGCAGTGTATCTGAGAAAACAATGATATAAAAAAGAAAAGCAATTTGATGGCTTAGAAGTATTATAATTCGGTATGAAAACTAGAATCTATCTAACCTATCTCTAGGTCTATCGTTAGTTTATTTTCAGTTTTGAAAATTTGTAGCTTAAGATATCACAATTTTAACATAGGTACTTATCAGTGGAGCAAATGTTAATTGGAACAAAAAAGGAGAATGGGCGGTTTCGTCCCCAGTGCTGTATCAAATTGAGGTATATGTCATTTTATAGGTTATCATAATAGCTTTCTTTTATTATATGACATCAACAATGACAGTCGTGCAGGAGAAGAGCTATGAATAATTGTCTTTTCTTCAAATAAATGTAGTATTTGTTGTTTGTATTGTTGCCGGTTTCGTATTGGCTTGCTTTACATACACCTTCTGTGCTTTCAGATCGATATTATTTTTATTACTTAATTCTTTTTTTTTATTGTGATTTTGGCTGAACCAAAGCGGTTTAGTTTACTTGTTAAAATGGAGAATGTAAACTATTGTTACATGCGGCCGATCTTTAGAACGCCACCGTACATGTGTTCACGTAATGAACATAATGTGGTATTTGGGCTGGACGAGGCATCAAAATAATATTTTATTGCCAGCAAATTTTCTGGATGCTGTAATTTTGGATATTTATTATTAACTATTGTTTATTTTCTCGTTTGAATAATAATATTTAATATCATTACTTTCAATGTTCCCGTTTCTTTGCATTCTTTGTTGATATTTTAATGATTTGTGTAGTTACAAAACTGTCTAGAAAGCATAGGATAGAATATTCACGATTATTTGCGAGTGGCGGTAGAATAGCGAAAGGTAGCCATATAAACTAAAAATCGGCGGTGGAGTATACCAGCAATTAGGCATATAAAGTAAAAATATCATATATTTACATGAGAAATAAAAGAAGTCCCTGCACGTGTTTCATTGTTGGTGTCATGCAATAAAATAAAGGTTTGATATGATCTTTGATATGACAACTACCACAACTTGATACATCCTGGGGACGGAGCCCATACAAAGTTGCCCATTCTCCTTTGTTCACACATTAAAAGGAACGCATGTATTTTTCTTTCGCAAAATAACTATTAAAAGTAAGTTTATGTTTTGCACTTTAGAAGTTGATACATACATACTGATTGTATGAGCATATAAATAGGAATAGAAAATATTAAAATAGCGCGGAGAAATTGAAAACAGCTTTTGTTTGAAAAAGAACACGGCACCATTTCTGAATACCCTATAGTTTCTGCGGCGTAGGCACCAAGAAAGCCTTGCTTGAGCATGGCTTCGGACAGGAACGGTTTTTTAACGGCACTGCGGGATTTTAAATTGATCTTGCAAAGAATTTTTCCACTATGACTAGCAGATACCTAGTCGCGTTCTAGTTTTTTCGAAAAGTCAATTCGCACAGTCCTACTTGCACGACGATCTTTTTTAGAAAGTTTAAAAGAGCCCATTTTACCCGTGCAGTAACTTTTCCCTTTGGTCCTCCTTTGCCTATATTCTTCACAACATCCCGTTCGTTGTGTCTTTTAACACTAGATTGCCTAAAGAAGTCATTTTGACTGCTTTTTAATTTCAATTAGTTAAAATATTATATTTATAATGATACAATTTCTTAGGAATTTGAGACTTTAGATTTCTTTGGGCAATCTACTGTTAATTGTTTGAAGGAAACAGGTCTTGTTTATTTTCAACTGGTTAGCAATGACACATTGCAACAAACCGTTATTGTGAAGTGCAATCAATTGTAAATTGGAAGGATGCTTGATTGGAATCTTTACTAGTGTAAAGACTGGAAAATACAAAAATTATAGCTAGATACATAGATATATACATATTATGTATTCACTCCTACATTGCGGTGAAAGGCTGTGAATTGTTTGGTTTATGCCTTTTCCTTACCAAAAGTAGTGGATAGTATATATGTAGATACATACATATATGTGCATTTAACAAAATTTCAAAGCGGCTGATATACTTCTTTTTCAAAGTTAGATGAACAATTCAAACAAACAGAAGGGATTTCTCCCTGCTCAAGTGATAAAAATGTGTCGGCGGAAACGCTTTGTTTGGTTTCATAGAACATTACGAAAGTTTCCCGTGACTCGTCAAACCGCGTACTCTTTAGAAATCCTCCTGAGCATAAGTAGCCTTCTGCTTCTCACTTACCCGTTTCCTGGAGAGCATCCAGATGACCATAAAAATTTAATTTGTAGCCATCAATCGATTAATGCATATTGGGACTGAAACGCAAACTTGTGTTTGGTACCTAAAAATTTGAGTTTTGGAAAAAATGAGAGACACTGTTGCACCAGGGAAGACATTGCTGCCAACTTTCAAGAGCTTTTCTCTGGTTTTTGCACCAGAAGACATCGGAGAACATTTCGTTTCAACCATTTTATTTCGTCCGCACCTTTATGTTAGTCAACCTCGTTCAGGCCGATCGGGCATCGGGTTTCCTTCGTGGAATAATGCCAGAAAGTTTTCACTGATTACCCTGCTGCTGTAGTTGGAGCTTACACAGATCCGCGATTTGTGGGTGCTGCCGAGGGGTGGGTGGCTAGAAAGCACAAAATTCGAGGATAAAAAATTCATCGCAGGATTCGAACGTTTTTAAAATTGAAAGTAAACTCGAGCAACGGGAGTGAGGAGATATGCCCCAAAATTACACCCCTGTTTGCAGGAAACTTCAGTTTGTCGGCGGTTTGTTGGCTGGCGTGAAGGGACGACTCTGAGTAGAGAATTATTTCGGGCCAAGATTTTTTTACTTTGCTCCGGATAGCAGTTGTGGCTTCCATTAGAAGAGATTTGGGGATTTCATGCGCATGTTGTTCCGAGGAGGCGGACATGAGCAAGAACGGTACCCTTTGGAACGTAACAGCTTTTGGGTTCTAATGGCAGTTTTGATGGCGGTAGCTCTTTCTGTTGCCAGCAGCCAAAAAAATCCGGCCACCGGGAAACTGGCAACACTGATCCGAGGATTAAGATTAAGAGTTGCTTAGACAAAGCAAAAAAACATTAAAATATTGGACTATTTCATTTGCCTTCGCAAATCTTCGTAAAGCGACAGTTTTTTAAGTAAAACGTATAGTGATAGTGGGCTCACATAAAGCAAACTTTTCGAAGATGAAAGAAAGTAAATACTTTTCTGGAAACAACGACAATAACAGAAAAATAAACATGCCTGCAGTAAAATTGCAAAAACATTTCACACATCTACATATATGTATATGATTTGTTTGGTTTTAATTTGATCCACTAGTACATCTAACTTTTTAAAAATAAGATCGACAGGTTAGTCGTTAAGTAGTTCAATTGTTCATTCATATAATGGGTATACTCTTAAAAAACCACAACATGAGGTGCCAATGAGGTAGCACGATAACAATTTAAATTATTTTCTTCTTTCTTTTGCAGAAACTTGACCTGTAAATCAGCTTGTGGAGCAATCACTAGACGAGGCGAATCAATGGCGAAAAAATAATGAAGTTGAACGACTAATTGCTTAGCACATAGCTGTAAAAGTGCGAACCAGGAGGCGCCATTGGGCGCCTGGTCACTAAACCGTACTTGTGTTCCAAGGACCTTATTCTGCATTGTCACTTTTTTTCTTCGACTTTTCGTTGGAACGCGTTTTGTTGTTTCATTTTGCTCTCACATATTTTTCCGTTCTGTTATGTTTCTTTGTAATCTTTGTTTTGATTGTTTTGTTATTGTACATATTTTTTCCTTTGGCTAGCACTCAATGCAATATCTTTAGAAACTTAGTCGTAAAATTGTTTGGGTTCAGGTTTTTAGTCGAATTTTGTCACTAGTGACTAAACTTCTCAGTTTTAAGATGTGTAACAATGTAACTCCTTCACTTTTGCAATTATTATGTTTTTAAAATTTAAACATATGACGAGAGAGTTTTAGGACAACATTTGAACTCCCTTACAAGCACCAGATCACTGGGGCCAAGGTCCCAGAGGATCGGCTTCTATACATATAGCTATGCTCATCCAAACGACCGCTGGTATCTACTTCCCTTCCACTGTGAATAGTAATAGGTATACAATCTAATAAGTTTGCATGTAACTGTTATTATTTTTTATATAGACTGCTAGAAACTTTAGTACGCATAAGGCGCAAAATAGTGAAAACATGAAAACATGGAAAGCGCAAAGATGACTTCATAGAGGCACATTAACACTAGAAACTGTATAAACAGGTAAAACCCTTTTTAAGAGAAAGTTAATTATTAATCTAGTATAGGCCGTAGCTTAAGATAATAACATTGTACATTTTTCTTAATTTATGACACACCACGTAGTTTTAATAAAATGTAACCAAATTCCCGAGCGTCGACTCAAAACATGTTCAACGTCTTAATTTAGGCTGATGTGTAGCTTAGTTAAATATCTTTTGTCCGAAGGCAACAGCTATCAAGGGAAATAAACACATAAATATAACAAAAAGGATACATGAGGCAAATATTTAACAGTACATTTGTTCTTGGTACTTTGTTTTACGTTTATTTATTTCTGCAAGAAATTTTAAGTAAAAAGTTAGTGATAAATTTAATTATTATTCTCAGCAAATGCAATTGTTTAAACGATTGAAAGATTAAAGAAATTTATTTAAAATAAATGTGAACATTTAAAGCAACACTTGCGTTTTATTTTGTCCAATTCCTGCAAAGTTTTACAGTGAAAAAACTAATAAGAGTGAAGTAGATGGTTTTTATTGAGTGAAACGCATAATTTAAAGGGTAAGGGTAAGGGTTTGCACTTTTAAAGAATCGATTTTTTTTCGTCTTTTCTTTTAAATAAACAATTCAAGAATATAGTGTACTCTATGGAGGTGGAATCGATAATTCAGTGTAAGTTGGAAAAGATTTCTTTTTTCACTTTTTCAGCTTTTAAAACTTTAAACGCGTTTTTCTCGAAACCATGCTTTTTAAAAGACCGTGCACACTGTCATTCAAAAACTACATTACCAATTCATTTCAAACTAGGTACACACTTTTTACATACAAAATACCTCCCGCAACGTTGTTTTTTTTACATTAAGGGGGTTTTCTATTCACGAAATGGCGAAATTTTTCGTAATAAATAGCAGTTTTTACTTTAAATGACTACCAAAAATTTAAAAATGAAAAATATAATAATCAGAGAACGTTGGGAGGGGCATTTAACGATACTTTGACTAAATTTGAATGGTTTTTTACGTCAGATAATTTCCAGCAGAGATACAGTGTATACTTACATCGCAAATCATCTATTTCCAAAAGCGTTCTTGGAAAACCTCCGTCATCGGGTTGTTTGTAGGTACGAAAGGTTTCAATAAATTGCTCTATCCATATTTCTAAAAAAAATCGCAAAACAAGTGTTTTTTTTCCACGCTGAAACCCTTACTCCGTCTTAACCAAGTGCCTTTTCTGATATCAGTGCTATAGATACCTACGTACATGCTGAGCTTTTCAAACCCTTGCTAGCTGGCTCTAGAGGAAAATTGACCTGTAATGCAGATTGAATGCACACCTGCCCCCTCGAGCACCCACTTCACTTATCCCGCTGTTGTTGACCTCAATAAAATCTTTATTAGCTTCCACCATGCGCAGAGTAATAGCGCGAGGTACACAAACATCGCTATGCTGCCAACTTTCCCGGAATTCGCAGGCATTCCGCTGTGTTTTGTTCTGAACGCCTGCCGCCATATGGCCGTGGGGGCTAATTCGACCAATTAAAGGCTCTTAATTTGGTCGCATGTGGCAGGGTCACGTGTCGGCTCCACGTCCGTGGTTCCATACAACGCGCGGCGGACGCCCACGCACCCAGCGGTGGTGTCGATCGTTCCCCGGGGAGCGTCCTGTTGCGCCCGCCACCGCCGAAAATAACCTCCAAAGGGCCAGGAAGGACAAAGGCTCGGCTCACAATCATCTGACGGGCTCGAATAGAAAATTGTAAATCGATAACCCACGCACACACTCCCAAAGTTCCCGAGCGGAAAGCTCACCCACACTCGCGAGGTGGGGGACTGCGCCGCCCGTCTAAAAATAAGCAGAGGAAAAATCTATACAAGTAACGGTTCCCGACCGGGCAAGAGGACCCTCATGGCATAGGTTTCGCCAAGCTTTGAGGGGACCGAGAACCACGATGAGCCGTCGGTGGATGAAAACCTGATACCAAATGTCTAGGAGCCCCGAGTGCTTCGCGAAAGGAGGAAAAAGGGTGCTTGTCCCCGCAAACTGCTTGGAGCGAAAACCTTTCCACACCACCGCGTCCATGAGGCTCGTCCAACGCAAGCGTCGCTGTCCGTCGCTGTCCGTCGCTCGAGTTTCCTTTCCCTCTTTTGCAGGACAAACTGAAGGTCGCCCGAGCTCCAGCGAATCCCAACGAAGGATCGTCGACGAAGTAACCCAAAACTGGCCCCGACCCCCTCCCGCGGAGGGCCACAACGGCTTCCAAAAACGTGTCTTCACCACGACCCCAGCAGAGCAGGCGGGCGGCACGACACGTTCCCCGTGCTGTTTTTGTTGGTCCTTTGGCAGCATCCGTCTTAAGAGTCGTCGAAAAGAGCCCCCAACCCCGCCGTTGACGCGTAGGAGAGCCCCCCGGCCCGGGAGGGTGGCGATGACGAGCCTCGCACACACACACCGGCAGTTTATCGCTGCTGCTGGCCGGCCGCTTCGAGCTGTTGTGCAGGTTCGCCGCGAGCGCTCGCCTGGCCGAGGTGTGGGCGGATCTGAAGCAGTGAAAAGGGAACAGAGCAACTGGGCTCTGGAGTGGTCTTCGGCGCGGTGGCGGAGGGCTTGCCTCCGGGATGGATGTCATCGTCGTGACTTGGACCATCATCAATCAGGATGAGCTTGGGAACGAGCTGATCTCTAACCACCAAACGAGAATCTGCTGCGTCACGGGAAGGTATTAAAGTGTGCGAGCCTTGAGAAACTTGTTCGATTGGGCTTTTTGCTCCTCCGAACGTCTGAATCTTTCTTGTTATAGACGAAAAATAAAATGTTTGCTGAAATTTTAAAAGCTGGAATCTTAAAATTCAGAACTAAAAAAAATCGAAAATATTAGCCCGAGTAAAAATAATCAGCGGCTGAACGAGGCTGAAAAACGGCCACTCAGATTTTTTAGGGACGTACGCAAGTAAAAAAATCTGAAAGGGTGTACATTAGGGCGGCCTGTTTAGAATGAAACATCCAATCGACACATAGTTTGGGTCTTACATTAGGTTGTATTAAGGTCACAGTCTTGTAAGGCCAAAATGTTCTACAAAACAACCTCGTACCATCGTTGTGCGCCCAAGAAAAATTATTCAAACCCTTTGTACACCCGCATTTTTAAAATTGATCATTTTTACTCGGGCCGTTAGAAATGGATGGGCAACGATCGCTAAGGCTTGTTTTTCATGATGTTGTTACATAATTTTATTGGTTTGCTTATTTAGTAAATTTGTCAGGGACTAAACATAATTGGTAGGTAATTTTTAAACTAAAAAAGCTGAAGGAGGTTGTTAACATAGAATAAAATAAAGTACTACAAAGGGTATCATTTTTCTGCTTAGTTTTCTTTTTTTTCAAAAACGGCTAAACTGTTATTTTAAACGATTTTAATTTGAAGCGAAGAAACAAGCTTGGTTAATATGTTTTTTTGGCTAAAATAAAGCGTGGCTTTTTAATTTTCCAGTTGTAAGAACGATTTCTGAAACTCTTTAGTTTTTAGCTGTTTTGTATTTTTACCAGAAAATAAATTAAGCTTTAAGAATTCTTATTTTTTCAAAAAAAAAAAAACAAAAACAAAATCAAAAACTATTAAGCAGTTAAGCTTTTCTTCTTACCCGAAATTATGATTGGTCGAGGCTAACAGGTAAATAGAGGTTTTTTCAAAAAAATTCACAACTGGTTTAGTGTCTGGTATTTATCGTTTCCTATACATATATGTTTTTATTTCGTTTTTTACTTTAAACGTAGCTTATTTTCAAACGTAGAACATGTTTGTAAATTGATTTCTTTTGGAAATAAATAAAGAGCCGTAAGAAAAAATTGCGTATGTTGAGATTTGGGATGCATGTTTCTATAAGGATAAAAATTTGAATGTAAAGAGGCTTAGTTACTTCACTCTTCAGGGACCTGACGAATCTTGCTTATTTCAACAATTTTACGTTTTAAGTTCAAGTACCTCTACTCTATTTATCCCATATGTTTTATAGAGTGCATAATTTATGTGGATTAGCCGTTCTGTCACTAGTTCGAGCGTTTAGTTTAAAAGATTTCATCCCATTATCTTCCAACCTATAGGCGTGTCTCCGTCTCCCATTCCAATTTTTTTTTGTGATGATAGATACTTGAAAAATTCCTTATAAGCAATTCTGATTAAGTATAGGTGCAATCTCTGTTCTGGCTACCTACTATCCTCTATTGAAAAAATACTCGCCGATTTGTTTTTCTTTTTCTTTTTCTGAATATTTGTACACGGGAGACATTAAAATAATCTGATATACATATGCTCTGGAGTACTATGAGTGTTGGTGGAATACTCTGACAGACGCTGAATTATTCGAAGAATACTGAACAATTTTATCTCGGGTAGGTCTTCATCTAACTCTCATTTAAGTACCGAAGTTGTTTGAAAAATAGAAAACGTATAGTTTGGAGTAACAATTTTTGAAGAGACGTTTCAGAACTAAGCCATTAGAGAACCCTCTACGCCTTCAGCGACAGGAATAAATTGCAAAATTGCGAATTTATGGTTGAATCTTATAGCTCTACAAAAAAAGTATATTTTACTTGATACATTACATATATTCTTTTATGTGAAAAATAGAAAATTTCTTTTGAACCATATAAATTATGTGAATTTAGTTAAATTTCTTTTACTTAAAAGTCTATTATCATTTGTCTGAATAAAACCTTTAAAAAAGCTTTGTGTTCCAATATGATATATTCTCCAAAATATGTAGCTTATTGCTAACTTTTATATTAAAGTTGTGGAGATATATTATTTGTAATATTTTGTCGGACTTGAGCATTGCGACGTGAATTTTAATTCCTCAAAATTTTTATATTCTGAGTTTTGTAGTACAAGAAAAAGTATGTGGTTATTAACCTACCTATTATTAATCTAGTTTTTTTGTTTGTATTTATATGCCTACATTCATATGTATATAGTAAAAAAGCAAAATTTGAAAATTATCAAAAATATATGTATTACGTCATTATAAATTTAACAAATCTAGTTTTTATTGCTAGAACAAATTTTGTTTGCCAAAGAGTTAAGCCAAAGTTCAAGCTGTAGCCGGCACACTGTCAAACCGGATCGTTAATTTGGTCCTAAACAACCCGCCCTCTGAGCAGACTACCAAGAAGAAGACACAGTAAACAATGAGCGCCGCTACAACATCGTTCCCAGCCGCTGCATCTGCATCTGTTCGCGGACCCACCCACACGGAGATCTTTCCGAGCGCCGAAATTATCTTTTTTGTGTCTGTTTTGTCTTGAGCCCGGCCTATGGGCTACGGATTTTTATGACCCTGTGGCTTAACAACTTTATGGGTAAAAAAATGCTGGGCTGGCAATAAATAGCGGCCGAGGACTCCGAAGTCGAGGCCGGCGCCATTTTAAGATGAAAGTTCCCAGTGCGTTTCAACTCAATCCACACAAAAACGGTATTCAAATTTAGCCGCTTGCGTAATCCGGCGCCAATTTATTCGGCTTTGCTTTTTGTTGGCCTTCCTCATCGACTGAGCGAATTATCAAATCGCATCGAACTGGACAAACGGAAGCCGCGAGGGCAAAAACAAGATTTTATTTTTCGTGGCGGTCGACTTTAACGAATCGCCTTAAATATATCAGAGATGAAACCGCGACTTGAGTGAGCGCTGGAAAACGTTGAGCCCTGGCGGCTTATCGCGCGGCCAGCAATGTCAGTAAGACTCACACGGTTTGCGTCTGGCCCGTCCTCTCGGTGCGTCTTCCCGGTCGCATAATTATTTGGCTTGTTTTCTGGACATGAGTCCGCGCCACGAACGCCGAGCAGCTCCGGTCGTTAATTCCAAGTGCTTAGGAGAGGCGTGCGGGAGCGGGGCTCACGGTCGCCGCGCCACGTGTGCGAGGGAGACGGACGCACAAATTGCCGTCATTATCGAGTCTTAATGAGCGCCTCGGGTACACGGCCGCCTCATGAATAATTTTGAGCCGCGAAAGTCGCTGGCATGTACGGACGAAAGCCGGCAGCCACGGACCGGCGCGCGCGGCGGCGTGCGGAGGTCCTCGATGGAAGCCCCAACTGGGGGCAGAGCGCTTCATGTCTACTGTCTGCCCCGCAGAATGCGCTTACGAGCATGTTTTGATTTGATTGTGGGGCTCGCGCTGTCATGCCAACGGTGACGACAACCGCCCGTTTTCCTATTAATTGCAGCTTCCTTGACATGCACGGCAGCCTGTGCACTAAGCTACACTCCGCGTCTTTCCCATTGCATCTGGGCTGCGCTACTTCTGGGAGCGTGAAATTGGCCCCTAAGAACGGGCTGAAATGGGCTCTATGCCGCACTATTTTTAGACTCAAAGTCAAAACCCGATTGCAACCAATTAAGAAGTACTTATTAAAAAGTAATTTTTTTCCCAATCATGACGAGCGGCGGCGCAGACTTCTCTGGCGATTATCGCATAAAAATGGAGTTTATCGTATTTCAAACTAAACTGAAGATCTCAATCATGTCACTATTTGGTTCAAGATATGAAAGCCCAGCAGACTGACGTATACCTACGGCATTTGTGAAAATTTATTAGGTATGTTTGTACGATTTGAGTTGCACAATATGAGTTCAATAAAATTGTAAAATACCTTGAAAAATGAAAATACTTAAAAGAAAATATAAGATAAATGTAGTTCAATAAGGCTTATATCACTCACTCTCTACTCTATATGAACCTATAAATTTGGAAACATACTTTATTTTATTTTAATAAATAATTTTTTTCATTTCCTTTATGTTATTGACCATTTTTATTATTTCACTCTTGAACAATGGGGCTGTTTTAGCTCTTCAATCCTATTAAATTTTCGGTGGTCGGCATAAACTCTCCGAACCAAAATCCACCAAATATGATATTTTCCATTGGGTTTAGGTCTGCAGAACATACTGTTCATTCCAGAAATTAAATGGCTTCAAAATATGCCATATTCTTTCTACTCGCATGTATATTCATTCAATATTAACGATAACACTGATCAACTCTAGTTTTGGTACCGAGAAGCTGTATTTGTTTCACTGTCGGAAATTTTGGTCTTAATTTTAAACAAAAAAGATTGCATATAATTCCACACGGAATATTGTTTGAAAGGAAAACTTTCGAATGTTCAAAATGAGCGAAACCCGTAAGTTTAAAATTCAAACTAAAGAGTTTTAAACCTACCCATTCACTGAAAGAAAACGTTTGGTCAAATTGTCACGGGCGTAGCTCAGAAGGCAGAGCCGCCGCGGTTCGCAGTTCGAACCCCGTCGCAACATCACGAACTTTTTTAACCGAGCATAAAAACAAAGGCCCGTGATATTCCGGACTACCCGTGGCTGGCGTTCGAACTGCCATCTGTGAGAGAGAACTGGCGATTCCGCGGCGGCTGCCATCTGAGCTACGGCCCCAGCCGACTCCTTTTTAAAGTTGATATTCCGATTACCGGGCTTGAACCTAGGACCTCCGAATTTCCATGTCGCTGCTCTAGCACCGAGCCATCTATATTATATGCATTTTGAGCGATTCAACCTTTATAAAGCGATTTGTGGCTTTGGGATTGACTATTTATTATATTTTCCTTCTAAACTTTTTAGATAAAATGAAAACTATCACAGTTTTCTTCGATTTGTAATCATCCTTTGACTAAATTGCTTCTCAAATTAGTTTAATTTCTAAACTTTTGGGAATAATTTGTATAATTTAAAGTTTACTTTTTGGTGGGCACAAATACATAGTGATGAAGTACTTTGAAATTTGTCATATATAAAGTCTGCTTTACAAGAAAAAAGATATAAACTAAAAATTATTTCCGAATAAAACTTAAAAAGTTTTAAAAATGCGGTAATCTTTATTGGTTTAAAACTAAAGTTTAAAAAACAAACCAAATTTCCGACAGTGTTTAGGACCTTATACTGATTACATTAATAACAAAAATGTTGATATCCTACGTGTAGTTTTTTAGGTTTTGTCTTGCACAAAAGACAACTAATTTACATTAAAAACAGCGTTTATTACATTGTTTTGTAAATAAAAACATTCGTGGGGTATCCACGGCTTGTATTCATCCACAATTTCCGACTAAAAGTCGTAAGACATAAGAAAAATGAGCACTTTTTATAGTCTTTCTAAACCCTATAACTGTGTATACACCACAAATGTAACAAAACTCATTTGCATCATTGAGACAACTTCTTCGCGATGAAGACATGATATTAAAATCAATTTGTTTATAGGAATGTATCGATAAGCACACGAAAGTACTGTTTACAGCCAATAATCAAAACTAATGGTAGATCCAAAATCAAATCAAATTTCCTACATTCCTGATTTAGTCTATTTAAAGGAAGAAGACGTAGATTTTCATGATGATTGTTCGAAATTATTAAATAACCAATATTTTTAAATTTTAAAGTGGCTTTAAAAGAGTCGAGAAAAGAAATATGTAAAAAATTATCCATGTTTTCTGTAGGTCAGTCCGCCATCAAATAGTATGTATTATTTATTGAACTGTTTAAGAAGATTTTTTCCGTTTTTTTTGCGATAATGGAAAAATTTTTAGCTTAACGCTTTAATGCAATTTCGAACAGGTTTTCCGGAAATACTTAATTGAGCTACAAGTAGACTACAAAGTTAGCTTTTATTGTTACTTTTAATTAAAACTCAGGTCTTGGATTGGGATTTTGAATGTGTGTATGTGTAATTTATCGCTCTTTGTAACCGAATGCTATAACCTCGTCCGGTTGTAGACGAGTCGACCGATACAACAATTTGGTGAAAAGCCAACGTCTTGCATTGCAGCGGATAAAATGTGGCCAGCGTTTAATTTTACGCGTCATTACAATAAATTCGGAAGTGAAAAATCTTCGCGGTCCACATTATTCCCGGAAAAGCTACAGGCATCCTGCGGGCTGTGGCCATTCTTAGGGCGACGACTCTCGCTCGAAAGGTCGAGAGATCTGTGCAGTCGTGTTTGCACGTCGTTTGTCATTTGTCAAATGTTTTGACACTCGTGACTCCGGCACTTGGTTTCGCAGGTTTCGCCTATCCCACCGTACTCCCGACCGGGCCTGGCTCTGAACGACGAGACGACGCGACGTCACGGCGCACGGCGACGGAGGCTGGGGACATTAACGACGCCGTGCACCAGGCGGCCTCTCTTTTCAAGGGTTTATTTGGTCTGGGCATTTGCCACTTAAACGGGTATTTGATCTCGTTTCGGGTGCGGGGTGGGGAATATGCGGCCGATTGAACAAGCAGCTCAAAAAAGGACTCCTTTCTGTGGTTAATCGTGCTAATCGCCACGGCTGATTGATTTCGTCTGCCATAATTATAAAATTAGAGACGTCTCAGCCTCAGGCTATTTCAGGTCTATTTGCGATTAAGAAAGTTATCAATCTTCCCTCTGTGTGGGGTCTTAAACAAGGTTTTACACTTTAGTCTATTTTGCATTCCATTGGTGTATATGCGATTTAAACTTTTAAACCGCGGTAACAAAATCAAGTTATATATCATTATGCTTTGAAAAAAACTTATTTATAGGACTTTATTGGATTGCTGTTTATGAATCTGAAAATTAAAATCAAAATGATGACATACATACATATGTATGTATATTGTGTACGTTAAAGGACCCCACAGGATCCTTATGGAAATTGGCTCTCTGTCAGAGATAGTTCTCAACATGCAAATAAAAAGCCTCAATTGGCAAAATACCCCAAAATCAAACCCTGACCCCCCACGGGCCCCTTAAACCTTCAGAATACGATTTAACGTTATCATTTCGTAACAGTTTGAATTCATTTTCAAAGTAATTTTTTTCTTCCTCTTACATTTTATCTTCGCCCTGTCACACTCTATACACTCACCCCCAACTCCAGGAATGATTCCGTGATGTGATTGTGTTAGTGAGGTTGACAATTCGGCAAAAGAACTGTCAGGCGGCATTTCTGCTTTGATTTTTGTGCAGTATGGACGGTTTATTATAAAATGTTAAATGAAAATTAGTTTGCGTAATAAATTTGCGACCGGGAATTTTAATTACGAAGCAAGAGTTTTATTTAGTTTAGTGACACTTACCACTACTTATATACAAATGTCAAGTGGTTCCATGTAGTTCCTGGTTCTGATGCCGGAATTAGTTTCCGAATACGGCTTTAAAGAATATTTAATAGTCATATTTTCGTATCATAAGATGTTCATTGAAATCCCTTTATGGAGCAGGTAATTCCGGAAGCGGTCTATCAGCTGCATCAAGTATTTGAAAGAGCAATGAAATCGACGGATATTTGATGTTGTGCGGATACCTTGCAAGTTGCTTTGAAACCCTAGGCAACTAAATATTTTAGCGTAGACCTTGGACATTCCAACGAGATTCGGAACCATCACATACAAAGCGATCGTCACTCAGAAATGAAAAAAACAATGCTTCAAAGTTCATTTCTTCTAAACAATGGATGTCCTATTCTCCAAATGTAAATCCAATGGCTTTTCGATCTGGGCGATAATGGACAATTCCTCTAATTCGCATTCGTGCAGGGTGCTCGACAGCTCGACAGCTTCGACTTTAATACAAAATTATACATACCTACAAAAGGAGAATATATCGAACAATAAACTTATATTTTAAAAATTTAATATGTATTTTGATGTTTAGTTTTGAACGGAATAAAAATCTTTAAAAGTGCATCTATTATAGCGTTTCGAATTATTATTGAAAAATTAAATTGAAAAATTAGCCCTTAAATTATAATTGATCAACTTTTACTTTCATGAGAAATAAACTTCCTTAATATTCATTTTCGCTTTAGATCTCTATATTTTTAAAAATTAAGACATTTAAGTATATAAAAATATAATCTTTGAATATTTTGTGGATTGTAACGATTTGATCTTCATTTGCAAATTATGGGGTATAAATAGTTTTCCCTGTTTTGGTTATTAAATAAACATACATATGTACATATGTGCGAAAATTGAACGTACTTTTCGAAGTATGGAAACGTAAACAAAAAAAAATTTTTTTTCATCTCTTCAAACGCGAATAAATATCGAAAAACTATTTAGTTTTATAAAAAAGGGTATAAAAAACTTCCCTAATTTTTATTGGCTAGTTTAATAAGCACTGCATGCTTCAAAATACATTTTTAAATTTACTGGGTCCCCTGGACCCAGTGTGCCATGTACGTTTCATACAGCATGTGTGCCAGCTAAGGGTTAATTTGTAAATGGACGTTTTGGTTACTAGAAAAATAGAAATAGACTGAAAAGATGGAGATTTTCAATTTTATCTGACCACAGAAATTCCACAGAAAATACGAAAAATAGTCTTTTATACAAGATTACTTTAATTAGTTCAATTAAAAGGAATACAACTTAAGTACTACCTATTTTTAATAACAATAATGAATTCATTTTTCCCGCAATCATCTATATATTAATACGTGAAGGGAAATCTTTGGACCCCTTTTTAAGCAAATTGCACGGACTGAGGAGTTTGAGATTTTGCATGGTTAAAGTTTATATAGAGAAGAAGTGCACAAAGCTAAAATTTATATATAATATGTGTTATAAATACATTAAATAAAATAAAATAAATTCATTATTTACGTTCATACTGTCTATGTCGAACGCATAGTAGTCTGTGGTCAAACTGTCGTAATTTTATTATTGAAAGTGCCAATTTCAAACACATAGTAGGCTGTGTACAGTCGTATTTTTCGTAGTAACCTCGGTAGGTCGAATTTCGACCACAGGGCGACCACTAGTTCAAAAATAATAAACAATTTCCGTGGAAAAATCTTTTTTCCCTTTTTTCCCTTCAATCATAATTTTAAAATAAATTTTAGAATTTAACAAAGTTATGGATAGGGTAACTCTTGCCAGGTGCTTTATCTGTAATTCATCACAAAAATAAATAAAACAAAAAAAGAACAAAAAAAATGTTTTTTCTTTTACACTGCCCGAACATTATTTTTGCGTTTGACCCATGTAACATGTTTTGCGGTTTCTTTAACGTAATGTTAGTAGCTGTTTTGAGAATAAAAATTCATAAACAACATTTCCGCATCGATCCGAAATAAAAATCATATATCATCAATTGCCTCTGTTGATCCAGATCATGCGTTGACCAAACAGCAGATATGGCAATTTTGATTTTTATGGCTTGAATTCGCAGAAATCTATTTTCAGGTTGGCTAGCAACCGCAGCAGAAGCAAAGGCGGTAATTATACCACGAAAAACTGGTCCAGGAGAGGGTAAACGAATGCTCAATTCGTAGACAAAAGCTCTGCTCTGCGTACTCGCGTCCCGAACCTCAGCCCGAGTCTGGCCGCATCGTCGCATCTCAAACTCGACCGTTCCGCGGGCCGCGAGTTTCTTCTCAGCGGAGCCCCGCGACAATCGATGTGCAGCACCTCTGCCGCGCGCCGCATTGTCGACGCGGAGAGGTGCAGCCGTTGTTCGTCGCAGTCAGCTTCTGTGCTGATCGGCGGCGTCTTATCGACACGGCGAGATTTCGCGAAATCGTGCATTCGATTTCTGCCGGTGCTTCGTGACGTCTTGGCGCATTCGTGCATTGTGATTTCGTAAATCTCAGGGGAGCCGCCGCGCCATCGTCGAGCGGGGCACCGATGGCGTTCGGCAGCGCATTTGATGGAAATTTGAGTGCTTCACTCTACCGGGCCGCAGCGTCACGGCACAGGCATCGGACGCGGAGCAATTCATCGGTAATTGACGGCAGCACATGCGCTGGCCTGTCAAGCGCAAAAAGTGCGCCATCGTCTTCATGCATGGAGACCGTTAAATTGCTGCAAAGTGCCTCGCCGATTGCGGCCGCACTAAATCAATTTCTAATTAAAATGCAATTTAGATGGATGGCGATGAGAATTTGGTGGCCATTAATTACCCGACCCTCCTCGTGAGATCTAACTGAATATTGAACTTAAGATGGCATGGCGGGTCTCAAAGACAAAGGGTACAAAGAACGAGGGCAAATTAAAATTTTTATATTGGACTTCTAAGTACCAATACTAGCACCGGTATACATACAAGATTTAAGTACAAGTGCAAGTTCTCGATGCTTGTGTTCTTGTATTTGAAATTTTAAAAGTCCAGGTACTGATACTTGTACTAGATATTACTTACTTGAAATTTTACGGGTTTGCTTTAAAATCTAATAACTTCGATTGGAATTGACAAAAATATAATTTTTCTTTCAGTAAAACTGAACTATGCGGAAGACAGCGAAAATATTGGAAAAATAATAATATCCTAAAAATTTCCATTTGTACCTACTGTATTTCTATGTGAATATATGTATATATAAATAAACAAAAATTTCCAAGAAAAAAGGCAACATTACCATCACTCAAAATAGAAACAAATTACCTGATATAAGAAGTAAAGACATTATAATATATGTACATATATTCTAATATATAAAAATCTCGTGTCACGGTGTGCGTGGTCGAACTCCTCCGAAACGGCTCGACCGATTTTTATGAAATTTTTTATGTATATATTTGGTAGTCATGAGAATAGGTTGTAAAGTATATTTCATACCGCAAGAAAAGAAAAAAATACCCAAAGTTTCCAATTTTAGCCGGTTGCTCCTGTTGCCGTTACGATATTTTCTATTGGAAAAAATTTGTAAAACTTGTTCATTTTCGTCTCAATAAGTCATAAATTGCTGCTGGAGAAAATGTTTCCTGGTCGAAGTGCAATTAAGCCAACGGCCATGTTACGTATCAAAATATCTCAGAAATCCATTCCTCACGTCGACGAAATCCTTAAATTAGTCCAAAATTACATTTCAGCCCCTGCGAAGTAGATTTTCACCGTCAGTGAGCGTGAAAAATCCGATCATGCACATCCACCACTGCGGCCATAAATCACCTAAAACGGGCGACTCCGTTTTGGCAACATCCTCGCGGGCGTACTCACACGGCCTCGCAGGCTCCTCGCAGTGCTGCGTCTGCATGTGTGAGTGACGAAGTTTGAGGCAATTTGAGGCCTTCGTCATTTGCGTGAAATTGCGACGAACTTCACGAATATTGACGGAGTGCTTTGCGGTAGTCGGCACCTGTGGAAAAGTTCCGGGGGTGGTGTAGGGAGGCGCTCACCCTTGAGCGGCGCTGCGTGTGCGGTTGTCTCCCCATCCGCTGACTTTCATCCCTTGCAATTTCACTTGCGGAAAATGTTTCTATTTGCCGTTCTGATTTTTTTGTTTTACGTCTTTCCTCGCCCGCACCTCACCCTGTGGGGGCTGGGGCTGCGGTGAGTGTGTGCGTCGTCGAAATCCCCAAAGGGTGGAAGCTTTCCCGGTGGGGATTTGCACGAAATATGAGGATTCGGCGGGAGGGTTGCATTTGCTTTGTTGTTGCAACCTTCTTTTACGAATTTCCTATAAAATCTGCTTTCCTGCTTATTAGGGCTTTCGTTTTATTTTGCGGCAAGAAGCCCTGTTTCGCTGTTGTACCAAATTTTGACGCTGCGTTAAAAGGATAAGCAGTCATCGGAAGGAAAAGCGATTAGCGCTCTAACGCAAGCGGATATTATCAAGAGAAAAACTGAGCGACCGTTTTTGAATTGAGCTGCATTTTGCCACCGCCTCTACAGATAATAAGAGTTAGATTGCTAACTCCACGTACAAGATAAATACTAAAAATATTGATATTTTGTTTAGTTTTGGTTCCTGATGTGTAAATACCTTCACCAATTTAAATTTTTGTGGGATATGTATAAGTACAGTACATAATATTTTTCAAAATTTAATAATTTCGATTTCGTCCTGCAGTATTAATTAATCCTTCTTACACAAAAAGGACTCCATTTATATAAACTTTAATCTGTCAGATTTAAAAACTGGCGCAAAATACATATATATGTACATCGAAAAATATACACAGTCAATAATTATGCGTGAATTGTCTTTTTTCGACTAAAGCGAAGCTTCTTTATTTTTAAGCTGCATACAGCATATGTCCGACGTTGTAATAAAAGTGATTTAAGGGATTAGGGCTAGTCAGAATTTCCAAACAAAAATATTTTACGTTTTAAGGTATAATATGTATTTCAATAATATTATATGCAAGTTGATTCAATGGGCAGTTTTAAAAATATTATATAATAGCTGTAGGACTTTCCTACTATAGACGACAGAAAGCAAAACTTTAGATACGTTTTTCTCAACACTATATGTTCAAACACAGTGACCAGCACTTACACTGGTGGACAAAATTATGGGTGTGAACACTGGAAGTAGCTTCATTAACACAATTTGTTTATAAAATCATCTCATTTCGCTTATCCTGTTTTAACGTTATTTAACCCATGACCTTCAATCAAATAAACATTTAGTTATAACACGCTAATTAATTTCCTTATTGACATTAGGAGCACAATAAGTCACTGATGGCAGTAAGAAGCTGATCAATCAATAGGTGTGTTTGTAAAATCATAGCATTTTTAAAATATTTTGTAGGATTTTTAAATAAATTTCTTCATGGTTGGTTCTTCAAACTTAATAAAAATATTATCACTTAGAAAATCTTAATTAGATGGGTAGAAATACGCATTGTACAGCAGACGAGCGACGTTTGGTGAAGAATTCAAAATATAGGAAAAAACATATAAATTCATCGCTGACGTCTTAGGTCGTTCTGAGAATGTCGTAACAAATGCACTAAAGCCTAAAGAAACACAGTAAACCAGAGTTCGAACTAAGAAAACGACTCCAAACACTGATCGTCAGATCATCATTATGGCCATTTGTGGCTTCAAGGACGATTTGCGTAGCTACGGGATACAAAGTCAGCGCAAGAACTATCCGCAGAAGATTACAAAGGACAAATCTACTAGGAAGTATTGCTTGAAGAGTTCCTTTACTTCGCGGAAAATAATTTGAAGGCAAGATATTGATAGCTCATGATATTATGAGCCCATATACATTGATTGGGCTGTTCCTGTTGCATAAAATATCCAAAAGTGGTACAACTTTCTATGGAGCGACGAAGATTCACAAAAAGGACATTTAAAGTATGGTGGGGTAGAACCATGGTATGGTGATGATTTTCTTGGCAACATCGTCCCAAGTCCATCGTTCCATTATATAGATTAAAAATACAATGACCAAGATACTTTATAGAGACATGTTGCAAAATGTGATGCTCCCTTATACTGAGGACAATATGCCGCTTAGATGGCGGTTACAGCAGAATAATGATCACATAATCATCATCTAAACTCGCTCTACGGTTTCAGTATATAAATACACTTACTGACTACTAATTACACAAGAAACCTCCGTTCGGTTTGAATACCCTCTTGCCGTCTCCTTGTAAGAGAAAATCAGCTATTGTTTTTTTTGTATTTGATATCTACGAATGCTAAAGCAACTTGAAATACTATATGGTAAGTACACATACGTATATTGTATACATATGTGTAGGTCTGAAGTGGAATCCGGAGAATCTGTATCTACATACATTGATAACAGACCGGAATCAAAACCTTTGAAGGGGTCTGCAATCTGCATACCTCCAAAGCGTTTTAGGTTGTCGCTATTCACTCAACAATTTAATCGAGTTTTCATCAACAATATTTTTGAAGTCGAAGTCTAAGAGTGATGGAGATACAGGTAAGTATAATTTTAATTTTATTTATGATTTCTTCATGACAAAGATATCCAAGCAATCTGTGCATATGCTCGCAAGCCTCCAACTGCATGTTACATACATACTTTGATAGCGTGAATTGTAGAGAACCTGGATATTTTCTGTCCTCCTTAAGTCCTCCTGGTCCAGGCCGTAAATAGTAATTGTTTCAGGACGAGCATAAAGGTAATTTATACATTTAGCTTGTTTCCATCATTTAGTAGGTATGATTTTAGCGCATAGGTAGGCTTCCAAAATTTACTTTTATTCATATAATTATATAGTTCCTTTTCATATATGAAAAAGTAAAAACAATGAGAAATATCTTTATCTTTGTTTTGTTATTTGAGATTCTTCACAACTTTCTCAGGATGGGGTTTCTTGAAACTCGTTTTATTGACATAAACAAAGGATCCAAAACATTCGTGGGTTTTTTTCTGCACGTTTTAAGTGAGATTGAATACTACAAATAATTTTGTTTACGACACAAACTTTTAAAGACTAAAGGGGTTAATAATGCCATGTTTTTGCCATTTATTGGAGATTTTGCAAACTACTTGTTGTGTAAGCCACGCAAAATTGATTCGTGCCATAAGTGTGAAATTCCTCATCACTCGTAATTAAGAGCTCAGCTCTCGGCGGTTCGCAGAGGCGATCGCATGCCACTGTTTGTCGTACAGCCCGTTCGCATGTGGCACAATTAACACTCCTCCCTCGTTGTAATGCGAAGCCGCGGCCTCACCTGGGTAGGTTTTGAACCAGGGTTAGGCCGCAGTTCCCGCGATGAGACCGCTACCTCAAGAGCCCCGGGATGGAGATGCAACCGCCACGAGTTGCGACCACGAGTAATTTGCGGAAGGTAAGACGGATTCTGTGAATGCGAACGCGCTATCGCAATGTTTAGGCTGCTGCAGGCTGCCTTCTAGGGCACGCTACCGGCCGCGGCGCGCACGAAACGAATCTTCGAGAAGGAGAAGCATCCGGCCCCAGTTCTTTGGTCGTTAGGCACATCCAGAAAAACTTGAATTTTCTGCCTATCAAACGAGTGACTGCCTCCACTTTTTCATTCGCAGGTCGTTTGCTCGATTTGCGGCTCCTCGGGCTGCCCGCGTCGGGCGATCGCTGAGAAATTGACCACCGCCATTAACCGGTCCGCGAACAAAGCGGACATCCTTGAGCTGCGCGGTCGTAAATAGACGACGGCGAAGAGCAATGAGGACTCGCTGGCCGCCGCCGCCGCCGTCCACACCGGCCCATCCGTTTGTATTTATAGAAATTGAGTGATTGCGATCGCCCCTACTGCGCCTTTCGAAAGCCGCGGCCGGGCTATTTCGGGATGACAGCGGCGGCGCGGACTGCCCGATAAATTATTTATAAGCCTTCGGCGTTCTAAAGTGATTTTTCATCGCGCCTCGAGCAACGCCGCGCTGCGCGATCTGCATACGGCGGCGGAATATGCAGCGCTCGGCCGCACTGAAGATCGCTTATCAGCGATCAGCGCTGATTTGGGCCTGGCGACGGCGACGATCACTTGAATCTGGTCCAGTGCTGCGAGGCGAGGCGGCCGGTTTCGCACTTTCGCCACGGCGAGGTATGAGATCACAGGAGGCTTAAAAACGTTACACGATGCTAATTTAATACCAGTCAAATCAACACACTCGGGTTGTGATAAAGCGACAAATTATGTCGCCGCGGCGACACGCGGGCAGTGGAAATAACCGCCTCTCCTTCTAGCGAAATAGCAAGGCTTCAAGTGTTTTAATGGCGGTCAGCGGTTCACTGGCGTCGATAAATTCGATCTCTGCTGATTTAATGGCGAATTTGAATGAACACGACAACAGGCTGAATCGAGAACTAGCAAAACTAAAAGTAAACTTTGAATCGGGCGAAGTCGTGTCTCATCTTTAATATTCTACGCATCGATTACATTTGAATTAATTTGAAATCCTATTATCGTTCATAGATTCAGAGGAATTTAATTCATTTAAATTTCAAAATTGCATTTGCAATTAAAATGTATTAATGTATATAATATACATATAAATTAGGGCTCTAAAAATGACTCGGATAATTGAGTATTTGAGTACTTCAAGTTGGAGTATTCAAGTACTCATAGTGGCTTGGACCGAGTTTGAGTAAAGAAGTTTTGAGTACCCGAGTACTCAAATACTTGGTAGAAATATTATCCGAGAACTCGAGTAAGGAAGTATTCGAGTACTCAATTAAGGAGTATTCGAGTATTAGAGTTTAGGAGTATTCAAGTACTTGAGTGGCACGGCATGCATTGTTTATTCGTAATAAGTAAGTACCTAGTGGTTACATTGGTACACCGTTAACTGGTTTTAAACTATTTCATTCTCTATCGGAACACTATTGTAGTTAAGAAGTGATCTGCCTGCCAGTACGAGTTTAGCAAAATCAGTTCGAGCGTGTAACAATTCGCAAGTCAGTTTTTGTTTTTAATAAGATTTATAATGCCCCGGCAATGAAGCGGCAGATAGGCTGGCAAAAAGAGCGATCCTCGAATCAGAGCAATCCTCCGATTACACCACATGGCTCAATTACATCCCCGATTTGAGCAAATCGTATATTTGTAATTGGCAAGAAAGGTGGACTCAAGGCGATCTATGACGCTTCTTCTACAGCATCGCACCTCAAATAAACAATCAACAGCCGTGGTTCCAGAAGTTTGATGGTTACCTCAACAGGCCTGAGTTACAGACCATCTGCCGTATTGCTGCTAATCACTATGGGTTAGTTAAACAATCATCTGAATCGATTTCAGATTATCGATTCTCCACTATGTCCAGACTGCAATGCATATGAGACGGCCGATCACGTACTCTTCATCTGCCCCAGATTAGCAGGCAATAGGAGCGAGCTAACTTCGACCCTACGGGCACAAGGTTTTCGGCCCCCGTTTAATATTAGGCACATCATTGCTACCTCCACATCGGCAGACATAGCTCGGGCGATCCACAAACTCGTCTCCACAAGCAACCTCAACATTTAAAAAGAAATGTAGTTAATTATATATAGATTCTCTGCCCCATTTTGTAAGACAAAAGGCAATAAACTTTTACAAAAAAAAAAAAAAGATTTATAATGCGTCGTAGTTGGGTTTGGACTTATTTAGTTTTCTCAGATTAATAAATACAATATGATGAATTACATATAAAGTTTACAATTTATTAACTTGCATTCTTACTCCTTATTACATAAATTCTACAAGGCTCAAATACTCAAGTACTTGAATACTCCAAAACTCTAATACTCGAATACTCCTTAATTGAGTACTCGAATACTTCCTTACTCGAGTTCTCGGATAATATTTCTACCAAGTATTTGAGTACTCGGGTACTCAAAACTTCTTTACTCAAACTCGGATTTTTGAACTCGAGTACTCAAATACTCAAGTAATTGAGTTCAGAAGTACTCGAGTAGTAACAGCCCTAATATAAATACATATATTAAAAATCCAATTATTCCCAGTTCCAAACACATATATTTCTTGTCAAATCAATGACTTATTGCAGTAAGGCATCTAGGTACTTAAGATCAGTTCTTTTATACATAAAGGATCCTATCCTTAGTGAAACTAAGACTAATACCCTCGACAGACGGACACGGACGAATGAACGTTCTCGGAGAATGATCGTTGCTGTGTCGTCTGTCACCAAGAATGAAGTTTGAATGAACGTTCGTATCTTCATTCTCATCTTCATCAATGAAGTTCCGGAAACTTCATTCTCAGAGAATGAGCATGGAAATCCTGGAACAATCAGCTGATTTCCAGTGTCAAATTATAAATTGCAGTTTTTAAATTGTGAAAAACTCTGTGTACTAGCGAAAAACGTTTTAATTTGTGAAAATGAATGTGTGGAAGGACAAAGGAATACAATTTTTAAGTGTTTGGGCAAGCTACATGAGCGAGCTGCGAAAAACGAAGAGAAACGAACGTTTATACATTTCCGACCTGTCAAAAAGGCTCGACTCGAATGAAGTTCGCCATCTGTCTCACATGCAGCGAATGAAAATCCGAGCGAATGTTCATTCATCGAACGTTAATTCGTCCGTGTCCGTCTGTCGAGGGTATAAGAGTTTACGAAAATTGATACTATCAATCGTTTTTTAATTACATATTAACAAGGGACCAAAAATATCCCAACATTCTTCAAGATAGCAGACAAAGTTCAACTTAGATTCAATAGGATTGTTTTCTAGATCTATAAACTTAGATATGTAATGTCAAGTTTCACTGTTCTCGTACTTTTACACACCTAAATGTCTATTTGGAGAATTAATAATCGAGCACTTTATTCCCAGAAATTAGATACATTGAATCTGGACAAATAAATCGAAAGTAGGTACCTACCTTTGCATGTTATGTTGTAGGTATAACATGCATTTATGCAAAAGAAATTAAAGAACGTAGTATAAAAACAACCACGGACTTCAGATTCATAAAATGGTTCTTCTCTTAACGCCGGAGCTAGTGAAACAAGGTACATAGATAAATGTAAAAATATTTGAATTGTGTCACACGAAATGCTGGACTTAATCAGATCTTTTACACGGCGCGGCGTGGCAGAGACATTACAAGGGAATGAAGTAATATTGTTCGCTAATTTGGTTCCACTCTTCCACTAGTGTTGGTTTTAATTCCACTAGTGTTCGTGGTCTTTTTTTGCAGACTTTATCACCCAAAGCTTCCACACATTTTCGATAATATTAATGTCTGGGCTTTGAGTAGGCTTTGATTTTCCTTTAACCTTTAAGTGTGTATGTCACGGTATGATGCGAGCATTATCTTGTTGGAATATCGTCCCTCGCAAAGGCATGTAATCTTGAATAAATAGAATCAGATTGGGTCAATATTTCAACATACGAATAACCGATCCACAGTTTCCGTTTCACCCCAGTGACTTTTCCCCCGGCTCCTTGCATTTGATAGTTTATACACTCTGGACGTAATGCCTCATGGGGAAGTCGTCGAACGCAAACTTTTCGATTTGGAAACAACTGGAAAGTACACGGTTAAAAATTTTGGAGGAAATCTAATATTTTTTGTATTGTATATATGACTACACCAGAAAAATATTAAAAACTTATAAATTGTAAATATTAAAACGAGGGATTTAATAATGCTGACATTAGAATTAAGTACATAAAAAAATTAAATTTTAAGAAAGTTGATATTAAGTTTTAATTGATCAGGAGTACGTATACCTATACCCCGAAATGCAAAAATTATTTTTAATCCGGAGCTAGGTTCGAAACCTGCGACCTGCGGATTGGCGGGGCTCTAAACCTACCGAGATACCGTAAGGTCGGGGTACATTAGCCCAGGGGTGTAACTTCGGCCATGGGTGCAACTTTGGTCCAATGCGGCAAAAAGTTTAAATTTCCCGCCACTACTACTTCGATAGCTCCTGATGTGCGGCGTGGTCGGTCAGTCGGACATAAAAAGGTATATCAGGTTTCTATAGTTAATTTCACCTTCTACAGTAATTTTGCGATATCTGTTACAGTTAATGAGCCACTTGCAAGACTCTCATGTACCATCATTGGTTCAGTTTTGCTCTTCACTGTATATATTTTAGATTTTGGAGGTATTTTCTATGAGCGCATTGCGCATATTTATTTGCCTAGGAGCCATTTTTTATGAGCGCATTGCGTATATTTATTTGACTAGGAGCTATAAAAAGTGACATATCTGCTAATAATTTATAGCTTTGAAGCTTATAACAGATATGTAAAACTCTAAAATTTTAAAGCATTTCTGCCTATACATTGTATAGCTGTTACTGCTATGCTTAATAACCAGAGTTCTTATAAATATAGGAGTTGTTTATGGCTCATTGCTTCATAAGCCCCAGCGCCACAAACTATGGCTGTCACCTTTTCGCTTATAATTGTGAGAGCTGATGTACATAAAAAATTAGCCTGGCAGCTATAATTTCTCTCAGTGTACATTATGTATTTATATTTATTATGGTATATTCTGCAATCCGTTTTCAGACAGACATAGGATAGATTGGATAGATTTAATGCAATTCTAAAATATTTATAAATTATATCCAAGTTAAAAATTCAGTCAGCTATCATTTTTTTTTTAAAATTATGTTTAACAGTTTACCATTTTGAATTTATAAAGCTTTAAACTATCCTGCTCATCTGTGTAAACTTTATCCCGTCCTAAACGAAATTAAAGATTGAACTTGACCAGATTGTCTTGCATTAATTTGGTTAAAATTTACCTATCTGTATTCCTTTGTTATATCCTTTAAAAATTGAAGGATTAGGTTTCGACAACATTATATTTCTAATTTTGCGATGGTGGAGCGTCTTATAGAAAAAACGTATGCTACGGCGAACCCCACCAATGAATCTCGAAGTAACTTTCAAAGCGGATTATCAAGGCAATCCGCTGCGACAACGTCGTAAAATTCCTCTCAACTAGAAGAACACAGGGTCTGCGAATAAAAATTGCTCACCCACAAGAGCACCGCCCTTTCACTTGTTTCTAGACCTCTCCTAAAAAGCACCCCTGCCATGCCCTAGCAATTTCGGGTCCTGTACCCGTGCTCGCCGCTCGGGAAGAAGGCCCGCTCGAATGCGGGCGTCATCACTCAGAAGTTAATGGGATCACTTACGGCGGCTAATTGGAAAACGTTTCATTCGCTTTAATTAAATTCCGAAAACAGCCCCGATGTCCTCGCGCCTCAGCCCAGCGAGCAACCTCGGTCCCACTTGGCCTCAGGATTTACGAGGAAACTTCTGCTCCCAATGAATAATTCAAAGTGCGCTGAGAGAAGGTGGCGAGGCGCCGGCGATGGAAAAGTTTTCCCTGTTTTTCTGGACCCACTATCCGCTCGCTGCGGTTCTTGGCGTAAATCCTTCTAAGAAGCAAACGCGGGGGAAAGCGCCTGACTAGCGCAAATAACTCGCAGGTAGTGTGAGTTGGTTGTTTGGGAAAGTGAAGCGGCTGCACCACTTGGCTGCAAACTTCTGCAAAGCAAGTGTGTTCGACAGATGGGTTGCAATTTAAAATAGGTCCTACACTGAACAAATGCCTACAGTCTGCAGAATGTGCATGTCATATATCTAAGTATCTAACAGAAGTATTCAAAAATTATTTTGAAAACTTAATTTCTTTTCGTTTAGGCTTAAATGAGAAAGCAGGTCATACTTTTTAAATTCTATGAAGTCTTATATTAAGTCGCCATATTTGGTACGCCATCTTGAATTATTTTCACACCATACTCGTACAGTAAACACGATTTCGTCTTATGAGTGTTTCGAATTTACCCGAATTTTGAAATTTAAAAGTGTAATGCCGATTAGAACGACATCATCACGAAGCATTTCGTCTTTATGCATTAACAGCTTTTTGTCATCTGTACGAAGGATAGTTATATATGTATGTCATCTGCTCATAATTTTCATTTAATGTGTTGTAAAATGTTTTTTTGAAACGTCCAGGATCGAGTTTTTACTTATTGTTTTGGAAATGTTGAAAAACTCAGTTCAGTTTTAATGCAGAAACTAATGGAATATTTTTAGATCCCAAACATCATATCATTTCATTAAATGCTTTTAATTTATAAATTAAAACTGTTCCGTCTTTTTATTTTTGTAACTAATTCTGAATTGCTCTATTTGTAAAGTCGTGTGGCATATAATACTTTACAATTACTTTTGATTAAACTACATATGTACATATTATAAAATTGTGGAAGTTAAATATTGTTACCAGATTTGCTAGCCGAGCGATTGGCTGGCAAAGAGCCCGACTTGTATTCGCTTATAAAGACACTTCTGCGCAATTTGTTAAAAATATTGCTTAAAATAAATTCTGGCGTTTCGATTCAGAAGACCAAGCGTGTTTATATACAAAAATTAACAGAAAAACTTTTCACAATTAGCAATTAGTGTCCGAAATATAATTTATTTTATTGGTAAATATTGTCATTGTCACAGAAAAGATTAATTTGAGATTAAACCGTTGAAAACTAGTAATAGCACGCCGTTAATGCAGCAGATACGTTTTGTAGGAATATTAAACGATATACCGTCAAAAATTATGCCAATGTATATATAGTGTAGCATAGTATTTAAATATTTCGATGTAATAATTTGTTTTTATAATTTTTCTGTTAATTACTTATTCCGAAAAAGTATAATTGAATTAATGGCAAAAAGTCATATTGACCAGTGATATTCTTTGATCGTCGTGCAAATCAATTATAAATTATATTCCTCTACTACATATATTTCAAGAACATACATATAAATATTCGTTATATAGGTACTCGCAAGATGAATACGTATCCGACGCACGTTAGCCAATCAAAAAATAAAAATTTGTCGAAATTTTGAATTGAATTATCTCTGAATTTATTTATGACCGACAAAACATTTTTGCATATTCATCGGTTTACACAAAATTTCATATAAAATCTGTAGGGAGACCCCAAATTCAATTTAAGCCAAAGAAACAGATATTTATAAAGGAAAACATTTATAGAACAAAAATATTATAGTTCCTGAAACTTTGCAAGTTAGCCTTTGTAGAGAGAAGAGAGAAAAGGGATAAACTATAATAAGTTTGGTCATTCAAATATAATACGTTAATAGCATCAAAAGCAAAAACGGTAACAATTTTATATTTATAAATAATTTAATAAACATTCGGGCATTAATTGTTTCTAGGAGGATTTATTTTCTTAAAATTATATTTTGTATGTTTAACCGCAAGGAAATAAACTTGGCATAAATTGTGTTTGAGATCTCCTCTCGAATTTTGATGAAATGTTGTAGATGAATACCTCTTACAAGTCAGAAGTGACCAATATGCAAAATAAAATGTCGGTCCCTTGTATATTTTTAATGTTTCGAAAAGGGACTTTTATCTACAACAAGTTTTCTCCGCAAATGTGAAAATTGAGGAAAATCTATGCACCAAAAATATTTCCATCCTTTTTAAGCAATAAAGGAATTGAAAGAAAGTTATTCGAATACCTATGTTAGTTTATTTCAAATTCGTTTATTTAGAAGATTTTTGCTGAATTTTGGAAACGTCTTTAATTTATGGTTTTTATTCAACGTAATTTATGCTTAGTATGCTGAAAATTTCGACAAAAAAATGAAATGATGAAATTTTTGTAACTTTAACACGTTCCCGCCGGCGACCGAATTTGTTGTTCTCGGCATCTGGTGGCTAGTGGTACATGCCGCCCGATGAGACAATTGCGTATGTACCACCAATGGTACAAGCCGTCCAATGGGACAGGCCTCAATGTACCACTAGTGGTACATGCCGGCGGGAACGTGTTAAACTTGAATTTCTTATAGGGTTGGAAAATGCGGGCTATCAACTAATTTTTGGCACTCTGGAGCTCAAATTATTCTTTTTACAGCATCTCATTAAAATGCATGAGGATACCTACGTCATATGTAATCTTTTTTTTCTTTTTTATTATTTCTTTAAGATCGCTGTAGAACTACAATGGTTATTAGCGATTATTTAACGACTTAACATCAGATTTTCTGGTACATTTTCTACAATTTTAAGGAACTTTATGGTGTGGTTGCAGCTATCGTTCTTCACCATCACACCAGTATCCAGGTTATTGGGTAGTTTGGCTGAGGTCCTTTCTCGGTGGTTATTTATTTATTGTTTCGCAATACAAGTTACAAAAATATATGACGAATTCCGAAAAGCGAGATATATATATTTTTTTCTGCAAAACTTTCCTCTAAACTCCTTCAGACAACTGCCTGCCTGAAGGACACTCAAAGTTCTTTGCTGAAAGTGGAAGCGTTTAAGGGCTTTTCGGGTTGCTCATTAAGAATGAACTAGTAAATTTGGATATTCCCAATTGCGAATCAAATATAGCGACTTCAGTTTGCTGCATGCCTTTAAGAAAATTAAATTAATTATTTCAAGGCCCCAACTATTAACATTGTTGTAACCAGATATGGCGACTTAAATGTTGAATTTAAAGGATTTCGTGTGTTGGGAATGAGGATATGAGAATTAAAGGTTTCTAGTTCCACTATGCAAAAGGATGAATGATGATTTGTAAAAAAAAATTATAAGAAGATAATTATTAACTCTTTATCATTTGTTTTGTTGCAGTAGAATTTCAGTTTTTTTAAAGCGCCTCTTTTATACATACATATTATACCCATGCCAGTCTCGGAAAAGCGAAAAAACTCTCTGACGACGCTTGCGTGGCCTATTAATATGCAAAGTTCGATTTTATTGTACTTCTGCAGTGTCGCGTCAGCCAACGCAAAAGGAGCAGCACGCCCGTCGCAGGAAGAAGCCGCAGTGGCGGACTGCGGAGTGGTTACGGCTGCGCTGCGGCTAGACAACCGCCCTGCGCATGCGTGCATTCCGCGGCTCCTTAACTGGCGGAGTGCGACATTCCAAGCGGAAAGTGCGCGGCGGTGCCGGGTGCTTGGGTCTGCGGCGCGGCTGGCGGGGGGGCTCCAGGCACGCAGGGCCCGTGGTCTCGATGGAATCAAAAGTGGCCGGGCTCGTAATTGGCGTGCGCTGATTGGATCTGATTGGGGCGCTCCGTTAATGGGCACTTTTGAATGTTTATTCAGCTCCGCTGCCACTGCGCGCACTTCTTGTGCGAATTCCTTTTACGGCTCCGACGGGCTTCCGTCGATCTAATTGAGCCAATTTATATCGTTCGGAACGATCGGCCAGTTCGCCGCAAACCAACTGCCAGAAGTCGGTCTTCCGCGGGAAAGAGCGGCGTCGCGACGTCGCGATGCCGAGAGCGGGCGATGCCGCTTCGAGTGGAAAGCAAGGAGTGGCAATAACCTCAAGCCCCAAGAAATTTTCGAACAGTCGATCGATCCTTTTTAAAAAATAAGAAGGCCATTTCGCTACCAATTGCTCAATTGCTGAGCGACAAGATAACGCGTGCCTCGACGGTAATTAAAGCTGCGAGACGCGAGGGTCTGAGATGAGCTCCAGCCCACCGTGGCCGTGAGCCCGTGGACTCCACCGACTTCAAATCTGACACCTTCGGGATTTATTTCAAGCAGTTAATTGGCCCTGGAATTCTACCTGCGGGGAATGCGGCCAAAACCGCCCGAGGGCCGCCGGCAAGGTGTGTGTCGCACTGAGCCCACGAAATAATTCTTGGTGCTGATAACAAATCGTCTTGGCCTCCGACAGCCGTCGCTTTGCGCCGATGGTGGTCACTTCGTCGTGATTTTTTTCATTTATTTGGTGCCTGTGGCAAGATGGCGGTTGCGGCTCTTCTTTTTCATTATCGGCTTTAGGCAAGGCAAACATTTGTTCTGCAGTCGAGTCTTCGATTAAAAATCTTCGCAATTACTATGAAACTTGAAAAACTGTTCAACATGACTAAAAATATCGTAGTCGATATCCTTTCACTTCTAAGTGCTTCTATTAATTAGGTAAACATTTCGAAGATCTATTATATCAGCAGTAGATAACAAATAGTTTTTGTACATACACTTTTTCTTGTTGAAATTCTGTCGATACAAAATAAATAAATAAGCGCATAACTCAACAATTAGTTAAACCATTTCTCCCCAATTCCAAACAAATGGTGAAATTAGATATATTAAAAAATTATTTCAGCAGTAAAAAGATCTAAATACATCACGGAGGCATCCTGATGCCCAATAACGTGGGTAAAGTTCCATGTACAAAAAAGAGTTAAGAGAATAGTCGTCTGTGACTAAGAAAATTGCAGTTTAAATACGAAAAGGGACTAAAATACCTAGCCAAGAAGCAGTTCATTTACTTAGTGGGCCGGCCTACTTGAAAATTATAATGATACAGTTTGAAAGAAAAAGAACGGCTGGGAAAGAAAATTTGTCCTTTTGTGGAAGGAGTCTTCTGTTCGTATTCTCCCGAAAAGTGTATGTGAGAAATGATAATAATTTTCTTGCTTAGTTCTTAGGAAACAAAGTATACTCAATATGTATAGTTAATAATTCCAAAAGCTTATTCATTCGAGAAAATTGGGCAGAATATTGATCTTAGAAATAGAATATCGTTAAGACCATTTTGCTTCCATAGAAAAAATATTTCGTTTTGCCCAAGACCTATAAATATGAAATAAATATACGCAATATGTATTAAACATAAATACATTAGAACTCAAAGAATCTGAAAGGATTTTACCCTCCATTTTCCATTTTGTTATTGTAAGGAGTCATACATACATAGATATACTGGTATATACCTGGCTTAGTGAAAATAATCGAAATTGTGCTTCTGCATATTTTGAAAGTTTAACATCTCAATAACTCCTCTATCCACTAAAGACGTTGGCCACTGGTGTTATTTTTTAATTTAAATGTAAATTTTAAGCAAATTGCGCATTTTAATGCTAAGTAAGTATACGATGTCAGAAGCGGAAATGAAAACACATCATTTGGTGTCTGGTTTATTGAGTTTGGTGAAGTATTAGTGAAGAAAAAGGATGTTGACATAACATGTATAAAAGATATGAATTTGTATAAATTTCTAATTAATCTAATTAATCTAATTTATAATTCTAATATAAAAACAAAACGCAAAGAGATCTCATGCGTTATCACAAATTTATCAAACCATGCCGAATATAATGGCAAGGGAAGGTGATCCAGTTAAAATATTTGCACAACTTCAAAGGGCACTATGTAGAATTTATTTATTGAAGTTAAGTGGTTAACATAAAATTAAATGTATAGGTATCTATACCAAATGGAAATTTTAGGAAAAGGTTTAGAAACGAACATTATGAATAGCAAAATCGATCGTTCTTTGTTTTCTTAATACCCTATATATACATACATATGTATATATATAACCTATCATAACCACCGCAAAAAAAAATCATGCCAATGATCCTATGTTAAAACAGTAGTTTCCAAAATATCTAAAAATTAATAATATGGTATGGTATTAGGTTTCTTACGCTGATTTACTCCAATATTCCTAATATGTATTATATAATTTTGGATTGCATTGCAAAGACGGTTGAGTAAATGACAATACTTTTCTTTTTCATTCTCGGGTATAAGAACATCTATGTATGTATGTAGGAACATACGTAAAAGTATAATGAGTTTTAGCTGCCCTAATTTTTCGATGCAGTTAGATCTTGAATTGAATGGAACATGCAAAGAGGAGGTTTACTTCGAATTAATAGAAGCCGGGTCCGAATCCGAGCCAATGTTCGAGCGATGTGCGTGCACTTTTGAAAGACGCACGCACACCACGACTGCTTTGCTGAGTGCGCCGCAATTAAGCTCTAATAAAACCATTTATCCGCGCACACGAGATAAGCTCACAAAGCGAGCAGTGCGACAGGGCGCAGACAAAAAAACGCGACGGCAGTCCCCTCCGATCCCACCGACTAGAGTACCGCCATTGACAAAAGTTTTCTTCATCACCTCGCGGCCGTCTCGTTCCGATTTCCCGCATCCACGGCGCGGCGTTCAAGGCTCGGGCTCAGCTTTAATTTCAGCACGGCAACAGCAGCTCGCCGGGCCCGTGCCACGCCGGCAACAGCGCCACCTTTTTTATCTTCGTTAGCTTCATGCTCCAACTCTCCCCCCAGCTGCACACAGGCAGACAGGACCGGCTTCTGTACGCGCCGCAGAGCGCACACCGACGCGGTGGCATAGAAAAACAGCGCGCACACCGTCGCATGCTTGTGCCGAGCAGCTCGGAGCGCTCTTCTTCTTTTTGTGCTTCTGGGCCACGGGGCAGAGGAGAGGCGTCGAGTGGCGGCGAAAACCGGCAACGCGGCGCGCTTTTGTGCTGCTTTTGTTCGATCCCCGGCGAAGTGGAGTTCTCCACATCTCCGCTTGATTACGTTGCAATTGCTTGACGTCAGGCCATCATTACCTGCGCCTGTGTGTGGGTGAAAGTTCTCCACTTCTGCACTTGTGGGGCGCGCTCTGTGTGCCGGCTCGACACGACGAGCACTTGCCTTTGGGGTCGTCGCCTGTAATTTTTAATTAAAAACAAATTGCTCCCCGAAATGGGCCTCCGATAAGTGCAAAGCGCTTTCCTATTTTTAGAGCGGTCGCTTTGCTGGACGGTTTATTAGTAAACGGCGAAAATGAGCCGTCGATAGAGCAAAAGAAGCTCACCCTACAACGGAAAAGCAGCCGTTCGCCGATAGCTCAGTTGATGCAGGCGGCTCGGCTCAATTTGCTGGAGGAGGCTAATTAATAGCGACGGCAGGCAAACGCGGAAGAAGCCGCTCAGGGCTGAAAAAGACACCTCTTTGTTGGCGCTGCCACGCACTAGCTTCCGCTTGAAGTTAAATCGCCTCCAATTAGCTGCGCGACTTTTAGCTTATTTTCAGACACACCACCGCAAGGCCGGTTCAGTTTTGTTGCGTGAAAGGCATTAAAGCGCTAAAAGCCGAAGTAAATTCAGGAATGCATCCAAAAATACACAGAACTTAGTTTTCTATAGAATGTCTTTTTATGTACATATATTTTTATGTATTACCTACAATATTTCACACGCTATAGTCAGTGAAAATCTAAAACCTCCAAGTGGCTAAACCATATATGTATACGTACATAACATACATATGAAACTAATCATTTTTGGAACCGGACAAGATAATGAATTCTAAACTTAAACCATTCAGTATAAACCGAAAGAAAAGATTAGCAAAGTTAACTATTCTTTCAGCCAACTAATTAAATTAGTTGGTAGAACTAAAACAGTGGGAAAAACTTTACAAAATTAGTTAGTTTCTCAACTATTTTACGGGTACGCGCCAAATAATCGTACAAAGGACTGGTATAAACAATTTTACTAAAACCTTACTTACTTACTTATACCACTTTCAAAAACAACAGCTCTAAAATGTAAGCAAATTTTTCGCTCGCTTGTAGGTACTTCATGAGATATTCAACTTTGATGTTTCGAAAAGTGAATGTTTAAGGGCGTGTGCCAATTCAGCTTTTCAAATTCTTTTCCTTTTTCGAACATTTCTCGGAATTGTACCTGTGCCAATTAACGAAGTTTGCTTTTCATTTCCTTTTCATTTAGCATTGAAGAGGACATGGATCTCCTGTATTTTATTTTCATAATTTTAAAATATTTAAAGGATATTTAAAATTTCAAACACAGTAGTCATTTTTACTTGCCGTTTACTTTACATTTAAAAAATTATACATATCGAATGAAAAGTATTAATTGTCACACAAAAGCGAATTCCCGAGGTGGCTTTTCCTAAGACAAAAACCTTCGAAAATCAATTAGGAAGCTGAAAAGCAACCTCCCATACATTTTTGCTTTTGAAAAGCTGAATTGGCACATGCCCTGTGTTTTTTGGAAAGTTTCACCAAAACGTTATAGGAATAGCAAAAAATTGTTAAAAGGTAAAAATTTTCATATTTCAGTATGTATTTTTAAAATGAAATTATTTATTTATTTATTTTTAGGTGTAAAAAAATGGGGCTTTATGTGATAGAAAATGTCGGTTTATAGATTTTCGTACCTACTTCCTTATGCGGTTTTCTAAATTTTAGGAAAACAGAAGAGACTTTTAAACAATAATAATTAGAGTAGTATAGTGTTAACTATTTTTACTCTGTACTAAAACTTATTGATAATTTGTTAAATAAATGAAGTGGATTAGATTTGTCTCCGACCAGTGTTGTATTAATCTGTATAGGTACTGAAGTTTATGTGATACAATATTTCCGAGTACTTACCAAAAAGTTTCTGGAAACCATGTTTCGGTTCCTGCTTTACGTTAGTTTTAGGTTTTTGACGTTTTTACGTTAACAAGCCATTAACTCAATACATACTAATTACTATCGAGCTCCGGCTAGTCTTTTGAAATAACACACTGTCTTTAATTTAGTAATATTTAAGTTGAGGAAACGACCCAAAGCTAGCCTCGTTTAAATAAATAATAAGGGCCATGCATAAACAAAGGCGAACCTTGCACAGAACCGGATACCGAGATAAAACTGGGTGAATATTAAACATTTAGTTTAAAATTGTTGTACTGTCTTCTCCTTTAATAATAAAAATGTACGTTTATTGTACTTACATATTTAAATACTTTTTCATATTTTTTCAAACATTTTTGTGCTTGTTTTTTAATCCGAATACTTACTTGAAAGCTCATACAAAGGGAAAGCGAATATATACATAAATGCTATATCTATCAAAACTTTACTAACTGAATAAAATGCATTTTGCGTAATGGGTCAAACGCAAAAATAATGTTCGGGCAGTGTAAAAGAAAAAACAATTTTTTTTGTCTTTTTTGTTTTATTTTTTATTTTTTGATGAATTACAAATAAAGCACCTATCAAGAGTACATATCCATAACTTTGTTTAATTCTAAAATTTATTTTAAACTGATAATTGAAGCACAAATAATTTGGGAAAAAAGAATTTTCCACGGAAATTTAGAGGTTATTTTTGAATGATTGGAGGAAAAATGAGTCCATTATTGTAATTAAAAATAGGTAGTACTTAAGTTATATTGCTTTTAATTGAACTAATTAAAATAATCTTGTATAAAAGACCATTTTTCGTCAGAAAAAAGTGAAAATCTCGGTTTTTTTAGTCAATTTGGGTGAACGATTTCTATTTCTTTTTTTCTAGTAACCAACACGTCCATTTACAAATTAATAAGAAACATAAAAAAAAATCGGTGCTGATTTGAACTTATTATATTTTCATCGAGTAGTTTGCGTTTGACCCTAATATATTATTCAGTTAATATAAGTCCTGTCGAATAGTCAACTTCCACATAGAGAAGTAATACTTATTTATTTATTTAATTATTATTTCAGCTATGGAATCTACTGAATTATAAGACAATATCGTCTTTTGGTTTTGCTGTATTCGAATGTTCGAATAACACATCGAGTTTACAACAAATTTATTTCAATTTAATTTATCTATTTACATCGTTAAGGAGTAATTAAAATTTCTTAAAAGTCCAGATCCTAGGGGTTTTTAATTTGTGCATTATCTTTAAGTATTTCTCTCTTTGAGCTAAGTCTTTCCACTAGGACGACAGGACAAGAATTATTTATTCAATAATTTTTTGTAAATAGTTAATTGTCATAAATTCAATGCTAATTAAGAAGAGGTAGGTACATAAGTTATTATTGGGAAGGAGAAAGTTAAATAAATTCATAAAAAGTCAAAGATTTCAATAGCTTAATTCCGCTGATTTTAAGTTTCCTTTTGCGGATTTGCTCAGCACGCGGGATCCACAAGACTTAGTTCAACCCCAGAAGAAATAGTATAGCATAAATGTTGGGCAACGCATTAACAGATACTAAAAGTTTGTCAGTGAAGATGATGTTGGTGTGCTTCCAAATGGAATTAAACTGGAGTCAAGAAACCTTCAAGCTCTCCGGTTGTAGGTATGTAGTTACTAAAAACGCGGTCGGGTCGGCCTCATCAAGCCATTTCTCAAGAATGGCTTCCCGATCGATTGAATAATTAAACACTCTGGATCGCAGGATGCTGCGGCGCGGCGTGCAAACGGCCCGAAATAGCAAAAACGCCTCTTAGCCCGGCCTGGGCCCCTCCGGGCGCTTCGTTACCGAAGGCTGCATTGTCCGGACCGCGGCATCACCTTTCGAAATTTTCCGCGGTTCTGCCTTGCTGTCCGCTTCTTCACCTTTCACATCGCAGCCCGGCCAAACGACGCGACGTGTGCGACGTGCCGGCGTCAATCGATATGCGACCGCAGCAGCCACCCACACGCGGCCCCGAGGCCTGTGCTGGTGTGCGTGAGCTGCCTGACCGACTTCAAAGCGCTGCCGAGCGGCGAGCACTCGAAAAATAACGAGCACCACCACAGTCGCCGGGTCTCCTCCGGCAGGACTCCCTCGCAGGTCGCGCGGAGCCACGCTTATCTCAGCGGTCGCGGCGACAAGGCCGGCGCCAAAGGACATTTCGCGGCAGCCTTTCCCTTTTGTTCGCCAGTGCAGCCCCCGGGGCTCCCGTGTGGCGCACACACACTCAGCCGCTCACGGGGTTTTAATGCCCGCTCGAGTGGCATTAGCCGTCGCTGAGACCGAGGGATCCTCTAACAGGCGAACCCTCGAATCTCGCTTTTGCCGCCCGGTTCCGCGCTGCGAACTCAGTCCAGGATTTCGTTTTGTACAAAATGGCTGCTAATAATTTACCGTATGGCTTCTCAAATTACGAAGCATAGTTTTCGACTTTCGTCATGTACATACCTAGTAAGTCAACTCCGTATCCAACGGAATTATTTGTTCAAGTTTAATTTATCAAATTGCACTTTGTAAAAAAAATATTCTAATTTGAGAGTATACATACATATATGTTATGTAGTCATAATTACAAGTTGATTAGAAGATTAGATTACAGAAGTTTTATTTAAAACAATTAACCCAGCTAGAATGTAAGTTTCGAAGTGTCAGTCAGTCTGCAAATATTTTATTTTAGTCCCCTTATTAGTTATAGGTAGTTTTGTAAAGCCGAAGAAAATACTATTATAAATATTGCTGCAGCTCGAAAACGATACTGTCTTCACGCAAGCAGATTAAACTAAAAACTGCTAAATACTTAATCATAAATTCGAAGCGAAACGGTCAGTAATCACAAAAAACATGGTAATACATATTACCTCTCTTTTAAAGTATAAAGCAATTCACGCTGCTAGTTAGTTGGCTTAGCAGGAGGATGCGAGCAGAGCATATTTCAAAATTAACCTCACAAAGTGAAGTAAGAAACTTATTCTTCCTTAAAAAAACTTGAATAGAATTAAAAGTTGTGTATCTATACAAGTCTTGTCTGTCAAATATAATAAAAAAACTATCATCGGAGACTAAAAGTTGATTTGATTCCTAAGAAATTTTTGCTAACTATGTGGAGAATTGTGGATGTCGCCTTTTTAGCAACACACAGATGCGCAGACCAAAAAGGGCACAATAATAAAACCTTTTAACTTTTAACGAACTGTGTATTTGAAAATTGTAGTTTTTGCCTTACATTAAGTATAGCACCTATTAGGTATCTCGCGCGGAAAAAATCTACAGGACTTGTACTTCTCGATATTCAATCAGCCTTTGATTCAGTATGGCATGATGCTTTATTGCACAAAATGATAACCTTTGGTTTTCCCATCCATATCACACGCTTGGTTTGTAGTTTCTTACGTAATCGTCAGTACAGAGTACATATTGCCTCTGAATTTTCCTCAAGCAAAAATATCCCAGCAGGAGTCCCCCAAGGATCTGTGTTAGGACCAGTTTTATATAATATATATACAGCTGATTTCCCAAATTTACCAAATTGCTATTCATCAATCTTTGCTGATGACACAGCTATTTTTACCACCAATGAAGATGCTTCCTGCATTTGTGCCAATCTACAGAGAGGCCTTGAGGTTCTCTATAGCTATTTTCATAAATGGAAAATTAAAATTAACGTAAACAAAACACAAGCCATGTTTCTTACACGCAGAAGACACCCACGCTTCTTACCGGACCAAATGATAAATCTAAACGGATGCAATATTCCTTGGACAGACACTGCTAAATACTTGGGCTTCACTTTTGATAAAACCCTCTCTTATTCTAAACACATCAATACAATTATAAATAAAGCCAACATATTAATTAAAACATTATACCCACTCATCAATACAAGGTCGGCCCTCAATTTGGAAAATAAGCTAGTTATTTATAAAGTAATTTTTCAAGCCTTCATGCTATACGGAGCTCCTATTTGGTTTCAATGCGCTCGAACCCATATAAAAAAATTACAGACCATCCAAAATAAAATTCTTAAGATGATTCTTAACTTGCCATGGCACTTCTCCACCCTGGAATTGCACAGTCTTGCTAAAATAGACCTAATTGAAACAAAAGCTAAATTGCTTGTAAACAAATTTTTTGAAAAATGCTCTTTTTCAGATAACCCCTTGATTCTAGAGCTACGCTCTGTGAATCCGTAGCAGTAGTAGTAGTCTTAAGTTTTTAAATTCTAGTAGTAGTTAAGTAGGATAGTTCTTCATTGGTTTTTTTTCCATAAAACAAATTTTTCCCAAAACATTGAATAATCGTAATTTCAATAACACATTCTGCTAGACTATATATAAAATATCATAGTTGAATGAACACAGATTCCGGCACTAATTTTAAGACTATTTCATTGTATGAAATTTAATATGTTACATTCCGAAATAAATAAATAAATAAAATAGTAGGTATACTATAGCAATTACTAATTGCGTGCGTATTTTTCTAATTGTTTTAATGAGATATAAAAGAATTTTCATTTCTAATTTTTATCCGTCAACAGGAAAAAGTATTACACGATAAGTTTTCAAAAATTTGTGTGTAGGAGAAAACTGTTTTGTTTGCAGTGTTTAAAAAAAAAACTAAAATACCCTTAAACTTTCAAACATAATAGACCGTTTTTTCTTTTGTGGACTTCAGTGCATCGCGAAGGTATGCAAATAGAGGCTTTGCATCAAAAATGGACAGAATAATCGGCTTCATTTTCTGTGCGATACCTTACACAAAAACAATTTTCTAAGATTTTGCAAAACGATTTTCCCGATTAAACAAGAACGATAAAAATCGGTCCAGATTTGTGACCTGTAAAGCTACGAAGCGGAACCGTCATGTAGCGGCCGTATTATTACGTTGAGTGACGTAAGCAAAATGGTGTACAAAAATACGGTGACAATGACGTTGACAGTAGTTCTAAAGTTAGAATTCAAAGTCAATTTGAATATTCCAGTCGGTAGAAATGGATGATCTTGATCTCGCAGTTCTAATTTGCTTAGAAGATGAGGTTTCTGATTCTGAAGAAGAGTTTTGAAGAGACAGCGAATCCAAATTACTTAAAGGTCGAACACAAGAAGATGTCTATAATATTTGATTTTTTGTACACATCTGTTCACTATACATATCAATAAACTAGATACAGAAAATATATTTTTGCAAAACATTGTACAAAATAACACAAACCTTTTTTATTTTTTTCTAAACATGCATAAAAATTAAATACGTCTGCACCGCTATGGTGACTATCGACTACAAAAACAGCTACCGCTACAAATGTGACGGAAGCGCTATCTTACGTAAAGGTTTATATCACCGTATTCCTACAATAATATTTTGTGACGTCACTCACCGTAATATTACGGCCGCTACATGACGGTACCGCTTCGTAGGAAACCGTAGCTTAACGATTCCACCTTCGCACTATAGTTCAGGAGACGCATGTCAAGTTTTAAAAGCAAATTTAGGTGATAATGTCTATAAACATTTTTAAAATTGATAATTGGTACCATCCTTTAGAGGAAGGTTTCCTTCTTTCTCAAACAGTTATACATATGTACCTATATAATAGTTGATTAATTGTAAAATTAGTCGAGATATGATTACTTCTACTGTTAAAACTCGAATCTGGCGTGCTATGTATACATATTATGAGGAGTGTCGGAACAAAACATGATACATATTTCCATAATGTCCAACTTTTCATAAAAGCTCAAAAACTTCATGTTTTTTTATTATTTTTTTTTTTCATTATTATGTAGTTATTCTTATGTAAAAAATGGAAATATCATGTTCTGATCCGATCTGATGGAAAAATCATAATTTGTACCGAACAGGCCTATATAGGAATAAGATCTTTTTACATGGAAACATCCTATTTGGTCCCAACTTGAGATTGGTGTACCAGCAATATATGAAATTTATTATATTTTGTTCCGATTTTGTTTATTGATTTTTTTAACATGGAAATATCACTATCTGCATCAAACCTCCAACTTTAGATGCTATTTACTACAGGAATATAGATATGTACATGATTTGAACCACACAAGCTTAAAGGGTTATGTAATTGATGGTATTCTGTCGAATGTCATGAAACTTTTTTTTCAACAGTGGAAATATCATGTTTTGTTCTAACACTCCTCATATATGTACCTATGTATAATAAAGCACATAGGCACCCATGGGATGTGCAGTATATTTCATTATTTAAGACCACATCGAAATATTATAAAAACTTTTTGTGCTGTTGTCCCAATTCTTAGCAACTAAAATTTTTCGAAATCGACCTTGGAATTTAGTGGGTCAGTATTTTTTAAAATTTACGTGCAAGCACACGAACATTTTCAAAAATTTGAATAGTTTTAAAAATTACCGTTTCCAATCCGTCTTTCAAAATGTCAGTGTCAGCAAAGATTAACGCCTTTATAATTTGGTGAATCGGCACGAATTGCATATACATACTTGTCTTGTCAGCAGCGTTTGTACTCCTGTTCCTCGCTATCAATTTCGGTAAACATCCACAAAAAAGATGATTGCCGATTAAAACAAAAACCACTTTAGGTATTTATAGTTTCAAACCTTATTACTTTTTTATTTTTTATCGCTTTTGAAATAAATTTTCCCCTCTGTACCCCAAAAAAAAAAGAAAGAGTTCGAAAATGACTATCACTGAATGAATATTAATTTTTCCAATATTGTTTCTTACGAAATTAAAAATAGGTTATTAAAGGAAGCGTGCAGCTTCAGTTTACCGTAAAAAAAAGCATATCAAACAGTGTTTCCTCAATATGTTTTAAAAATTACTAGGTATATTATAGTCACCTGATGGCTTAAGATGAATATGAAAAGAAAATATCTTTAAATAATTTGGTTTAGTATAAATTACTCGCAGTGTAATTCGCTTAGGGAGTTAATTTAATTATGTCAGTCAAAAGAAGTGAACAATTTACCGATTTTTTTGAATATACAATAGATATGTACATATCATTTCCATATATATAGCAAGTTTTTGAATGTAACATTATAACAATGCATTAAAAACTGGGGGCGCCAATACAAAACATTGACGCGTTGAAATGCTCGGTGGGTATGGGTTGACGAATTCTGGTAAAACTAAGCGAATTTTAAATAATGTCATAACATAATTTACTTCAAAATACGTCAACATAAGTGATGTAAAATTCAGAACAGTTTATACAAATACCAAAGTTTATAGCATAGTGACGCCATAGTATCATGGTTGGTTATTACAGAAGAGGTTACAATAAGCGAATTTCATTGTATACTAACTTAGAGTCTTAACGAACTTTAGAAAACAATATGCCATAAATGTCAGCTTTTTTTTTCATGTCAATGTATTACGTTATACGATTTATTTGAAATGTATTTTTAGTTTTCATAATTAGTTCTGTGTCCCTTTTGAGTTTATAACATGATTTATCTATTATCTATTATTATTTTTATTATTATTATATTATATTATATTATATACATATATAAAACTGGACGTGTGTGTGCCTATATTTCACTCTGCAACCAAACTACAAATCACAGACAAAAAGTGTTTGTGTGGGGTAGTAGCCCCAAGCTTCCCATCGTGCACTATGGTGGTTGCGAGTCGATAACTATAAGGTTTTACAAGATATGGGGGTTGAAAACAGTTCTAGAATGTTCTGCAAATTTCGAAAATGATCTGGAACGTTCTAAAAATGTTTAAAATTATTTGAAAATAATTCTAATCGTTCTAGACTGTTTTAAAAATTTCGAGAATGATCTGGAAACCTTTAAAATACATTTAAATATTTTAAACTACTTAAAAATGATTCTAATCGATCTTGAATGTTATGGATTGATCTGGAAATTTTCAAAAAAATTTTCAAAATTCTAAAATATATTTAAATGTTTTAAATCAGTTAAAAATAATTCTAATTGGTCTTGAACAGTCTGGCTCGTTCTAAAAATTTTGAAAATATTGTGAAAAATTCTAAAATGTATTTAAAAGTTGTAAATCACACAAAAATTATGGGAAAAATCTAAAACATTATAGAACGATTGGAAATAGTTTGAAGTGATTAACGATATTTGAATATGTTTTAGAACTATATATACTGATATATACACTCCGTGTCAAAATGATAGCACACCTATGAATTTCGCTGTTTTCTGGAAACGGCTAATCCGAACGAACTGCTCCTTTTAATAACAAGAATCAGGATGTGAAAAAATATATTTATTGAAAGAATTAAGCAAATAATACTATTATTTATCTGTTTTATTTCATAATTTTAAAAAATTACCGCGTCAAAAAGATAGCACACTTCATAAATGTCTAAGCAAAATAAAGGTAATTACAGTTTTAGTTCTTTTTGTTTTTTATTTAATAATGAGTTGTCTTTCCTTTATTCTTTATAACTTCCCTCATTCTGTTTGGAAGCGATTTAAATAATTTTTTAATATATTTTCTGGATACCAAACCCCAAGCATGTAAAATACCATCTTTTAGTTCCTGAATAGAGTTATATTGTTTATTTCCAGCGTATACGCATCGAGAAAGATGCCCCCAAACATTCTCAATAATGTTTAAATCCGGAGATCTTGCTGGCCATGGAAGTAACTGGATTCGATTTTCTTCTAAATAACGTTTTACCTTGTGAGCACAGTGTATTGCGGCGTTATCTTGCTGCAGAATAAAATATTCCCCCGAAATTGTGGATCCATCATGTTTAATTTCTTCGTCCAGGAGTTTTATGTATCCGTCGGAGTTTAATTTCCCGCTGATGAAACGAATATTTGTTCTTCCTTGATAGCCAATCCCAGCCCATATCATGATACCGCCTCCACCCATTGCTCGACGTTGTTGAAAGATCGTATCCTTCCTGAGGTCATGAAAGTAATAGCTCCAGCCGTCTGGTCCATCTAAACAGAATCGCTTCTCATCTGTAAAAAGTACTCTACGCCATCTTTTTTTCCAGTGAAGATGTTCTTCTGCAAATTTTAAACGATCCTTAATATGCTTTTCCGTAAGAGGTGGTTTTTTTTGTAGTTTTCTGCGTTGGAGGTGTTTCGCTTTTTGAAGTACTCGTTGAACATTTCTTAATTTAGTGGAAATTCCAACTTCCGCCGCAATTTGACGCGCCGTGAGCAGTGAATTTGAAGCTTTCCTTAACAATGGTCTTTTATCGCGCTCAGAGATAGCGCTGGGCCTCCCCGGACTTTTCTTCTTTCCGTAGTATTCTGGATTTTTCAAGAAATTCATTACCACTTTTCTGCTTCTGTTTAAAGTTTTTGCAATTTTAGCAATAGTAAAACCTTGTTTCTTTAAATTTTCAATAACCCTTCTTTCACTTGCACTTAAAATTGTTCCTCTTCCCATTTTCACTTCAAAAGCAGGAAACCAACTGCCTCTCCAATGCTATAGTTAGAATAACGGTATTTATAATTCCCACAACTGGACTTAAGTCCCGTCTTCAATTGTATTTTTAATAAATTGTTTAACATGTGCTATCTTTTTGACGCGGTATTTTTTTAAAATTATGAAATAAAACAGATAAATAATAATATTATTTGCTTAATTTATTCAATAAATATATTTTTTCACATCCTGATTCTTGTTATTAAAAGGAGCAGTTTGTTCGGATCAGCCGTTTTCAGAAAACAGCGAAATTCATAGGTGTGCTATCATTTTGACACGGAGTGTATATATGTATATTGTACGCAGATTAAACTACATTACTATATGTATATATAAAATATATATACATATAGTAAATAAATGTACTACCAAAAAATAAATCAGCGAAGGGGGTGTTTGCAGCTAATATGTGTTTTAATACGCGGGATCGGGCAATTTGAAGGTCAAACAATGGAGTCCTGCTCCTAGTCAAAAGTCAAAAGTGGTTGCATTCTTCGAGCAATTCCTGCTTATTACTCATATATTATAAATATCTTCCTTTTTTCTATTATTGGTTATTTGAATGTAACGAAATGAAAAAAAATATTATATGTAAGTATATGATGCCAATATTGACTTTAGTTTCTGTCCTTTCGAATAAGTTTCTCTAGATTTGTTTTTTTGTGAATGAACGAACACTTAGATGAATTTCTCCTGTAGAACATTAAGGGCGTGTGCCATTTCAGCTTTTCAAAAGCAAATTTGTATGAGAGGTTGCTTTTCAGCTTCCTAATTGATTTTCGAAGGTTTTTTTCTTAGGAAAAGCCACCTCGGAAATTCGCTTTTGTGTGACAATTAATACTTTTCATTCGATGCATAGTTCCTATTTACCGAATTTCAGGAATCATGGATCGTCATGTCTACTTGGACATGCTTTTATTGCTACCATATGTAACAAACGAAATGCCCATAAGTTTGATTTATCAGGCTTATAATGCACTCAAACATACGGCGTATGTAGTAAAACAGTTCTTGGAGGATGAGAAAATTAATATTTTAAAGTGACCACCACAGTCACCCGATCTCAATCCCGTTGACTAAAATCCAAAAACCCAAGAATATTGACTTATTGTGGATCGCAATTAAAGATTCTTGAAACAATATTCCCATTTACAAATGTATTCGTTTGATTGACTCAATGCCAAACTAATGCAGAGATTTTGCTTCAAAAAGGACGAGCCATCAAATACTAATTAAAAGAAATGTAAATTTTATAAATAAAAGCTGAATTTGCTAATATTACTTGACTTTTCAAAGTCGTTCTTAATTAGCTGACTGCTAAAAAATCGTTGTGTGTGTTCGTGTGTGAGAAAAAACGGAAGTTAAGTATTAACTATTGGAAACATTTGGCCAAGTATTTGTAAATTTGAGCTAATACTGTAATGCTATTATTATATGAAATTAATTTTCAATAAAGACCTGTGCGACCAGAACAAAAAAACACTAACATATAAACTAAATCCAAGTGGTGTTCTTAATTAGGTGGCCGCCACTGTACATACATAGGTATAGGCTAAATATACATAATTGGGTATACCTGTAACATATTATTTTAGCATAATATAATACATAAGGGTCATTCATTTCTTATAAATAGGAAGGACGATTTAAAGAGTAATACTGAAGTCGTGAAAAAAAGTAATGTTCGTTTTACATGGTTATATCGCGAAAATTTCTAGTTATGTACATAAATAAAAGCACTGTTGAAATAAATTGGTCTTATGCTTTGAGGTTTTATTGGTCATTGAGACAACGTCTCCGAGGCTTAATAAACCAGTCAAAAAAATTTCCGTGAGCGAACGCTGGCAACAGTGCACGAATATTTTCAACAAACAAAAATATTTCGACACAAGGTTGCAGAATAAATTTAACATTAGCCAGGGAATTTATCACGGCAAGCAGTCGACGCGACGCGACGGCCGCCAGATACATAAACTCATACAGACGAGTTGTCGTTGTCATCGCGCGGCGCGTTCCACTGCTGCCGCCGTTGCTCGGAACGAGTCTCGATCGATTCACCTCTCCGTCGCGCAATTGTGCCGATCCGCGCGGCTGCGGCCGCCAAGTGCCAGCGCACGGCCCGCTTACGCGGCGCGGAGCTGGTCGAAAGCATTTTCGTGTTTTACATGAAGGTGAGCAATTTTGCGTTGTTGTGCTGCAGTTCGCGTCTTATTGCAAAATGCCCTGGCCGCGGCCAACTGCGAGCCCAGAAGTGCGCCACAGCGCTGCAAAAGAAATCTGAAAAAATGTGAAACGCAGAAGACGTCAAGGAACAAGAAGAAGAGCAACGGCGGGAAATTAACTTTTACGAGTCCGGTAAATTTCTCGCACTCGCACTGCGATTGCGCGCCACACACATCCACGGCCCGCCACCTACGAGCGTCGCATTCATCCGCTGCCGTGATGTTGGTGACAATTGCGCGCTTTTCGCAACCACCGAGCGAATTTTGCTCGAAAGCGAACCGCGGAAATATTTCTTGGCTGCCAAAGCAGACGCCGAGTACCTGGCGGCTCCTATTTGCCCGCTTATTGCTTTCGCCACGTCTCCCGATTTCCTCGGCTGACGGACCGCACCGCACAGACCACTGGGCCCTGGCCCTGCGAGCAGCGCTCGTCGTGCTGCCCTAACACGAAGTCCCTTCTTCGAGCAGGCAGAGCAGTTTTTCTGTTCTAGAACGCCATGTCGTCATAGGCGATTGATTTATGATTATGTATGGCCCTATGGTCTGTTATTGCAGAGGACGTCGCTGGACCTTACGGTCGTGTGTTTATCATAATCACTTGACGCATTTGTTTACGGCTTTATTGGTCTCCGACAAGCAACCCACCACTGCACATAAAATTGTGATCATCCAAACAAAGGGATTTGTAAAAGGGTTGGTGCGCCCTAAATTAGCGTTTGTCCGACGAACGTGCCACCTGGGAGTTGCCTGTATAGTTATTGCATACATAATTATGGGATAAACCTATAATGAAGTTGTTCATTTAACACCAATACCCTAATATCAAAACATGTCCCCAGACTTTTGTCCGGCTAAGAGAACTTCTTTAAAAATTCGTATTCTTTCAGAAATATTCATATCGTACCTAAGCTAAAAATATTAAAGGAAAATTATCCGAGGAAAATGTTAATAGCATTCCATGTCCATTCAAAGCGACAACTTTTACGCTTTTATAAATAATATTAATTTATAATTATATGCAATAGTTCTATGAATCTATCTCAGGATAAGCGAACTTTGCGAAATGTTAAGAAGACTCAATCTAGCAATATTAAAATTTAGGGTTGGCAAACTAAAATGAATAACAGACAACATAGACAACATAGAGCTATGTAAGAGCGTAAAAAGAAGACAAAATATTTGAAATTTACATGTTAGGTAGTCTGAATATGCCCTAAAAGGACACACCGCGTAGACGCACACAAAAAATTATTAACCGTGGAATAAAATTGAATCATCATTTTAAAAAACATATTTCACTAAGTGATTTCCGTGAAGTCGGTGAATATAATTAATAACTAATAACTACATTATAGACAGCTACGAACTTTTTAAAGCAATATCATGAATCGATAGAAAACATATTGAAATCCAGATCTTCCTCGAGTTACAAAACCATATATTTATCGGTGAATATTTGATGATAGGTTGCCTTAGGTACTGCTCATAAAAAAAATTCATAAATTAAACAATTCCTGAGGAATTTGCTTCCAGGGGAGTTACATATTTTGGTGCTTTTTTAATGAAAACATTAAGAAAAATGTATCAACATTAAAATTTGAAAGTATAGTTCTTAATAAAATGTACAAAATGTTCAACATTTTCGTTTTTAAATGTTGGTTTTTTTTTACAAATGTAGCAACGAACAAAACTCGGAAAAAAATATTCGTGCAATGTCCTGCAAAAATCATTCAAACTTAACTACATTGATGTATAAGCTATAGACTTTATCTATTCACTTCTTGCATTCATGAAATTCACCTAGAGAAGAAAAGATAGTTTAAATGTTTTTGTTGAGAAAAGAAAAGCTAATAACGTCACAAAACAAGTTTTAAAGCGGTCTACATGACGAGTCCACCAGGCAGAATTTTGTACTCCTCTATTCGTCAACCCTATTTTCATGCTAAAGGTGTAAAATATGCTGATGCTGTTGTGACATTGTTATAAAAAACCGTTGATTTAATTCGTTTCAGACGTTTTTGTGCTATTTTTATTACCGATATAAGTATAGTAGGATATTCAACAGAAAATAAATCTAAATAATGCGATGTTGTCTTCTTCCACTACTAAATATTGGGAAATGGTCTAGCAGGAGTCAATTTCGATCCTTCTTGCCGTATACATATTCTTATAAGTGATATATAGTGGTGGCCAACTAAATAAGACACCCTAGTGGCTTGCTATTTTTATTTTTTGTTGTTTTCTACAATTAAAATCATGTAGGAACTGCTAGGTTTCTTCTACAGCGAGTAAATCTTTTAGGCAGCGACATTTGCTCACGAACATGGTGGCAAATAAATCTAGAAGTTTTTTTTATATGGGCCATTTAAATTAGATTTCCAGGGAAAATATAAATTTGATCTATGCTTACACCGTTGTGTAACATCATAGGCAATCTGGAAAAAACACTTAATAAAAGATAGTTTTGAAAACTAAAAAGAAGTTTCCATGCCACCTCAAATCGCGACCGTCTTGATCAAACATCAAGCTGAACGGTTGTTCGCCAACTGGTTTCTTCTTGCATAAAACTCGGCTTCGAATCTCAGAAGGCATTCAGTGTTGCCAACAAAACAACCGAGTGTAAGTACTCCTAACCAGAACTGGCAACGGCCTCTGTCAGATTTTTACTTGTTACAAGTAACTTCTTAACAACGGCAAGTTATGAACAATAGTGAAGCATAAAATTCGTAAGATTAGACCAAAATAGCGCAGCGAATCGCACTGGGAGTCCGCACCCGCTCCGCGTCAATTCCCCTCACTAGTGAGTATACACGAAGAACCCTCCCGCTATTTCTTGAGCTGAGTTGCGCCTCGCCACCAAAACGCTCCGATTGGCCCAAGTTTCCCCTGCTGCGCTGAACCACACCTGAAAAGAGCCGAGGTGTTCCGAAGACCGACAACTCTGCCCCTTTACTGGAGAACTCGGCTGGCAGGGGAAACTGAAAAGTCACGAATGCGTGTTCGTGCCCAGCCCTTCGGTGCACGAAAAGCCCGCGATTCTGCGCTCAAAAGCGAGGTGAGGTGAAAACTGAGAGGCTGTGGTCTGCAGCGTCTTCGATCTGTCGACGTCCGCTCAGTGCCCGGCACGATTGGGCGAGGTGCTCAGCACGCTGTCGTTTCATTTGTAGGGTACCGTTTTTAGCGGGAATAAAATAATAAGAAAAAGTTCAACAAAGGGCTTCACATTTAAGGGAAATAAATATGTACATATATACATGTAAATAATGAAACATGTCGCCCTTCGTAAATTTTCCGTACAAACACAACACAGAAGCAATATTATGTTCATTTCAAAAGTACAGTCCTTGTACAAAATAGAAAAAACGTCGCCTTTTACTAGCACTTAGGGGTCAGATCGACCCCAGCATCGGTAAATCACAATTTCAGTAAGTAGCTTGAGTTTTTCAAAATGGTCGAATTTGTTCGAGTGCTAAGTAATACCTATAGGATGGTCTGTTTTTTGTACATTTTCTTTCCAAGTATTTAGGCAGGTAACATAGGTGCTAGCTAATGCAATTCTGAAAAAAAACAAATAAACAGTCAATATATTTTTTGTTTTGTCTTTTAATAAACTGGTTTAATAATGATAATATGTATAACATTTTTTATTTAAGTTATTCATCGTAGCTTCTTCTTTAGCAAGAATACTTTGATATGAAAATCAAGTGAAGTTTTTTTGTTTATTAATTTTTAACATCTGTTTAGTATAGAAAGTTGATCTCACTATTTTATTTAATAATAAATGTGTATGTACCTACATCACGATAATAAATACTTGATCATGGCTTTGATTTAATATTTAATGAGTATCATTAATTTTTCCACGATGACATAAGGTATTGTCGCCAAATATCGTTCCCTTTTTGTAAAAACATTGTTGAAAAAAATTATTACAGGTAAAGTAATAAATAAAACGTCAAATAATAGGTTCAACATTTCTTTATTCTTAAAAATAATACGAAGCTCATTAACCTTGTTAGAAAATCTTTAAAGATAGCTTTTACAAAAATAATCAAATTCTACAAATATATTTTTGGGTTCCTAATTCCGTCCCGGGGACAATATTGAGATCAGTAGAATTTAAGTTGTATGTACTCTTAATAACATAACATAAAATTAATATGTACTTAGCAAACATATTATAATTTAATATCTAATCAGTCCTTTGTCAGTCATTGGTACGGTATAAGTAGGTAATTCTAAGTTTTCAGACAATTTGTCTATATAAATTTCGGAGCTGGATTTTCGAGCATCAAGGCATCTAAAGAATGGAAAAATATACTAAATAACGTATTAAATAAATATATAAAATAGTTCTAAACTTACAAGTAAGGTGAAGTGATGTTGTTAGGTCCACGTGAGGGACTGATATTAGGAATTTGCTATTTGTTTTAACATACATATTTAACAAAAAACCGATGTCACAATCTAACGTTTTTTCTATCGTTTCCCATCAGAGGCTACATACACTGGTGGACAAAATAATAGGTGTGAACACTGGAAGTAGCTTCATTAATACAATTTGTTTATAAAATCATCTCATTTCGCTTATCTTGTTTTACCGTTATTTAACCCATGGCCTCAATCAAATAAACATGCAGCAATAACACGCTAATTAGTTTCCTTATTGACGTTAGCAGCACAATAAAAAACTTAATGCAGTAAGAAACTGGTCAAAAAAATTGGTGTGTTTGTAAAAACATAGTATTTTTAAAGGATTTTGTAGGATTTTTAAATAAATGTCTTCATATCGAATCCGAGAACATTTCAATCAAAAACTCTACTTTTTTAAATGCTTTTATTTACTTCATTTCTTTTTTTAAATAAATATCTTAACACAGGAGCGACGTTTCACCACCAAACTTTTCCTGTACTTAATGTACATATACAGGGTGTAACAAAAGTCCCGGAACGGTCGAATATTTCGGAAAGAACACATCGCATCAGAAAACCAAAAAATAAGGGTAAAATATTTTTAAAAGGCCCCCCGGCCCTGAGGGCGGGGGTGGGGGTAACTTTATGTTTTCAAATGGGACCACCCTTTTTTTTTTTTTTTGCAGATTCGGATTCTTCATAAAAAAGCAAGTCACTTTTGTCTCAAACATTTTTTAAATTCGGTACAGGGAGTGTGGGGGAGGATGTTTATTGTGTAAAAGAGGTTCCGGAAAGGTCGGATATCTCACAACCTACACATAGGATCGAAAAACGAAAAGAACCGTCTCAAATATTTTTTGAAAAGCTATCCAATGGTACTAAACTCGACCCCTCACAACCCCGTCGGTTGAAAGATTCGAAAGGACACAATCGAACCAAAGTGGACCATTTCCGCGTGCGAATGGCGCAAGTGAATCAATCACGTGATTGCGTTCGAAGGTTGCAGCCAAGTCAAAAATAGCACTCACGATGGAGTCGCACAAAAGATCACTTGGCCGTCACCTCGCCGTGCCCCGGGCCCGTTGCGCTCCTCGGCCAGCAAACTCTCTCTTCTGGGCGTAATTTCTGAGTGTGCTGTGCAGTGCCAACAAACTTTTCCAGCAGCCCTGCGCCTGCAGCCCGGGGAGCGGAGGCGCATCCGGGGAGCCCTTCGACCCAGGCCCAGACCCTCAGCCGACGAGCCAAGTCTGCTGCATTATTCATGACGACTCGTCAAACAAATTCCCTGCCGCGCTGCGAGGGGATGAAACTTCCGCCCTAATGAAAGTCCCTAAATTAATTGAAGTGTGTTTGCAGGGGCTTTGTTGCGCTGCGAGTGTGGGGGTGTTTTCTCAGGCGACTCGCGCTGGGTGGAAAGGGACGGCTGGCCCCGGGGGCATCGAAGCACCGAGGCACCGATCTTTATGCAAATGATTTCCCTAGTTTTTTGCTGAGCAGAAATGTAATTGGGAGAAATGGTAAGCGCGGCGTTTGCCCGAAAAAAACTCTTACGAAATGAAGTAGCAGAGCGGAGTAAAGCACTGCAGTAAAAAGCGCGGGAGGTGGACCAGTAAATAAGGCTGCCCTTGATAATGTACAACTAGGGATGCGTGGCTAAATAAAAATAGAATTTAAATATTTTGCGGCAAACTTCTATCCTTGGCTTTTTAAAATGAAGTTGAGCTTGCTCCGTCACTAATTAATTTAAAAATCCAAATTCAAAGCACACATATACATATACATAAGCATATAATAAGTAGCTAAACACTTTTCCGAGAACAACCACAACACATCCCTGCAGGACCATTAGAAACTAATTACTAAAAATGTGTTTCTATAACAACTCTGAAGGTTATTTCTTAATTTGAATCGAAAAGAGTGCTTACATTGTACCTTTCCAGGGAAGCGTGGTAGTAATGATTTGAAATTTATTTAGGGCTGAAAGTTGAAAAAATATCATCAAAATACCGTTATTTTCTTAGCATTAAAATACTCAGGAGATTTTCAGAATTATACGACTGCTGAATTTCGTCAGTTTCAGTCACAGTTTACCTTTTGTAGCACAAGGTGAATGACAACGTTATCGTGTAGTGCAAAATAATTGTTATTGTTTGTGCAAAATAATTCAGTTTGTTTGTTGCTAAAAAGTACGTGACACAGTTGAAAGAAGCCTTTAGACTCCATAAAACACAATACTGCAAAAGTACCTGCCTCGAAAAAAAAAAGAAATATAAATAACGAAAATAAAAGTAATGAAAATGTTGATTAACATAAGTGAATGAACATTGCAAACAGTATATGAAGCTGGTTTTCTTTTTTATTAACGAATTTTATTTTGTTATGTGTTTTTTATTATGTGCAAATACAAAATTAAAAATGATTTTTAAATCATTCCCATATGGTTTTATTTTTTAGCATCCTTTAAGTTAATTAATAATTGCTTATATAATTAATTATATAAAACGCCTTTTTCGAACCATTACTCGTAATGATTCAATATATAATTCTTTGTATTACTTCCAAAAGCGGTGTAGAGTATGTAAAGCATGAATGCTTACCGCATATGACATCATGGGTAAAAATAAGCACTTCTGTAAAGGGGCTAGTAATACCTTCCCCTTACTGAGAAGTCATTTTATAAGGCATTTTGTAAGCTTATCGGTCCTACAGGGATTTTGCATTTTTATCGCTTCTACCTTCAAAGACAAATTTCAGAAATAAACGTCTTCTAAAGACATTACACAATTTATTGAAACATTGTGTTTATAATTTTATGACAAGATTAAGGACAAACTGTTCCTTAAGAAGATCAGAAAGCTGTGGTTCTTACGAAAAGGGGCATGATTAATTATATTAACTGCCCTCATGTATTAAGCGAAGTTCAAGAAAAGGAAGATGGTGCGGAAAGGTACATGTATCAGACCTGAAAATAGAAGAGTTCATTTCAATGCTAATGTGCCTTCAAAACAATTTAATTTTTATTTCGGTTTGGGCCCTTGCCTTGCTTTCCTGAGGGCAACTTCTTCCAGCCGTCCCTTTTCTTCATGTATCAAAGTCCTCTTGCACCATTTGCCCCAAACCACCCCCAGTGCATCCATCAGTGGCCCTGCGCGGAGCCCCATGATCCTTAGGATTTGGCTCGACGAGCAAACAGAGCAAAAAATTCGGAGCTCTGCATCCTCTGGCTCAACAGGACCGAGAAGAGAGTTCTGCAGCTAGCGAAACTTCTCTTCGTGTTCTAAAAAGGTGTTGTTTCGGAATATTTGCGATACTTCCCTCAAACCACTCAAACGCAATTAAGTTAATGAGTCGGGAGGTTGGTGCTGGCTTTTGCTTTTGGAGTTTAAACGAAAAAATCAATACTTTGCTTTTGTGACAGCCGTTACTAGCTGTATGTAGATGGCGCAATGAATAAAAAATACTTTTCGGCAAGTTTAGTTTAGAACACCACATAAGCTTTAAATCTTTACGTCCCGAGCCCGTTGTGGCGTGGTTTGTCTTCCTGCTGCGTATGAGGCTCTCGGGTTCATATCCCAAATGAGTTTTGGTTTCTGTTCAATTTTTCATCATTTCCGGGAAAATTGGAATAACAGTTTTGGAAAATTGGAAAAACGAAAGCAGCATTAATTACTTCCATTTATTTCACTAATATAGGCGTGGTTAGGGCTATTTTCCAATTTAAAATTTTTCGCACGGGAATTCGACAATTTGGGTCAAATTTAGTGTTTCGGGTTTTCTTGGAAAATTTGGAGAAGGTGAAGCTAGAAAATGTGTATTGAGTAAATTAACTAACACTACTTTTTTGTGTTAAAGATCATTTCGCTTTTAAGTTTTTTAAAATTTTGGACTCAGTAGATTTGAATAATTGTTTTATTTGCATCTAAAACTATAGTTTAAAACATTTGCACAGTTCCCTGGAAACAATTTTCAAAAAAAAAAAAAAAAATAATACTAAGTCAAATTATTATAATTTTCTGAAACAGTATAATTATTATATTAGGTTATCTATACAATTCATTCAAAACCAAATTTTCGAATTTGAGCACAAAACAATGTTCATGTACGGACCTGCTCAAACAGAAAGGAAATAATAAAAAATGTGTCATACTTATGTCAAAATAAACAGGGTGTTTCGTTAAGGTCAGAATTGCAAATGTGTATTTGGATCTCTCTGCGTGCAGTTCTAATGTGAATCACCACAAATTTTAAACATTTTTTTTCTTCGAAGGTTGCATCCAAATATATGGCAAAAGATTTGGGTTTTAGGGAGGAAATGAATATGAATGTCCAAAGTTCTTGACTTTGTAGGGATAACAAAAATACATTGTAGCTAATATATCAATGATTTCCGTGAAGTTTATGTAAAAGAAATAAAAATATATACATATTTGTTTACTGTTGCAAAGTTCTAAAACATGTTGACTGATCAATATTCATCTTGAGTGTGAACATATGTGCACATATGTATGCACATATGTAATGTACACAATATGCAAAGATCGGTTCAAATGCGATCCTACTCCTGAATAACGAAGTGAATCGGAAAATACGTGCACCAATTGCGTGTCCGAAATTTCCCATGCTGTTCCTGCCCCGCAAAGATTTACAACAACTAAATTGATGGCCTCGAGCACCGCGCTGAAGGGCAGGTTGAACCTCGCAGCCCTCGACGAAGGGTGTCTTGCGGCAACAAACTGCTTCAGCCCGGCGCAACTCCGGGTGCGATTTGGGGCTGAGGGCCGACCGATAGTGCGGCAAAAAACAACAGGACTAAGTGCTTCGGATAAAAGTGCCATCGGAGAATTGCTCAATTGCTCGTGTCGACTCCGCTGCTCCACATATTATGCGGAAACCGACGGCGGGGGTGGCCGCTCTAGTTATGTTTAATTTTTCCTCCTAGCATATTGCGCTCGGCTCGCATGCACGCGATGAACCGGGGCAGCGGGGGCTGCCGGGGCGCTTGAATGTTTGCGCTGCGATTGAATCTGTCTGCCCATTAAGTGACAACAAAGGGACGAAATGAACAAACGCAGACCGAAGGGATCGCGGACGCAATCGATTTCTGATTATGCTTCATTAGGAGACTATGTAGCGCGGAAGCAATTCGGTTCCGTGCTTATCGCGACATTAGTTGCCACCCGGACAGATTGGCTTTAGGCGAACAAAGGAGAGTTAGGTTAAAGTACAACTTTTTTATATATGTTTTTGTATGTAAAATTGCATTTGATTCACAACTAAGTATATTTTAGAGTTAGTATAGTTTAAGACTGTAAAATAAACCTAAAGTAATGAAGATTGATCTTTCTATAAAATGCTGAAAAAAAAATTACAAATTCTTATAAGAGTTTTCATATGAAACTCCATCTTCATCACGAAAATGCATATGTACTTACATATACATATTATAAAAAAATATTCGTCCATGAGTTGTACATTATATTAGAAAATAAAATGACGAGCTTGTAGTGATTTTATTTAAAGCCATTATCAAAATATGTACATGTTACACTTCAAAATGTTAATAACAATTTGAGATATGCGAATACATATCGAGTTTCTTGAAATCGTTTCTTTGTATAATAAAATTAAAAATTAATAGTTTGATTCGCGGAAAAGTGGGGATTGCCATGTTTTCATATCCTCTATTGTTTGCAAGCCTTACGAGAGAGACAAAGCCTCGTAAAAGATTCAAGTGGCATTGAAACTGTTTAGGGTTGAGGAAATTAAGTTTTTCTACAGAAGAAAGAAGTCCGTTTAGTGAAAAAATTTTGAAGACAATTTATCATGACCAGAAGACCGACATTTGTACAAACATCTGCTGAAGTACATACTGCAGAAGTCGACCGTTATTACGTCGACGTAGGCGTCTGGAACGGTTTCCGATTTCTCCCCACTGTTGGCGCAGAAATTTATGGTCAAGTTCGAAGGGAACAAGCAGTTCCGTCCGTCAGTGGAGCGCTGAAATAATTTATTAACTCCAAAGGGCGGCGCAGCCCTAACTGTTCACTCGTAAAAAACGTTCAATCTGTGAGGCCCTACAAACCACCAGCGAGCTAACGGGCTAAACTGGAGAAAGTTCAACTGCCGCCGAATGCTCTTTCAAATGTCATGAAAATAACGGTCTTGCGTCCTCCCCCTCGGCACGGCGGCGATCGGAATTCAATTTGCACTGGCTGTCGAGCGAACCAAATAATTTATGACATGTGTCACGCGTGTCATGGTTATGTATGTCCTTTCGACTAACGGAGTTCTTAGCTTCGGCGGACTGCGCTAAAGGGCATAGTTGCCGTCTCAAGTTCACCGTAAAGCGCGGGCCCGGGGCCAGGGTGGGTCCATTCCTTCTAAAACCGCAGCGTATTTTCTCCGGGCTACATTCACCATCCCCACCCCACCACCCTCCTACCCTTTCCACCACGCAATATTTTTTCAAATAAGCGTTGGAAAGGTGTCCTGGGGGGTAGAGGTGAAAGCTGCCACATGTTTTCGGACAGCCGGAAGAGCTGCCTCGGATCGTTCGGGCGACTCTAGTTCGTTTTCCGCCTACACCTCTATTGTTTCCTGTTAATTGCCGATTTAATGGCCGTTTAATTAAACTGTTTGACTTGCCCTCGGCGGCACCCCGTCCGCCTGCACATGAGATCGGGATTTTGCTTTGCTCCGCTTGCGCCGCCGGGGACATGGCTCCGCGCTGTTTTGTTTTATTAAACGGTGATATATCCGGAATTTTAATTAACCCCAGGGGCTTTTCCGGCTTCTATTAAAGTTTCTAGTGCGTCGCAGGATTGATTTAGTTAACTTAACGGCCACCTTTATTGATTCGCCGTGAAGGCTTCCGTCGTTATTTCTTCTCTTCCCGTTCGCCCTGCCACGTCGGTGGGAACAAGCGCGGGTGGCCCAAAGCTGGCCACGACAAACGGTAATTCAATTCCTTGAGGAAGGGGGAAGTAGTTTCTGGTTCCAGAAGGGTGGAACCCATTTTGAGTTTTAATTATAAGTCGAAGAACACTGGCGGTTTTTTTTCAAAATTACTTTTGCCACCGTTCAGTAAAATGTGAAACTAGTGTGAATAGAACTGTTTCTCACTTTACTTGTTTTCATCAGAGTAGGTACATATAATATCCTTCTTGTACTCTTTTCCCTTTTTTTGTGACGATCCACAATTGAACCATCTTCTTTAATGCTCCTGAGATGAATTTGCCAAAAATAGTCCAATTAAAAAAAGCGATTTTTTATTAAAATTGTTTTATTGTATAATAAACGTTTGATTTTCTTCATGTTGTAATGTCCATGCAACCATTAGTCTTCGTCTGCTTTGATTCAAGAAATACAGAAATGCAATATACATACGTTTGCGCATATTTACATACACAAGGGTCATACATACAAGTAGTTAGTCTAAAAAGTTATAAAGTTTAGAGAAGTAGTAAACAACATTTTCATTCTTTTTTGTTTTTCAATTTCTATCAGCACAAAAAGAGGCCTTGTTGGATAAGAGCAGGCAATTTTGGCAAGCAGCTGGTGAGGAAATTGCGATTTTTTGCAAACGAGTAATTTTTTTATTTCCGCATGTAAATTAGATTAAGCGCTTTTAATTATTTAATTAAACATACTTGGCTGCAACCAAAGTGCCAGCTTAAGGACTCTTGATAGGAAATCAGTGCTGCCACATAGGATCTTTGTAGAAATTTATCTAAAAATGCTCTGTTATCCTCTACGTAATTCCTCGTAAAATTTAATACTTTGAACATTTAAACGACAGCTTCAAACATTAATATTTTGACATCCATAAAAATTTTATAAGATTCTATCATTTCCTTAATACTGAACTAAGCTGTAATTGTTTACTACATGAGAGGACTCACAAAGAGTAAGAGTTGAGTTTTTTTTATTGGATAAAATGAAAAATGTTTTGCAAATACAATTAAAATTTGAATAAAAGTTCATAGGCAGAGCAACGACCAATTTCTGGCGTTAGTAGGACAACAACTTAAACTTTACTGCTACGATTTTGATTATTGTCCTGCTTTGATTTAGAAAGAGGAAAATAATAACGACAAAAAACTATTTCCAAATAAATTCCTTGACAATCTTTTTGCGTTTCCAATGTTTTGGTTGTTCTGATTCTCGTATTTAATCTTATATTTGATTTTTGTTTTAAATCCTCAGTGAGTCATCTCTGCAATAAAAGAAAGAGTTGAGAAGTAATTGAAAAAATATAATCTTTTAGAAAATGCCTCCACAAGGTACTTCCTCAGAATATAATATTTTTAACACCCTGTTTAATTCCAAAACAACGTAATACCAACTCGTATTTTACAAATTCATGAAAACTTTTATTCATTCTGAGGTAAAAATCAAAACATTAATTGGACTGGAAGAAGAGAAGAGTAGCAAGGGAAAGTTCGGCCCTTTCGAAGGACATCCGAAGTGCCGAAAAGGTTCGACGAATGGTTGCCTCTTAGTGTTGTACTCTTTTGCTTTTGAATTTTTGAAACGGCCGTTGCGTTCCATCAAAAACTTCGTCAATTTAAAAAAATACTCCGCAAAGATATCTTCTCTACTCCTGAATTAAATTTGTGCTTTGCTCATTTTCCGGCTTCGAAGTGAATCGAACGAAAAAAAGACAAAAAGACCAAATGCGACAAATGCCATGGTTCGCGCTTAAATATAGTTGGCAGGCTATATGACGCCGCTCTTTTTCTATTTACATGAATCGTCCTCCGATCTTCACTACGTAAATATAATATCCAATCATATAGCTTTGTTAACAAAAATAAATATAAAAAATTTACAACTATTAACTAACAATATTACAAGAGTAACAATGTAAAGTCCATGGGTCCTTAATTTAAGTTTATGTTGCCCCCTCGCTGTGGGGCACAAGAGTGTTGCCCTCGGGTTCTAATAGTTTTTTTTTATTTCTATCACTTTAAGAAACAATTAATTGTTTTAGGAATCCGTCGGCGTCGTGCTCGTGGCTCTAGATGTATTTCCCGAGGTCCTCGTGGAAATCTTGCAAGTATGCTATTAGCTGGGGAAACGAAGGGCGCTGCTTGGGATCTGCAAGCCAGCAGCAAGACATAACAGTGTAACTGAAAAGACAATTAAAATTATTTTCAATTCTGTAGCGACAAATAATAAGAATAAGGAGGCATTTATTGAAAAACAAGAGCACATTTTTGAAAAACTCCATTTTATCTGCGTATACACGGTGTCCCACGCAACCTGTACCAGCGAAGGTCTGTGGACACCAATACCTATCGATTGGACCCCATTTATGTTCCGCGATTTTTTGTAGTTTTCGAGTTATGATGTTTTTTGTTTTATTTTCATTTTTTTTTTAAATTTTGGATGGTGTACAATTAGATACAATTATAAATATAAGCTCTTTGGTTTCATGGTTTTATTTTTGGATCCGTATCCTTTGTGATAATAATTGTAAACTTAGGCCACTAAGCTTATGTACATATATTATAAGTACTATTTTGAAACTGAAGACGTAACTTGTTTGCAAGCAAGAAAACTATATGTAAGGGCGGATGCGGACGAGCTCTTCAAAATATATTGACTGCACGGTTGAGGAACAAGATTTATCTCTTAAGTAAGGAAAGCTCTTAAGGAAATCACCGGGCATTAACTTTAACTTGTTGCGAGCCCAACTCCAAACACCAGCCCTTAGGCCTGCTAACTTATTCAGTTTGTTCTTCAATTGCTAACTAACCAAAAAGCCAGCAGCTTTTTCATGTCGAGCGCAGCCCCACGTCTTTGCGGGTGGGCGAGGGGGTTGGGCGCGACACGGTAGGGCGGTCAAAAAAATAAAGGTCCAAAAATAACTGGGAAAATTGTTTACTCTGGTGGAAAATGTCGATGCTCGTGCTACTCACAATTCATCCGGGCAGTTGATGGGCTGGCCCAATCGATAGCCGTCCCTCAAGTACGCGCCCACCTCGAAGGGGTCGACCTCCTCGAAGGGGGTAGTGGCGAGAGTCGCCAGCTCCCAGAATAGCACGCCCAGGCTCCAAATATCACTAGTGGCCGAGTAGTACTTCTTCTGGAGGGTCTCCAAGGCCATCCACTTGATGGGCCGGTTCTCGTTATCGCCCAGGCAGTGATAGTCGTCCGGAAAGAGGTCGCGTGACAGGGCGCTGTCGCATATTTTCACGTTCGAGGCCTCGTCCAGGCTGAAATTGGAGGGAGGGTGAGTGGCTGTCGGGACTCGCCCGGGGAGCGTTCTTCGCCCCGTTCTCACTTACAAGCAGTTCCTCGTCGCGATGTCCTTGTGAATTATTCCCAGCGAGTGCAAGTGCGCCAGGCCCTTCGCCACATGCAACCCGAACTCTACGAGCAGCCGGGTGCTCAGGGGCGAGCTCGTCTCCCTCGACTTCTGTAGGAATCTTGGGACAATAACTTATTACTATAAAAAGCTAAATTGTTTTTGAATAAATAAGTTAAAATTTTTTATGGATTTATTCATTTCATTCTGTAAAAGTTCTTCTGTCTAGAGATAAGTTGTTGGAGATGAATTCAATAGTTAAAGCAAAACCGAAGTGATCTGTATCAAAACGATATCTGCTTTCGAGTCGATTGAAAATTCGTTTAGATATAGCAGGATAATTATTAGTTTAACCTCTTCAAGAATACGGGCGCATATGGGGACAAGTTTTTTAATTTTAATTTCTAATTATTCTCACTGAAAAAAAAACATTTGTAAATCTATCTAAATTACAGAACTATTCATTAGATTGTATTTCAACAACTTTGTAGTATGGTAGCACCAAAACACTTTGCCATTTTTGGTATATATCCACAAAATTTCTTCCGCATGCAAACGGTCAAACTAACTGCTTTAAAATAAATAAAAATAAAGGTTTTTATGTTTTTACTAATAGCGCTTTACTCTGAAATATGTGATCTCAATTTCGTTTTGTGTATACTACTAATATTTTTTCCAATTTTTTCTTACTTATTACTTACTACTGAAAAGTTGTTGATAAAAAATAAATGAGGAAGTAATCAAACAAAACTTCACACCATTTTTTTTAAAGTTCGTCCCTCAAGAGGTTAAGCCTTAGGAAGCCATTGCGAATTTTTTTCCAATCGAAAGCTATTTCCCAAGTATTGCTGAATTCAATAAATACATGGATATACATAGAGTGTTATCATACATTTTTAACCGCCGAGCGGCTGGCGGAGAAAATTTCACGTTCGGCCCTCGTTGGAACTCCGACTTGCATTTTTGACAATGCTCGTCCGCTGCAGCAGACGAGATGGTCGGCGTTTCAATCTGTGGCACTGGCCAGATCTCATCAGTGTGGCCGAATGGCCAATGGCCCTATAGCCACAGACTCCACGATCCTGCTGATCGAACGCTGGTCCCCATATCCACTTGATTAAAATTCCAAATGTGAATTACAACGAAGGGAAATTTTGTAATAATATGATTGCATGTATATTACTAACAAGATTAATAAGTTTTCATGCAACCTTTTACAAATAGAGTTAAACGTTTTTTGTTACTTTAGTAGTTTATCTAATTTAGCAATTCATCGGTTCATTCGTATGAAATTTGCACGTATACATATGTTGCAATACTTATAAGCTTTAACTCAAAGACAAGAATCATGTGTTAAAGTTAACAGGCACAAATCGTAATTAAAAAAACAATTATTTTTATATTAAAATTTACAAATTAAATTTTTTTTTTTGCAAATGGTGTTTTAATTTAAAATTTTAATAAAACTTCTTATCGGTTTCAGATACGTGCAACAAGGGATGTCCTGTCGGAAAAAGTTTCGCTTACATTTTCAGGTTACCCTTAGCGAGGTACGGGTAAGCGATTTCGGGAGGCCCGGGAAGCTCTGCGTTGGCCACCATCGGGGCGAGCACATTGGGGTGGCTGACACCTATCAGGGTGGACGCGTCCGAGAGCAGGTAGGCGACCTGCGTCAAGGAGGCCCCGTCCACCACTGTCTTGATCAGCACCTCGCAGGAGTCGCCCAGTTTCCCCCCGTAAATGCGGCCGTAGGTGCCCTCCCGGAGGAGATGCTGGCCGATAAGGGTTCCTGGCTGAACGCTGGGTATCCGCCGCAGCTTGTCCTTGGGGTCGCCGGGATTGCTGTGGTGGCTCTTCGGGGTTGACATGCTGTAGACCTGAAACAACATCGATTACTACCTGTGAGCCAGATAATTTGTAAATTTCGCAGTTATTGCGGCCCCCGAAAAGGGTCCTGTGGCTGCCCTAAAAGCAAAGCAAACCCATAAAAAGTGGGTGAAATGGCCCCAGAGGGCCCATTTGTTATGTTCCCGGATATTCAACCCGCTCGTAGCACACGTCGTGCCATGCGATAAGCAGGACGCCTCCGGGGCCAGGGTTGGTGGGTGGGGTGCTGCCATGAATTATCATTTTCCTCCCCAAAAATTTCCTTGCTTGCGCCCCTAATGCAATTGGAGTTGCTAGAACTATCCCGAGCCGTGAGGAGCACTTTTATGTTGACAACATTTAGTACCTTCTGGCTGAGGAGCAGTCTTCCGGCAGGAGGGCGCAAGAAGGCCGTCCGGTGGGTGGCGGGAACGGGTTCAGGGTGCCGTCGCTGCCACAGCGATAATGCGAACAAGCATTTTGCACGGCACGTAACAGCCGCTCGCTGCTCACGCCGAGAGTGCGCTCATGAGGGGAGGTTGGTTTTATGAACTGCGTGGTGGGGGCGGCGAAGACGTTAGGTAAATTAATTTAGCGAGGGCTCTAGCTTCGAAATAACAAAAGAGTTCCCATCCCCCCCGTGACAGTTCTCGCACAGGACGAAGCAACAACCGCTCCTCACGGTGACACTTGGAAGGGACGCAGCGGCGGCACTGTTTTAATGTGACACAATTCCCTTAGGTCAAGTAAGTGTCGCCTCTCGTCATTATGAAAGTTTTGGTTAGTTTCAGCCCTCAGCCCCTCGAGTAGATTAGTTCGCCCCGGGGCTCCGGAATAGGAGCAGTTCGCGGGGATGGCGTGCAGCTTCAAGGGTGCTTCTCTTCGCGAAACTATGGCATCCGGATAGCGGTTGGAGCCCCTCTGATTCTGAGTAGTGGAAAACGGATCAACTCCAGCGGAAGGAGTCAATGAAGATGGGAGGTCCGAAGCTCCGGATAATGAAAATGCAAAAATCTGGGGCAGTTACTGTAGCCCGGATATGGCACGCCGACAATTTCTGTCCCGCTGACGATTTCTCGTGATGGAGTACGAGGGATGAGGAGCGTTAATACGGCGCTAAGAATGGTTCTTGAGGGGTAATCGGAGAGCCTGGAGTCTCTTCGCATGAATTTTTAACCCGGCGCGACAGCGGAACTTCAACATCAATGGATAATCGCGCCGTGGCCTCAACTTTGCTTTTAGGAAAATTAATTTAAGCTGTAGATTTTCCATTTCGGAGCAGAGATTCTGGTGAGGAACTCAAAAGTAAAAGAAATACATATGACGAAATTCAAAGCTTAATACGAAGCTTCTGAAATAGTTGCGATGATACGGTATGTCTGCTTTTCAACAATGAGTTAAGACAAAATCATCAAACGGATGAAATCGCACAATTTGTAATTTATATGAAATTCGGTCAAAATCTTTACTTAGGTCACGAGGTCAAAATTGAAAAATTGCTTGAAGTAACAAATATTTTCTCGCAATTCATTTTATCTATATAAATAAAAATGAATCGCTAAATGTGTTGCTAAGCGCAAAACTCGAGAACGGCTGGACCAATTCGGCTAATTTTTTTTTTCATATATTCTTTGAAGTCTGAGGAAGGTTCTTATGTAGAGAAACATTGGAATTTGCATGGAAAAACGTAAAAATCAACATATTTCTTTATCACATCGAAACTGTTCCTAGCTGTCAATTCTAGGAATGGCAATCTGAGATCGATTGCTTATTTACTTACTTCCAAATGGCGGATCCAAGATGGCGGACATTCAAATTTTAAAAAAATTATGCAATTACCATTAAAATTGGTACTTGGGGGTTTTCGGGGTCGCTGATTTCAACCCGACTGTCAGAATTTCCGAATTCAAGATGGTGGACTGTAAAATTTAAAAGTTTATGCGATTTCCATTAAATGTGGTACTTAGAGGTTTCTAGGTCGCTGATTTTAAACCAACTGTCAAAATTTACGAATTCAAGGTGGCGGATTGTTATATTTTAAAGTTTATTCGATTAGCACTAAACTTAGTATTTGTCGGGAGTGACATAGGCTACTTGTTTGCTGCCTGTCTTTTTGTCTGGGCTCATCTTCGAAACAGCTGAATCGATTTGAACTTTACAGACATGAAGAGGATGTCTGTAGTAACATAGGCTGCTTTTTTGTAATTGTTTACTATTCTAATATGTTTATGGTGCCTCATGCAAAAAGTGTTTTTGCGACTTAGAACAAATTCTATAGGCGCATGTTGCGCTTAGCCTTTTGAGTGACATTTGATATAAGTTTGAAATTGGCAACATCATAGTTTTATTAAATGTTACTTTTATTTTAGGGATAGTTATGCCCGGGCAACGCCGGGTGACAATCAGCTAGTTTAAAATAATATAATATGCTCAAAGCATTAGTAAAAGAACTTGGATATTTATAATTATTTACTAATGCAATTTTAAACTATACACTTGTAATTGAAACAAAACATTCTATTGATGTAAATTAACTAAAGCCGCAGCATCTCTAATCCCCAGATAGGATTTGGAATGTTAATTAGATTTTATCTCAGAGGCTGATGTCGTGCACGGCATGCGCCGCCACTAGTGTCAATTAAAAGTTGATAAATCACATTGGATAATGTACCACAAGCCGCGGGACTTCGCGCCTTACTCAAAGTAACGTCAGTCATGTTTCCATCCCACCATCCACCCCTTTTCTGAGTGGGTTGGTGGAGGCTACTTCCGAACTAGACCTTGTATTTGGCTGTTCCCACGTGAAGGGAACTGCGAGGAGCCCTCACCCCGGTGTTTCCCCACATCAGAATAGGGATGTCAAGTCAATCAGAGACTGCAATCAATCCCCGTTGCGAGCAAGGCACCCTCTTTCCCCTGAAGCATTCCCCATGACAACCAGCAACCCCGCTCTTTGAAGTGGCGACTGTTTTCACTTTTCGGAGCCCCTGTCCAAGGGTCCTCACCTACCTGCGTGAGCTGGGACGAGGCATAGTACGAAATCCTGGAGGGACAGACGGACTCCGGCTTAGCGTAGATAGTCTCAGCGATTTGGTCCCCCGTGGGCAGCAGGGCGGTGGCGTACGGAGAGGGCGTCGGCGAGCCTCGGAACCCTGCCAGTAAGGAAAAATATTTTGAGACAAACCTGCGACAAGCGGCGACAGGAGTTCTTACATGACTTTTTGGACTCCGTCAGCGGGAACTTGTTCAGGCTCGCTATTGTCGCGTAGGATCCGCTGTTCACGCTCGGGGGTCGTCCGAGGGGATCAAGTCGAATGAACACGTTCTGATGGCTCCCGTACGCTGCCGTCGTGAAGCTCGTGCTGCAACAGACAGGAAAAATTCGCAATCTGAAGGTGTCATGACGTCGGCAACATGCTCAAATCCCGCCCGACGTGGGTCACATGCGGAGGGTACCCAGCTGAAACAGCCGCCGCAACTCGGGGGAATTTCAATTGGAATTTTTCTTACATTATAAACCTATATGGGATGGCCGAGATGGCCGTCCAGGACCTTGCGGCAAGAACATGTCGCCGTCGTACAGAGCAAAATATTTAAATTTTAAATTTCCATTCACGTAGCGAGGCAAAATGAGGGAAAAATCAACAAAACATATTTTCTACTCCAAATATCCTGGAGAATGTTCCGTAGGACAAATCGAAACTCTGTGAAACAACGTGGCGCAGGTACGGAGCAACGGAGGCTCCGCATCTCCTCCGCTGTGGCCAGGCGGGCGGCAGATGGATTTGTTGCAGACGACACTAGACAGATTTTTAATGTATGCACTTACTGCAGCGAGTCCTGGCGAATTTGTTTCCTGGCTCGGACGTACATCGCACTCGCAATCAGTCCCACAACCAGAACTAGCCCCATGGCACATGCTGCGGCTCCCAGGAGCGCCGGGCCCTGTGAGGGCGCCTGGGCAGGGGCAGGAGATTGATTTGGGGCTGGGTAAAGACCTGCGGAATGGACCGGACCTACATTAAAGATGCCACCATGTCGCAATTTGGGTTTGGATATAAACCTTTTAGGCAAATCTTGTTCCGCTTAAATCTTAATTTCGTGTCGTTGGTCCTCGGTGGGCCCTTTACGAGCGTGTTGATAGTGAGCGAGACTTGCTCTGAGGCATTCCCGGTGCACGGCAAGTGGACTGTGAATGTCTCCACCGTTTGCGGAACATAGCCCTTGGGAGGAATGCTTAGCTCGGGTGCGTTTAAGGCCTCCTGGTCCATTTCGTACTCAATGGAGATCACATACGGGAGCTGCAAAGAGGAGTTAGAGGCTCAATCTGATTTGTGTCTCGGAGGTACTCACGGGATATGTCGTCAGACTCTGCCAGGAGAACTCCAGATCGTACACGTCCGCTGGTACAGGCACTGTGAATTGCATTGCGTAGGTGTTGATGGCACCTTCGTGAACATAGAACAAGTCCGCCTCAAGGCCTGCGAAAAAATTAAACGAATTCGCTTCAGATAAATTGTCTTGGCGGGCTAGCAGAGCCCCATCGAATTCTCTTTCGCACGAATCCACTGCTCCACAGGGGGCGGAGAGTTTCCAGTTTGCGATGTTTGGGGCTGGGGCGTTTTATTTCAATAAGATTATATTTGATATTGATGCGCTTTGAGCAATTGGATATTCGTGCCAAGTGTTAGCAGTATCAGCGACTAAACGGACATTTAAACTCTAGAAAAGCATTTAATTTGACTTGCGTTTTTTATCATAAAATGATGTCATAAAGTGATCAATTTTATTTGAAAACATAAATGTGATGTAAACTCAGTAGAAAATATTTCACTTCAATTTTTTGGATTCAAATTATTGTCTTTAGCTGCGCTTATTTTAGGTTTTTTGTAAAGTGGGGTTTTCATAAAAAGCAAATATTGTTCGGCTTTTAATCTGTTACTGGAAAAAAACATAGTTTTATGGATTTTTACGAATCGTTTTCGTTCCTAAATGTTTTACTCCGTTTCATCGTATACCCTTAAGAGATATTAACTATTCTTCTTTAAAAGGCTACCATTCGTTGCTTTCTTTTTTCGATAAAAAATATAGTTTCTATTACTTTATTGCATTTTCAATTTTGTCAAATTATTAAAATTTTAGCTATAAAACATAGCATTGGAGGCCACCTACATACATAAGCTCAGAGAGTTGCTATAAAATGTCCGTTTATTTCAGAAAAACAAAGACTGTCGACTTAGGCACAGTTGACGAATCAAAAGAGACGTCCGTCGTAAGTCGATTTGGTACTCCTGCCGGTCTTCAAGTTCTATTCAATTAAACAAATATGGGCAAAGCGAGAGGCTTAGGCCTTGGCCTCACGCTCCACAGCCGCAACCCGGCAGTGTAATTCACACCCAGCGCAGGTGCTGGCAAACAAGCTTAGCGGAAAAGAAGATTTCCACATAAATTTCCCATGAAAAATCTCCGGGTGCTTTCTCATGTTCAGTAATTGGATTTCGAATTTTCGGTGTAAGAACACGAAAAAGACTTCGGCATGGATGAGCTAAGCCGGGCGCCCCTCCTGGCAACTGAATATTTAATTTCGCCAGGGACCGGGCACGATTTTTTTCCCACCCCGGATTGCCTGATGGGAGTTTAATTGAATGGGACTCTGGAAAAGTGCTGTTATAGATCAGCTTCCCGCTTCCCGAAAAGTGTAGTGCGTGGGGACGGGAGTTGCTAAGTTGGGGTTCGAGAGCTACTCCCGCGGCCTGAGTCCCGAGACAGCCACTGGTATATCAGCTCCAGCAACAGTTAGGGCTGGACGGCTGGTGGTGCCGGGTAGTTAAGATAACTCTGTTAATTTCGAGATTGTTTAAAAGGCACAAAAGGATTATTCGGATGGAAAATGAAGTGTTTGCGAATTAAATGAACTCATTCAATTATTGATGGCGCTCTGCGCTCTTCAATTATGGATGGTAATGCAATTATGGCGCCCCGAGGCCCGAACAGACGTGGGCACGCGATACCAGCTCAGCAAAGCCAAAGCATATTAAATCACGCGTTTAATTTACTGCTGTTCCAAAAATAAACTGCCTTTGCGGAAATTCGTGTTTTGGAAGCCTGCGCTCACTACCAAAAATATTTTTTTCATCGATGCAGACACGAATTTAAGCAATTCCTAACAAAACAAAACAGATACGAAGGTATATGTATCTTGAGAGAAAGCCAGACATTGAAAGGAACGAAGCAGTTGATAACTGCAATATGTTATTGTACATGAGTATATTTATAACAAGTGTACTCTGTGAGTTTTGGATCCATTTCAAACGTTGTGAATTGAATTCAACCGATTAACTTATACATAATATACCCCATGTAAGCGGTACCAATTATTTGAAAATAGAGCTTTCATGAAAAATGCTTCAAAACCGTTTCGTTTTCGAGTTCCATGATAGGACTCTATTTTTATAAAAGAAATTACTGGTGCACTCAAACAACATTACATATTTCAAATTATTATGCGGAGCATACATCTGAGTTCTTTATTATTTCTTATTTTTGGTTAGAATTTTGTTTCCTTCAAAGCAAATAGAAAATTAATCCCTTTCAACTGAGAAGTCTTCTACACGGAAGTGGAAGTGGGTCAGTACCTAATGGAATCGAAAACCGAAAGCTCAATGAGTCCGACAGGATCAAAAGCCAGCGACTCTCACCTCTAGGAAGGAATTTGATTGGGGTGGAACCAGCTTGGGAAGTGACTTCCTCGTCTTTTCGGCGAGGAGGCTGTTGCTCCGCAGCACCCACGCATGTCAATATTGTCAATTCGGGGTCACACCATCAGGATTAGGCTGAATTGGGTGGCCAGCCGCAGAGGCGACCGGCCAGTTAATCTCGGCCAGCTTGCGGAGTGATTGGTTTGGCAGTTTGGCCGGAAGTGCGCCGTTTAATTAAGGCGACACGTTGTGCAATCGTTTGTTGCGGGGGGCATGCGGTTGCGGGGCCCGGTGTGGGCCTTCGCCAGACTTACCCATTAATTTCATGACCTCCTTGTGGCTGATGAAAACGTTGAGATATCCGTCGGCAAGGTGCGGGCACCAAGTGACCAGGGATCCCCAGAAGTAGATCCAGAACTTCTCCATCTCATTCGGTGGGCTAATTAGGGCCGGGGGCCGTTGCTTTTGATTTCTCGTTGGGGTCGCTGCTCGCTTCGTCCGAGTCGTCGTTCTGCACAGCAATTACCACGACGCGTACACAAAAGCACATATGTGGGGCTTGGGGGCGATGGGGGTGGGCGCTTATCTGGCTGCTGCTTGAGGACAAAGGAGATGAGCCTGCGGTTACCGCCGGCCTGGCCGAATTATTTCATTGCGGACTGTCGCCTCTTCCCTCGGCGAAAGCGGGCAGGGGGGACATCGCTGGCGTCAAGCACAAATGTTCTCTGGGGCACTGCACTGACCGTCATCGGCCCCACTGGTCGTTTTCACTAGGGCGCTGGGAGCTCACTTGGGCGTCGTGGAGCGGCACGGATTTTCACGAGCTGGCACCACCCCCCGGCATGGGCCGCGCATTTTTTCCACAGTCCTGCAAAGTATGCGGGCAAGATTTCCGTCGTTCCCCTGAACTGAGAAGAGAATGTAATGGTTAGGTTCTTGTGGGCGGGGGTGTATTAAAATATGGTAAATGTAGTCCGTAATATTTGTCCTTTCATGAGGTTTGTGCGCTTTAATTTTCGCCACCGCGGGGGTGCGGAGACTTTGCCACTGACAGGTATTAATTGCATGCTTTTGCTTAATATTTTCTATCCTCCCTCACGAGCAGGGCACAGTTAAGGGGTGGTCGGTGGGGTGAACACACTATCAGCTATTGGGCGAACCCTTTTCTTTTGTTCGCGAGCAACCAGAAATCACGTTAGAGCCGTTAAGTGGTTGATAAGAATGTACGTCCCTCGGGGGATAGCCAGGGAACCATGGCGAATTTACCAACTTTGCCTAACTTTCATCATCTGCGAATTACCTCCGGGGCTGGAATGGTTACGTTTAAATATTAATTCTTTGGGGACGCGTCACGTACGCTACTAAGTTCATTTGATTATGGAGAGGTTGTTTGAAAGACTTCCGATTGACTGATAAATAGATATTTGTCAAATAACCGGAATTAGATTATGAATTAAAAAAAAATCGGCCAAGTGCGAGTCGGACGGACCCCTCCGTAAATATTGTTTTTTTTTTTTTTGTGACGACCTTCCGTGGTCTTACCAAGTTTCATGATTCTAGGTCTATGAGAAGTACCCTATAGGTTTTGATTCCCCTGCGAAGTGTTAGAAAGCAAGGCTCAAATGGCCGTATCTTTGGATTGCGTTGACTTAGAAGCTTGATTTTTTTACAGCTTCAAGGGACCGCAGACATAAGTATTTGATGTTAATTTTAACTTGATACCTCCACCCGTTCTTGAGAAAAGGGTCTTGACAGACAGACGGACGGACAACAAAGTTATCCTATAAGGGTTCCGTTTTTTTCCTTTTGAGGTACGGAACCCTAAAAAGAATAATATAAATCATTGAAACATTTTTATAGTTTTTCAAAATTTGTAGCCTCTGGAACTTTTTCTAAGGAAGTCAAAGCTAGAATGAGAGCATAACGCACTGTTGCTCTTATCATATGTTTGTGTGTCACAATAAAAATAATAGAATTATAATTGCAAGACGTTATTTTACATTATTACATTTTATTCATATATTTTATCAGTTTTTGAAATAATTTTATTCTGTTTGGCGTAAACTCTAAAGTCTAAGAAATATATGTAACTAGTTGCATTTTAAATAATGTTGCAAAACTACACTTCTGTCACTTTAAAACTGTGACTTTACAAATTTTTTAGACTATGAAAAAACTGTAATCTATTAATTATTTCAGATGATTGTATTGCTCTGAAGTTTTTAGGGGTTTTTAATCTTAATCTTAAAATGAATCCGGCTTTTTTAATAGTGCAGTGGATTAGTTTGTATATAATGTTTTATGATACTAAAATAAGTGTTGTATAAAAAATATTCCTTCAGTAGTCATTCCTATATCAGATTTCCGAATGTATTTCAGGTATTTCCATAAAAACGCCCGTCTGGCTGTTCCTATTCCTATTCCTCTGCCGACTACCCCTAATTTTTATGTTTTATTATTACATTAATTAAAAGAGTTTAGGTACTTCTTTATAACGTCTACGTAACAGTTCAAAAATGAGCGTTATCCTTTGACAATTACTTCGTTTATGACCTTTTACATCCGGTTTGAAAACTGTGTTGAGTTCAGCCTAATTTGGTGGTGTCAAAGATCTTTTTCAAACCAGACTGAATGTCTATTAAAATCGAAAATTGTGTGCCGTCATTTTAGTGAAATGATTTTATGATTCTATTTAAAAAAATGCGGCAAAGAGAAATTTTATATTTCAAGAAGTGATAGTCAAATGTAAACCCGATTTTACACCCAATCGTGTGTTTACGATACTTTTCGATGTGGATCAACAAATTTTAAGCTGGATCGAAATCGATCCGGTTTAAAATTGAAAGTCTCGATCCGGTTCGAAAAAGTCTGCGTTAATCTACATCGACTGGAACCGATATGAAAGAGGTCTAAACGAGGTAAATGTAAGTATTGTAGTAACAAGTAAGAAAATATGTAAAATGTGAGTGATTAACAGAACTGTACGTAAAACCGGTCGTAATCTTTATTAGGAAATCTACGCTTTTACAGGGCAATTGTGTACGAAAAATTGCCCTCGTTAGGGACAAATAGCCCCATAAAAAGACTACAAGAGACACCGGAAAATACCCCGATTGCGATAGAGTCGCACGAATCACGGGCGCATTAAAAGGGTTTTAATGGGCAATTTGAGTTTGTGAGTCGAAAAGTTACAAAGGCACCTTCCATTCCATTGCACTGGGGCCGTTGAGGGACGAACGGGTTCAAGGTGCAAACTGGAGCTCCTTGCACCTTGCGCAACAGTCCCAATGCAGCGACCTCGCAGCCTTAGCGCTTAATTAGCTCCCCGAAAGGCGTCCATCTCGTTAAAATGGGGTCCTGAACTGAACTGACTCGCCGCCAGCCGTGGGCACTTTTACATAAGAAATCCCTCGACGAGAAGGGTGTCGACTTTGTGAGTTTCGAATCTTATCTTCGGCAGTAGAACAAGGCGAACGCACAGGCTGTTGTGCGGAGGAGGACACCGCAGCCAGTCCGTGCAGACGTGCAGACGTGCAGACTCACCAGAAAAAGGCGAGGCAATTTAAACAAAAATATAGGCAGCTCATTGAATTTTTAAGTAAACTCGCCATGATTCAAATTCCATACGTTGATGAAAATTCGCCTCCCTCCTTCGGAGCTAGGGGAAAAGGAGGTCTCAACGAGCGGGAGTCTCCTGGGAGATGTCCCGAAAGCCTCGGATACTTCGATCCGAGCCAGGGAAATAATTAAGGCCTGCATGATTCCAAATGGTTAATCGATAAGCCGAGGTTCATAATTTATTAGGTGTGGGGAACTCTGTGGATTCTGTAACAACCCCCATCCCACCCCTGGCCACGGGGGTACGGGCAGTATACCGGAAGTTGTGCCCGTGGGAAATCCTGGGGATCGTGCAATTTGTCTTTTGAGTTAGTAACGAGCGCCGAAGTGATGATCGATTGGAGGCGATTAAGCCGTAGAGAATTGCCCGCTGATGTGGGGCGTCTTCGAAGGAACTTTGAGGGCAACTAATTAAAAAAGTTCAATTAAGCAAGACGTCAGAGTGGGTCGGGTGCTGCGCAAGATGTGGGACGTGAAGTTCCCCTTCTTAAATATTCAAGAAGGCATGGAGCAGGTCGAGTGCCGCTTGAGCTCATGCGGTGACGACATGGTGGGCCGAGCAGCCCCCGCACCGCCCTTGTGAGGCAGGTCACTCTCATTGGCCCCACAAGTCAAGTATGCGACCGATAAAACAAGTCTGCGGAAATAACAATTTTAATTCACGCACAATCAAACTCCAGGCTTTACAATGGCTTTCAAAATGAGGATGGAGAATACAAAGTACGAAGTTTTAAAGTACTTCACACCCTAGATACAATCTGTGTCATCCTGGGGGGAATAAAAAGCAATTAATTATTTTCCCAGAGCTTAATTACGAGTTGATAAATATACCTAAGTTTTTTTTCGAAGGCTAAGAAAATCAGAACGTATTTATAATGCTTTATGCGTTTGAGACTTGGCCCGTGACTTTAGATATAAGGTTATTTTTTAAAGGTTAGACCCTCTCTAATTATCAAACCAAAAAGACTCGAACTTTTTTAATACTGTACTTCTTCGGAAGAACGCCTTCAGCTATAGCATATTTCAATGAATTCCTCTTTATTAAATAAAGCTTAAAACTTATTGCTATTAGCAACGCTTTTTCAGACGTTATTTAATTTAATATATAACAAGCTAAAATTGCCGTAAAAATCCATAAGAATAAGAAATGTTTTACACTTAAGCTATTTCAAATCTGAAAATTTGAGTGATTGTTTGATTTTCAATCGGTACGATGTTTTTAAAGCTTCACAGTTTCAACCGTTTTAGAACAATCCACATGAATTTTTGCAAGAGATCCCAGTTAATGTAACAAAATAAACACTGACGAGCAACGTGTCCCACCATCCTTGGATATGAAATAACCTACTCTAAATACTATTGGAATGGATTAGAAACATAAAGAGCTTTAGAATTATCGATAGCTTTTGGATTTTTTCTCTATTTGTCGCATCATGTAAAAACCAATAGACGCATTTTTATTATACTCTGCAGTTTTATACGCTTCGAACTCGGTTAACATCTGCGAAATAATAATAATACAGGCTTTGGGAGGTTATTTGATAGAACATTATATCTGGAAACCACCCAGTCATCTGTACGATGATTACAACATTTTTCAGTAATAAATATAATTAGGTATATGCTGATCCTTAGGATTCTGATGGTTGTGAATGAACTTCTTTTATGATTTAACCTTTGCACATAGGATGGTGTACAATCCACGACTTCTCAACAGTTTCATTATACATATTTTTCGAAAGTCTTAGTGTGTTCTAAAAATAAAAAACTATTGAAAAAAGTTAACTTTTATGTATTACCTTGAGAAGTCATGTATTCATAAAAACACCTTCACAATTTGCTATTTTGCAATTTTTGCAACTAACGCCCTTGACCTCTAAATTGGCATTGAAAAAAACTGTAAAGACAGACAGATAGACGGACGCATTAGGGAATACACAAAAGTTTCTGGAGGCCTATACTCATGTTGCCGATTCGGTGTCGTACTTAAAAAGAAAATAAATTGTAACAATTCAGCAGTCGCAAATTTTACTGCGAGAGGATAACATAAATCGGTAAATAAAAGTAAGGTTCAAAGAGGAACGTGTCTGCACCGCGATCAAAAATTCAGTAACCAGATCCTAACCCTCGTCCAGCTGCTAATCATAGCCGATAGTGCGACCTAAATAAACATACTACAAGAAATCGCCGAAAACAAGGAATGGGTCTTATTCGCCCCGGAAAATAATTGAGGCATTTAGGCGAGGGACATCAAAAGAATTTTTAATTAGACTCCGAACAAAACACCGGATTGTCCCGTCGACGGGCATCTACCAAGGATCCCATTGCCGAGGAGGACATTACCGGGGTACCTCGCAGGAACAGGGGATTAAAAAAGGAAACACTCCTGGGCGGAGCAGCGAGGTGGAGCTGTGTGAAAGCGATCTCGAATTTCGCTTATCACGCGCTAAAAGTGCCGTCCTGCCGAGCCCGAGCGGCAGGCGCCGGGTCTGGGACCGGGACCCATGGGAGGCCGGCGCGGCAGGACGACCGTCGAGCTGTGCCTTCCTATTCTATTACAGGCCGGGGCGCTCCATAACTTTTGATTTATGGCTTTTTGTTATTAAAATGAAATTTAAGCTGCCGTCCAAACAATCCACGAATCATACTTCGGGCTGCCGTGTCAGCACCACCGCGGGGGTGTGTGGGTGTCGTGCAGAGTATCCAGTCGGGGAGTATCCTTGCTTGGCACTCGAAATTTTTTTTTTTTGCGGTTAAAAGCAATTCTCACGCACTTTGAGGCGCGCACTCCGAATTCCGCGATTCCGAAAGTTCAGCGGCGATTAATTCGCGCGCACGTAGCGTGCGGCACCAGTCAATCCCGCGCTCAACAACTTAATCCGATCCTGATGTGACGAAGTCCTTAATTAATTTTCGCTTTCACACACGCAACACGCACTAGGAGCCAGCGTCACACCACCAAGCTTTGAGGACCTTTTCCCAACGAAGTCTCGATTAGCGGCGAAGGTGCGCCCGGTTGCCTCCGAAAGGTCCAAAATTTCGCGAAGAACTGAATCCTGATTCAGGCACTGTCACCGAAGGATCCGTCCAGGACTTTTGCCCCAGGCGCGGTGGTCACATGCGTCCCGGCAGGGAAGCGCTGGAGACGCCGCGGTCCGCATGCGCAGGCTCCCGCAGGAAGCGGAACAACAAGGGGCTCCTGGACGCTGTTGCACAGTCGGCAGCGCTCCGCAAGAACCTCCAGTCCTGCGGCTGGGAGCTGTCCTCGTTGCGGTTTAAGGACCCCGGGGACGAAATCGCCGCCCGGGTACATGTGTGACTCACGTTGCGTGCAGTCCTTATCTCCGCGGGGCAGGACTCGCCGGGGACTTCGCCCCCTTCCCTCACAGGCGCTATCTTGACCGCCTTTTCGCTGTTCCTGCCGTCCGCGGGCGGGGGTTAGGTCTCAATCTGGTCCTCGGGAACGCGTGTCTTTTTACACCGGGGCAGTGCACCGGGTCACGTGCACTTGTAAGGCGATTTGTTTACATTGTGCGCCTTGCAGGGGCGGGCGCTGTTCGTGGGGTTGGTGTGAAACCTTGCACTTTTTTCCCATTAAAGTGGTAAGCCCTCTGTCGGCCTGGAGATAAACAGGCTCTCCGCAGATTAGCAGGGTGTAAATGATAAAACGGCGCACATTGTTCACTTAATGAACCTTTCCCTACAAACAATAGTTGGAGGCCTGTAATAAACGTCTACTTGAAGACTAAAGTGTGAGTCGTAATTCGTTTTTTATTCATTAATCGGAATATTTAAAATTGTGCTTTCAATAATATTGCAAGTTTTTGAGCAGTATCTAATGATTCTAAGAGATACGAAGCAAAAAACATAATCTGGCTTAAACACTGAGTCCGATCGAATTTGAATCTCAACTATGTACATAAATTCAAACCATGTGCGAACTCTTTAAGGATCAAATTCAAACTTACAGTTGAGCGAACTAATATTCTTGAGTATTTTACCTACTCTAGTGGAAAGGTGTATATTTGATTGTTTCGTAAACTTAATGAAAAAATAATTCATCTTTTTATCTTCCAATAAAAAAGTTTAAATATGAAACACGTATGTTCTAGCAAAAACATTAGATTTGGAAGAAATATCAAATATTAGATGAAATGCAGGCCAAGAAGATTCATAGAATTTGAATTTAGGCAATGATCAATATCACAAATCTTCAACTTGAATTTCTAAATAAATAAAAATTAAATATGATTGGTATGTAAAATGTAAAATGGGAATTCCGAAAACTTTCAAATACTAATGTGAAGAGTTTAACATTATACCTACCATAGCCAGTCAAATTGACCGGGGTGTGAGCAAATGCTAAGACTTCTTACATTAAACTAGATTAAATTTTCTCACTTTACTTGTAGAGGAATGACAAAAGAAAAAAAAAAAAAAACCACAGCGATTCAACAAATTTCACCTAAAATGTATTATAGATTATTAGTGTAAACTTTCGCACAAAGTTCGCAAATCGATGTCGAAATCGATATGTTATCTACTTGCAGAGATTTGAAAATTCTGTTGTGAAGCCTTTTTTTAACTAAACAGAAATATTTCGTCAAGCCGACCTTTGTCGATCGTAAAATGAAGCCCGTGAACAAGTTGCGACCCAATTAATGGAAGAATTTATTGAATCATCTCGACAATTATCCAAACAATCAAGATTTGTTCTCAAGTACCCCCAAACTCCCCATAACGCCCCGCAATTCTCCAGTTTTGCGAAAACTCTGCGCCGCAGCACGGCGAACTTCATGCTCGATTTCCGCAATAATTACATAACACCTGGGGCTAAATGGTCCCAATTTAGTGCCACAAAGGGAAAATGTACGACTTTCCGGCAGAAGTCATTAATAAATCGCGCACGTGGTCAGGCCGAGGCGAACTGCGCGGGAAGGGCTCGCCGAATTATAATGAGAAATGAACCGCTGCCAGCAGGAGCAAGATTTCCTCGGGGACTCGCGCTGATAGAAATATTTCCTGGCTCCTTGCTGCGGATGCTGGTCGAGGTTAATCGCTCCGAGATTTATTAAAGCGGCGATTATGTCCGTGAAGTGTTACTCCCACGGCACGTGAATGCTCTGTCGCATTACAGGGCTCAGGAGGGTCCATTAAGTGATTAAAGCGCGCCCTGTCCTCCTTTCGAGCTTCACACCCTTCAAATCTGCGGCGAGCGCTTTTATCTTTGGACCAAAGAGAAAGAGGGTTTGGTTGCTTACACTTTTTTAAGTAGAAGTACTATCTTTTTTAATTTTACAGAAAATTATGTTTTCAGTTTATTTCAAATATAAACGACCTTTTTTTAGATAACATTTCTTTTTAAGCCCATGATGCTCTAAAACTTCGATACAATAAGTACATAGGTGCACATAGGAATGCTTATTATAGGTACATAAGTGATATATGTGAAGTTGTTGCGTTAATATAATACATTATTAAATATCAGCACCGGCTAGCCGCTAGGTATCAAATATTCGACAATCAAAAGCCTGATATTAATATAAATTTGTCAATTGTGTGAGTAAGAATGTGGTCGTGATCTCTCTAATATCATGAAAGTGACTAAAGTCAACCTCTTTAAATAAAGTGGAAACTCATTCTGATATGCAATGATGGAACCCCTTATCTTTAAGTATAAGAGCATTTATAACCGTTGTTCACTAATTTCTGATATAAGTATACTAAACGTGATAAAACTGCTGTTCGATCTAATTTGTTTGGTATATGCGCAAGTTTATTTTTGCAAGATTACAATGGTAAGTGCAGTTATTATGTGGAACAATGTAGACCTTAAAAAGGGAAAGATAATTTTAGTATGAAGAAATATTAAATAAACATTAAGTTAATATTTGCTTGTTTTTGAGTGTAAATAGGGCACAATAAACTCCTCTAAGCAATTTGTTTAAAATAAAAATCTCTTCTTGCTTCTTAAGGAGTAACTTTTTTCTTGTTCCTCCCCGGGTAAAAAAATCAGGCCGACGAAATATAAGACAATTTCGCTGATTTTTGCCCCTATGTTTATCCGCATCTAACAAATATATGAATGAACTGTACTGACTTTATTGACGCATCAATCTTAATTTTACTTACATTAATTTTAACCTTACGACGTGTCAGCTTGAGAATTATCTTTATTGCATTATTTTAAGTTATTTAATTAGTTTTGGTGAAGCTTTACACTGAAAAAAAAATAGCAGTACTAACTAATCTTTTAGTTATATGTAATAAATTTCTGCTTATCTGACAGTATAAAGAATTTTTTTCACTTTAGCGAATAGCAAATATTAACTACATTCAATACACAGTGATGAAACTTTGCAGGGATGTCAATTTGGTGTCCCAGGTCAAAACTAAAAACTCAACTCAACTAATTTTTTGCCGTAAATTGATAGATGAAATAATACAAACTGAAAGCTTTGATTTATATATTTTTGTCTAATTGTAAGTCATTAATATACGCCAAAGCAAAAAGCTAGGATAGTGTACATACTAATTAAAGCATGTTTTTCTTTTTTTTCTCATGTCATTGTATAAAATAAAAAAATTTCATTTACATTAATTTCACCGAGTCAGCAGAAATTGCACAAGACAATGTATACTTTATCAGAATCTTAGATATGACAAGTGGGCGATAGCGTCGCTCTGCCCAAGTCTATAGATTAAGTATTTCTCGGCTGATTGCGACATATCAATATCAAAGACTACGGGCAGTTGGAGGCAAGCTTTAGTGTTTAGACAGACGCACATAGGCGCGGTGTTAATTCGACTCAAGTTATGAAGTTTTTCTACGCGGCAGTTGTCGTTGTTACGGTGATCTCAGCATGCTCAACAACCGGATTTTGCGCGCGAATTCTGGGATTCTTCCCGAGCATGAGCAAGTCCCACCTCATTGTGCACATGTCCTTGGTGCGGCCACTGGTGCAGAGAGGCCACGACGTCACCGTGGTGACGACAGTGCCGCTGAATGAGCCCAACCCCGGCTACAGGCATGTGAAGTTGCCGTCGACAGACGTCCCTCAGGAGATGCTCAAAGGGATGATGTCTTCCCCGCAGACGAGTTTCCAGATGAGCAAGATGTTTGGGTTCATTAAGTTCATATTACAGGCGAGCGACCAAGTCCTACGGGAGCCCCAGATGCAGAAGCTGATGAAAGAGGAGTCGTTCGATCTGGTGATATTCGGCTACTTTGTTAACAACTTCCAGATGGGGATCGCGGCGCACTTTAAGTGCCCCATTGTGATCAGCTGGATGTCACAGTCCATGGGGTTCACAGATGAAATGATCGGCAACCCTCTCGACCTCGCCTACGTCCCGCACTTCATGCTGGGCACAACCCAGCCTATGGACTTCTGGGGAAGGCTTCAGAACATCTTCGGCGGCGTCTTCGATTTTGTCACTGGGCACTTATTGCGCTACTTCATGGAACAGTATTACGTGTAAGTGCTTGCTTGTATCGAAAGTTGTTTACTTTTTGCTCTCAAAGCCAAAACAAAACACAATACTCACACGCTGATAATGGCAAAATATGAATTATTAATTTTAAATCGCGCATTTGAATAACACTGAGAACAGGTTGCATATTTCGAATATGAGGGACTGGAATATGCGTTATAATAATAATTTTAATTATATTGTATTAGACAGAGTAAAACAAAATTTGGAAGGTGGGCTTATTAGCAATTTGAAGACGTCCACAATTATACTGGGATTAAGAGAAATGGATAGATAAAGGTGTGCTTCATTTTTTAATCATTTTGCTCCCTTGTAGACAACGAATCAGAATAATTGCACTAATTTAGAAAGTTAGGTAATAATTGAAGTTATAGTGGTAAAAGCTAACGTGACTACCCATTTTAACTTATAGCTTATAAAAAAATTTGTTTTTAAACAATTAGGTAATTTATGAAATGCGTAATTTAATAATTAATGAACTAGGCGGTTTTTAAAAATTAAATAAAGTTAAATATTTTCAGTACAATTAGAAAAAAATAATAATACTGCTACTACTAAATAATATTTTTCTATATACGCCGATTATTTCAGGCTCTTTTATTGCAATGCTCGTTTTCGTCAATAATCCTATGCGAAAAATCCTTGATATGCATTCTCTGCACAAACGTCGCGAGATCGCTGATATTGTATTTGTTCACCAATTATTAATTGGTAAGGTAGACTCAACGTTTCTTAAAACCAACTTCACTTTCAGAACGAACGAACGCAATCTTAGCGTGGTGTCGCTTCTGCAATCTAGTTTGTGTAAAAATAACTATAGCTTTTTTCAACCCATTAATCGGATGAGGTTAAGTGTCAATAAGAATGCTGATTTGTTTGATGTTCGTGTCAGTAAGCATGTGTTGGAGAAAAGTCTGCTTGAAAGTTGTGGTCGCATGTTTACTAACATAGAACCAAATGATGATTAATCAGTCATGTGCTTTAGATTAACTCTGTTTCTCAAGGCTTTGACTAAGCTGATGGTTCTTGATTAAGAAACATAGATTAGTTTATTCGGACTTCGAGTACCTATTTTCTTTAATCAATATTCAATTTAGATTTTTGTTTGATATTGATTCTTCCTCTTATGAAGATTTCATTTTCCACCGGAAAAGTATCCTTCTTATGACGAAATGATGCGAAATGTTTCACTGGTGTTGGCCAATCACCACTTTACTGAAGGTCCAATCCGCCCCAATGTTCCCGCCTTGATTCAAATTGGAGGTATTCAGGCCAAAGAAAACCCAGATCCTCTGCCGCAGGTTTAACAATTTTTCAATTTTATTTATTTCGTTTTTTATCTACATCATATTATGCCGTTTTAGGATATCAAAAAATTCCTTGATAATGCCACTGACGGAGCCGTCTACTTTAGTTTCGGATCGAATGTGCAAATGGCCCTCATGCGGCCAGAAATAATCGAAATTTTCTACAAGGTACTGTCGATGTTGAAGCAGAAAGTGCTCTGGAAGTGGGAGACCGACAACGTGCCCGGGAATGCGTCGAATATCCTCTACAAGAAGTGGTTCCCCCAGGACGACGTGCTGGCACACCCCAACGTGAAGCTGTTCATCACTCACGGGGGCAAGGGGGGCTTGGCCGAGGCCCAGTATCGCGGAGTCCCCATGGTGGCCTTCCCCGTCTTCGGTGATCAGTTGCGCAACGTGAAAGTGATGGAGTCGGAGGGGTTCGGCCTCACTATGGACCTTGCGAGCGTCACGGAAGAGGCGTTTGGGCACGCCGTGCACGAAGTGCTTTTCAACTCTAAGTACAGGGCCAATGTCAAAAAGTTCTCGCAGTTGTACAAGGACCGGCCCCTGGCGGCGAAGGACGAAGCGCTCTTCTGGATCGAGTACGTGATCCGCCACAGGGGCGCTAAGCACCTACAGTCGCCCTACGTCCACATGAAATTCTGGCAACGGTGGAATCTTGATGTTCTTGGCCTGCTGTTTGCCATAGTTTACGTTACTTTTAAGTTTTTAGCCTGCTCCATTAAATTTGTATTAAGGAAAATTTGTAAACGGAGAAGAGAGTCCAAAGACAAAAAGGAATGAAATTCGACTAAAGATTTGTTCTTTTAAATTATGTTCAAAATAAAATTTAATAGGCACATTTCAACGGTTATTCTTGGTGGATTTACTAACCTATCCGGAAAAAAATGAAAATCAAATTATAAAGTTGTTTTTACAGATACTTAATATACATATATACCTACATAAGTTTTTAGAAGAAATTGATTGTCAAAAATGTAAGTATGCAGGAATTATTGAAAAAGCCGAGCTTGGGCTTACGTTGCTTTGCTCACTGAGTTGCCGACAGCAGTTAAGGGCGGCTTCGAATCCCGAGTAAAAATAATCAATTTTAAAAATGCGGCTGTACAAAGGACGTTCTAGGGCCAAGTTTTAATCATTTTTCTTGGGCGCACAATGGTCGTACGAGGTTGTTTTGCAGGACATTTTCCTTACAAGACTTTGTCACGTCCGTTATATGGCTGTACATGGGCTGTTCTTAAATAAAAATTTGCGAGTAAGCAAAATTGAACCATAGAATTGAATCAATACGATAAATAATTACTTTTTCAAATTGTGTTCAACCACTGTACGCCTGTGTGTACGACCGTTTTATTTTCACTGCCATGTGGCCTTAGTATACAACCCAATGTTAGACCCAAACTATGGTTGATTAGATATATAGGCCGCCGTGCACCCTAATATGTACAGCCTTTCAGATTTTTTTACATTTGTACAGGTCGCGTACGTCCCTAAAAAATCTGAGTGGCCGTCATTCAGCCTCTGCTCAGTCGCTGTTTATTTTTACTCGGGTTTATTCTGCGTTTTATTTGTACGACGGATTTATGTGTTAAGGGGAACAATTCTTCTTACCTATAACTTGCATCTCAAAAACAACCCGAGTAAAAATGATCAATTTTAAAAATGCGGCTGTACAAAGGGTTTTGATCATTTTTCTTGGACGCACAACGGTCGTACGAGGTTGTTGAGGTTGAGGAATTTTGGCCTTACAAGACTGTAGCCTTAGTACAACCTAAGTAAGACCCAAATTATGGTCGATTGGATTTTTCATTCTAAATGGGCCGCCGTACGCCCTAATGTACAGCCTTTCAGATTTTTTTACACTTGCACAGGGCCGCGTACGTCCCTAAAAAATCTGAGTGACCGTTTTTCAGCCTCTGTTCAGCCGCATTTTTAAAATTGATCATTTTTACTCGGGAAGTCTAAAGATGTTTGTACATATATTTAAAGTTTTCGTTACTTCGAGAAACAATTATATAAAGATCGGACTATTTACAAAGGAAAAGGATCAATATTCGATATGATTATCAATATAACTTAGATATCAAACAATACTGTTCTATTCGTATTTCTACATTTTTGAGTAATGATAATCGAAGTTCACTGCTTTACTTTTTATTAGATGAGTGCATGCTCAAGGCAACGTTGCTTCATCCGCTTACTTTTTGTTCAGCACTAGCAAATATTCTAGATAATGCGTCCGTACACGCAAAATAAGTGCTAAAATTGTCAGGCGGCGGCGGCGTGAGGAGCCGCAAACGTTCGTAATACACGTAGAAAATTCTGGATTAGGAAATGTTCGTCAAATTGGTAACTCTAACGGACTTGCTTAAACCTTTTTTGTTTGGTTCTGCCCATTGCTAAAAAGGGCTCACGTGAGTCCAAGGCACCCACGTGGCGCCACTGAAACTACTTTCTCCCGTAATTGGGTTCGTGTCCCGCGGCTATAAAGCGTTGCGGCGTTTTACAAAAAGCTTCAGAATTTGCATACCCAATTTGCCGCGGGACGGGTCAGTAACAACTCAATTCGAGTTGCGTGAGTGGCGGGCGTGCGTGCCTTTGCCTTTGGTCAGTGTAGCGCCAAATAAAAAATATGCAGGCCTCGCCGCGTGAAGGGCTAAGGCTAACTGGCGATGACGTTTTCTTTCGGTTCTCCTGGGCTGCTTAGCTCCCTGGATCCCAAGGGAAACTTATTAAGGAAAGTGGCAATTTAATTGGAGGCCACTTCCACTGATTGCTGGGTAACTTTCACGTCAGGTCGTACGTGGACTGCACAATTAAGGAGAGCTGCCCAAGTAGCCGCACGTTTCCGTTGAGAAAATGAAGTAATTTAAAAAAAAACGCTCATCCCGGAATTACACAAGTACGGCGCGAAGATTAAGCTATGAAACTGTGGTAATTTTCAGGAAATAGCAGGCGCTTTGAAGGATTTTCTCCTCAAAATCTTGATAACATATAGTGGTTTGTTCTCCAATTGAATTCATTATGAACCTACATAAAAAAGAATAGATTGTTCAAACAACTAATTTCGAAGTTGATGTTGAATGAACATATCTATTCTCCTTTTCATTATAATAAAGTTAAGTGCTACTAAACATAACTGTGCCTTGTTGAAATGACATGCTGGTATTGGTTTGGAGCTTGTTAACACTAATATACAATAAACTATGAGGTTAATTTTACTAGGTATATACCTATATCTATTATATTCGTAAATATAAGATGTTGTAGACATTGCAATCCGCTTGTAGATTTTAATTTTAAAAGGAGGTTGGGCATTTTAGCCCATATTACCAATAACGACAAGCGATATATCATCGGAAAGGTTTTTTCACGTTCTAAAACTTTTACTATGGCGGGAAATCCCAAATCTCTGTGGGAAAAAAGTTATTGCTACGTAAAGACCAGTCTTGCAAAAAACGCATATTCACATTAATACATTACTTTTGCCCCGCTTTGTACGTTATTCTCCTACGACTACGACCCTTGGTTTTGTTATCCAAATCTGTGAACTGTTACATTTGACTTCGGCTAGGTTAATCATGGGAAAAGTTATAGCTAAATAAAACGAGACTTCTTTTGTAAGAATAATAATATTTTCATTATACGTTTAAATGGGTATTAAGATAATTAACAATGATTTTTAATTTTCAAATTGAGTTGTTTAAGCTGTAAGTTATAGCAAAGTTTTTCAAATTTAGAAAAAGTCCATCAAATTGCAATGATTTAAAAAACTTCAAGACCTAAACTGAAAAATTTATTGGATCTACTTTTTGACGTAAATTGGATATAATTCAAAGCAATTTGATGCTCTTTTCACAAAACTAGAAAGTTTTGTTAGGAGTCACTATTTGCAAATTTCAATTCAATAAAAAGTTTTCTGTGAAATCTAATCTGTATTAGATCATCAAAAAAACACAGCTTTTGTATGAAAAGCAATGAAAACATAAAATAACTACTATTAGGTTAAATCTATCAATACAATTTATTATTTAGGTAAATAATATTACTGATATTTTACGCGATTTTCAGCAAAGAGAAACAATCAGAAATAAAAGAAAACACAAAACAATTAAAATAGCCGTTAAAAAAAATTGCTTGTAAATGAAGAATAGAGATGTGTAATTTAAAGGGGCAAAGGACGTTTTACCGCTAATTTAAAGTCCAAAGGATGTGTCGCGAACAGATAAATCCCCCAGGACAGGCTACCACTATAGTCCCGACAAGCAGAAGATCGCTGTTGAATTGGCCAGCGAAAGATCCGAAGAGCCAAATCAGCAGATCAATTCCCCCGCATTTTCTGGTCACAGGGCCAATTTCCCTCACAACCGACAAAATTGATTAGGTTTGTGTTTGTCCAAGAATTAACGTTACATCTATGATGTTAATTAATGTAAAGTTTAAAGCAATCAAGAAGTATTTTTAAGCAAATTTGAGTGGAGATTAGAAGAAATTCCTATTAAAAATAATTATGTCAGTGAAGGTATAAAACGAAATAATCCGTCGAGGGAATGCGTGTGAAGAAATAGGGTAATAGTCAATTTCAGTTGACGATTCTTGCTCCGATGAGTATAAAAGACGTCTTCAGTCTGAAGGCGTTACTAAGAAATTCATTAGCTTCCTAGTGGAATTCAAATTAAATTTACCATTTTGCCATTTTGCAGTTCCTCCTGGCGCGGATCCACGACCTGAGAAAGAGCCTGGCTGGATCTCCGGACTCTGTCTTAATGTCCGCCACACTCCGGCTGGGCTCCAAGCTCGCTGCCCGGCCGGACTATGCTCCGCCTCGAAATGCAAATGCCAGTCCATAAATTATGCGGCAGATGATTAAATGGCAATTTTGCGAATTAAACTCGTTACCTCCTGCGCAGGGCGGAAGCTGCTCAACTAGAAGAAGCCGTTCACCCTCTGGCGGCGTGCATGATAAAAGAAGCTATAACTGTGAAATATCTGCTCGTTCTTCGATTGGACGCCCGATCCGATGGGTATCATTTATCCCGGCTACAGTGGCATTTATCGGATATTGAAAGCTTAGGGAAATTGGACTTTTCAGGAAATGTGGGCCACGGCAGCCCCATTCAATAAATTGCTTTCGGAGCAAATTGAGCTGCAGCGCCACTTCGCGCCCGGCTGCGCGACGGCCCGGCCTCACGGGGCAATGACGTTTTATGGAGTCATAAAATGAAACATTGGCGGCGCTTAATTATTCACGCTCTGCCGGCCGTATAACCGTCGGGAAAGAGTTGAAATTAAAATCAAAACAATCAGGTACGAAGTTTCCAGCTCAACTCCAACTCCACCCGGTCGGGCGGCCAGGAACCCTGATGGAATCAAAGTGAAAGGTTTCTTGGAGCATAAAATCAGACCAACTTTTTCAGTTCTCGTTTCCATCAAAGAAATTCAGTTTTGCCTCCTTCGAGGAAACTGTGAGGAACTGCGAAATTGACTTTTACCGAAAGCTACCACAAAGGGAAACTTTCCGCGGTGCAAAAAGTGACTTAAGAGAGTTTGCTGCTTTCCCGCAAAGTTTCCCTGGGCGATATAAGCGAAAAGTTTCTTCCCGTGCGACCCTAGCGGCTGTCCTCTTCGTTTGTGAAGTGTTACGGTGCAGCGTCACGGCTCACGGGGATTCCCATTTCCAGTAGCGGACATCTTAATTGGGAAGTACCGAGCGATCGCGAACGCTGCGGACTGTCTTCAGATTACTTTCGCGATGACGAGGGATGACGATGAATTTGCAGGTTGAAATATCCGGGGCTCCCTTTTCGTGCCGATCAAGTTCTAATCTAATCTAAGTAAATTAGCGCGAACTGTTATTCGTTTAATAATTATTGAAATATTCAACCTTTCGAAAAGCATTCCAAAAAAACCGGCCAAGTGCGAGTAGGACTCGCGCACCGAGGGTTCCGTACAAACCTGTAGGTATATAAGTAAAAATTCACCCATCACGACAATCGAGTCATAGTTATAGTATTTTTATTGCAAATATATATGTATATATATACATACGAGTATATACCAAATTGCTGTTTCTTTTGATTGCGTTGACATAGAAGTTTGATTTTGTTACAGCTTAAAGGTATTATAGATCTGAGTATTTGATATGAATTTCAATTTAATACCTCTACGCGTTCATGAGGAAAGGGGTAGTAAGTTTAAAATTATTATTATTATTACTTATTATAATTATTTTTATTATATGATGTAACTAAAAATTTCGGTTCGGTTTTCGCAATTATCTGTGCTATAAGACGTTGCTTCGTACCAAATTTTAAGATTCTGAGTTCACAGGATGTACCCTGTAGGTTTTGGTTCCCTTGCGAGTGTCGAAAATTTGCGGCACAAACGGCTGTATCTTTTGATTGCGTTGGCTTAGAAGTTTGATTTTTTCACAGCTCCAAGGGACAGTATACCTGAGTATTTGATATAAATTCCAGCTTGATACCTCCATGCATTCCTGAGAAAAAGGGTCTTGACAGACAGACAGACGGACGGACGGACAACAAAGTGGTCCTATAAGAAGGGTTCCGTTTTTTCCTTTCGAGGTACGGAACCCTAAAAAACATTCTTGGGCCTGAAAACTCACATGATTGGTGGGACGAAAGTATATTCTTGAAATTCTTTCTTAAAACTTAAAAGAAACCTAACTAATCTTAAACTCATTAAAGAGAGAGAGAATAAAATCGGTAAGTAGGCATTCGACTAATATTCCACCAAATTGAGCCTTTCACGTTAGAAAATGCATTAAAAAGTCAGGCCCAATTAACGTGTGTAAAATTTTCCTTTTTCCTGTTAACTAAAATTTCATGGAAATAAAAATTCAAGAAAACGCTCGGAATCGATATAAAATCGCATACCAAAGGATTAATCAATAATAATTTTTGGTATACGGATAATTTATTACATTAATGCTTTTAAGAAAAAGCTGGGTTTTTCTACAAGAATCAAACACATTTTGATAATATGTATTGTAAATAATTAAAATCTATCTATCTGGAAAATATTAAGGCGCAAAAATACTTGAGTAAGAATGATCTCATAATCGTTATGCGATGTAAATTAAAATATTTTTTAGCCAGTAGGTAATCAAAAAAACAATCATTCTTTTTAGGCTCGATTAAGTTATATGTGTCTTGAATACAGTCGATAAAAAATTGAAGAGGCTTCTTAATAAGATAAATTGTTGCAACCTTTTAAACATATGTAGGAACGGAAATACTGCATACAATTTATAAAATTTTCTTCGACATTAGTTAGGCCTAATTCAAATTATATAACATGTGAGTATAAAATTCACCAAATTAAAATTAAGGGCAGGATATGGACAGCATATGAATTCGACCGCACCTATGTTTGTTGCATACAACAAGAAAGCCTGTTACGTAAAAATTAGCTTTATCGCATTAAAAAGGCATTTAATTTTGTTCAAATCACGTTGTTTTCTGCTAATTGAATTAATTAAATAAAACGATCAGTGAGCGTAAATTGGCACCAAATCCAATTAATTTGGACCGCCTGCTGCCACATCGATTTGACCAGTTGAAAGGACCTCGCCGCTGTGGACGCTGCCGGGCCGAGCTGCTAATCCCAATTACATCATACTTTTATCCGCGCCAAATCTCATTTAAGTGGACGCGGGCCCTGTGCAATTGATCGGATTTGGTAAATCCCATTAGCTTAACCAAATTTAGTGGCATCTAAAAATCGTTGCATTATTGCTTTGTTGACCGGAACACAAGAAAAAACGCGGAGCGCAAAGCGCGCTTCCGGCTAACCACAGTTTGAGGGCATTCGAGTTTGAAGTGGTTTGAATGAGACCGCGGCTGGCAGCAAACGGCCCCAGAGCCCCGACCGCCGTTGTCAGTTAGACGCTGAAGCCGGTGACGCTGCCGCGGTGATCTGGGTCAAATGGTGACACTGACGGACAACTAACTACAACTGCTGGAATGGGAATTCCATTTAAATTCATCACGTAAAATTTTCATAACAAACAATCTGCCACAATCTGGCAGAGTGGGGCTTTGCTGGCGCGCTCAGGACGCCTGGGAAGCTGACATTTGGATGATTTGAATTGCTAAAATGACAGCGGCAAATCTTTAGTGCTCAGTAACGAAACACTGGGGACGGTTGAAATATGCAAATCGAAACATAAAAGGCTCCGGGCGCTGCCAGATGGAAGAGGGCCGAGGGGTAAATAATGAGTAAGCCACTCGGAAATTTTGAGTAGTTTTTAACGCGCACCACATTATGTTCAATTCGGAAGTTGAAAGCGTTTTATTTTACGGCGGTGGCGTGATTTAATTGGGCTACAGCACTTAAGCGTCTGAAGGACTTCCACATGCACTGATGCTCTGGCACACATCTCTCTTAAAATTGTTAGGGATGATTTTGTGTGCCAACATTTTATTCCACAATTCCTACTTAATTAACTTTAATTCCCTAGTCAATTTAATATACTCTACAACGATTACTAATGTACAGAGTACATATAGTAAATAAATAAATAATTAAAATAGACTAGATTCAATAGATTATGTAGATACGATAGAAATCTGTTTGATATTTAATGTAATTTAATAATGTAATTTAATCATAATAATCTATTAATTTCATTTATCTTAAATTGTTAAATTCATTCATGTAGCCACGGTCAATGCACTTAGCACTGCAAGCAGTGCAATCGCGCGTAAGCACTTTTAGAAGAGTAAGTAAATTGCACTCAGCTGTAAGCACGTACGTGTGCGACCTAATTATATTGTTGCTGATCAAATGGTAGCGTAGGGAATTTTTGTTACTTTCTTTGTTTTTGTTTTTGTAGTAATAAGCAAAAATTGTCTATAAATATTATTGGTAAGAAAATAAATGGCAATTCGATTATCAGACATACGTGCGGCAGTTTCTTTTACCTCACATAACAACTAAAAAAACATATTTTTAACTTTAACAGTACCTAACTGTTTAATATTTAAAGAAAACTATTCAATCTTCGTCACATTTCTAAAGGAACTTAAATGTTGTCGAACCAATGGAAAACAAAACATCTGCGAAAATCATTGTTATTCTTCAGCAACAATGAGACATGATATCGTTAAAATTTCTATAAACAAATATTAATTATTGCATTTCTTTGATGTGTTTTTTTAAGGGCTAGCAATTGATCCGCACCGGTTAAGGTAACATTCCATAGGGCCTGATCAAAAACCTGTGAGGAATGCTCTTTTTAGGTGTGTCCTCTTTAGCCGTCTTAAAGAATGCCCTATTTTAACTTATCGTACCCTGAGGCAATATCTTATAAGTTCTAATATAGAACTTGAACTTTTAGGAGCTAAGTTACATTATACATTATATATTTTTAAGCCACTAATTATGCCCCGTTTAAATCTATCTGGTCCTTAAAACAGTATATAAATTATTTTTCCTGTGATAGTCATTATTTGAATTAGTTAAATTAATTTTCTTGCTCCGGTCCTTGTAAGTAAGTAAGTTACTAAGAAAAAATCGTTCCGGATTTCTTTATTTCAACGTAAAGGGAATATCATTCGGGTTGTAAAAAAATTCAATAAATAAAGAATTTCTCCTAAAAAAGCCGTTTGGCTGCTCCCTAGTATTTTATGGTGCTTCAAACGTTCACTTCACAACTCTTACAAATTCCTCTGAACTCCGAGGAGAGTCAAATAAACTTAAAATATCGTCAAGTTCCCCGAAGGTAAACGCATGAGATGTTTTATTAAAACACCGGAAAACATCGGAAACAGAAAGGACCTTCCTATGTTTTCTCAAATTGCTAGAGCGGCACTTCGCTTTGATCACTTCGAAGGCACGTGCCAAGATGAATTACTTCGCATACGGAGAAATGGAGTTTTGAATTCTTGCAGGCGGTGGCCATCGCTTTGTTTCCGATTTGCACTGCAAATTTACCAGGGAACTAACGCCGCTCACGGAGGAGTCCTTGGCTTTGGCAGAAGTAGCCCGGTGCCGATCACGTGGCGCATTTGGTTCCAACGCACCAAGGGAAGATATTTTCCTTTCGATGCCAGTCCGCAGGTGCGGTTCGGTGCGTCATGAGCAGATGAAATTGAAATTATTGGCACAAAAGAGCTCAATTTTCCTTCTGAATCAATCAATCAATTTTTTTCCTGAATCTGAATGTTTAGTCTTTTTGAGTGTATATAGTTTGACCTATATACGTACACATGTAGGTAGGTATATGAAGATACTTGTATTAAGTTTTAATGAAATTAAAATACAAGATTGTGGCTATATGAGATGCAGCTAAATCAAATAGTAGTAAAATCTATCTGAAAAGATATGTTTTTAAAGTTTCGGTAAACTTCTTATAATACGGTCGCTACAACCCGGTTGGGGAAATGTGTTATTCCACAATTTTACAGAAACATATGTATGTGTAGGTATTCACAAATATGTAATTTTGAAGATCTTTCCAATGAAGAAACCAAAATTTTCTCCTTAAAAGGTTCCTAGAAAAATGTTGGCACATTTTATAAAAGAAGAGCAAAAAATCTTTATTGATATAGTTCTTGAAACCTAAATTGAAACCAATTGAACCTACAACTTTTAAGACATTGCTTACTTACCGAAAGAGCGTCGCGGTACCTACCAACTGAGTTATTATGGTCCTGCGTGAATATTTTCCGAGCTCGGAATGTGTTAACAAAATTTTAAAATTTAAACTCCCAACAGATAAGCGAATCTAAACCGTGACCTATATTTTAAATAAGGCAATATTATTGAAAGAGATCGATGGATAAACTTGTTCGCTTCTTAAATTGGTTAGTTAATTTTGACAAATAGAGTGAATAATAATTTTTCCACACACCCAAGTTGATTTTTTATCTGAAGAATAAAATGAACAGCCTATTGCAAAATCGGCCCTTAAAGCATTTATTCCGGATATCTATGCTACAATTTAAATTGTATAACACGATCTTTATTAGCAATGCAGAAATCATATTTTTATGAGTTTTTCTCTAATGGAGTAGCAGTTTATTAATTTGAAACGAATTTCAGATTAATTGGGATAATTTTCAATCAATTGGAAGAGGCATGGCTAAATTGGAAAAATGTTATACTTAAATGGGAAACAGTCCAAGGATTTAGAAAAGACACCGTGATTTAAACTTTACACATCTGTACTCAGTTGAAGGATTGAAAACAGATACATATATTTGAATTCAGAATTCATGAAATGCGATATAGGTTCCGTTGGCCGGTGTTTTTGGGAATTATTGCGTTATTAATGAAAACTGAACGCGGCTATCACGCTTTTGGAAATATTTATTAAACAGGACTAACCGCATGGAAAATTGTTGGCAACGAAGCGAAATTAAAATTTGCGAAACGCAAACTAAACCTGCAGCTGTATCTGCAAGCACTGCGGGTCCATTTGCCATGAAATTTCGCCTGTGCGTCCTCATCGCTGATGAAGGCAAACAAAATATGAAACGAATTGGTCAGCTTTAATTAGATTTTGTGTAAAACTAATGAGTCGGTCATGTTTCCGTAGTTGCCCAGGCAACACAGCAGCCAGCTGCCAGCCGCACCACGGAGCAACTCTGCAGCTCGTCCGAGCCCTTCTACGCGCGATTTATCATGAATTTTTCCGCAAATCGCATTAATTCCCGCTTTAGGTGGACTTATTTGTCCGGGGCAGGTGATAAATCGCCCCAGATGAGCAGGTGACGAGGCAGCCAGGTGCTGAATCTTGCTGCCGGCAGAAACCACCCACGCGCCCACTCGCGGAATGCTGCTCCGGGAGCCGTGCCAATTTGAGACCCCACTCTAAAGGCCGCCTTGATTATTGAACGCTGTTTGTCTTTCCCGGGCCGCATCCCTAGGGCTCCCTCTCGATCGTTTTGGGTACGTTCCAGAGCTCATTTATTTCACCCCGATAAAGCCCCACGAATGCCAACGCGATATTACACCGCTTCCGACATCGTTGTAATTTGACTAATAAACATGCTTATCAGGGCGATTCCCTTCGGTCGTGCCGGGCTCCGCCGCCGTCCTGGGAGATCCCGAAGGGACCTTCTGTTCTCGCTTTTTACGAGCGCAAGTGTCTGCTGCCAAACGGCGTCTGGCTGCGCTCCTCCCGATAAGAGATTAAGCGATATCCGTGCTGCCGGTCCGCTCTGGAATAAAAGTCTGAGTTCGATTCAAAATTGAATTATTGAGAAAATAATAATTTCCTGATTGTTCTCCTCTGCTGCACGGATACCGCATTTTGCAAATAAAGGCCCATTAGCTGGCCGTTCCTACCGGATGGTTCCGGAGGTTGCCGCTGCAGGTGCAGATATTTTTCTTCTTAGCAGACTGGCTGCGGTTAAATTTGAATACTGTACCCCAGTTTACGAAAGATAAGCCTACAATTAAAATAATGCAAATAATACTATATTAAGTGAATTATTAATTATCGAACAAATCTTCGATTACAAATTTCCGGATCAAAATATTCGGTCTTTTTTCTTCTCTCTCAATACAATACAATGGTTACGTGTAACCGTATCAAGTCCAGAAGGCAAATATAAGTCCAAATATGTACCTAAATAGTTTTGAGTTCTTTGAATAGATATTTCAAATTGGTTTGAAATCACGAATACTGTAGGTACTTCTAGCTTAAGTAGGGGAGATATGGGCTTGTTGTAACAGTTTTCAGAAAAACGAATACATCTTGAGATCCATCTGTTAAATTACTACTATTATAAATAAACATAGATTGATACTATAACTTTTCCTCTATCAAATCAGGTAAAAAGAATATCATAACTATTGGTCATTATTTCACAATTAACATTTTTCTATAGAGAAAGTACGGTGTTACAACTTACCCCGTGCTTGGGGTAAGTTGTAACATCTACAGGGGCAAGTAGTAACGATAGTAAAAAACAAAAATATGACACATTTAATTTTTTACTTGTTGGCAAAAAAAATAACATATCCTTCTATAAATACTATAAAATTTTTATCAAAAATTCAACTGAAATATACTTTTTAAGTAATCAACACAAAAGATTTAAGCTATTAACTATTAATGTAAATTTTTTAGGCACTACCTACTTGATCAACATCTTTGGATAAGTTTCATTATACATAATTAAATTCAGTCTTCATCTGAGTTAAAGTTAATACAATCAAAATAAATAGTGTCTCCTGAGATACGTCCTACATGTGCCCAGCTTACACATGTTACAACAAGACCCAAGATTTTGTTACAACTAACTCCATGGTATGATTTTTAACATTATTTATCAAGATAACTATTTAATCAATTTAGTAATCTTAAAAACTGTTACACAATATCAGAGGTAGATAAATTTGAATATAAATAAAACATAGAAATTTTCAAATTAAGTATTCGATAATAGTAACGCCAACTAAAACTTTACGAACGTATGTATAATTTTACGTTGCCTGGTAAAAAAGAAGCGCGTGCACACGTCCGCGCCGTCAGGTGGGGCACTATGCTATGTCGACATGATGTGGCGCGATATAAAGGTATGATTGAGTGAAATAAATAACTTAATAAAGTTAAAGTCCTTGTGAAAAGGGATTTTTACTACTTACCCCTGTTACAACAAGCCCCTCGCTCCCCTACTATGTTTTTGCTTCACAATAAGGATTTATTTAACAAAACTTTGACTTTTTCATTTCGAATATTTTACATAACCCGAGTAAAAATAATCAGAGACTGAAGAGAGGCTGAAAAACGGCAACTCAGATTTTTTGGGGACGTACGCGGGCACTCATAGTGAAGAGAAATACGTAACACCAAATAGTGGAATCGAAAACAAGAGTACACCTTTGAATGTTCATCCTTTCTCCTTTTTTAGAATGGGTGCGCACTCTATTCACACAGACTGTCTTTTTAAATCTTCTGTGTGCTATTTGAACTTATCCTTGAACTTGAACTTTGAATTATGTACATATGTAAGAATTTTCAGAAGCCAAAAGCGATATCCGAAAAATGTTACGATACTTAATAGTACTGTATTAATCATCATCAGACTTCGTTAATTGTAAGTTCTTGAAAAAAAATTTTAAAAATATGTAAAAATTGCAAAATTAGCAAAAATTGACTTAAATGTACTACCTATTTAGCTTTCTAAGCGCTTTTAATTAAAGCATGTTTTGTGTGTGTTATTTCTTAGAAAATGAACTAAACCTTTAGCTGAATATTGAAATAACCACTTAGGTACATACACAAGAACACAACCAAATAAAACTTGAAACAATGCACATTTAGAAAATTAAGCATTGGAATATAATGTTATATTATGAATATAAATTTTCCTTTGAAGATTCTTATTGAGTTTCGTCAAAAAATGGTGCGGCTTTACCTATTTGATACTTTAAAAACACCTAAAACTTTGGATTTGTTTTGAAAGTAAAGTCAGTGCTGTACTCAAACTGAATCGTTATTTTTGGTACGCTGTTGATTATGAATTCAATAAAGGAAATTATGCTGCAATAGATTTGATAGTTTTAAGTAGATTGATACGACGTTGGACGTTTGTACAAAGTTCACTTAAAATCTCTGACGAACTTCGCACAAATGACGGTTTTGGTATTTTTTAATGTTTACTCTTTTCAAGTTTATGTCCATCCTAATTCAAGTGACTAATTAAATTTGTGGTATATTGCAGGTTCTCTGGCGGAACCCAACGACTGACCGTAAAACAGAAGCGGAATGAATTTCAAATAAAGTCCTAACAAAAAGTTCACGGGGCTTTGTGTGGAGCCGCAAAGCTGGCGCTGTCTGTGCAAGTCGATCGGATGACAAAGATAAATCACATTTGATCCCATGTCGGGGTGCAGGACGGCAAACAACGCAATAAAATGTAATTCAATCCCGGCGGCCCTGTAAATCTTCCAAGTTTTCGAGCTCTGGCCCGCGGGAAGTCGCCGGGGCTCCTTCGATGAAATACCGCCCCACTACCGTCGCGTCGCAGTTGCCTTCCCCGCACAATCGGCGGGATAGCGAGCGTCGGTGTCTAGTTGGATGGAGAAAGTCTGTTTTTATCGGATTTTATCACGTAATTTAATACGGAACCGGTCCCGGTGGCAGCAGGCGGCCTGGGCCCACAAGTTCAAAGAGCAAATCAAAACATATTTCCTGCCTCAAGTGGGATTTAGGAAAATGGGGCAAGGGCAGCAAGGTTCGGGGGGTTTATCTTGTTCAGCGATCTCAGGTGGAAAAGCGGCGATGCAATGGGACTACATCAGCCTTTAAGCCGTTTTGAAGGAGCACTACGTCACGGGCTCCTGGAGGAATTGAGTCAATAATTTACAGCCTGGCTCGATGCGAATGATTAATTGGCTGACTTAGGACACCATGGGCGTCCCAAATTCAAATCAGACGCAATAGATAAGGAGCAAATCCTGACGAATGCCTCATTTTGGGAATATTTATAACAATGTTTGCTTCCACCCCCAGGGCTTCTATCCCTGTGCCGCCAAAAAACTCGAATTTGTTTTCTTCTCACACTGCCGGGAACACTTGATATGGTTCAGAAATTCGAGTTTTCAGAAGTTGTCTACATAATTGATAGATGTCTGTCCCAATAAAAATAATAAGCAAAATATATTGCAAAACGAAAGTTTAAATTTCTTACATCGACATTGTGGGGAAAATGTGAATTCAGTCAAACCTATCAGGGAGTCTATACGTGAGTACATTTTAATGAAACTTATTTCCGTCTTTTTGTAATGCTTCTTTAAGAATGAAATAGATTATTTTAAAAAAATTTTAATTTTCCCTTCTTAAAAAGCCCCAGAGACACGAAGGAAACAATAATAAATACAAATTTTATAAGCAGCCATTCTTACAAAACACAAGCAAGCATAGCGCATTGCTTTTATTGTTAACTTTTTTGGAATTTATAATTGCCATAATAAATATTTGCATAGTTATTCCTGAGGACAAAATTCCTAGAAGAATTAAGTTAGTATACTAAAAGTAAATTATGCCAGTATAAAAAAAACGATATAAAACTCTTCTAATCCGCTTTTCTTACTTGGGTAAGATCCGGATACATCGTACTTGCCTCAACGCTCTCGTGCAATTTTTGCCGAGAATTCTCACACAGCTCATTGAGATTTAATTGTTTTTTGTACGACTCCCACGACTGACTGTGGGATTTATCCCGCTTTACGCGAAATAGTCGAGCGACATGCAGTCTTAAGAGTTAAATAGAGTTCTGTGTAGGATTTACTGTACGTCTGCTCCTTCCAAATAAAAAGGACAGTCGAGACATTCTTGCGTCCTCACGTGTTGCTCCGGGGCTGTGCAAAAATAAAAAAAACAAAAAGAGACATTATACAAGCTATTTTATGCATGTAGATCGTGGTACAACAGGGCAATTCTCCAGTTCTGAGAGGTAAAACAATGGGCCGTGGGGCGAGTGTCCAATTCAATTATCAGCTCAGCTCGGGCGCCGCAGCCGGGCCATCCAGGCGCTCCTCGCCCGGCGTTAATGAACCCCGAAGCCGCCAAATCACCAAACTATAAACTTGCCGCTCCGAATTAACCCTAATGGGGCGTTGGGCTCGCAGTTCATCACTGCGGTCGCCTGGGCCCCGGCCAAGGAGGGTGCCGACGACGCCGTCGAGCGTATGTCTGGGCAGTAAATCTCCACTACGTCGGTCGTGTCAACAAGCATTGATCCCCCGTGCCGGGGAAGGCCGTTCTCGACGTGCGGATTCACCTCCCCGGAGCCCGAAACTTGGCCAGGGCCCCACGGCCGTGGGGCTTCGCAGCATAAGATTAAAGCTCCGGGGTCGATTAGAAGCTCGCACTTTGAAGTGGCGCTGATCTGGACACCGGCCGCAGACGAACAATGTCGCCCCGGCTTAGTTGCCAGGGCCAGTGGAAATTTATGATTTTGGTTTAATGAAGGAAATTCCCCACATGGTCAATGGGAGGGGGACTCTGAAGTCATACGCAAGGAATTCCGGGAAGAAATTTTATTGAAGCCATTTATCAGGCGGGTGGTTGCAGGACGTTGGCCAAGAGGCACGACGGTTCGCCGAGCGGTAGACGTCGTTGGCGGCCGCGTCATGAATTTCGCTTTGGAAGCATTTAAAACCCACACGAATTATTTTATAAACAAGTTGTCGCCATGAACTGTTAATTATTATTATTATTTCTACTGTTCGCAATGTGTTTGATGAAATATACAAGTGAACGGATCAATTGATGATGTTTCTGATTTGTCATGAAAATTCATAAAAAGATACCTACATGAGAAAATTATGAATCATCGAAAGTTACTATTCCTTTGATCATTGTTATTAATTTATGTTAGGCTAAGAATCTTCGACAGTTACAGTTTGGGTCAGGAAAAAGAAAGCGTGTACGAATATCAAAGGATTATCTTATATAATATTATCTGATTGGTGCTAAAAATTTATGGACATAGGACAATAAGTTTGGTTTTTGTGTTGATTTCACACATCTAGTAAAGTCTTAGCTACATATATTACCAAAAAAAAACGGAAAATCCCAAAGTGAATGTTTGTCCTTCAAAATTTTGGAAGTTTAGTTTTACCTACTTTAAAAAGAAGTGAATGAGCCAAACATGAAACAGTTCTTAACTTCAAGAAATAATTTGCATAAAAGGATTTTAAACCAGACTGGATGTTTGAAATGAAGGCGTTTTCGCATTATCTATGCCTCCTCTGAAGTCGAGCCAAAATCCCCTTGTATTGATCATTTCGCAGAACGCCTCATCGCCTCGCTGGCCCTCGCCCCGAACGAGGGACTTCGTTGAAGCAAATGAAGTTCTAAGGCAATATCCTGTCAAAATTGTTCCAATACCCTTGCGGTGGGTGCTTCGCCCCACCCGGGGCCACGGACGAGCAATAAAGCTAATTTCGCTCCCCTCGCGCGGAGAGCTTTTATGATGAATTTACAATTAACATCCTGTTTACAGCGTCACGCCCGGAGCAGTTTTAGTCAGAAGGGAATCCTTATTGATTTTTATGGGGCTGCCCGAAAGGGGATTAAGTAACTCGGGGATTCGAGGGTGTCCTCTCAACCAAAAAATGTCCCCGGGCTCGAAGCGCGGGGGCGTCGAGGAGTCTGACGGGACGGGAATAAGCAAGGGAGCGAGAATTACTACAACTAGTTCAGCCGTTTAGCGTCATCAGGACCTAACGAGCTCAGCGTTTAACGAGTTGAAGCGCGCTAGTTGGACCCGCGACGTCTGCACGTTTCAGTCGGAAATTTAGCGGATTCTCCCGTCGAAAGTGCGCCAGGATTTTCCTGGCACTCTTGATTGAGGAAAAATTGTCAAAGGAGAAAAGTGCGGGCGGGATTTCGCCTCATCATCACTCAAACGTCCACTGAGCTCTTTCAGGGCAACGGATTGAATTCCTTCAGAATGAAGACAGAAAAATATGATTAATGTGAAATGAGCTTATATTTTTCCTTAAGCCGGAAATCTTTAACTGGGTATGAGACAGAAGGAGTCAGCCCTTAACCGGAGTCTTCTCAAAAAAAAAAAAAAAAAAAAAAACGCGATTATTCATTGCAGTTATTTGAAAAAAATTTAGTAGCAAGTAGGTACTATTTAGTCCGGTTAATCGAGAAGTATTAAAATGTTAGAAATTAGTAATAAAAAAGTAAGAAACTTTTACAAAATCCTTTTATCAGAATTTTAAAGTCTTTGGAGACATTTTATGAGCTGCATTAAGTCGAAAGCATTTTTACTGGTGAAGGATAATGCAAAAATACACGACAAAAATCATAAAATGTTTACGATGAAAGATCGGGAAGACTTGGTGAATTTCTCTTTCTGAAAACCAAGAATTTTAATGAGTAATTAGAGACAAAATTAATTAAGTAAAGTTCACATTGCATCAGTTACAGAAATAAAACAAAAAAACTCACATTTAGAAAACTCTTACAATATTCGTTGTTTGTGTGATGCAGAAGGTGGAGGCATAAAAGGTGTTAAAATTTCAAAAGTTTGTTTCACATATAATAGATATTCTCGAAATTGAATTTGCTTAAAATTAACAATTAAATTTAGGCAAATCTAATCTATATTTTTTTCGTCGGACAAACTATAAATCCGCATTTTCAGATAAGCCGTCTTTGAACAATAGCACAACTCGATTTATTTTCATCAAATCAATGCTAGCAAAATAAGTTAAAATTAAGGCGCAATTCCATTATTAAATATTTTTAGTCAGCTTTCGTGTGCTAATACTTTATTGACAAGTTAGCTGGTCGGGTTCTGTAATTTGAAAACGCTGTTAACTCGATTCAAGTAGACTCGCCTTTTATTAATGGCCCGAATATATTTCTCTTTATTATTCGACGAAGAGTAATTTCGAATTATTTGCACCCTCATAACCCACACTCATCGTCGAGTTGTATAACGATGTGGAAGATAATTTGCGGGCAGGAGGTTCGGAAAATTTTCCAGAACGACCAGCTTCTGAAATGTTTTTTCCCAGCAATTTAATTTCCTCGCCGCACGCACCATTTCCACTACTCAATTCGGAATTGCCTAAAATTGTCTTTGACTGGCTTTGCAAGCTAAAAAAAATCAAATTTACGCAATGGAGTGATCCCCAGAAAATGCCCTGAAGTCTCTGTCTGTTCAGGAACTCGCAAATCGAGGGCCCTTCGGGATCTGCCGGGTTTCCTGAACGCAACCTGTTGTCGTGTTGTTGTTGCCATTCACTTAATGAAACTTTGCTCAATGGATCTTTTTGGATAGTTATGAGGGTTCTGAGGGGATTTGAGCATGTGTTGTCGGCTATTGGACGATACTCTCAAGTGCTTTTTTATAAACGACCCCGCAGAGCATGAAAACACAGAAATCGAAGGGATGTTTGTCATGGCAACTTTTTAGATAAGCTCACAGATAATACAAACGCCGACCGGAAGCCTTTTAGAAGCCGCTTAAAGACAATTTGCCTACTGGGGTGCCCAGTCTGGGCATGTTGCATTCAACGTGGCTTCAGTGGGACTCTGACGAAAATTTCCAATTGGCCAAGGGCGGCACAAATTTAACTTTGTTTTTGGCTACATAGTATTGAAATATGTGTTCGACATTACTAAATAACATTAGCCTTATTTCAAATGTACAAACTTTAAGCCATTTTGGTTTTCATATTACACGCGTTTAGTATTTTACTAAAAAAATATAAAAATCCAGAAAGCTGCCAAAGTGTAAGCCTCAAGGGGTATAACACCTCATTTAAACTGCAATAAAGATTACTTGTATGTTCTTGTTGTTTAAGAAAAAGATAAATACTGTAGTTTAGTTAAAGCACAGATAAGAGATATCTTATCTGTGGTTAAAGGTTATAAAAAATGTAGTTTCCCCAGAAGGCAATCTTAGCAATCTACCAAAACCATCCTGAATCGAAAGTAACAACAAAAATTTAATTAATGATTTCATTGGTTTGAGCTTTAGTAGTGCTGAGAATGTCCAAATTCTTTTTTTCTTCAGCCACGGAAAAAAATAAATACCGAGATCAAAATATTAGACGGCCTAGATATTTTTACACCTGTGTCGTTAATCTTACCGTATACATTATAATATACACATACGAATACAAATGCGATACAAATGAATAAGATTCTAGTTGTAAAGATGGTCTATCCGCTGGATAGACTTTCTTTCGCCGGTCATGAACAAAAGCTTGATCCAAATTTTCAATGCGTCTTTAGACTAAAAGAACCTTGAAGGGGAAGCGTCCCAATAACGAAATTATCTCAGGGTTCATTGAAGCTTACACCACTCATCCAGACGAGCATCCATTTGACATCGGGCAGAGTTTGGAGGCTGCCTTTGGAGGAGCGACTCCACCCCAAGGCCCTTGATTCAAGAAACCCTCCCGGTCCCGGTCCCGGTCCCGGTTCCCTTTCCGCAAAAGTCGACGGAACTGCGCGCGTGTGTGTGCGAAATGAAGATAAGCTCTTAGTAAGCCCCTGGGTATGCCCGGACTGAAACGTATCGTTTTGAGATGGAAATCAAATGAATTTGGTATTCAATTCAGTTATGAAAATTCACCCCCTGTTCCCCGGACGCCCCGAACGAAAGAAGCCATTTGGGCCTCATTCCCTTAAGAGCAAATTCGGAGCCTCGCTCGACGGAGGATGCCCTCGCAAAGCGTTCGCCAGCTCGTGGGGAGAAAGTGGTCCTTTTTGGACAATTTGTTGTCCTTAACTCATCGTCCCGCCCTCTCATGAATATTTGCGCTGAACACTGATGCCGGGGACAGGTTTTGCGAGCCGGCCAGATTCATTGGCAGGGGTTGGTCACTTTTATCGAAATGCCTTCAGTGCAGATGAAGGGGAAGTGACTCACAAAAACCGTCTATGAATGAAACCAGACGCCCCGGACTTTAGACCACATTTTTCTGATTACGAACTTTGTAGCTTCGCACAGTGTGGCCGTCTAATTTGACCAGTGGATCGTTTCACATGCCCCGGAAATTTATAAAATCAAAAGCCAATTATTGCTACCATGGAAGCCGAAGTTGAAATCAGATGCAACACTGAAAGCAATTAATTTCATGGTCTGAGGATATGAAATGAAATTAAGGAGCGAATCGATACTTTGTAACTCTCTGACAATCCGGGCGAGCCGAAGCAGGGGCGCTCCATGGGCGCTCAATTTATGCACGGGAGCTTGTTTGCCTGCTTTCACATGTCAAGTGGAAATTTAATTGAAAATTTCGCAGATCCACGCAAACAAATGCAAACGGATGAAATTTCACCCGACCCGCGCTGCCGCCCGGCACACTGACTTCCTAGAATCTTAAAAAGCAGCGTCGATTGCTGGCTTTGCGGGCAAACTGCTGGCATTTGACAGTGACGGGTGAAAACCCTTCTTCCCTTCTTGAACTTTTCGCCATTGTGCCGAGCGGGTGGTCCCGATATTCCGAATTTTTACTCGTGCTAGTTGGCGTCATCGTGTGCTTGCCTGCCTTCTTCATACTTCCGAAAAGTGCAACTTCGCACATGCAAAGACGCGATTGCGGAGGAAACTCTAATTTACTCGTAAACTTAATGATGAATGCTCAATTTTTGGAAAGTTTACAACTTTACTAATTTGGAGTTCTACTTAGAGGCATTGTTATTTCTTTGCGCAAAGATCGTGAGTGTTCGCATAATTAGGCTATTACGAAATTATTCCACAGTTCCACAGTTCACCTTATTGAATTTATAATAATTGATAGTGCTCACCGCAAAAACATCTCATTGCATTATCCACTATTTCTTGATAATACATATTACCGTCATTAAATGTTATGTATTCACTATACATTGTGAATTTACTATCATTAAATCGACACAAATGAATATAAAATACATTTGTTTGGATAGTTTACAATTGCTGAAAGTGTTTTTTCAAGGTTTGAAAATTTATTTACAATTTTCTTTACTCACATAATAAACTTAATTACTATTCCAGAAAATCGTTTTATTTGTTAATAATAATAATAATTTATACAGGGTGTCCCACGCAACCTGTAGCAGCGAAGGTCTGTGGTTTATTCACCACCTCAGTTTTCTCATAAAAATGCCCTAAAAAGTACCAATTTTTTTAAAATTATCAGGAAGTTATTCAGTCAGGGTTAAGTATTTTTTTTCAAGTTAACATCAAGTAAAAATTTCTCTCAAACCGAAATTTTAATTTTGTGATCAAAATCTGAGCTACTAGTAGTTCGAATTTTGGTGTTTAGTGCTTTTACAGACGAACACACAGGCTAGCCATAATATAATACTAACAAACAAAATCTGAAAGAATTATTTCAAGGAAAAAGTTATAGCTAAATGAAAAAAAAATGAAAATAAAACAAAAAAAATCAAAACTCGAAAACTACAAAAAATAGCGGAACATAAATGGGGTCCAATCGATAGGTATTGGTGTCCCCAAATCACAGACCTTCGCTGGTATAGGTTGCGTGGGACACCCTGTATAGGTATATTAGAATAATGTTTTTATTTATGGAACAAGCACACAAAATCTTATAGAACACATAAAAATACACAAGATCTTATAGAATACATAAAAAATCATCAAAATCATTTATGAGTAGAATCGAAAAATTACGTTATTTAATTTGATCGCAAGAAGTTCAGGTATTACCATGTAAACTATCTCAGATTTTTACATAATTTTTTAAAATGTTATTTTATTCAGCAGTTTTAAAAATTCTTTTCTTTTAAATAGCTTATACATATGTATTTACACATAATTAATATGCATAGAATTCTGACCTTAATGTTTTGAGCAGATGACATATAACTTTCTGGATTTTAAGAATATAAAAGAACAAAGAACAATATTCATTCAATCAACTTTCCTCTCCTTATTAAAATTACTCAGTTAAAAATAAGACAGATTCAAGAAACATTAATATTCGGAAGATTTACCAAAGTATAGTGTACTTAATAATGAAAAGGAAATTGTCTACACATAATTTAGAGATCAGCGCGAGTAGTACGATAGCATTCATAAATCCTATTGGCTTGCTTATAAATTTATACCAACGTCTATGCCACTGATAATGCTCTTCCTCTTGAGTGGAGGGAAAACTGAAAAATCATTATGTGGCTGAATACCATTCAAAACGACTGAATACCAAGAGCAACCAAAAGTCGGCGATTTAAAATGATTTATATTAGTGCAAAATTTTCACTTTGTCATTTTCTCGAGCCATCGAAAATGTGACTGTGTTGGTGATTACGGGCAAGGTGATGCCGATGCCGACCATTTCGCCCATTTCATCAGCCAGCCCACCTCTATGAACCAGCGGTAAAAACTCAGCCGATTGGGTAAAAAAGACGTAATATATCGCTATTTCATGATGTGTTGACAACTTTTCAGCAATGCTCTTTTAATCAAATGGAGGACTTCAAAGCGGGCGACGTTTTTATCTTTCAAAGCGGCAGACTCTTTCGCAGGTGGTGCAATACGTCATTTGGATGTATACCGTTCATACTCACGTCCATCTTTCTGGTTTTAATATTGTTCATTAGCTTAATTAGCTTCAAGGTTCATGTAGCGAATTTTCAACACTGCAGCCTAATTAGTGAAAATGAGGTATAGATTAAAAAGACAAGCCTATCAAGCTCAAAATTTCGATTCCGTCAAAAGGTTAAAAAGAAGATGACATAAGTCGAATTTGTAGCCAAAGTTGAATGCTAAAAAATGTATACACCATACATATACCTATATGTACATATACATACTGTTACCAATTTGCCAGCCGAGCGACTGACTGGCAAATGGCCCAATTTGCCTTCGCCCACACCTCATACTTCGCGCGCTTTTTTTTAAGAATTTTGCTCGTCCGCCAAGACCTTCCGAGGTCCTCGGCGAATACTGGCGTTTCGATCCAGAGCGCCAGCCAGATCTCTTCAGTGTGGCTGAATAGCTGGAACTCTTGCCAAAGACGCCTGCGATCGTGGGGACCGATCGCCAGTTCTTATATTCGCGAAATTGAAATCCGAAGTGTGAAGTATAAGCGAAGGGAAATCTTGTAACAATATATATATTTATATTTACTTAATATTGTAAAGATAGTAAGTTTATGTAGTTTTTATAGAATTAACTGTAATGTGTGGTAATTTTAAAAACTACTGGAAGACATTTCTAAAATTATTATTTTACAAGTGGTCAGGAGTATATTGCTATAGATTATATAAGAAGGAAAGTTGAATTGAGCGAGTTAATCTATGCGCACTGTTTTATTGTATAATAAAGGAAAAAAATGTGGCGCTTGATTTAAACCGATGTGTACATTGTATACATATACATACATTATACCTACATACTGCTAATTCATATAATATTTAATTAGTAATTTCTCTGAAGCTTGGTACTTTCCTCTGTTAAATGAAAAAGGAAATAAACTTATTATTAACAAACGAAGAGGAAAATATGCCAACAAATTTACAAATCTCAACAAAGCTTTGCAAGAAAGTCGAACGTTGCCCTCTCATCACTATGCCCGCGCACTTTACTTAAGGCAGCTCAGTCCTAGATTCATGTAAAAAGGAAAGGTCGTTCAAGTGGAGCCCGCCCGACCCGTGACCCTTATGCTGTTTGCCAAACCTCTCAAGACGTAATTGTCATCAAAAATTGAAATTTCAATTTTCCCCAGCGCACAGTCGCAGCGAGGATGGGTCGACGGTGCGATGGCAACTTCTTAATTCTATTAGTGGACACTTTAAACTCCCATTAGGGGGCGCAATTTTCATATATATTTTCGTCGCAAATTCAATTTCGCGAGATCAAAGGGCCTCATAGAGGGCTCACTGGCTAAAATGTAGACCCGCCTGTGGAGCCATAGTCGGGGGAGGAGAGGAGCGACACGAACGGCAATTTGCTGGAGGTCCCCTGACATTAGGTTTGGGAACATTTCAATTTCGTTGAGGCTGCCCGGGCAACTAATTTTCATAAATTTTCAATGATATGAAAATTGCCGTAAACACTTTTAATGACTCCAGCTCCATTATTTATAGGGTAATGTAGCAGGACGAAGTCGCGGCATGCCGACAAGTGCCTCGCACATACCTGCACACCTCCACGAGCATCGATTGGGGCAAATTCTATTATTTGTTCTCGTGCTTCAGTGAGCTCCATCAAAGCTTGTTAGAATTCGGCTGAGGAGTTCCAACCGAAAAGATATCGTCCCATATCTTACTCTAAGTGACGTGGAACAGCGAGATAATTAGACGCGGATTATTCAGTTCGCCTTGATCTTTCCCAATTTACAGCCCACAACAAAATAATCTCGACCTCTGACTTCCATTGGCTTTGTATTCAGTCAAAACAGCCGCAATCTACAGGTAGCCGGAGTACGTGACTAAATTACATGCGGCCCGAAGGCACGCAATCACCTCCGGGGCGGCTGGAGATCATCTAGACCCAATTGCAGATTATCTGCTCGAATTGCCTCCTGAAATGAATTAGGCTGCGAGGAGTGGAATACCAAGTAGACGAGTTCCGGTGCCAGACGGCTCCCCTAGGGTGGTGCTAAATTCGGGCTCATATCGCCAGTCGGGGGGTGTCACTTTACAGCGAGCTGACTGTGCAGGGTCCCATTACGGAAGACAAACGCTCTTTCTGCCTAGCCTCTTACCTCGCCTTAATTTGTACAGTGTTGGACCTGGAACCAGACTGTATTTTACCATCCCCCGAGAGGAGCGCCACCGGCACGTACCCCAATAAATCCCGGGGATCCTCACGCTCGTACCCGCTACTGGATCAGATAGGGAGTTACATATGGTCGGTGTCTCCCGGGCACCACCGCTTTTGTTTCCAGCCGGCCTGCATCAAGCCTGGAAACATCGCCGGGGACAAATTTTAATGGTGCTATAATGGAGATAGGGAGCCAGCTCTTCGGTCGGCTGCGTCTTTTTCTTTATTGACTTAGACTGTGCCGAATTGAACCTTATGACATTCTTCAAAGTCCACGAGGAGTGGGTGTTGCACTGGAGACTTTATTGAAGAACAATTGCATAGGCCAGCAATATGTATAATAGTTTCCATGTCAAACAAGGATTTCTGCAATCTTTTTTACAAATTTTTAAATGAACATGTTCCATAAGTTCGGCAGGAGTGATGAATTTATAAATAATATGTATTACATACGCAATATTATTTACCACGAGATTGAAACTCAATTGCTGCATATGCACAGACTATTTTGATTAATTTGAAAATAACCGTTCTAATAACTCACTTATATTGTGACGTGATTTATACAAAATGTGTGGGGACACATTTCACTGGACAATATTTTATAAATCTACTTAACTAGATTTAGTTATCGGTCGCAACATTCAGTTCGCACTCAAGCCATAAGAAAATGACTGTGCAAATTGCTAGTTTTACTGCGCAAAACAAAAAATTATCTAAGTGTACGGAATTTTTGTCAAATTTCTCAAACATGGTGCTAAAATTAGTATAGCCATTACCAACTATAATTTAATTGTATTTCATGATTAGGGAAAGTGCTCAGTATTCTACAGGAATTAATAGATTTCGCAGCAGGCTTGGTTTTACATTCATGATAGAACTAGGTATGTGCGCGGACACTTACCCATAAATAGAGTAAAAGTTCGCATTTGCATTTTTGTTGAAGAAAAGTAATTTAAAAAAAGAATTATTCATAGAAGTTTGATTTTACTTTTGGTTGATCTTTATATAAGGGTCTCACAAAGGAGAATCAAATTTTGATTTAAACAACAAAGGAGTTTTATTTTGGAAGGCTTTTTTAAAAACTTGCGTACAGTTAGGTACCCTATGTGACTCTACATAGCAGTTTTCCAAAATCATTAATTTCGAAGTAGCTATCAAAATTTCTTGTTCAAATTGCACTGAGAGAAATGTTTAACTACATAAATATAATCTAGGAAAACCATATATAATAGTTCAATTCACTATTTTAGGCACGCCGGAGAACTATATATTAAACTTTATTTTTACATCTATTTCAGGAATTCCAGAGCTATAATTATAGTATTTTCCTATATTGAAAAAATTACTGATGACCATTTTATTGCCTTCAAAACCATAAAGATATGTAATAGCTAGCTGAACATTTATTTGGTTTGATGATCGATTAGTTCGTTAAATAAAATAGCTGGCAAAAAACATCTATGAAATAAATTAATAAACAAATACATTCGGTTTTTTCAATCTCATGGACAGTCAGCGCTCAATTCTTGAGAATAGAAGTTTTTATAAGTCAAATAATTGATTACAAAATCAAACTTAGTGAATTCCGCCGAATGTTACAGAAAATAAAGAATTTGAAATATAATGTGGAAGCTTTTTTCAGCCTGACTAGGCTAGCTCATGTCAACCCAGATTTCAGAGGTCAGCGCGAGTCCACTGCCTGCGATTAAAGTGAATTATCCCGTTGAAGATGTGCCATAAATTCGCATCATAGACCGCGGTTTGTCATTCGCCATCCATAGGAAATTTACAGCCGCCGGCAGCACGAGCGGTAAACACACATCCGTCCGGCCGTACGTCATCCCGACCCAACAACAGGTTATATGCATATAACAAACGACCGCTGTCAGGTGGGTGGTGATTTGTGCGACCAAATGGCAACTACTGGCCAATTCCGCGGCCCTCGTCCCAGCCGCCGCAGATGAGCGCCAGCCTCAGCGGTGTTTGTTAATTTGCGAAGAAAAAAGCGGAACCGCTCTGACGGGACGACAGGCAGGCAGCGGCGGTTAGCGCTTTTGAGCGCACGAGGTGAATTACCCGCCAAAATTGAAAATTTCGCACTCGCCCGTCGCTATCATTTGGTCCCGAAAAGCGCTGAAACCGGCGACGGCAGTGGTACTCCGCGAAGTTCAACCAATGACGTGCAGTCGTCAGGTGAAAGTTTCCGCTTTTTTTGACCCGGCAAATAATAATAACATCCGCTGACGAGCTGGTTGGACGCCCGGGGGACCGATGTTTGCTGGTCGCAAATAGAGCCTCGATTTCTGCCTACGCCACTCCTCCCCACGGGGCCCAGAGCCGGATATTTCCTTCCCCGGAGTTATTTTCCTTTATTTTGCGTCCGGCTGGAGCTCCTCAGACACTCTTCCTCCGCCCCTGCTTCCTTGTTTTCCTTGTTTTGCTTCAAGTTCTGCTGGGTCAGCTCGGATTCAAACTGCAGCCTCCTGCGGCGTAACGACGAGCCAATCAATTATCAAATTGTCGAACCGGTTAATTGGGATTTAATTTGACATTTCAATTATCGCAAATTCACATCTCACCGGGCTTCAATTCAAACCAGATTTAGTGCGCCCGGCTGGCCCGCTGTCGATGAGACAAATTGCCAGTTGGAACTAATTTCTACCAAGCCCCGCGTTTGGGCAGAGGCACCTTCTGCTGAGTTGCAAATTACCCAGACTGCCTGCTTAACTCGTAAGTCAAATCGTCCCAAACTCTCATACTAGCACCTTTCAAAAATGTCCAAAACTAGCTGCAAGGGCATAGAATCTGAATAATTACAATGTACATATATATCTTATTTAATTTGGGTTTCTTAAAATTAATGTTATATAAGTCGGGAGTTACCATCATCACTTTTAAAATTTTCATAACAAATCATCAGCCCCAAGAAAACGTTTAAGTTTGTTATTTTAAAACTTCATATTTTACAGGAATAAAACTTAGCCTATGTTAAGAAGAAAATCTTGAAATTAGCTTGTAATAACTATTACAAAAGTAGAGGTCAATAGCGTATTAAATTACATAAAATTAATTTTTGAAATTTTGGGGACAAACGCTTTTAATTCAGTCATTTTGTGAGCAGTTTTCTGGTTACTGCCTTAAAGTTTTACGCACGTATACACACATACATATGTATAAGACGAAATGTGAAAAAAGATTTGTCCTAAGAAGAAAATACTAACAAATTTTTTTGGGGAATTGATAATCTCATGCTGAAACTCAAATTAAAAATATTTATATTACGAGATATGTATGTACAAAAACACTATTTTTAATGCTTTATACACTGCAGTCCTCAAAGGGCGATACGCCCCAAATTCTCTTTCATGATTAAATCATTTGGGGTATTTGTCGCTAGCTTCTAGGCTGCAGGTAATTACAAGCGTAAAGGGTGTTACTGAGGAGATTAATGCACCCAGAAAAATTGAAGTAAGTGACAAAGCAGCTCAAATTAGCTCCTGATTACTTCGTTTTATGTAAACTGCTTTTTGTTTTCCTGGAAACAAAGCCGCCGCCCGCCATGGCCCTTCACGATGTGGTGCAGCAATTTACACCACTCTCAAAATGCAATTTGCACCCGAAGTTTCGTCATGCTGTGCACATTCCGAGCTAGCTAACCAGGAAATGTGCAACGTGCAAATTATTTCCCTCTCAGCACCCAAACGGTCTGCTTCAGGTGCAGCTAATTTTTAATGCCGAAAGAGGGTTAATTGGTGCTATAGAGATAGACCACATTCCAAGTGGCTGCTTTTGCCAGGGATAATAATTTTAAGGCGCATTAAGTAGACTCCGTCGCGCAAAAGATTTCAAAAAGACAACAGGCCAAGGAAAGGTGGTCAGCGCCTGGGATTTGCCCGTAATTGCAAGGTAGGATACAGGAACACGTTCGCCCAGCGGAGCGCATCTTCTTACCAGGCCACTGAACGCTCCCTGTCGTAGCCAGACGCTGGATGCGGGCACATGACCCAGTGTCATTTAATTAAAATTACTCCCATGAGTTATGTATGTAAGTCCCAGACAAGTCGTTTTTCTCAATCCCCCGTCGCAAAAAACCTATTAGATGTAATTCCTCTCTGATTGCGGGCAGAAACTGCACCCGCTCGTGTAAGGACCTCATCTGAATTGCAATCACGTCTCGATATTAATTTTATATGAAGAAACCAGCAGTGGAGTGTGTGCACTCGAAATTGAACTCATTAGGGCTGAGCTAGCTGCAGCTACGGCGAGCCTTCTCCGCCGAAATGCACGGAACCGCAGACACGGGCGTCCCGTGAAGCACTGGGGCCCCTCAATATTTCCTCTGACAAGCTCATGACATGGGCGCAATCTGCAGAAATTGTGCCCGAAGAAATTAAATTGGCTGCAGCATGCAACAAAATCAAAATCGAAATCAATGAGCTTCCGGCACTGGATGTTACCAAACTTGCTGCAGAGGATTGATATTTCATGAAAAGAAGTTAAAACAGTAAAACCATACCAAAGAGGAAACAACAGAAATGTTAATAAGTTCCTTTTTTGTGTATTCTGGTCTAAAGTCAAATTCAATATTGAATTTTTCTACAATTTTTATAGAGCTCAAAATGGTTTGTTATTTTTACCCGAGTGACGACACTACATATAATTATTGGAAATGTATGAAACATTCTCTCATTATTTTTACTGAAATTTCAGGGTTTCTCGAAAAATACATACCTACACACAATATTCCCGTAAATTTCTTCGTAAATAAAGGAGCTTTTTTTTTAAACGATTTTATTTAGTTTCAAACCGTGTACGTAACAGTCAAATTTTGTAATCTCATTTACGCCCGCTTTACGCTAACCGACTGAGTTGAAATTTTGTACCCATCTTTGGTTCCGTTGACAATATAGTATACTCAGGATTTTAATATATTTAAAATGGCGGATGTCCCAAGATGGCGGATTATCTTTTCCTTTACAATCTAATAGACATGGGTGCCAAATGAAAGGGTTTGACGAGCAGAAAATGAAAGGTTCATTCTAAATTTAATAGGTTATTCTAAATTTAATATGGCGGACACCTCAAGATGACGGATTACAATTTGTTTCACAACCCCTAAAATCGTGGGCGCATAAAATAGCTGAGTAATTATGTGATTAAGTGTGTTCTCCTGAGTTTCTAATTAAAAACGAATTGATCACATGTTTGAGTTTATACACAATCAAGCGCCCACGATTTTATAACCATAATAAATTATTGAACAAATAAATCTAAAATCTGTATACATTTACTTAAACCTCTTTTCTTATGTTTTGTAACATATATGAATTTAATATATTTTCAGTAAAATTTACAAGAAAATCATGAAAAAAATTTACTAGATACATATGTAGGGGAGACTGGGGCTGGTTGTGACATTTTTTAAACAAATTGTCATATCTTTTTGTTAGTTAGATTATTTTACGTAATTCCAAGTTTGTTCAATTAAATAACTATTCAAGATTCTAATTTAAGAAGAATTTTAGATTTACGCCTATTAGAAGTGCTATAAACACGCGAATTCTGAAAAAAGAGCCGTGTAACTTTTAGCCCCGTGCCTGGGGCTGGTTGTTACACCACACGGGGTAGGTTGATACAACAAAAAACAAACATAATCTGAGAGTTTTTAGTAAGGGTAATTAACATTTTTTTTACTTAATTTAGACTTAAACACAGTCTTTTTATGTTTGCAAGGTGTAAAGGTGTATGACTGCTCTGTATGCCTCATCAAATAACAAATTTGGTAGCTTAGGAATTTGATGAAAATTATAAATTTATTTCTTAAACAAAAAATTTGGCATACAATTTCTTTTATGCCTTTTATCCTTATGCCTCACAAAAACAAAAAAATTGGTAACTTTTAACCCTCAAAAATAACAAAAAACTTCTTTCCTAAACAAAAACTAAGGCAGATACTACCGAAATGTACATGTAACAACCTGCCCCGAAGAAATGTCACTTTTAGCCCCGACCCCAAAATTTAGCCTTTAAGGTTAAGTAGAAAAAAATATAGTAGAAATAACTGTATTATGATATATTTAACACAAAAAGAAAGCATTGAGGCACAAATATACATTACCGCACAACTATTTTTTAATTATAAAAAGGCTATAGACCAATATTACTAAAAAAATAAAAAGTTAGAAACATGCGGTTTTGATAGCACCGTGCCAGGGCTCCTCACACAAATGCGTTGGCGGAACTAGCGGGTGGCAAGTGGCTAGCCGATCTTACCGTGGTAATTTTTCTCTTTCAAGCGTTCCTGTTACTATCTTTGTATAGCCACCATTGCCGCTGTAACAACCTACCCCTGTCTCAACCAGCCCCAGTCTCCCCTACATACTATGTCTAGTAAACATTTTACTACAAAAAATGTCTTACTGTGTATGTAAGCTGACTGGGGAATATTCCGTGGGTATAATTTTAACTCCATACGAGATTCAAATTCTTAAAGGCCATTGAAATACAAATTCATTATACATACTCGATATGTTCTATATGCGTTTTTATGTCCATACATACATAAGTATATTAAATGATTTTATGATGAAAAATGGTTTTAAAATAAGTCGCAGGCAAAAATCTCCTGTCATCTTTTCTAAGGTGAAATTAAATTATCTTTGCCTCTTCATCGTTATCAGCGCGCCGTTTCATTGGCTTGAATTCAAAAGAAATTGCGGGACTCCCTCCTCAAGAGACTGATAACGTTAAGTTAGCGCGATTCAGTGCCAGAAAAAGCATTTTTCCGCTATTTGGGAAGTCATCCGAAAATTAGGTGGCCTGTTGTTTCAAATTTTATTCGCCACTTCGCATAAATCAAACGAGCCAGAAAGTGCGATAATTTCCCTCGGCTCGAGCATCCACCTCCCTCCAGAAATGCAAAACGCCCGCTTCCCAGGGTAGTCTGCGAGTGATAGTGAAATAGTGGCTCGATTGCAAGGGTCTCATCCACGGCTCGGGGTGAACTTGAGCTATGGCTGGAAGTTTCCCTTATGCGACGTGGAGGCTGCGGGGTGGAGTGTGTGTGTGTGCACCACCATCAGGCGCCTTCGTCTGAGGGGACGGACTGAGCCCCACTCTCGAAAGGGAAATATGACTGAAATTGGACGTATTCGTTTCATGCACGTTTCAGCCTGAGCTATTTATACTTTCGGGTAATTTGCACATCACCTTTCTTAAATTACTTTTTAAGGGAATCGTTCTCGGGCGCCACATCGATGTGACGTGGAAGTTGCTTGGTTCGAGGTCCGACGATCCTCGACTTCGCTGGAAGGCGAAGAACAGCGGAGCTCCTTGACTCTATTGCAAAGCCGAGAATCCAATTAACGCCAAAAGATTGAATTTCGACATTAATTGCTCGGGAGCCCCAGATCCGAACTTCCTCCCTGCCGAACTGGTCGAATCGCGTAGCAACAACGGGGCCTCGATTTCGGATTTTACTATACTATCAGTTATGAAAGTTTGCTGCCACTTCACGTGACCCGGCTCCGGCTGGCGCAGGGTAATCTCCAGGGCCTCCGTCGTCGCCCGTTACATCCCGAGTAATTAAGAAAATTCAGGGCCCGCAGCGGCCTGACAAATAACTCCCATTCGCTGCAGCGAAATGCACATGCACGCCTGACAGAATGTTTATCTCAGCCGAAAGTTTGATGGATGAGCAGCAGCCCGGATGGGTGAACTATGTGTCACGCGGGGATTCCGGGACGGTGCTCCGGCGCGGCGGGTTGCTCGGCGACAGGGCTCGTCCCGATGTTTTATGGCTACCGAGAGCACGCAAGTTCCGAAAACTTTGGAAACTTTCCAGGACAACTCGTCGGCTCCATTCTCCAAGTGGCCCGCCGAGCTAAGCCCAACCTATTGCCGAGTCGGGGCTCGTTCTGTCAACGGATAACTGCAAGGTCGCTGCCCACGCCGGGATGGATTTACCCACTAAACGGATAAAGCGCCCCTCGCACTCCGTCTCGCCCGTAATAATGATCCCGGGCTCGTTATGACGGGTCTGCCTTTTGCATGTTTTTTGATCGGGACCTTCCCAGCTCGGATGCAACAGAAACGACTGCAAAAAACCAGCTTACCCTTAAAAGTCTGAGGCCGAAATTTAATTCTGTGCATTTGGGGCCCGGTCTGTTTATTTCGTCTTTAGTGCAAGGACACAGCGAACTTTTGGCGATTCGACGGAATTAACTCCCGTGCATAGGTGGGATGTTCCTGATAAAATCTGCATATACGCAGACCCAGGCCAGGATACGTCCGGAAAATGCAGCTGCATGACAAATTTTATGACATTTATTATTCGTTTTCTTTGGCAATGTGAGTCGGAGTCTTTTCGTTGCCGAGGTCGCATGAATTGTTTTGCGACGGGGTCAGAAATCAAATTTGAAAGGACCAACAGCTGATGAAAACAAATTTAGTCCAGTAGGCAAATGCTTTTTACGTGCTCATAGTTTGTTTTCGTTAGAGAATGTACAGTATAGGTACCCTTTGTGTTATAATCCCATTTAATTTGAAAAATGTTACACACTTTGCAGGTATCAATATCATTTTTCTGCAGCCCATACGGAAATATCCCAAACATAACGCAATTTTCACGAAAAAATGTCCTTGTGCACTTTATTTAGTTTAAGTTATAATAGAGGAACAAAATAGCCACACTGAGAGAAAAACTTTAATAACTTTAACTATTTTATGTACATAGTTATAATTGCTATTTGCTAAAAAAATTGATAAATAGTAATATCAATTTAAATTTCAGTTCAATTTAACTAAACATTTTTACGATTTACTATTCTTAAAAGCTTGACTATTTAGAATAGCCATATTTACAATTTCTAGAATTGTCAACTCAACTATTTTAAAATAATAAATTTTCATTTGACCAAAAAAATTTGTTTAAATACCGTGCCATACAAATCTGTAAATTTTTAACAATTTCGTTGGTCAAATTAACTATTAAAAATAGTCAATCCCAAAGCCACACATCAATTTATTAACGTCAAATTGCGCAAAACCCATTGGCGTGTGGTGGTTCGAGAGTAGAGCTACACGCGAAGTTACCAATTCAGAGTTCTCGGGTTCGAATCCGTCGGAATATCACAGAATGCACTTTCGTAAAAAGGAATCGGAATGGCGTCTGGCGGGTAGAGCGGCCCAAGCTCGCCAACCCGGAGTTCCACAGGTTCAAATCTAGCCCCGGTCGACAATATCAGAAAATCAACTTTTTCTCGTCGTAAGCAGATTAACTATTTCTCACACTGAAGAATTTTAAATTTTACTAATAGTTGTAGTGGACTTAATTAATTCATGTAGTTTTTTCAACTTTCTTCATAGTATATATAACGTTTTTGAATTTGTAAAAAATACTAAACAATAATTGACTGAAAATCATTGCTATAAATAGTTAATTTTATATTCGTTTATAGTAAAATCAACTATATTTTCCTTTCAGATATGTACATAAAGGCCTAACTGTAACGTGCATAGCGCTCCGTGCGAAACGCTGTCAAAACCTGACGAACGAAGGCATATGCATATTTGAAAAAAATCTGAAATATCACTTTGGCTAGGCACAGCACGCTCGAGATCGTAGCTTTCATAGCCGTGCATAGCAAAAGAAACTTGCCGGAACTAGACGAAACCGACGACTATTCTTAAGGCAGAAACACAATGTATCCGCTCCAGTCCGCTCCGCTCCGCCTGTCAAAGTTGAACATATGTACGTAGCGCTATGTAAGTGGAGACGAACGACGGATCGGGTCGGACACATTGTAAACACCTCTGGAGTCGAGTCGGAGAGGAGTGTAGCGGAACGGAACGGAGCGGATGCATTGTGTTTCTGCCTTTATTGTGGTTGCAGAATAGGTTTTGTGGGTTATCGCACGTTTGCATATAGTTCCGCACGGAACTATGCACATTATAGTAAGGCTAAAAGAAACCGACTTACGATTCAAGGTAACAAAGTTAATGGGCCTTATTAGTTTGGAGTAAAAGTTAGCTATTCGAAATTGATCTATTGAAAATAAATTCATGTCCAAATCAAGCGTCGTGAAACGTTCCACCTTCAACACTGACATCGTTCCTTGGTGGGATACAGAAAAACGCCACAAAAGCAGAAATATTAGCAAAATTGACTTGAGAGGTGAAAGAATTTGAGAATCGACAAACTTCCGCCGCAGAAACCTCAAAGCTGAATGGCAGGGCAGGGCTACAGCGAGCTGAAGGAGCTGTCGAGCGGCAGCGGAGCCTTAAATAACATTTCCAGGCAAATGAGTTTCCCAGCAAAGGCCCTTCCGACAAAGCGCTCCATTTTCACACTCCAGAAATTGCTACAATAAGCAGAAGTCAGAAAATAAATTGCTCTGGGATTTGTCATCAAAAGGACTCAATTTTTTCTTTTTCTTTGAAGCCGAAAAAGAGTCAAATTGGAAAATAACATATCCGGGTGCCCGGACAGCGAGGGTGACAGCGAGGAGCGGGACATCTCATGCATTTAAAAAAAACGACCTGATTAAAGGATGCGAGTGTAACAGCACCCACTGCTGGCTCTTAGACGATAATCAGACAAGACCCTAATTTAAGCTTTCTCTCTTTAGGGCATCCACGCGGCAAATTAAATTCTTTTTGCAGTTCCCGGGCTTTGAGACGTAAAACCTGCCGGGGGCTTGGCCGCTTCAGCCGACTTTTGTTACATGAACCATATTTTGCGGGGATTCCCCGGGTGAGCCGACGAAGTACGCTACAAACTCATTTGACTGCATGAACATCTTGCATAATCCTAATTTACATAGGTAACAGAATTACACCTGGAAATTACTCCTTAAGCCTTGTTTGTGGGGCTTAATCTGCTTCTGCGGTATTAACTGGGATAAAGCTGCTGAGACCGGGCGATGGGGCTGAGAGACACCCAAAAGGTGGATTGGGGCCAGGAAGGGTGGACGGCCTCTTCATTAGTCGTCTTGACCCGTTGAGCACCTCGGGATTTGCAATGTCGGGTATGATGGAACTTAATCTTTCATAAAAGCAAATATATCGCTGCGGGAGTGGGGCTGTCGATGCGCCGCCCGTTCGGGGGTTTTTATGGAGCCGGGACAAAGGCTGTTTTCTTGAAAAAACAATTACAAAACTTTTAATGAGTTCTGTTGCTACGGTGTGATTGGATTTCCCTCGACAAAGAGCACTCCACCGAAAACTTTGTGGGCGAGAGAACTTTTACTGTTAATTAAAATGTTTTCCGTTGTGTCAATTAGGGGGGGGGGCGAGATCTCCTGCAGAAGTGGGCCTCAACTGTACCCAAGATTATTGCGGGTTGCAGATGTACGTGCTTTGCCCCGCTTGGCCAAAATCCTCCAAGGAGTCGCCGGCACTCTCTATGATTTGCTGCCGTTCGCAAATAAATTTTAATTAAGTGAGTGCACTCGAGCCGGCCATAATGCAAGATGTTTGCATTTTAATTATTTTGTTGCAACTTCAGTTCGGAGGAAACTCACCGAAGGGATCCCTAGCAAATTCCAACAGATTGCACTTGGGAAGTTTTGCGTTTGGGAGCTGGCAGCAAGCATTTTGAATGTTGCAAATAAACGGACAGCGGAAAAGTGGATCCTTCCGGAACTTTTGTACATCGTTTGATTGCTGAACTTTCGACGGATTTTTCTTTCAAACTGGGCATCTATACCTAGTGAATCTATTTCTTGTTGGTACTTTTTTCAATTTGAATCCAAAATGTTCTTATTATTCTTTGGTTTTAAAATATTTATTCATTACAATAACTATGTTAAGTACGACTTACAAGCAACCACAATTTTGGCAGAAATAAGTATATAAAAGGAAAGCCTATAACTAATACAAGGTGGCGCAAAATTAATCATCCAATTTTATTTTTGTATAACTTTTTTACTAAATAAAAAAAAATGATTTTGAGTGATGGAAATCTTTATTAGGACCTTTAGAATTTTTTCTGTTAAGTGGAAAAGATGATATCCGTCAAGTGGCGCAAAATTAATCACACTATCGGAAGATGTTATAATTTTTGCAAATAGCGTCGTACGTCATATTTTACATTTGTGAACTAGACAGCTTACAAACAGACAAGCAATGGAGCGCTATACTCCACAAGAGCGTGGAATAATTGTGTGGATTTTTTTACCAATAATCGCGTAATCTCCCGTTTTGGCGATTTGGCATGGCCAGCAAGAACGCCCGATTTAACCGCCCCAGACTTCTTTCTTTGGGGTACTTGAATTCGCGGGTTTATGCTAACAAGCCTCAGACAATCGCTGCCCTTAAAGAGAATATTCGACAGGAATGCGAACAGTTATCACCGGAATTCTTGCGGAAAGTCATGAAAAATGCGATAAAACGGGCACAAATGTGTATCAACACTGGCGGCAGCCACTTGACGGATATGATCTTTTCCACTTAAAAGAAAAAATTCTAAAGGTCCTAATAAAGATGTCCATCACTCAAAATCAATTTTTTTTTATTTAGTAAAAAAGTTATACAAAAATAAAATTGGTTGATTAAAATTGCGCCACCTTGTATAAAAAAAAAAATTCGTCGAAGTCAATGAGGTATATACCTAATATCGTATTGTATATATTTAGTTCACTTTCTTAGACTAAAGAAAAGTATTATGGACTGGATTTGATAATTATTTTGGTGTAGATTTCAGCGGGTTTGCATGCTTAAAACATTAAGTAGGTACTATATAAGTTTACGCGGTCTGAGCTAAGGTAGAATGAAGCTGCTGATCGAAGTCTCCCAAGCAGAATCTCTCCGCAGCAGACTTTGCGGGCCCTCAATGGAGCCTAGGTCTGATTAAAACCTTCCAGCAGTTGTGTGTCTGCGAGTCCACAGTGAAGAAGGCGTCTGGGGGCTACCTAAACCAAAGCCTTGGCCCCAGAGCCCCACACGTGGCCAGCCTGCCCGGGCGGAAGAAAACTTCTTCCTGCACATGGGCAGCTTGTCATCGATGATGTGAACATGAGATGAAATGTTGCTCGTTGGCAGGTGATAAATTACCCAGCGGAGCGCCCGGTGGCTTGTTCTGAGGGACCTGTGAGTGATTACGTGCCCCCTCCCGGTGTTTCACCTGGCTTCTGGGGCTGGCAGTCGATCTTTTTTCCGAGAACGGTCAGCGTTAGCGTTCTAGTTCAACTGAAAGCGATTCCATCAGTCAGTGGGGCCGATGCCGCCGCGTTGTGGACGTGCTTCGACAGATACCTGGGCGCCCCCGCGGGGAATCAAAAGGATACGGCTTCTACTCTGCGGCTCTCCATAGACCCGATACGCTTCAATGCGGCAAATTTACATAGTCCTAGTGAGCTCGATAAGACACAGCTACGTGCTGAGATTAGTTGTGTCTTGAATGAATGTGACTGGAGTCATTTATCATACTGCTTGGAGCCTGCACTCCCGGGGGGAATATTAGGGGTAATTGATTAATTATCCCCTCCCTCTGGGTTTTTCCTCACTATCCGGTTGATGAAGCTACAGATGCTCGGAGGCAACGGGACAATAAAGGCGAAACCATCGCCTCAAAGCTCAAGAAATTACAATTCGCAGTTCATTGCGAGAAGGGAATGCACCCAGCACCCTTGAGGGCAAGCCACACCAACCCCAATTGTGGCGCCGTCGGTGGAATTACACCTGTCCATAATTGGCTCCGAAGAGCGCCCCGGACCCTGCCCCAGCGGAAGAAAATTACAAAAGGCCTGCAGCTAATGTCAGCTGTAAAAGCGCAAATCCGCCCTAAGATCCTCTTAGTCTATGTACTTATTGCCGCACTCGCGCCGGGTCTTCCGTACGCGTCACCCGGCACATCTAAAATGGCAATCTTCTTTAATTAACTGCAAATTAAAACTTTGATTGTCTGCGAAGCAGCGGGGACGTTCCTTTTTTTCTCCTTCACTTTTATCCGAGGAGATTATGTTTGGGGTCGGGCGGAGGCTCCCACTTCTGTCCCAAACTCTATGTTGCCCGCCAGCTTTGCAACTTTGTTGCTAATTTATGCTTTTAATTAGGACACACCCTACGAACAGGCGCTGTGGCACCTTGAAAAAAGATGAAAATCCCTTGAATCTCTTCGTGAACCGAAAACAAAGCTGCAGACGATGAAAGAGGCAGAAACTCAGAAATACCCTTTGAGGACGTCATTTGATGGAAAGATCCTTTAGCTTTCCAAGCTGTTTTTAAACTAAAAATTTAAATTTGAATTGAATGAGCGGAATGCATTTTAATAGAAGTGGAAATAAAACTTAATTTCAATGACGGCGTCTTATGAAAGCACCTAAACGAAGTAGGTAAGTACATACATATATGTAGATACATATACATATATTATTCTTGCAAAGAAAATTCTGAAAAGAACAATTTATTTATTTATCTGGACGATGCTTTTTTTTATTTACATTGTTAACATAATTTTAGTTCCGGACCTATTAGCTCATCCAACTTTTATACTTATATTTATTAGGTATAAACATGGAGGAACAAACGAAAACGGAGAGGCTGTATCCAGAAAAAGCATTTCTCTATTTGTGTTAGTGGAATTAGAATGTGTGAGTTTTGCTCATTGTAGTAGGTAAAAGATGCATTTTTGAAGGGGGCGCTTAAATTTTTAGAATGCTTTTTAAGCACCGCCACTGAAAAATAAGGTGATAGCAGAAATGGGTGATTTTGAAAGGTAAACAAACTGGAACACCTAAATTAAAACGTAATTTTTTCCATTTTATAACAAATGTCGACAAATCTATTTAATGACATTCACTTAAGAACACTTATAAAATATAAAATAACACTCCAACTTCCCTGAAAAATGTTTTTCCTTTGGAATATCACCGATTGTTTTTGCAGCAGCACACCGCGCACTTCATAATCAAATTTGCCTTTAAAAATTAAAGTAAATAACAAATTTTCTTGCACTATAGGAAATAACATACAATAAACAAACTGTTTAATCCTTACTGATTGAAACACTTGATTCAAAACCTTAATTTCGGCACAGAAAACACTCGATATGAACCCGAACAACAAGGCGACGTCAAATTAAAGTGACACCCCCTTTGCCCGTTTACCCGCGTTCCTACGACCAAAAATGCTTATCACACGCACAGGGTTTTTATACGATATAGCCTCTCCGTTTTCGTTTGTTCCTCCATGGGTATAAATGCGAAAGTAACTCTGTCTGTCTGTGTGTTGCGCAATCACGCCTGAACTACTGACGCGATTTAAATGAAATTTAGTACAGAGATAGTCTAGAGCCTGAGAAAGGACATAAGCTACTTTTTATTCGCAGGTTTCAAAATGCCGGATCCAAGATGGCGGCCAAAAATTGTAAATATCAAGAGATTGCCGTGAAAATTTGTATTTGGGGGTTTTCGGAGCTCCTGATTGCGAATCTATACTCAAAATTTGGAAATTCAAGATGGCGGATCCAATATGGCGATTAAAAATTTTCGAACTTCAACGATTTTTATTGAAAATTGGTACTATAGGAATCTTGAGGCCATTCATTTCGAATCTACTAACAAAATTTCGAAATTCAAAATGGCGGGCCCACTATGTTTGTTACTCAATCACGCCTTAACGTTTGGTCCAATCATTTTCATTTTTTTAATGAAGTTTATGTAAGACATAGACTACTTTTTATTCACGGGACCCAGAATGGCGAGCCTAGGATGGCGGACGAAAATTTTCTATAAAATGTAAAATTTTATATACTAAGAGGTGGTCAGTAGTAACATAGGCTACGTTTTTGTAATTAAACTAACTATTGTTAAAAGTTACGAAATTCTGAACGCCAAAGATATGTTTATGGTGACTCAAGCAAAAATCACTTATCCGATTGAGATGAAATTCTATGAACATGTATCGCACAACCTCCTAAGATATAGTCTATGCAACGAAGAGAGAGTAGGAATGTTGAGCGGTAATATGTTTATGGTGCGTCATGTAAAAAGTATTTCTGCGATTAAGAAGAAATTCTATGGACATGTTGCGCTTAACCTTCTGAGTAACATTTGATCAAATTGAAATCAACAACATTGTGATTTTATTAAAGTTTACTTTTATTTTAGAGATAGTTGTACCCGGGCAACGCCGGCTGCGGGCCAGCTAGTATGTTATATAGTTTGACATCGCCAGAAAATTTAGGGTATAGTAATAATGTTAACTTTGGGAGAAAATATTTAAAAAGCCCCGTGAATAATGCACTTACTAACTCAATTAAAAATTAATATAAACCTACTTATAATTTATTGTGTCAGATAAATTTAGTGTCATTGACTGACAAGAAAAGAGTACTTCGGGACTTTTGTTTAGACCAAAAAACAATGAACTTGAGTATTTTGGATGTCGACTGACTTACACAACAGTTATCTAAAATCAATATTAATTAACTTAAGCATTTTGAAATCTCTTTACTGTTTTATTTTTTCGGATAGGTTGTTCGTTTGTTTTATTTTCGTTATGGCGCCAATCTCCTAGGCGAATATAGCTCACTAAATACTTTAATTGTTAAACAGAGAATGCATAAGTCAGTTTATATAAAATAATTTGTAAATCAAAGATGAAACGCTTACAGATTTTACATATTTGTTTGTAATATGAAGAAACTTTTATTTGAAATGTTCATATTTCAAATGTTAAAACTAGCAATTTTAAAGCACACAACATTTAATACAAGCAATTTGATTCAAACATGTATACGTGTTTACTTTTGAAAGAAAAACTCTTTCGCATTTGTGCTATGCCATATAGCTAAATGTTACGCACACAGGCGTAGAACAGACTTTGGTATAATGTTTTTGCGAAATGCCGAAGGAATATTGCTTATTACAAAAAAAGTAGTATCATTCATCCTTAAGTCCAGGCTCAGCTCCCTCTTGGGGCGACCAGGCTAAACTTGCTTGTGATCCCTTTTGGCCGCATTTTGACGAGTGCGGTGCACAAGCACCGCACCGGTTCAAATTTCCCTCAACTTCGCAAAGGACGTCAAAGCGAGCTCGTCCCGCCTGTGCGCGACCGTTTTGAAGCGTCAAAGCTTCCAAACACAGTGCCCAAGTAGCACCGTGAAGGGCTCCGGCTCGAGGCTAGGGCCTTTGCAATTTTCGATTTTCTAATTGCGGCTGCCAGCTATGATGAAATACTCCGACCATTATGGCTGTCACAAAAAGCGCTTTCCCGGAGCGCCACTTAATTATGGTGGCAACGATATTTTTCCTCGGCGTACAGAGAAAATTAAGAACTGTGCCTCCTGAGTCCCATTGTTCCTAGGAAGCCGGCAAGTGCCTTTCGCCGAGCCCGACCGCGCCCCACACGCTGGGGAGTCCTTTAAAGGGCCCTCGTGACTTTAAAGGCGCATTCCGCAGCGCCATAAGCGTAAACATAAAGCTAAATGAGCTTTTGCCGATACATTTCAAATCAAAGTGCTCAGAGTGCATAACATTTTACCTGGGCAAATGTGCAGCAGTAAACAAGGTAATTGCCTCGGCAAACAAACCCCCAACCTGGCGCTGCGGCGGGCGACTCCACCAAGCGCCGTCCCCGCCGAGCAAAGTTGCCAAGTTGCCAGCCAGGACCAGCTCCAGACTAATTACATTTCAGGTCAATTGGATTTTCCAAGTTCTGCCGTGCCGGGGCCGGGGACCTGCAGATGGAGAACTATGCGCCATAAAATTTCAGAAATAAAATAAAGCGGTTCGCTCCCGCTGCACCGCCCGGCCACGAGCGCGTCGCGGAATGTGTGGGATCGCAATCATCGCACTCGCAACGCTTGCTGCCATCCATCGGCGACCGCCTGCACTTCGCCGGGTTCCCGTCATCGCAGCGAGGTCCTTCCAAAGCGCCCACTGGCCTCCTCAGTTTGTTGGCGAGGAAAAAGTTTGCTCGAGGTTGGGGGCGGGGGTGTCTTCTTATCGCCCGCTTCTCCGCCACCAATAAATGTGATACGTCTGAAGCGCCTGGGGTGCATTGTGGTAGAGCGGGGGCGCCTCGCATTTCAGGAACTCACTGATTCCTGGAAATGTATCCCTAGCTTAAGGAGATGAGCTGTCAGATGACGTGTACTCCGAGTATCCTCGGGGTTAGAAGCAATCAATGTTTACAAACAAAACGAGGAAAAAGATTTTATTTCTTGAAAGCGCTCCGGCAACGAGGGGAGCACTTTCGAGGGTTGTTGACTCCGTGTATTCCCTCCCCCCGTCTTCGGCGAAATTGAAAATGATTAGGTCGAGCTTAGCAACTTCTTTCGTCTCTATCCAATTTGCCTTGGCTTTGATGTTGCGCTCTCCCGCGTATAGTTTTTTCCCATTCCTCGCCAGGCCGCAGGTGCCTGGATACCTGCCCCTGTTTTTGGCGAACAATAAAAACCATTTACATGACATCACTCGACTCGAGTGGTCCCTTGACGGTTTGGCTTTTATCAAATACACGTTTGTTTTTCATGTGTAGGACTCTTCTGTTTTGTTATGGATAAAATTGTACAATCTTTTACTGGTTACAGAAGATCTCTAGTATAAATTTTGACTCAAAAACGCCATATTGTTCACCAAATACTGCTGAGCTTAGTCGTAATTCGAACTTTCAATCGACGATTGAAAAAGTACTTTTTAGCATTTTCATGAAAATTCTTTACGCTTAAGGATGCTCTTGGACTACGTTTTCACATGAGGATAGTTGTTACGTGTTACAATTGAAGACATGAATGGAAGAAGGTGATGCATGGATGAACGTGTAATGTGCATACAAAGAATTTTTTTTCCCATATACCTTATTCTTTTCTTTACAAAAAATACTAAAGATTGCTGTTGATGAGCCTTTATCAGTGGTGTCGTCTCTTAATTGGCATAGTTAATTGATGTTTTAAATATGTAAATTAGTAATGTTGTGTTATTGACGGCATAATTTCCTCTGTCTGAGTCAAATATCATCAACTTTCATCATATGACGAAATATTATATATGAAATTTTACGGAAATAAATTAGATAGAACCATTACAATTCTAAATGAAAACAGGACAGTTAATGGTTAAAGTCACACTAAATGCGTCATTATTCGTTCAAAAATAACATTTAATCGCTGCTGTGTACATTATTTTAATTCAATTTCGGAATTTAAAACAACATCCGACGTATCGCTTTCGCCGAATATCGAAGCAGCGAGTGGAATGGACCCGGGCAAAATTGAATTGAAAGAACTCACCGAATGTCATTTTAATTTGTAAAATTGAATTAAAACCACACTAGATGCGTTTGTCGCAAATGACACGCACAAAGTTAAAATTAAACGGCATCCTCTATATGGTTTTAATTTGACTTTGTGAATTAACGCAATATTCTGTGTGTTGCCAGGAATTGCCATAAAATCAACTATTACTTATTAGGCCTCTTGCGAAGCTGGCGACTTCAGAGTGACGCTGCCGAAGGTTAGCGTGTCAAGTCGACGATAAATAGCAACTCGCATTTCCTCTTTGGGAAGTAAAGTTGAGTCTGGGCCGCCGAGAGCCTGTTGTCAAAGTTATTAAGACAAACGACGTGAGATAAGGAGATGCCATTTAACTAATTTTGATAAATGTGTACCGTTTTATGATTCCAGAAGGACATAAGTCCGTGGCCATTTGTTTCCCAGAAAATGCCTCTAAGTCCCGGAACTGAACTCGGTAGCCAAACTTGTTTATAGCGGGGAGTGGGCCGCCTAGGTGCGGAAAGATGCCCCGTCGTAAATATTGAGTTTATGAAAATTTATGAATGCTTTCACACTCTGCTAGGAGCAGGCAAGGCGATGGCAGGATTAAGTGCAATGTGACAGCCCTCCGGATGGGCGGGCGGCGGGGAGCATCTGCTCCATGCCAGCGACCCAGCGGGGCGCTCCTCCGGCAAGGCAGTAATCGAATCCCGGGTGAGCTATCTCGGGGCTTAATTGTTTTTCGCCGACAAGGGTAAATTAACATCATGTCCTTAATTTGCAGATTGGGTCTGTTTTTCCAGTGTTTCTTGTCATCGCTCGGCTAAAACCAATTTCCTAGCTGTCAAACGCACCGAAAGCGTCTCCTTTCGTTGGGCTAGGTGACATGGGTTTTCACTTCGAGCGAAAGGTGTTTTGGTAGCCTTCGCCCCCTCCTCCTGCACGAGCCCCAACACTCGCTGGGCTCATTGTTCTCATCATTTGCTGCCCGAGATTTCGCCAGAGAGCTTTCCTGAGTTTTCCCCGGAGCCCTTTTTCCTCGCCAATTGTGCCAATATTGCCCCGTTGAGGTATTTTAAATAAAAAGGTTATTGAAAATCCCTGGTGGGATAATTGCTTCCAGCTAACGAGGGACCAGAAAAACAGAATTTATAATATTGTAGTTGTGATTTGTTTCAAAAAATCGTTTAACGCTTACCGCATGAATGCTAATTCGAAGACTATGAAATTAATTTTCAAAACAATAGGGAGAGAGGATATTAACAATTTATCAGTTAGTCTAACCTTTTATGAAGATATAAACATTTTTAAATGTGAAGTTTAAAATTTAAACCTCTCAAAAATTTAAAGCGCTAAAAACTATAACTCGTTCAACATTATAAGATGTTTGCGCGGTCAAAAAGTCTTATTTTGTTCCATGTTTATATAAGCACCTTAAAGTTTCAACCAAATAAACATTTTCAGCGGCATACAACATGATTCTTTATTGGGTTCGTTGTTGGTTTATCGGGCTCAAATTGTTGTTAATTACAAATGAAGAGTGCAGGCAAAGTCAAGTTTTTTATGAAAATGAAATATGGCTACTGTATACATATATGTACATATATACATATCATATTATTATATATTGTATTATTGCCGAAATGTCCATAATATAATATATAAGACAGTAAGTCCAAGAACTTTAAAATGTGGAATTCTCAGCTTTACTAAAAAGTGACTACTTGTTTTTTGCTTACACTCTTCGAGCGTATACATACATTGATAAAATTGTATCTAATGACTTCACCTTTCTAAAATATTTCCCTTGGCGTTCTAATTGCGTCATTATAATGTACGTACGGCAAAGGTTTCAAAAGATAATAAAAGAACTCTTTCAAGGATGAATACTTTAATTACACTTGACTTTGTACAAAGTAAAATTGCATAGGTACCTTCCCCTAGTAGTATTAGTAGTATTCCCCTAACAAGCTACAAAATGAAAGTTTCCTTTTCAGCTGCCCTGTAATTAATATTGCAGACCCCATAATTCACGAAGTCTAATTGGCTCTAATTTCACCCTGTCTTCTCTCTGGGTTTTCCTGAACTACCATCGCAGTCGGACGCAATGCAATTGATTTTAATTTAAAGTCGGTGAGATGTGAATTTGTGATAATTGGGCAGTCAAATTGGATCCCAATTTGCTGGTTCGTCAACTCTGGGCGCCGCGCCGGGGCATGCGCCACCAAATCATCGTTACCCCCCCTAAGATGCTTAAGCTGGATATATTTGAGTACCCAAATTCAGGTGCTCACGTGGGTATAAGATTTAGGAAGGAAATCGCTTCCAGAAAATACTGAGATTCGAGCAAACTGCCCTCCCAGGGAGCAGACTTCTTGATGGAGCGATGATGCAAACAGATCCGACTTCCTGTTTGGTATAACTACTAGCAAACATCCGTCTTAAAGGCATTCAGGCAAACTTGACTGCCGGATGCTGTTAAGGATTTATAAGAAGCGAGGATAACAGCCGAATGCAATATGAAGGAGTTGGTGTCTGCCCACTTTGCGCTGCTCCTGGATGGGGATTTAAGCAGCAAGTGCACTTGCGGGGCAGGCTGCAGTGCATTTACGAAGTGAGTGATTCTGAGGAATCTGAATTATCGAAGTTATCCAGCTAAAGCTAAGCTGGATTGTTCCCAAGTGATGTTCTACGTTTCAAGTTAAACCGGGCAGTTCATTAAGCACTTCCGGCTGCAAACCAATTCCCGGATAATGTTGTAATGTTATTGTTCTGGTGCTTAAGTCGCTTGTTTTGTAAATTACATCCTTCAGATATGCCTACGAAAAAACTACAGTTTTATTCAGAGGTAGTCATTATTAGTCGCATAATATAATTTAACCAAAACATCAGAGCCTTTGAATATATTTAAGTAAAATTGTTTAACGACAAGCTTAAGTTGAGTAAACTAAAGTTTAACATATTTAATTTTTACTTAATCAGCGACCACATTTTGAAAAAAAAATAAAATCCAACAACACATGATAATATTAACAAAAATTTAAATCTTCGGGTATTTCCATGAAAATTGTAATGAAGGTATAAAGGATAAAACTTTTGAGATTGAACCAATAAAACTTAAGGATACTTTTATCAGACCAGAATCTTTCCACACGTCGGTTTTATTGCAAAGAAAAGCAAAATTGTTATGTGTTTACTTATGACCGTTTTTGTATGTATATAGGCTTCAAGTAAAAATCACTACACCTTTCCATTTAAATCCACATATGTATAGTTTTCAAGTAAAAAGATTGCGAAGGTGTAAGGAAAAGATTTCGGAGCAAATTCCTTGACGAAAATGAAGAAAGCTCCATCGATGCTCGAAATGACATCAAGCAAGTAATGGCCCAAATAAAACGACCATACGCAAAAAGACGACAGAAAGCGCTGCTGATTGGAGCAAGAAGAAAATTTTCCACTTCTTTGAGGACACCCGTATAATTTGGCCATAATCCATATCCAAATGATTCCACTTCTTTAAATACGACGCAGCACGAATTCCATCCCGCGCCCAGAATCAATCAATCGCACGACAGAGCAAAACTAATTTCCTTTTAAATTTGTTAAGCAAACTTGAGCAAGGAAAAATCTCAATTCCGGAGAACAGGTTCCTGTTCCATCCGCCTCCAATTTATTCGATTGATGGAGCAGAAAATTCAAACGATATTTCATTACTCGACGGATTTTTCCCTTAGCATCTTCTAGCTGTCTTCGTTGGTAACTTTTCCTTTTCGATAATTTCACAAGATATGGTACACCGCACACAGCTGCTCGGCTCCTCGACTGTCTTTGAACGACATTTCCTCAAGGAAAACACGTTTGCAGCGCAACGCGTCTTTTGTCTTTGATTCATTAAAGCCGTTGGGAGTTTCCACTGCAACTTGAAATCGGAAGATAGGCAGTGTTTTGAGAACGCTTGCAGCTAAGTCAACACGAAAAAGACTTGATCATAAAATATAAAAATTTATGTAATACATACGTGTTTAAAAAACTAAATAACGCGCTTAACATGTGAAATTAAATTTGTAAAATTAAAATGGATGACACTTCTAGCGACAACACAGAAAGTCAGTTTACCCCTGAGTTTCTTCAAATAATAATGTACCTTTGAAAAAAAAATTAAAATTTTTGATCCTGGCGATCCTGTTAAGGATAATGGGAAAAACATTTAATTATTATATTGTCATCCAAACTAAACGTGTATGCAAAATTTCAGCTTAATCGAAAACTGGAAAGTGGGTCAAATTTCCAAGTTTTTTTTTACATATAGTTAGTAACTAACAACTACAACTAAATTAGTTAGTTGTACCTGACTCATGGTCAACTACAACTTAAAGTTGAACAAAAATTAGTTGTGTACGTCAACTAACAACTTATTCTTTAGTTGTAGTTGTCAACTAACAACTACAACTAAATTATCTCGCAATTTTGGAAAAAAAAAGAGAAATCAACTTAGTTTTCGGGATAGCTGATTTCAAATAACCCTTAGAATTCTCGAATTCAAGATGGCGGATTGTCGAATTTTAAAGCTTATGGGATTTCCAATTTCCACCAAACTTGGTACTTGGGAGTTTTCGGTGTCGCTGTTTTCAAATCAACTATCAAAATTTACGAATTCAAAATGGCGTACTGTCAAATTTTACAGCTTTTCGATTTCAACCAAAATTGGTACAAATTTGTAGGTCGCATGAATTTCCTGAATTATGTATGTATGCATGTATTTAACTGCTATAATCTTCAAAAGTTCCATTTTTGCCGAGAATCAATTGACAACGATAAGAATTATAGGAAAATCAAACCTTAAGACTGAACCTGAACACTGAAAAGATAAGTAAAATATCAACCAACTATTTAAATTAGTCAATAGAACTAAAACAGTGGGAAAAACATTTACAAAATTAGGTAGTTTTTCAACTAATTAATTCGATTTCACTAATTTAGATTATTATAACAATAATTCAATTAATTACAAAAGACTAGTTAGTATTGCTAATCTTTTTTTCAGTGAACCCAAACAAATTTTCGTTGTTTTAACCATATAAATGAACGAACTCACATACAAATTTTCATCTCATATTTTACCCTCTTAGGGCATGATTTCCCTAAAGCGCACAATCAAGTCATTCGTAATTTCTAACGAAGAGGTTAAATACTAATTTTCATGGTTTTAACCACAAAAATAACGAAATTCCTTATTTTACCCTCTTGGAATAAATTTCTAAAAATCCTGAAATTCGTCCTTGTTAATATTTAACTTAATGGCAAAATACCAATTTTAATGGATTTATCTTAAAAAATAAAGAATTTTCATATACAAACTTACATCCCCTATTTTACCCCCTTAGAACAAGAATATCGCAAAATCCTTTCTTAGTTTGTGCTTAGGTACGTCACAAAAATAACATATTGCCCAAATTTCATGAAATTAGCTTCAGCGGTTTATTTTTATAATAAGGAAGAAAATAAATTGTTAGTTGTTTGTTGCTATTCAAAAACTAAAACTAAACTAATACTCGTAGTTGTTAGTTGTGGGTGCAACTAAATTTTTTTTCAACTAAATTTGTTAGTTGGCTTTTCAACTACAACTATTTTAGTTGAGAAAATTTAGTTGGAATTTCAACTAACAACTAATTTTGTTGAAAATTGAGTTGTAGAGGTTATTCAACTAAAAATTTACTTAACTACGCCCAACTCTGCTATTTACATGCACACAAAATCGGATGGGCAATTTCGCCACCAAAAAGACGTAATTTTGAATTTCCTAATGCCTCGTTCAAACTATAAGTAGTGTTATCGGTATCAGTATTATAATTTTTCTGTAATTTGAAAGCTGGGTAGTTCGTAAAAATTTTGAATATCGGCATTATTAACGTAGGTACATATACTTAAGTTGACTACCAATTATGTCTACAAGAAAAACATATGTAGAACACAATTTAAGAAAAGGTGCTATATTCAAAAATAATATGCTTTATCTCTGCTTTTTTAAATGAAGTTTAATTTACTGTTTACACCCACTGCACTACAAAAAGTAACTGTCCTGAACACTCACCCAATTGCTAAAGTTTCTGCAGCATTGGTCGCCATTAGGGGCTCAACAAGCTAGCAGTTATTACAACGCTGTATGACGTGGCTTCAGACGAACTTGCTAGGGGTCCCTTAATATTAATTGCCCCTTGATAAGCAGCAATGGGTCCCGACTGGGCCGAAACTGGCTCCCGTCGCTGTGCTTGGCAATTACTAATTAGCTGTTGGAGCGATTAATTGAGCTGTTAATGAAGACAAGCAGTTCCAGCGGATTTAGTTGGTGTCACAAAGCATTTATCTGCGACTTGGAGGCGCCTCATATTTTGGAACATGTCCCAACCAGTGAGGTTGTTTGTGCTCGAATAATATTCATGCAGCATGCACATTTGCACGGAGATTCAGCAGGCTCCAAGTGTGTCGGGAGCAGCAGAAACTGTCCCGACCAGCTTCTGCTTTCCCAGGTGCTCACCAGTCCTCTCAAAGCCACTGCGCCACACCTATCCTTTGCAGTCTGGAGCAACAAACACGCAACCACTTCGAGGCCACAATCCCGAGAACATTGTTATTTGTGCACTTTTAATAACATCTACATACGGAGGGGGTAGAGCGAATGTGCAAACATATTCCTTAAATGCCGCCGCAAGTTATCTTTCCATCCGCCGAGCAGAGCATATCCAGATACTCTGCCGTGCCTGCGGTAAGACAAAGTTTGAGACCCAAAGCAAACACAAACTCCATTAACTGATGCTCTCGTATTAGCGAAACTCAAACAAACCCCGTGTTGGTACGGACTAAGAGGCTAAGTGATGACGGTGGTGTATTTGGGGCACATTTTTCGAATTCTCGATCAAAAGGAAGACAGTCGCCGCTCGGCTCTTGGCGAGAAATCAAATATTAATTCAAAAATCAAAAGACGAAAATAAGGCGCTCACTGAGCCCAATTTGGCCATTTTTTCAAGTTAATGTATCATTGCCACAATTCAAATGTTGAACATTGGCGTAAAGCCTTTTCAAAATGTTCACTTTTCACACTTTCCTCCCTCAAATTTTGTCGAAGAAAATAATAACACCGGCACACAAAAAAAAAAAGTGGTCGGTACTTTTGACCAGACCTACTTTTCTATATGTTTTTCGATCCCCTGAATCTGAATCCGGAGCCCGTTTTGCTCCATCGGGCTTGAGTTTCGAGTAAATTGATCTTAATTTTTCAGATAAACGCCTTCGGTATTTTGCAACTTCAAAGTTCCCACAAACATAACAAAACCAATCAGGGCTTTTGTTACATATAAGTGGGAGTTACTTCTTGTGATTTTAGACTCTACAGAAGCCAAGTTACCCACTAATGTAGAGCTGCAGTGGCTTGATGACGACGCCTGCGGGCTTGCTTTCTCACCCTGACCAGCACCGATAGCGGGGCTCCAAACCCTGCATCGAAAAGTACTCATCACTTGTACACTGCTATTTTCAGTTTTTTTCACAAAAAACTTTGAATTTTGAACTCGAATGGACAAAGAAGGCACTAGATTTAGATTGAGGGCTTCCGAATTAATAAGAAATCTGCTCACATTAGTTCAAAACACACTACTACTCCAATTTTTCGCGATTTTCAGCGATTTTTAGCATTTTTCGCAATTTACTCGAAACTCAAGCCCGATGGAGCAAAACAGGCTCCGGATTCAGATTTAGGGCATCGAAAAACATATAGAAAAGTAGGTCTGGTCAAAAGTACTGACCACTTTTTTTTTTGTGTGCCGGTGTAATCGTTTCACCCTTCGTACTCAAGCGTTCCGAAACACGATTGGTCTCAGTCCACTCGAATAATTGTTGGCAGGGTTTTTAGATGCTTTCTTTATGTGAAGGAGTTAAAAGTTTATGATTCCTCAGAAACCCTTCGACGACATAGGGATGTCTTGATATCTAGTTTTATGATCCGAATTTATCTTCAAATAGTAAACGTGGGTCCTCTTAAAATGCCGATAGTCTTTCTTTTACGCTAGCAAATTTAATGTATGCTTACTTCATGAAAATTTCGTCATATTCGTTTAATTCTTCTTCAAATTAGAACAATCTGCATATTGTTTTTTATTTCAAGACTCATATTGCACTTTATACATCACAGAAAATATAGTTTTATGTACTTTAAAGTTTTTGAAGAAGAAGAAGAGGAATATAAATCCAAATCATATAAAAAACGGCCCACGTACAGAATGGAACAGATTAGATCAACATTTTATTTCTCAACTGTTTTATGTAAAACTATTAAACTTATTTAATATATGCGCTTTAGCTAATTTGCCTTGCTAGGCAAGCCAAGCAGACAACAACACTCGTAGAGAGTTATTATCGTACATACGAAGTCGAATACAATTTTTCGGTAAAAATATTTGTTTTAGGAATTCTTCACATCCTCTTTGTTTCTCATACTGACTTTTTCTTTAATAAATTGTACTATTTTTCGGCCCTGGTAGTTGTTTTCTCGTTATCTAATCGTTTGCTACTAAATGTTCCAATTAATTAAAATTCACCACCGAGCTATCTAATTCTATCTGGACTTTCTTAAATATAACCAAAGGCGTAGCAGCGCCTAGTCGAATATCCAAGTCTGGAGTCCAATGATTTAACGAGAGATTAGTCTGTGAAATTTAGGCGAATCCCAAATGAATTTCGGGTGCCAACTTCTCTGTCCAGGCAGAGGGCAGAGGATAGCCTCGACGCCGTGCCTTGGTAGTAAAGTGCTACTAAAGTAGATTACGATCCCATAAACAAGGATGTTCGTGTAATTCCAGACCGTAATTTCGTTACAAATGTAAATTTCGGATAAAGGTACAAAATTTGTGGTTATTGGAACATTGTGGATCATCAAATGCAATGCAAGCAAACCAATATATTCTTTAAAAAAAATATTTCTGTGTTAAGCGATTTTAGAGTAAATAAAAGTTAGCTTACTTATTTAGTAAGTCGCACAAAATTAGAGCTGTACTCATATGTCTACACTTGAGTTTCTAAATTTGAAATATATGAATTGTAATTAAGGTCTGAATATTTTTGTAAGCATACAAAAAGAGTTCCACAAGTGCCGACGACAGCTGCTTCAAGAGGCGGCAAGGAAACCGTGTAATAACGCCTGCAACAATGTAAAATTGCTCAAAAATATTTGAAACTATGAGGAGTCTACTTGAGCCGGGTTTCATAAGCCCCATGACCGCAAATTGAATTTAGCCCGTAACGCAGTAGCTGCCCGGCTGCATCCGTAGCAATGGAAACGTTTTACATAGTTATCTCAAGTGGCAATATGACGATGACCGTGCCGAAGGGCTCTCTGGTGCAAATAAACAAGCAAAGCAATTGCCATGGGTCGTTCCCGTCGGGCGTCGGCTCATCTCGAAATTTGATTTTGTTCCGATTTCAATTATGAGCACCTGAAGCAGTGCTCTAGGACCGGTCCACACTGCCGAGCGTGACGTAGAGGGATTTAAATTTCCCTGGCGCCAAATCTCAGCACGGTGGCCAGAAAACACCTTCCCTTGCAGGACCAAAATATTTTCTGCCCATTTCCCTGAGGTCGGACGATGCAAGAAGAATTCCATGTTTTCGGCATCGCTTCTGGGCGAAATACAAATTTCGTAAGCTGTGTTCGTGACGGTGGGAGTCCTCTTGGACGAACCAAAACCCAGCAAGGGGGTCGCTGATTCCGAGACCATTTGCATAAGGTTCAGACGAATGGAGGAGTAGACTCCATCAACCTTGCGGGCAGCCCGCTGCGCGAAAAGCTTCTTGCTGAGTTTCTAGAGTCATCAATAACTTCGAATCCCGCCCAGGTCTTAGCTCAGTTAGTGCCTTCCGCTTTTTTCTTTCCATCCTAATTGAAATTTATGCTTTGTGGCGAACAGCTCTCAGCCAAGGCAACAGGTGGCCGGGATATTAATTTCGCAGCAAGGATTCACGGTAAATTTACCTCCTACAGGTGCTTAATTAAAAATTTAAAAGCACAAATTATGCCCCCAGCAAGTAGGCTACAAATAAACTGAAAGAGTGGTGGTATCGGTATGCGCCGCGCAATTTACATTTAGATGGGCTCTGCACTCCTCGTTTTAGCCACCTTGTCACGGTTTGCAGGTAAACTCTACACGAAAACCATTCAGCGAATCTAGACGACACAAACTTTCGAATAGATTTATTACGTAGGTTGTTTTAACTGCAGGATTATAACCAACTACAACGAGGGTGTGAATACGTGTCACACGGAGACGGAATAAAATGAAGTCACACCTTTTTGCGCGATTTCAAACCGCACAATTTTTTATCGAGCTTTATTATTTATAATTTTTGTATCGATTGAACTAAACAATTAATTAAAGTAAAAGGTTACTGAAATGATTTTATGAGAATTTTGAAACTTTTAGGAAGGAATTTTTACCCACAAAGGGCTTTCGTAAACGCTTTAGTCGTTTCCGTTCGTAAGATCGACTCTTTTTCGCAAAAAAACAATATTCTCAAAACAAGGAAACCTACAAAGGTTTTTCCAAAATACAAAAATTATAAATAATAAAGCTCGGTAAAAAATTGCGCCGTTTGAAACTGCGCGAAAACGCGCGACTCCATGTTATTCCGTGTAACACGCATTCACATGGGTTTACGGAAAACCGAAGACGCCCGACCTGGTTGAAACGAGTCCACACGGACGTAAGGACGTCTGGTGTATTTAATCACTTCCTTTTTTGAAACAATATTCTCAAAATAAACCGATAATTCTACTATGGGTGGGAGTTAATATCACAGTGTGTAATAAAAATGTGAAGCAAATCGGTGTGATTTTTCTTTTGTTTCCTTAAAAATTCGCTTAATGTGAAATTATGAATATAGTCTCTAGTCTCAACCAAAAGTCAAAACTATGATAATTTTTTAAATAGGTACATATGTTTGCAAGAGTCAACTAGAAACTTAAGTTCTAAAGATATATTAACAGCGAGCTCCTGCATCATTCCATTTTATTGTTTTTTATTTGCACGGCACATTTTAAGTTTTTCGAAAACATAAGACAAAGAATGAGTGTGTTAACGATTTCTCTTATTTTTCTTCGTTTTTTCCAATGAAATAAGATCCTAAGCCCCATTAGACAGCCTTACTGAGGACATTCGGTTTAATTTATTAAAGCCCAGCGTCTGCAATTATCGTGTAAAGTTTGCATAAACGCCTTGCCACCAAAGGTATTGTTTAAATTGGTGATTTAAACTAGTTCAATAAGGACGACGGGCCGGACATCAACTGCGAGGGCGGCAGGGACTGTTTTTGACCATGGCTCTTACCAGCTGCCCTTTAACCCCAATTTAATGCAAAAACATGTTCATTTGGCTGCAACAGGAGCGCTGGAGGCACTATCTCTTGGAAATTATTGCCGTCTGGGCGAGCATGTACCTCCAGATGGCGCCCGCTGCCTGTGTGCTGTTCGCAATAACCAGAACGGAGTCGCACTTTGCATCCATCGAACCGGCAACTATGCACCAAGTGTTCACAATTTGCATGTTAACACTGCCAACTAGCCATGCCTCCTCTCGCGCCGACAAATCTTTCAGAATCGGGGCATAAATCCCGGACACCGTTGTTTATTGCCGATCCCATAAATCGAGGAATCTCGAGCCGGACACAGGACAGCGATGCTTCTAATGCGAAGAGTTCTAAGTCAGAAGCCAAAGGTCCTGACTGAGACGATAGCATGCTTAAAGTTTAACAAGCGAATTTCTTTCCATTAGCCATTGGGCGTTCTGGAACAAGTTCTCCGTCTAACTGGCAGACCGCACTTAAGACGGTTTTTATCGTCCATTAGGAGGCCGGGGTGCTCTGCAGCGACTTGCGAGTCACCGTGACTCTGCTCCGAAGGTGAGGGCGAGGGCGCCAGTCATGGAAATTGAACGAATTTTCGTGTTTGGAACCATGCTGTCGCCCAGCAGATGGCCAAGGAGCGTCGCTGAAGCTCAGTCCGTCACCAGGACTCGCCGCAATTCTAGAACCAGATCGCCTTGATGGCTCCTGCTTAGCGTCTACAAATGCACTTGAAGCGGGGCCGCATTGCATCCGTCTGTGCAGCCTGTTTGCGGGGCAATTCAATTGACTCGCTAAAAACAAACAGGATGTGATTGCAAATTGAATTAAGCCAGCACCCTCTGTTGCTTGCTCACCTTAAAGGCCGGAACAGAATGTGTAGCTGTAGCGTGTGGTACATGTAGTACCACAAGCTGTCAAAAGTAAAAACCACAGGTTTCCATATAAGCCGTCACAATGTGTAGCTGTAGCTGTAGCTGAAAAATCGGAACAGAATGTGTAGCTGTAGCGTGTGGTAATGTAGTACCACACGCTGTGAAAAGTTAAAACCACAGGTTTCCATATAAGCCGTCACAATGTGTAGCTGTAGCTGTAGCTGGTAGTTGTACCTGTAGCTCAAAGTAGGATCATTTCTACTTTCCGCTGCAGCTACAAGCCACACGGCATGTACCTAATCAGTCGGGAAAAAAGGGGAATTATCGTTCATGTACGAATAGGCGACTATTTGTTTTTATGATTTCTCGTTTAAATTGCATTATTAGTTGCTTATAAAATTTTTAGGGCATCGCGATGCAATTTTCCTTAAATTTATTACTATCATATTTAAAGATGTATAATTTTGAATGTGATCTGTTGGCATAATTTGCAGAATACGATGTGCCCAAATGATTTACTTCTTTAAAAAAACTCATTAATCTAGTTTCCAAAATTTCCTTTGCATCCTTTTTCTAGGGAAATAATTTGCAAAGTGTACCTGAAATACCATGAAATAATTTTTAAAAAATCTAATATTCTTGCAAATATCCCTTTCCTTGAGAAATTGTTACCTGAAATAGGTACCCTTTCGGGAAAGGATTAATGTAGAGTTTTTTTTATTACTTTAATAAATTAGTTGTATTTAAAAATTGCTTACTGTATATAGTACAATATATTTTGCACGTACCTACTAGAAGCACTAGCGACATATGTACATATAAAAGAAGGAATCATCGCTCGGATGTATCACTTCATTTTCAGTGCTGTAATAAAGAGGCTTGTGTGCGTGTGGCTTGTAACTGCAGAAAAGATGCCACTTTCTCTCTTTCTCTCTCTCTTTTGTAGCTCAGCTACAACTACCAGCTACAGCTACATGCTACACATTGTGACGGCTTATATGGATATCTGAAGTTTTTACTTTTCACCACTTTTGGTACTTCATGTAGCGCTGCTAACCGCTACATGTTACGGCTACAGCCACAGCTACAGCTACGTACTACACGCTACACATTCTGTTCCGGCCTTAAAGCGGCGCGGCGCGGCGCCCCGGCGGGACTGGGGGCTCGCACTGTGCCGCAGTCGGCCCTTTAATTTGTCTTAATTTATTCATTGCGCTGCGAAATTGCTCTATCGGGCCGCAGTGGCCGCTTGTAAAATGGTGCAATTGTTGCTATTTACCCTTTAATCTGCCGAACCTGTCCTCTTTTATGCGCTTCAGCAGCGGGCAGTCGAACCACGCTAATTTTCCCTTAAACCGCGAATTAATCCGACCGTTCGGGGTGCTGTTTGAACTGAACTCACGCAAGGATAATCATGTATTAGACGGCTCGCCACTGCGGTTGAGCCCCTCTTGTAATTTTAACAAATTTTCTCGGTCGGCACTAATTTACCACTTCCTAAGAACAGCGAGCGGTGCAAATGGCAGCATCAATCGATTTTCCTTCTAAGATACATTTTTTGTAATGGAATGTCGATACTTTCAGTGCATGCAGTCAGCCCAAGAAAATTAAGTTCTTTACTTGATGGCTTTTTCGACTAAAGGAATATTTGACGCTTTTCGTATAACAACTTATGAAACTACATATGTATATTTATGTATGTATATAAGTGCGATAATTTATAAGTTGGTTTTCGAAATTTAAAATAATAGTCTAGTTATTATATTTGCATTACATTTTGATGTATTTACCTATTTTATAAAATACATACATACTTTTCTCTAAGATTTACTTATGTCAAGATCAAATTACATAATTATTGTATTATTTTTTTATCTACACAAGTAAATCTCGCGACAAGCTTTTATATCATATAAATTGTGTAATGGAATAAAGTTATGGGTTTGATTCAATTAATGTTTATTTTCTTCTTTTTAAAGTACTTAAATAAAAGCTTGTTTTTAAAAATGCTTTTTTACCATTAATTTATTTTTTATTTCTTAGTTATCGTTGTGTTTTTGTATCTAAATGTTTCTTAACCTCTTCATTTCATTTAAAGCGTCTTTGTTGACTGGTCGTTTCTCCGTTAATTTAGTACAGTCTAGTTCTTCAATAAGGAGACCTTTTAGTGATTTGACTCTACTCTACCACTAAAAACCCCGGGAGAACAAAATTTTAGACCGATTGGACCAACTAAGTTTTTAAGCGCCATCTTAGATCCCCCATCTTGAAATTTTTTTATCGCCATAAGTTGACCCTTGTCAGTTCCTACAACATTTGTTGGTGCACCACCAAACTATCCCTAACATATGCCAAGTTATAACTCTTTAAAATGGTATGGCGGCCATCTTGTTTTCCACCATTTTTAATTATTTCACCACCACTTGAATTTGCCTAGGGTATAGGTTTGATATTAGTTAAGACACGACGCCGCTAAATCTTACCGTTTAGCCGGGCAGTACTACATCATCTCTTCGAAGGGTTGAAAGCAGACGTCAATTTATTCGTATTCTTCTCAACAAACCAGTCATTTTATTTTTCATATTGTTCTCAGCAAACCTTCAATTGATACCCATTTCATATGGGTTACTATGAAAATTATAAACCACCATTTTGTGATGTCCGCCATATTGGATTTAGAATAACGTCACATTATTTATTGTGTTTCGCTTATCAATTAAATTATGTTATGACATATCATTCATTGCTGTACACCGACTTCACAATTTTGGTCCAAATCCCCGTTCTCCTTTTTGAGTAATGGTAATTCGGTAACCAAAAAAATAAAAATCCAGAAATAACTCTCATTATTGAGAAGAATTAAGAAAGGTGATCTATAACTGTTATCCGATAACCAATAAAAATATATTGCTGTATAATGGTTATCCAATAACTCAAAAAAAATAAAAATCCAGCAATTGCTCTCATTAATGATATGTCCTCAGAATAAGGGAGTATCACATTTTGCAACATGTTTCTATAAAGTATCTTGCTCATTGTATCTTTAATCCAACATCGTGCCAAGAAAATCATCACCATACCATGGTTCTACCCCACCATGCTTTAAATGTCCTTTTTGTGAATCTAGGATGATATTTTTTCCCGCTTGGACGTCCAATATTCTGCCTGTTGTCAGATCCATATAAATTGATCTTCGTTTCGTCGCTCCATAGAATGTTGTACCACTTTTGGAGATTTTATTCACCAGCTATCTATTCATCACCATCTATGGCGAATGGTGAAATCTTTTCTTGCCCTCAAATTTTTTACAACGAAGCAAAGGTATTTTTCTAGCAATTTGTCCCTTGTAATCTGAGGATAGTTGTTGTGCTAACTTTGCATCCCGTAGCTACGCAAATCGTCCTTGAAGACACAAGTGGCCATAATCTGATGATCATTGTTTGGAGTCGTTTTCTTAGTTCGAACTCTGGTTTACTGTGGTTTTTTAGACTTTAGTGCATTTGTTACAACATTCTGAGAACGACCTAAGACGTCAGCAATGAATTTATACGTTTTTCCTAATTTTTTAACTTTTTCACCAAACGTTGCTTGTCTGCTGTATTGCGTAAGTGCGTATTTCTACACATTTAATTAAGATTTTCTCAGTGACATAATTTTTATTAACTTTGAAGAAACCACCATGAAGAAATTTATTTCAAAATTCTACAAAATCCTTTAAAAATGCTATGATTTTACAAACATACCTATTTTTCTGACCGCAGCTTCTTACTGTATTAAGCGACTTATTGTAATGCTAATAAAGAAACTACTTAGCGTGCTATTGCTGCATGTTTATTTTATTGAGGACATGGGTTAAATAACTGTAAAACAACATAAGCGAAATGAGATGATTAAATAAAAATTCTATTAACGAAGCTATACTTCCAGTGTTCACACTTATTATTGTGTCCAGCAGTGTATATGTACAATATATTATACGTATGTGTATACATATATGTATGTAGTACATATGTATTCTAAATTTACAGGTAAATCACTTCAGTTTGCATTAGTTAATTCGCAAACGAAAACATCGGACCCTAATGCCCGTTCTCCAATGCGCCGACCAACCAACCACGAACCAACCAACGAAAACGCTGAATTGCCTGAATTCGCGTGTAAAATACAAGCCCTGCCTGTAGTTGTGCCTGCCGGCTGTCACAACATCCTCGGGCAAATATTTTATCTGGAAGAGTTTTTATCACTACTTGAGCGAAAAAACTACTCACTTTTACTTTTAGTGCTGGGCTGGAATTACCGCGCACATTTTTATAAGCACTTTATGTTAAAATTAGCGCACTGAGTTTCTGGCAACCGGTGGGACAGCTGTCTCACTGACAGATATTCTAGTACAACACAACCGCTGAATAGGCGACTAGTACTATGTGGTTAAAACGCACACATGAAAAAGTTAGCCAGGTTGACCAAAACACGAGCGAGAGGGAATATGGGGCCAACATAATGTGTGACGCGATGGCGCGATTTTGGTTCGTTCTTGGTTGGGTGGTCGGTGCATTGGAGAACGGCCTTAAAAGCCCAATCCATGGATGGTTGCGACGCGATAAAACCGCGAATAAAGGTAACTTTTCCTCAAAATTTATTACGGTTGATGCGGCCCTCCAATTAAGGTGTTCCAAAAATTGAGCGGAGAGTGGTAGCGGCATATCTTTTTCGTTTAGTGAAATTAATGGCTATTGAACCATAAAACCGCCGTCATAATTTAAACAGCGGCTAAATCATACCGTACAATTCCCAATCGCGGCATTTACCTGCCGTATTTAATCATGTCGGCGGTAGCTTTTTCGCTTCGATTCGATGTGAAGGCACGATAATACCAGGTGGGTCCGTGCCATAACATCCCTTCCCGGGAGCGACCTTTAATTTCTGAGCCCCGCCTGCCTTTGTATATTTAAAATGGGAAACTCATTAACTCCTCGCTGTGACGTAATTTTCATGAAAAATTGCGTTAAAATTAAATTTATTGTCCCGATCCCCACCAGCACAGGATGAGGTCGGCAGAATTTTTCGAAGGGTGTTGAGCCATAAATGAAATAGCAACTGCTGCCGAGCGGTGGAATGGGGCGCAGTTGTAGCCGCTTCCTCCGAGGAAATATGAAACCGAGTTTATGCCCCACCACTCCTCCCCTGCAGAGATCCACACCTTTGTTTATACGCTCTATTGATACAAGCCAATAACAAATATCGGGCCGTCCCGGGTTTCTCCCTTGTTTTCGAACGTAATCATTTTAACAACGCAGTCCTTGTCTGGACAAATAATTAAAATTTAATTGAAATCGAGTTTGGATGTATTTGCGCAGCACTTGACTGTACAAACACCGCAGCTTGCGCTAATGCCGGCGCTGCAGCGGACGGCACGAACTCCAATAATCTTGGAATCGGTGACGTCGGTCACCGACCAACTCTATCGGCCCCTCGGCCCCATCGGCCCCAGCAGCCCCTCCTGCCGTGGATTTCATTGGCTTGTTGATGCAAGGACAAACTTCTGTCGGGCTTTAAAGCCCCATTTCGTGTGCTCCTTTTGTTGCCTCTAATCGGTCCGGCCGGCAGCATCTCCCGGTTTAAAAAGGCAACTTTTCTACGGGCGAAGTACGTGAGTCAACTGCAAAGACAGCGTCCCTTCGGGCGAATTTGAAAACTTTTACTAGCCTCAAAGTTTTCCGGCGGAACTAAATCCTTGGAAGTGTATGAATTCATTGTCACCTAATTTTTTAAAAGTTTTCTCAAACTTGCGAAACTTGAGGAATTTCAGGGACTATATTCTCCTCCCTTAAAATCCCTGGCTCCGGCACGCCTCCATTTCAAGGAATTTATGTATTGCAGGAATTGATAACATTTTCTCGCTCATAAAATGCCCAAGTTATTAGCAAGATATAGCCATAAACTTTGTAAGAGCGTCTTTCCAACGAAATTTCCACTCTCTTCCTATCACCCTGCATCATAGGATTTACTAGCTTATCTAATGGTGGAATTTGGGCTCGAGCTAGCAAGGAACTTACTTTAGTTAGTAGATGAAGGCCTTATTTCTTCCAAATACACCAAAGAGTAAATACTCCTTCCCCTACATATAATTGTTTCAAACGATTGTAAAAATTGAACAGGTTTACTGAATATTTAACCTTGGTTTCTTTTGCCAATTTACATTTCATTTTTTAAACAAACAGAATATATAACTTACAACTAACAATTACAAGATGAATTGAATATTAAACAAAAGAGAAATGACGGTTAGAGCCTAGCTACAGTTTTTGTTCGATTTTGAATTGCAGTGTCAGAATTTGTGGAATTTCCATATTTCATGCTACGACTTTTCGCCTTTAAAGTGTTAATGTATACCGAATGACGTCAACCTTGTTCTAATGCAATGCACGTCCCTGTCATTGCGCGATATTGCCAAACTAAATTCAGTAGGAACAGGACACAAGCTTCACAAATCAGAGGGCTTCTGGGGCGTTAATGCCAGAAACCTCAAAATGTCCAATTAACGTCAAACTCCCCAGCCTTTGAGTTTCCCTTCCGAAAGGAGTGAATTGTGACTTTGTCGCATGTAAGAAGGTACGGCCGAAGAATTTCAATTAAAACTGCTCCAGGACGAGTTTGGGCTCATCGGAAGTATCTTTGGATGTTTGACAACATTTCTGAGGAATTTCTATAAAACTTCCTCCTTTCGAAAGAATTATTGCTCTCGTTCGAGCTTCTCCGCACGCCCGTCCGTCCTACGAGCGCTGACAGATCGACGAGCACGGAAGTAGTTAGCCCTGCAACTAGCTAAATGAAAATTCTTTAGTATTGTCGTCACCATGGCAGCAACATTTTGAAATCTGAGTATTGTCGCGGTTTAAAGGGCAGGGGACCGAGGACGTATTCGAGAATTTAATTGAAAGATTGGTCGGAATGCCTCCTCAGAGGGCAGATTTGGGTTGGGCTTATTTTAAGAAAACAAAGCCTCAGAAAACTAAGAATGGACACCGGGAAGAAAGCCGTTGCGTACATATTCCCATATACTGAATTTGTTTAAAACTTACAAATGTTTGTACTGTTATATATTTATTAGGTAAATGTCTATACTTATCGACACGGAAAGTAGCGTTTATGTGGAGGCTCCAACCGGGCCAAATTTTTATACGCGGTGTAACAAAAGTCCCGGAGCGGTCGAATATTTCGGAAAGAACACACCGCATCGGAAAACAAAAAAATAGGGGTAAAATATTTTTAAAAGAAGTATTTAACTCTACCAACCCTTACTCCCTCCCCCACCCCTGAGGGCGTAAGTAACTTTTGTCTCAAACATTTTTTTAAATTCGGTACAGGCAGTGCGGGGGAGGATGTGTATTATGTGTATATGTAAAAAAGGTTCCGGAAAGGTCAAATATCTCACGACCTACACATGGGATCGAAAAATGAAAAAACCCGTCTCAAATATTTTTTGAAAAACTATCCAATTGTACAAAACTCGACCCCCCACGACCCCGTCGGTTGCCCCTATTTTTTTGTTTTCCGATGCGATTTGTTCTTTCCGAAATATTCGACCGTTCCGGGACTTTTGTTACACCCTGTATGTGTTTTTCGTGGAAAAAATTATATTGAGAAATTAGTGGAGCCAAATCATATTTGATCTAAATATTTCTTCCCGTGCGGTTAAGAAATCCTAGCAGAAATCCTATGTCTCTTTGAGCATACCCATCCAGACGTTAAATGAGGAACTACTAGGCGCTGATTGCCACTTAACCCTCTAGATATGCCTACGTCGTACATCAACTAGTGTCATATTGATACCATTCCAGTGGTTGAGATCAACGAGAAGTGACCATTCTCTAAACCTTTGATAAATCTCAGGCACCTCTGTGAACAGTCCGTCCGAGATTTGACCTTCACAACACATGACGACACAGCCGCACAGTGGCAGCCTCATCAGGAACTACTCCCATCTCCCATGTCCCTCCCTGGTGAATTCCAAGTTGTGGAGCCTTTGTACCAACTGAGAGCGCCCAGGTTTCGATTCCTGGGAATCACTGCAAAAACGAGATCGAGTTGATATCCTTTGGCAGTTGAGTGAAGTTGATTTCATGGTTCAGGGGCCCTTCGAATCGAATGTGTCTCATATCCTTTTGATGTCCTCGCAAGCGGTTGAGGGGCTTTCGCCGCTGTTGGCTTCTCCGATTTTGGAGCCTTGCATACTCAAACAAACGCCTGTTGGAGAACGGAATGGATCAAGAAATGCGAGATGTGATGTCAAATATGAAACTTTTTTGTTTGCACCTAGGCGTCGTTAATCTCTTCTCAACATTGTGCAAGCGCACGGGTAGGGCGGTCGGTTAATGTACTGAGAAATACGGAAATAAGGAGCGAACCAACTGTATCAAAAAAAGAAAACTTTCAAACTTTCTACGGCTCTCCAATAATCTGGCGCATATGGTGCCGGCTACTGCCTCTGCCCGTTAAAGCGGAAAAATTTCATCCTGGCGAACTTTACACATTTTGACGAGGGCGGAAAATTAGTTTACGATTGCTCCAACAGCCATACTGCAACTAGCTTCAAATCTGCATCGAACTTAGCTACAGAGTGGTTTAGCGAGCTGCAGGACAAGGGAAACTTTCAGACACGTTGCAGTGAAGCGTTCAACATCCAATAGCTCTTCTGTGTGGAAAATCGAGTTTTGATTGGGGCTTTAACGCCTCAAGACATTCAGCTAACGCATGAGTCTCCCACGGATCTGATGTCTAATAACTGCCCCTTGATTTTGTAATGTGTACCGCTGCTTAGAACGGTGCTAAGAGGCACGCGAAATTGGCGTCAATCAATAAATGTTTCTCTAGACCAACCAGCAAAATATAAATACATATGGAAAACATCCAAATATAATCTTCTCAAAAGATGATTATCATTCAGCAATTGTTTTTTTTTTTTAAGTAAATAGTGCCTGTATAGATAGTCCTTGTAAAGGAGGGGAGGATAAAAGTACCCTTCAAACAATAACTCACTTTTTAAGATTTGTTTCAAAATGTTGGAGTTTTGGGAAGTTGTTCAAAATTTGTCGAAATTTTCGTTATAAAATGCGGGTTTGACTATTTACATTGCATGAAATTGCGAGACAAGGGGTCGAAAATAGATCCAGCTGCGACGTCCCTGCGCTATCGATAAAACTTCTCCTACGCATTCACATTATAAAATAGTGTTTATTGGTCAAGAGAGTGGGGAAATACGTTAGTTTTCACTTTTTTGCTTTTTCCCCACATGTTTTTGGTTCAACTTTACTCGAACTCGACGATTTGCAAAAAACACCAACGGTTAAGCATTTGTGCCAGCATCCCTTTGTATATAATGTATGCGGTTACAAGGCGCACCAAACTAACTCATTAGCTGGATTTTCAACATTGATGTGCTCTGTGTGAGGTTCTGATTCTGAAGCATACCTTCCCTTCATTGTGTAATATAAATAACATATTCATAAAAAGGCCGCCATTTAAACCAAGAGCAGCAAAACTGATCAATTTTCAAATAATGATTCCACGAACGGTGGAGGTAGTCAAATACTCGCGCATGTATGCCTTTTAGCGGTGTCATTATCACATTAGCATAAATAATGACGGGAGCATATTCGACTGGTCGTGCTCCCTCGGCGAAAAAGTTGATCATTTTTCCAATTAGCAAGTATAATAAATCGCTTTTTGCGTAGATTTTCGCGAGAGACCATACGCCGTTGTTTGCCGCTATCCGGCAATTTTCAATAATCGAAAATTTTATTTCGCAAATCAACGAGGACAGTTAAGGTATAACTATAAATATTTGATTTTTTACAGACTGTTCTTTAGTTCGGTCGGTTTAAATCTTAATTACTCACCTGGTCCCGCTCTGCAGACAATTAGTTACAATTTGCAGTGCCTAGATTTATGATTATGACCCTATCAAATTAATTACGGGCTAAAGAGCAATGTTAAGTGCATTTACGTGCACTTTACCATTTATGTTGTGGCTGTAGGCTGATGGGGCTCCGAGGGTGGCGAGTGAGCTCCGCAGCCGATTCTGGAGCTCATTCTGCAGAACGAACACCCAGGGCTCAATTAAATGCAGTTGGACTCGAAGGCCCTCACTCTTTCTGTTTGCCGATTGTGTCCGGCAAAATTGCCCGCAAATGAACGTCCAAAAATAGAAAAGTGCATCCGGTTTGAGCCTCCAATGGAAATTGAATGTTTTTTATGTGCGTCCTGTGCATTATGCGAAATAACAATCAGCGACTCAAAGGGCCGTGTCCACGATGTCCGTGATCAAACCCGGCGCTGCAATCAAAAGAAATTGCACATCGTGTGCAGTGGCGATGGGAGCAAATTGGAAATTTTGGAGAAAGAAATGACGCTTTGTCGCTAGTGTGTCGCACCGCCAAATCCCGGTTGCAATAAAGCCCCCGTTCATGGCCGCTTTTTGTTGGGCCCGATTGCGAGAATTTTTTGCGCGGAAATGTACAAAAATGAGCACAAAGCCAGACCTTCCTCGTATAGGCAATGAGTGCATGTGAAAGCAGATATTCCCCCGAAGCCGGTACGCGAAAATTCGCATTTTTAAAAGAGTCTCGTTCGAAATTCAAATAACCTTCTATTTGGCTGAAATGTACAAAAGTCCAAAGCGCACAAAAAGAGGACAAAGAACGAGTTGAGTATTTCAACAGCAGCATTATTCTTACTTTTAGTGGATCCGACCATATTCAATACCAAATAATGGAATAATGAACAACCAGCGGTGGCGACAAGGCGGGAGCATTACCTGCATTCTAAATTAGATTTTTTCTAAATTTCAACGCCGAAAAATGTTTTTACCAAACATTTTTTATAAACTTAACTACGCTAATATATCGTGCTGGAGCGTTTGGTAGGTAAATGTGAATCGATTCGAACACTTTGTCAATGGTCTTCATTTTGGAGTTAACTTTAATTATTGCTGAACGTCCTTAATAAAATTAATTCTTTAGCTTTGTTGCTATCAATATTTTCAATTGTCTATGACAAGCTCTCTTCTATTATCATAATATTATACCCTAGACAGACGGACACGGACGAATGAACGTTCGATGAATGAACATTCGCTCGGATTTTCATTCGCTGCATGTGAGACAGACGGCGAACTTCATTCTAGTCGAGCCTTTTTGACAGGTCGGAAATGGATAAACGTTCGTTTCTCTTCGCTTTTCGCAGCTCGTTCATGTAGCTTGCCCAAACACTTAAAAATTGTATTTCTTTGTCCTTCCACACATTCATTTTCACAAATTAAAAAATTTTTCGCAAGTACGAAGAGTTTTTCACAATTTAAACACTGCAATTTATAATTTGACACTGGAAATCAGCTGTTCCAGGATTTCCATGCTCATTCTCTGAGAATGAAGATGTGGGAACTTCATTGATGAGAACGAGAATGAAGATGCAAACGTTCATTCAAACTTCATTCTTGGTGACAGACGACACAGCAACGATCATTCTCCGAGAACGTTCATTCGTCCGAGTCCGTCTGTCTAGGGTCCCATGTATTCGCATGAAAGTTAACATCAAATAAAATATGGATTTTCAAATATTATAGACAGAGAAATAATTTAAAGTGAGCTTTTTAATGATTTCATAAATGTTAATATTATATGAATTTCACAATCCTCAATTTTAAATTATGAAATTTTAGTCGTAGGGGAGACTGGGGCTGGTTGTGACATTTTTTAAACAAATTGTCATATTTTTTTGTTAGTTATATTATTTTACGAGGTTTTGGGTTTGTTTGATTAAACTATTCAAGATTCTAATTTAAGAAGAACTTTAGATTTACGCCTATTAGAAGTGCTATATGCAAACGAATTCTGGAAAAAGGGCCGTGTAACTTTTAGCCCCGCACCCGGGGCGGGTTGTTACACCATATGGGGCAAAATGTTAAACTTTGCTCTGTATGCCTCATCAAAATAAAAATTTGGAAATTTATGAATTTAATGAAAATTATAAACTTATTTGTTAAACAAAAAATTTGGCATACTATTTTTTTTATGCCTTTTATCCTTATGCCTCTCAAAAACAAAAAAATAAAATAATAATAAAGGACTTTTTTCCTGAACAAAAACTAAGGTAGTACCGAGATACTATCTCTTATGGCTTTATATGCCTCATAAAATCAAAAATAGGAATAAATAAATTAAATATTATTAGAGCAAATTATAACAGTCACTAGGTAAGACGCACTACGGGACAGGTTGTGACATGTAACAACCTGCCCCAAAGAGATATCATTTTTAGCCCCGACCCCAAAACTAAGCCTTTAAGGTTAAGTAACAAAAAATCTAGTAGAAATAACTGTATTATGATATATTAAACACATTTTGCATTAGCATTAGGGCACAAATATACATTACCGCACAACTATTTTTTAATTGTAAACAGGCTGTAGACCAATATTACTAAAAACATAAAAAGTTATAAACCTACGGTTTTCACAGCACCGTTCACGGGCTCCTCTCACAAAAGCGTTAGCGGGACAGACGCGTGACAGGCGGCTAGCCGATCACGGTATGATCATTTTTCTCTTTCGAGTGTTCCTGTTACGATCTTTGTATAGCAATCATTGCCGCTGTAACAACCTACCCCTGTCACAACCAGCCCCAGTCTCCCCTACCTTGTAATTTTAATAACAATTCTAATAAGTTAAACATTATATGTCGCCGCCATGAATTAACCCTTAGCTGGCACACATGCTGTATGAAACGTACATGGCACACTGGGTCCAGGGTCCAATAAAAATTAGGGAAGTTTTTTATGCCCTTTTTTATAAAACTAAATAGTTTTTCGACATTTAATTTGCCTTTGAAGAGATGAAAAAAAAATTTTTTTGTTTACGTTTCCATACATCGAAAAGTACGTTCAATTTTGGCGTCGGGTCCCTTGGATCAGTGTGCCAGCTAAGGGTTAAGTACCATTTTAGGGAATTTCTTTTATTCTTGTTTTGGAAATCATGAGAGTTAAGAACTAGTGGTTTTTTTTATCTTAAGTTCAAACCACTTAACGTATTTTACCTTTTTGTCTAATTATTTTTGCAGCTGCGCATATTTCTTGAGGTAATTCCAGCGTATCACACTTGCAAGTTGCTATGTTAACATTTTGAAAATGCTTGCTTTTCCCCACGACTGATGTCTATTTTGGCTCCTTGAAAAGTTGACCAAATACAAAACAAGCTTCCTGTTCGGCCCAGCGCGAAAGAGAGGAGGAGGCAGCTCCACTGAACCCTTTGCAGCCGAATGTACACAGAAATAAAAGTAAACAACTCGAACTGAGTCAGTGGCATAAATTAAAAAGTCACTTTGCAACTTGTACGTCTTCATAAATATTTCAGCGGGGCGGCCGCGGTTGACTAAGTGCAGTGAAGGAGAACGACGGGCTGAATGGTGGGTAAAAAGTTCCGCGAAAAACAAAGCTCAGCAATAAATAATCCACCCCCAGGGCTGTGTCAGTTGAAATTTGCATATCGGCCCCACCGTTTGTAATACGGACGAAATTTATTGAACGAAATTTCCGCCACAGCCATAAATTCTTAGTCACCTCTGGTCCTCCGGAGCTCCTGTTCCGGCCGTGCAGGGGCTCCTCGTTTGCAGAGGGGCTGCGCAGAAGGTCAAATTTAGGCCAGCCACTGTCAGGCTGATGCCCCTAATATGTTTTGTAAATGCCAGCAGGACTTCCAGAGCTTGCCACGGGCACAGGGGTGACTCCATCTCGAACCTTTCGACTAAACCCCAGTCTTCTAATGCCCAACCAACGAAATTTGAATGAAAATTTCAGCAAAACGATGTCGTCGGCGAAACAACTCGGCATTTCCCCAGGAACAAACTGCAAACTCGTTTCAATTAATTCCAAATGTTTAAAAACATTCGCCTTCGAAGTGTAGCGAATGGTGGGTCAGAAAAAGCCGAAATCGATTTGATTTGTTTCGCACACGAAATCTTTGGGAAACCGAAAATTTTGAGGATTTGCAGTGGAGCACAGCCGGTGCCCCATGCTTGCCCACTGCACTCCGCAGGCTCTTTGGGGCGTCCGGTTTGCACCACACATGGACCCGGCGAGAAAATCGAGTTTTCCTCCCATTTAGCCTCGTGCGGAATGTTTTTCCCTGAAAGGCTGCGGTTCAATCGAGAAAATTTCCCAGACAAAGCGGAAATACTTTTCCCTGGCAAAGGCGACCGAATCGAGTCTGAGAAAATTTGGAATTCGTTTGAACGTGACAGCGTTTCGAGAAACTATTCGGAGTTTTCCCGGAAATTAATTTCGATCAACTTTCTCCATCTACAGTGGCTGAAGCGCAGGGCGACTTATAAAATAGGTCTGTTGGTTGAGAAAACTAAAAAAAAACTGGGTCGCATTGGGGCGCACCAGTGCGTACTGGGTTTTCGTTTTAGCGTTCGTTGAGATTTTTTGACAGCACCTGGTGCGCCTCAGTGCGCACTAGGTTTTTAGTTCGGTGTTCGTTAAGCATTTTAGAAAAAACTCAGTGCGACACAGCGCGCACCAACTAAACCCGAATTTTATGCTGGGTCGAAATTGAGCTGTAACGGCCAGCGGCATTTGAATTTGAATTTAAATTGAATTGAGGTATTTATTGATTTATGTGTTCTCAGACCCAGCCAGATTTATATGTGCATGCATTTTGTTTCATTTACCGTCAATGCAATGAGAGAAATATTATAGGTACCCGACCGATTGATTACGTACTTTTTTTAACGTGTTTTTTTTTGCATGCACCGAATTTTTGGCTATAAATCTTATTTGCTTATTTAAAAATATTTCTATTTTATTTAAACACTTTACAGAACTCAATTCGCGTAAAATCATACTGACAATTCTACTCTTCTTCTTTTTCGCTCTGCTTTGCTCTGAAATCGTTCCTTGAGACAGCAAAACCCAGTGCGCCACGGTGCACCTTTGGTTTTTTTGACAACACTCAGTGTACCGTGTTTGTTTTTTTTAACGAATTTCTCAACGAACAGACCTAATTTCAGAATTACTTTGTCGTTGCATTGACCTCGCTGCTGACTTGAAACGAGTTCTTAAAATGGTTGGTACTGCACTCTGCTGAATTTTCGCAGCGCTTCTAACCACAAAATTAATTAATGTTTAAATGAGGAGCATCAAAATGAAACTCAAACAATTTTCCGCCCATTGCAACCGAGTCAAATTTTTAACTTGACTCTAATTGAACCTAAATATATATAAGATAATTTCCGATGTTAAAATTTCGATGTTGACTAAAGAAATTTCCACGTACATACATATAACTGGGACTCGCGTTGTTGTGATCATAAGGGGTAGAAGAATCCAAAAAAGAATTTGGTTATAGTGTGTACTAGAAGAAACAGGAAATACTATGAAGAATCAAAATAATAATAATATATGAATGAATTTTGAAAATCATTTACATACATATAAGGTAACCTACTTTTGTTTATTTTACGTTGTAATAATTCAAAAGTTCTAAATCATTCCATTCACGCCAAAACTGTGTGCAAATTATGGACTTAATTTTTCAAATCAATCTTAATAAGTAGGAAGATATACTACATCTGAAGTTATTCTTTAATTTAAATGTTTCCTGTATTTTGTTTGGCTTAAATTTAGGATTCCACTAAAATACAGATATTTCCAATCCCATATTTTTGGAGGACTAGTAAACTTTGAAAAGATCCACATATGTGCGTATGATTGATCGATGATTGCAACCTACTTTCCATGGTTACGCCACATGACAGTTAGTCCAAAAGAACGTATTTGGGCGATGAAAGGTCCGTCCGCAGTATCCGATCCGAAACTTCCAAGAAATTATTGTCAAATAAGCGTCTCATTCATCCACCTGACAATGAAATATTCTTCTGCATTTGCATTTTATGAATTTCGACATGAATGCCCCCCGAGACAAATTTCCAGCGAGCGCAGCATTCCTCCGACAGATGTAATTCAGCCGGGAAACATATGTGCGCCCAGAGAACATGCGTTTACACTTTTTGTGAACGCAATACCCGGCGCTCGAGCAGCAGCGCACCCCCGACTCAGGAATCCCCGGCACTTGCCGAATCACTCAGCAGTGATTCCCCCGCCTCAGGTCCCCAGGCTGGCGTATTTTTTGTGTAAACAAACTCTAAAAGCACTTGAAAGGCCATCACCATGGATCCTCCGAGGGATGCTGTAACATCACTTCGGTTGTATTCAAATCGTTCTATTACTTCCCGTCGCGGCGCCCCACTCTAGCGGCGGTCCTCGAGGATGGTGGAGGCTGCGCCGGAAGGGTCTTTGGAACTTTGATTCGTAGGTAGGTACTACAGAAAAGCAGCAGCCGTCCCTTCTTATCGCCGATCCGCTTCCTGGCGGCGGCCTCTTGTTTGTTCAGCGGTGTGCATCGAGCTGCTTGCCTAATCGGATTAAGCGCGATTGTGTTTCGAGAACTGCTCGATTGAAAGTAATTGAAGGCTTAATGAATGGAACTTTGGCTTATGATTGTAGTGGCGGTGCCCAACGGGCACATTGGATACATGCCCTTTGCGGGGGCCCGTGCCGAAAACACCTGCAGAACGACCCACCCGCCATTCGAGCGCTCCGCCTACAATACCACCCCAGGTGGGTTTTCTCAAGACGATCAACTCAAGAACTTCAGCAGGCATTATCTCTCGCTGGGTGTGAAACGGGTTCACACCCCGACCCCCTTCCCTCTGATCAGAGGCACACGTACCTTCGCCGGCCTCCTCGGCGGACTCATGAAACCCATGTCACCGGAAGAAGTACAGCGGGACGGCACTTGGCAGGCCGCAGGACCCGCAACTGTGGGTGACAGCTAGGAAATTGCTTTTAGTTAGCGGGGACGGCCCGAGTGAGACTAGGCGCCCTGCAAATTAACGGCGTTCTCTTAAACCTGAGATGCTTTTCGTGAAACACCGGGAAAAACAATTAGTCGACCTCTGGAGATTAAACAAACCCCTAGGGCTGGGTATATGTCGCGGTGAAAAGTCGCCCTGGAGCTGCAGCTCCGTTTTTCATTTCTAGATTCTAGTACGTTACAAATTGTTTAAAGCATTTTCGGGACGGCTTCTCATAAATGCGATAGGAAGGAAGTTCATCTTGAGTCACAATTCCTTTATAGGTCTTCCATCTTTTTTCTGTCGCATTCCAATGATATCTTATCAATCTTAAATATTTTATTTCTAAAGCGCTAGGAGTATACTGGTAAAAATAATTATGACATGTGGATCATGCTGTTCGTCAAACTATTACGAAGTTCGAAAAAAATTTCCACGAAATTTCGTTTAAAAGTCCACGATTTGACTAAGAGACCGCTAGTTTACTCCTGTGTTTAAATTGTGTTTAACTGCTTTCTTGAAATAACTGTTTTCATGAAAATAAAATACAAAAGCAACAACAAACAGCAACTTGTTCTTCCAATGGTTTTAATATTTACATTATTTTTCATAAAGCATTGTTGCAAATAAAATGTTTGTTTATACGCTTATTAAATTTTAAAGAACTTGATCAACTAAAAAATGACTTGACTTAAGATAATAGTAGTATATTTTTATAAATATCAGAATTAAATTGGCGATAACTACAATATCGTCAGAAATTCCAAATCGAAACTCGACCTTAGTCCGCCTTTAACTAAGAACGGGGAATTTTAAATTGAACTTTAAAGACCAGTGATTTTTAAAAGCAATTTAGTTTTAAATACTAACTTCTTACTTCATCAATGAATGGCTCAAAATGTGAAAAATAAAAAATTATAAATCTTTATAAAAACGCCTTAAACCCTTCTTCTTCTTTAATTACATACATAGATTTAACTATTATACCTTTTACCTTTTCAATCCTATTATGGTAGTCTACTACTAGATCATGCAAGCAGACTGAGTCCCATTTCAGACGAATACGAAAGGAACTTTCCCAATGGTCTGATTTTGTTTTAAAATAAATCTCTAATATTACTTAATTGAAAAAGAAAACGAAAAGATGTTAAAAATCACTTTGCTTTCCTCATGGTCGTGATCCCCCATCCCATCATGAAAACACTGCCTTAATCTTCAAATACAAAGGAGCGGATGGGTTTCGCTCATTTGTACGAATGGCGGGAACAGATTTGATAAAGCTCCCTCGATTAACCTAATCCCTGAAAATATCGGCTGGAGGATACCAGGGACATCAAAAAAGATTGGCTAAGGCTCCACCCTCAGGACGATAGCACTTTCGAGGAACACGGTAATAAACTTGATGACGCCACGAGCATTCCTGCGGTCTTGCCAGGCCTGCGAGTCGCGTAGATTAAATTACACCTGGACGCTGTATATTAAGAGTATAAATCCTTTCAGGCAGGTGTTTTTATTGCGGGCTCCCAATTGTTGCTTTTATTGCAGCACTTTGTCTTACCGGGGACCACTTTGGTGGTTCTGCCGAACTAATCCCTTCAATATGTCTGCCTGGCTCCGCTCCGGGCTCACATTCCTTCCAAGCAGTTGGGCCGAGGAGTCCTGCACCACCACAATTTGCAACAAAATAGTCGTCTCCGACCGTCCATTTTACGGGCTCCCGGAAGCTTGTCGTTTGTTAGGGCTTAAATGGCTTTTATGGCATTTTTATTAGAGTCTTGCTCAATTGTCGATATAAAATGAAAAATGTGTTCGAGAATCTTCGAGGAGGTCCTGCCCGCTCCGTGGAAAGCCGGTAATTGAGGTAATTATTAGATATTGCTCAATAGATGTCGTGTCGGTGAAATATGGCATGCGGGTGGGAATGCAAAAATCCGAAACGCTGTTTACTTGGAAATTTTTATAACCCCATAATTCCGTTTTATCAGGGGCAATATAAAATGATGAATACGCTGGTCATTTCTACAAGTTACGAAATGATCCGTAGGGTTGCCACAAACCGCCGACATTTCATGGTCGTTATAAAACGCGGAGGGTGAATTAAAAGGAATTCTTTCGGCTCAGAAATGTCTTGGGCGGTATTAAATGAGGAACTCTCGCATTAAACTTAAAAATAAAACACGCTGGCCCAAAATAAAACACGGAAAATGGCTCCTGCACCATCTGTCATTGTCGAACAGAAAATAAAACACGCTGGCCCAAAATCAAACACGGCAAATGTCTCCTGCGCCATCTGACGTTGTCGAACAGAAATTTTAACATAGAAATAAAACACGCTATTTTCTAGTTTGATTTATTGTGGAATTTTAAAAACAAGTGTGCGCAATTGTGGAAGATTGAGGAAACAAGTGATCATGAATCCAACGGATATAATTCCCGATAGTGATCCATCGAGTGATGAAGAAGTATTACCCAGTCATATTGCTAAACGGGCGAACGGAATTCGGAACAATTTGCTGCCTGTCAAATCCCGAGACAAGTATGAACAAGCTTATGAAAAATTTATGAATTGGCGAGCAAAAAATAAAATTAATTCGCTATCAGAAACAGTTTTCATTGCGTATTTTAGTTTTTTGTCAGAAAATCTGAAATCATCAAGTTTGTGGACAGTGTACTCGATGTTAAGAAGTGTGAAAAAAAATGAATTTTTTTAATAAATTTTGTTTTTCTTTTGTTGTTGCAGGGGGCTCCGCCCCCCGCACCCCCCGTTGCACCCCCTACGGACCCCACCGCTCCCCCACCTCCGCATTTGTGGTAAAAAATAGTATGTGCAACACGGGCGGTAGCCGATTGCACACTCAAGCCGCCTTCGTGTGCAATCGTCTATTTTCCGCCCTTGTCACACAATGTACTATTATCGATGTAAGATTTGTTAAGTTAAATACCGTTAGGAAAATAATCTTAAAAAATTCATTAACTTTCGACTTATAAAAAATTTGAAGCCTTTTCTTCCTTTTTTTCTTTTTTCTGAGAAGTAATTACATTTTTTAATGTACCCAAACAGTTTAATCGACAGTTATCCGGGCTGATTGACTCCGTTACGCCCTTGGGCCCCTTAATTAAGCTGCGGTTAATCTAATCATGAGGTAAATGAACTGAGCCAAAATTAATTAAAAGGCCAAGCACAAAGACTCCATTCCGAGATGGTCCTGCCATCGAACCTCATTTAACTTTAAAGCGCCTTTCAATTCTCCACAGGCGCAAAAAGCCCTGTACAGAGCAAAGTAACGTGGCGGAGGGATGGAAACCCTTTTGAGCCTGTCAACGTTTTGTAAAGATAAATTTTCCTCAGGGATGGAAATGCGTTAGAGCGGAGTGTCAGATTCAGTTTCTTTTTTCCTGTCAGAGGACGGGGAATTCTGCAACTGGCGAGGGTTGTGGAACAGCCACAAGGGAGATAAAAGCTGACAATAACAAGAACTAATAGGGGGAATGTGCTGCAAGTGCAGAGCGACTTGGCATGCGAATTACAAAAATATTACGGGAACGTGCAAAAGGTTGAACAAAACAATTTCTAGGACATGCCTGCCAGCCCGATTTTTTGAGGCTTTTATTCAGGGGTAAATCATCCTTAGGGCATACGTTCTGTTCATATGAGTCCACAAAATGCACTTATTTTGTTTAGTATCGCAGGAATTTTATCTCAGAGGAGATTGAGATATTGTATGATTTGGAAAATTTCTAATTTGTATAGATACACATTTTCTCGTTCGTAAAAAAACCTGAAACTCTTATCCTATTTATCTCGCAAGCAGTTTTGTATACTTTATTCATTACAGTCAAACTGCTTCGAAGGAGCTCTCGATCATTCCATTAAATAAACCATTCAATTTTTGGCCGATTTTTATGAACTCGCAGAAAATATGATTAAGATATCATAAGAAAATACATATATAAATGATGTATGCACAAAACCAGATATTTTAACCCAATTAACTAGGTATACCCTGAAGATTATGACCAAACGCCGGCTATTGTAGTTTAAAGCGTTTCATTATAACTGTGTTTGTACCAGTTATTTTTTTTGCACAGACAAATAATTTGGCGACTTCATAAAGAGAGCGATCCATTATTACACGTAGATAATCCACAATATTTACACTTACATTTTTAAGTCGATAGGAAACATCTTAGGTATAAAAGTACACCTGCTGCAGCGCATAGATTCTCACCAGTAGCAATCAAAGTGATACCTCATGCATGTAAACTAAACTAATTAGTCGCTGTGCGCTTCAACATAATAAAAGCCGTCACGGAAGCAAGTCTCGTTTCGAGCTGCAATTGCGAAGATTTAATTTCGAAAGGGAAGACACTCTGCACCGAAAAGGTGCAGTACCTTTTCCACCCAGAAGAGCTTCCACGAAAACGAGGGTACTGGAAATTAAGGAACGTATACAATTATGCGCTTACGTGGGGCGCTTCAAAAACGCCATTGACAGGGTGCACTCCGGTCCTCGAATTCTTCTTCTAGTCTAGTTACCCAATTTTATCCAACGATGCACCTTAATAGAGCCCGGTTGCTTGGTGACACGTTTCCACCGTCACTGGAGCACTTCCGTCTCCCGGAGTGCTCGGCGGAGCAGCTCCAAGGCACATTGTTCGCCGTACAAGAAAAACTTTCGTCCTAAGCGCGCGGGGGAGCGTGGTGGTACCTTCAGAAGTGGGTGCCACTGTCACGGAACGCCATTTAATCTGTAACACTCAGGCGACTACCTCTGACCCTCTCAACCCCTTCGCTGAATCAGGCGAGCACAATAGCATCGGGGAGTTATTGCGCCATGATTTGCATAAAATTTTTGGATATCACGAAAGTTTTTGGGATCCACCTAATGGGGAGCAGTTGGAGACATGCACCCGCATAAAATTGCGGATAATGCGGCGGTTGCGCTTGTTTTCATCCCCGACATCGGTAAATGTTTGAACAAGGCGGGCCAGATAGCCGTGTAATTTAAGCGAATCGTCTTGCCCAAGATAACAAGGCCCCAATGAGAGCAGAAGTTTAAAGTAAAAGCCTCGCGGGGAGCCGCCGCAGCCGCCGCTAGGTTGCCGCAGGATCTTACACAGCAAATTATTCGAGTTATCTCGCGCAGTCCCCATAAAAGCGAACTGCAGAGACACATTGAAGCCACGTGAAGAGGCTCGGGGGATCCATGGGGGTTGACGAAGGCTCCTAGAAGCTGGAACTTTTCCAGGGAAATCAAAGTCAGCTCCTCAGGCCCCGGCGATTCTGCCATTTGCCGTGCGTTCGATTTGAATTAATAGAAAGGGGATCAGCCCAGGTCCCTTAAGACCGTGATTTATTGCATTTCTTTCTTTTCGAATTTCCATTCTGGGCCATCGCCGCAAAAGGCACCAGAGAGGCTATCTGTCAGGCCCCCATAAAACCCACCCACAATTATAGGCTTTTGCCCAATTTCCACGATGCCTTGAAAGGGCATGACGGAATGACAATACGCTTCGACAGCGTTATTCACTGAACGGGCACCGATGAAAAAATCATCAAAAGAAGATCAAACTGTATATCATATGTCCTCAAGTATTCCAATAATATATTTATTAAAGCATAAAAATATCTAATACCACTAAAAGATAATGATAAAAACCCACTTTTGCTCCCAAAATTCGTCCGAGCCATTTTTTAAATGTGTCACGAGAATCTAAATGAGCACTAATTCCGAATTTTGCGGAGTAAGTGATAATGATGGACGACTAATGAATGTTATGTGGCGTCCTGCATCTTAACTACTTAAAGTTTGTCACTTTATTTTAAAAAAGTAGCTCAAGAGATTTTTATCGAAAAGGCCTTGATTTAAATAAATGAAGAGTTCAATTTTAAATTTTGTCATGACAAGATGAGTTGCTAATTAAATTAAATAAAAATAAATGTTAAAATAACTGAAACTAAATTAAATAAAACTTCTCTTTTCATTGTAGTCAGAAACTAAAATAAGTACTACATGTGGATAAACAAAAGTATTTTGATCAGAAAACTTGAAGGAATAGGTATATTGCTTTGCTTCCTACTATTTTTTCGAACAAAACATATCGGTATGTTCAATATTTCAGCTAAAACCACAGCTTCATTTGCTTTAGCAAATAGTTATACATATATATAAGTATGTAGGTACGTATATCCCTTTTTCGACAATTATTCGTCAGACTGAAAAATGTTTCAAATCGCTTAAGGGATTCGTTTTTAAAAATCGTTAAAGTTTGTAACATTTTACTGTTATATTTTCACTGACTAGCTTTTTTGGCGCTTACTTTAAGTTATTATAGAACATGGGCCTATTTCTCGGGATTCGGCTGAAAAATGGCGCTTTTGTCCCTAATAACGCCAGGAACAACTGCCGTTCTTATAAATGTCCCTCATGCAGCTTCATTAATACCTGCACACCGAAATTCTTGAGCTCTCCCAGGCTGACCAGTGGTCGGGGTGCTTATTCGTGTCGTTCCTTAGTAATGCAATTTTGCAGTGCTAAAAGTTAGAAAAATCTTGTCGGTTTCTGCCACTGTGACAAATGGGGAGGACGTCACGAAAAACCAAAAAGTTGAAAGGTTGGTTATGAAGAGAAAAATTGACACAAAAGTTACCACCGCAAAATACTCCTCTCGAGCGCTTGGCTAAGTGGGGCCCATTTATAAGGTCGCCCGGACGAACGCTGCGAGGACTTCGAGTTCCGCCGCATATAAATCAACGTTCTCATTTCATCGTGGACGTGCAGAAGAGTTATAAAGCTCGAAGCGAATATTTTTAAATTATGAAGTCTGCAAGAAGTTATGACCTGCCAAGGTGATAAATAGGTCCGGGCACAAGTGGAGTAGCCCTCCATCTGGGCCGCGGGGCAACTTTGAGAAGTGCATATTGTTTAAATGACAAAAATGCTTCGTGAGACAGAGGGCCTCGTGCTCCGCTTGAAAAGTGGACCTGCCCGCCAACTGGCTTTCACGCCGGCCTCGGAGACGACTTCTGAAATCCTCGCCAAGGTGGAAAGTGGCTCGGGACAGTTTACAGATGAATAACCCCGTCCGTCTTGCGGCAGGGATAATTCCCGTAATGAAAATTAATCGGTCCCCACACGAAAGTGAAGACGCCAGCGATCGCCGTTATTTATTCAACGATTACCCAGCCTCGGATTCGCATAAAACTATTACCACCCTGCTCACATTAAATCCCAAATCCCTGATTCGGTTAAGCGATAATCCCGAAAAGGTGTCGGCAAGTAATCATCACAGACAAAAGCGCACCCGGAAGAAGGTGGGGCCCGCATCAGGCGCCAGATGCCGAGGTGGCCCTCGCCGTTTGTCCCGTATCAAGGAAGCATAACGGCGCGGGGAGCTCCGCACGGCGTCCACGTTTACTGGGGCGAAAAAGCTTTCAAGGCGTCTGGAAATTTATTTGATCGCAAATCGGATTACGACAGGGAGCTCATCATGACCAGGAGCAAAGAGCTCCCTGCGAGGATGAAGTAATAAGACGACCGAACACCGAACGCCCCCGCTTCACTGGTTATCAGGTGTCGCAGGCCATAAGACGGCGTACTTTGGTCCCTTTTTACTTCAATCTCCTTGAAGCCTTCTATAGAATTTGTGACGAATAAGCCCCGATAGAAGGACACTTGAATACATGAACTTGCTAGATCGAAAATTCGAAATTTGTGAAGGCCATTTATCTAGAATATACCTAATACAGGTAAGCAAAATATATAACAAGTTACATCAAGACGCACTAATTGAGCAAACCATTTAGTCATAAAAATTACTTCAAAAATCGTCGATTAAGTACTGGTGCGTTTCAATGCGCACTGCACTGTAATTGTTCAAAACATACACCAAAAAATATTGGTGTTTTTTCAATTTTTAAACCACAAAAGCTATAGGCAATTTTTATAGTAAGATACAATATAGTATAACATTACAACATAACATAACAATTGTGCGTAATGCTATCTTTCAATTTTTATTAGGGTTTCCAACATTAAGCTTTTTGTTTTTTAAAACTATGTATCTAAACTGCTACTTTTAACACATTTTAATTTGAAGCTGTTTTGAAACGGTTTGAAATACATAAATGAAGAAAATATTCGGGCATATCTGTGAATTCCGACTTCACGTTCCTTCTCAACAGTTAGCGGGACTTTAAGTACAAATTGTCGCCTTCCAGCTACAGTTACCGAAGGACTCCTTTAATTAGACCCGAAACTTAGGACGACTTACTCTTCTAATCCGCCAGGCCTACAGATGACGGCGGCAGCTCAGCGTACAATTTAATTTGCGATTTGTGCTGCCGGCTGACATGTGCAAATTGAAACGTTCCACGGGGCGGCACCTGGCAAAAGCCCCAAGGCCTGAGCCACATGGGCCATGTTTGCTCCGGGACTCCTCCAATTTGCAAGTTCGCCTCTAACTCAATAAAGCGTTCTGTTATGCAAATTATCGGGAAACAATACATTCCACTTCTAAAAAGTTGCCATGGGTATTAAACGTTGAAATTATGACAATTTGCGGAGCGTTCGAGACTCGACGGGTGGGGAGGGGAGCTCAAAATGGAAATTCATGTGCGAAATAAGACACCTGACACATGGCCCACCCGGGAACCCAGCGGGCTCCGGCTGACTCCAGCACCGCGCGGATGCCTGCCCTCACAAAATATTCATGCAAATTTATGAAAGCCTTTTTCTCTCCCCATCCTCCTCCTCGGGCGTCGGCGTGGGGTACGCCAAGCATCGCGTCCCGATCTGCAGCCCCGAGAAGGCTATTGGATCCCCACTTGCCGCGTAATTGAAATTTATGTTTTATTTATTAGACAACAGGTGGAAGGAAGTGTGGTTTTAGTAACTCGAATTTACAGCACTATTCATTACCGGCCCGGAGAAAATTACTACCCAGGAGGCCCGGGTGCTTCTGATGTGCGGTGTATTTATAGTTTGGTGCGGGGCGCATAGAAAATTAACGGGCACATCCCGAACACGGGCAGGTGCGTGTAATTTGCTTTAAACTCGACGTGCCTCCACCCACCCGAGCAAGTTGCGGTGCGTAAGACCGGATTAAATGACAGAACTTTTGGGGACGGGGCCTCCCTCTTCGTATAACGAACGCATTCTATTTATTTAACAAAGTTTGTTAAATTGGCTTGCAGCGGGCTACGGATACGTTACGTATTTTATTTGGGTAGACATAAAAAACATTGCGGCGATATTTGAAAGTTATATTGAAGCGATATGTTTAACTCTATAACTACAGAAGTTTGATAATCCCCCCACAACTTCTATTTCTATTTTCTTTTACTTGAACTTATGTACATACCTATGAACCTATGTATGTATCCGAGCACTCTTCATTTAGGCTGTAGTAGGATTTTCCAATATCAGTAGTTTCACAATTTCGTAAGATAAGTATCTACACCAAAAAAAATGTCAATGCATTACACGAATATTTCTTTATCACTAAGTTTTTTTCATTTCGAATTTTATTACATTAGAAATACAAGCAAATAATGTCTTTGGCTTGATTACATCTGTTAGTTTGAGCTCTTAGTTCTAAACTAAAATATGTATTATTATAATCGGAACAAAATAATAGCAGTTATAATCAAATGTCATATATTGAATATAATATATTCTTTTATAACAAATTTATCTATGTACTTCAGAATTTTTGAGGCAACGATTTATTGTATAATGTAAGTACGTTTTTGATGTCTGTACTTTCATAGACGGTCCATAAATTACTATAAACTTTAAAATTGCTAGGCCCGTCATTTTGATAGCTTGTGGTATAATACGGTATAGGTGAAATGTAGTATGGAAGTTAAAATGATCGAGTGAAAAAGGAATATGTAACTGTTCTTTTATTTTCTTTAAAGGCTCATACATTTCTAGAATATTACGTAACTTATGGTAATATTTTGAAAAAAAACAAATGACGGACTTAGCAATTCTAGTGTTATATTTCTGTTAAAATGTCTATTAATTGATTATACATACATATGTAGGTACTTTTCAAAACTAATACAATAACTTTAATTTAAATGACATTTGTTATTTATTATCAAATTGAATTATGTTATTCCCAGTGTAGGTAACTTTGACGTTTGGCTATTTCATGAAGGTGCTGAAAACTCATATGTCGGAGGCCACCTACCCAAAACGTTTTGAAGCCGAATTACTTTTTCGGTAAGTATTTTCATGCAAAACGGCTTTTATATAGTTTATATAATGTTTTTTTGATATGAAAATTTGTGATGAAGTTATTATTATAGATATTATTATTCAAAACTCAAAGAAAGAAAAAAGTTACCACTTTACGGCGGGCGGATAAAGAAATCTATTAGCGAAAAGTGTTTCTTTGGGAGCTTAAAAATATAGCACTTTAATGCGAACTAATTTTTGTTTTGTTCACGGAGCGCTAATTCTGCAGAACTATTGAGACAAAATATTGTGGTAGATATGAAACAAAATCATTAAAATCGGAAATACAATTTAATTCATACCTATATAAATTCATTTTGGTAAGTTTTTTAAATTGTGCTCAACATTTTGATTTTAATGTCTTCGATAGATCAATGAACAGTAAGAGCAAGTTTTTAATTGAACCCCATTAAGTAAAACTGTAGTATATTTGTCTTAACTAATTAAAGAGTTTTTAATTTAATTTAGTTTTACATGGTGCAAATTGGATCCGCTAGTTTTTACTATCAATATATGTTGTTATGTATAATGTATAAGTATATTATGTACATATGAAAAGGCGAAAAATAATGAAAAGTCAGCAGTATCAAAATTCATTCTCCTTGGCAAGATTACGGAATCACCACCCGGAAGCTCTTCTCAGAGCTCCCGGCTATTTAAGATCCTTTTTCATTTATTCCTAACCTCCCGCCCGCCCCTCGCAGTGCATTATCTTCCAATTTCGTTCTATTAAAACTGTCGGCGTTTCCTGCTTTGTGCTAAGTGCAAGCCTGGAAGTTGTGATAAGCAGTGAACGCCAGTAAATGGGGTGCAAACCCTCTGACTGTCTAGAGCAAAGGGTGCGTACCACCTTCAAAAATTGAAAACTGTCCAAATCCCCCATAAGGCGCTCACAGTCCGCCGCAACGACAAATATCTGCACAAGGGCGGCACTGAAGCTCCTCGGAAAATTGAAAATCGTCGATCAATACCTTCAATAAATTTCCCCAAAAGGGTGACGGCCTGCAGCCGACCTTTGCTGAATTACATATTCATCCAATTGCCTTATTTCCCTTGGGACGACGTTATTCCGAGAATTTGTTCTTAATATGCAATTACTCCTGCCCTACAGAATGGAGGAATAACCCTTCATCCTGCCAGGCCAAACTTGCTCTTGCTTTTGTCGTGATAGAGCAAATTTGGAAAAAATAAAAGTGCCACCGCCACCAGGGCAATTTTTTTAAAAGAGACTCCGGCGGAGGGATGGTGGCGATGCACTCCTGCAAACAACGCAGGAAACACGGCAGGGCTGCCTCATTTAGCGCGCTTAAATCGAGAAAGGTCGTCAGGTCTGCCATAGTCCGCGTCATGGGTTGCTATATGCCACTCTCGCGATTCGGCGACCGCCGATTTAATTGCTTCGCAGTTGGATAAAATACTGACAACATTTACAGCAGCATTTACTTGGCGCTCTGTCCTGTCGGATTCGTTGAGCCCGAGGTATCTGTTTACCTCGGAGCTAACCAACCTTTACCTACCGTTCTCCAATTTTCAGTTTTTAATTGAAACTCCGATTCTAATTGAATTTTTAAATTTATTTTTTGCTTTTTTGCTCAATACACAACCCCGATGAGGGTGAACGGTACATTGAAAGTCACGAACGGGGATATACCTCTGGCGCTATCTTCAGGCTCGCGACCCTGCAACTTTGCTATTTTTGTATACTCAATGGCTCTCAGCTCAGCCCATTCAACCAAATAGTCATTTAAAAATTTAAAATCTAATAAATCAATTTAACAACGCTTTAAACTCCCCGAGCAGTGAGCTGAGCGAACAATCTTGCTGTTAAATAATGAAATTTGCCATAATGTAACTGTTATTAACAGTCTGCTGCTGCTACTGGCAGTAGTTTTTACTTTCAAAGCCCCAATCAAGAGGAATGGAATTCGCGTTTCTGTTAGCAAACAGAAAATTTAGGATTATAATGAGATCGTGTCCTAGCCTGCTGCTGGAGAATTTGGCGGACATCAAAAGTAAATACCTACGATACAGCGCATCTACTTCACAGTATATCACATTATCAGGCATTTTTAGCATTTTAATTTTGTCTTCAGGTAACTTAAAAATGCGGCTGAGTTTTTATGGAAGAAATAATACTTTACCAGCATTTTAAAAATAATAAACATTGATTAAGAGTTTCATGAAAAAACACAGATACTTCCTACGTTAATGATACAAAGAAATATGCCATGCCATTTAGTATCTAATAGAACAAAAACAGTTTTGTTTAATATCTTAAGGGATATTGGCATATAATGTGTACGTTTGGAAAAATATAACTTTATTTTATTTCAAAAACATGATTTGTAAAATTAAGTTTTTTATTTTTATTAATAATAGTACTTTACTGCCAAATAAGTTTCAATTTCGTTTTGTATATTAATTTGTGTTTCCAATTTTTTCTTACGTACTAGGTACTGTCTAGCCAGTAAGAAATAAGTAATCAAATAAAATATGAAACCACTTATTCCAACTTTAAAGAACTCCTCCCTGAAGACCCTCAATCAGTCTGCATATAGCGTAAGAGCGTAAGCGTAGATCATGAGATAACTCTTAATGATGCACAAAATTAGTAGAGAAAATAAGTTCAAGGACGAATGAATGCGCACAATGATAGAGTCTTATTAGCTTTTCGTTAAAACATGAATTTTCTTAAATTTTCAATATTAAAAACCACGAATAATTTATGCTAGACTACAAAAACCATTATAGATGAATTAACTCAGATCATAAGTCTCTTATTGCAATTGCACATACTACATACCTATATACGTTATGTATATGTTTGAAATACATATGTACGTGTTAATTCTATTATATGAAAGAGTTTTAACTTCCAAAGGTTTTTGAAATTTGCCATTACTCCTGATGGATTAATAAAGCCGTTAATGAGTGGTATTTATATATACACCAAGTCGTTAACGCCCAAAAGACAGTGCTTAAGAAGCTCATAAAGTTGCATCCCCAAGTTGGGCCGCCAGCAGAGAATTTTGCCGTGGTGCATCATTAGCGGGCGCCGTTTTGTCCCTTTTTCTCTAGCGAGATATCCTCAGTGCAGGGTTTCTTCGCAAACCGCCGAAGGTGAAATTGTTCTTAACACGGCGAACGTCGGAGTTAATTACACCTCCTCGTTACGCTCCCTTATCAAGATAATCCCAGCGCCTTATCCCGAGCTGCCGGTATATAGTCTCAAGGTGTGCCGGAAGAAGTGACTCGGATAAATCGACTCTTTGGACTGCTCTGCAGCTAACCGCGCTGCTGAACTTTATGTTTTCTCGGAAACCTCTCACTCGACGCAGTGCTTGTTTTGCGCTAACTTTCCGTTCAAATAAAATTTGCACCGAATGGGAACGCAGGCGAGATCTTTGAGGGATTTCAATTCCTTTGACGGGATTTGCATTTCAAATCAACGGAAGTCGTTGGCTTGTCATCGGTTCGACAGAGCTGAGTAGCTGTGCGACGGGAGGTCTGAAAGGAGATTTAAGCTACCCCGAAAAGAGCACGGTTTCATATATGTAAATGAAGTTCGCTCCGACGCATGATTGTGTTCAAAGGAAGTTCCAAAGAATTTGATAAGATTAAAAGATTGCGATTGCTCCCGAGCTGTTTATTTTTGAATCATTACGTCTTTCCATTCCAACGGACTAGCAAAGCTATGTCACTGTATGCTCAAAAGCCACTTTATTTCGATGGCTTTCTAATGGGCCCCTAGCCACAAAAATTGAAGGCATCTTGCGAGTACTCCCCGTTCGAATTCATTAGCTTCCAACTTGTCAGCGGTACATTCCTGCAATCAACGAAATGGCTTTGTCGCCGTTCCAGTGCTTTTAGTATAAACCTTTCCGAGCGCGCACGACACAACCACTGCCGCCCGTAAAAAATTGTTTTCTCAGGCAAATAATCCCGCCGTCTACTCGGCTCACTTACTATAGCAGCCCCGCTCCGCTCCTTCGCCAGCGGGATCGTGCATCAGGTGGTTATGGATTAGCTTCTTCTAAAAAGCGCTGAGTCGCACAAACATACGAAGGCCCTTAAAGTTCTTATGCAAATTTCGTCCGGTTCACTCTGGCGGCTGGAGGAGTGGGGCGTCAACGTCTTCTTGACTGCCTGCGGGACGCAGCACAGAGCACCCACTCTTTTAGGAAAAAACCCGCCCAGCACGAACGAGGGCAGTAAAAAACGAAAGTGCTGCGCTGAAGCCGAGCACAACAACCTTCGTCCAGACAATGTGGCGACCGGGCTGTGTCTTGTCTCGACAGTGCATCAAAGGCTTCTTCCACTAACCCCAAGTTTACTTCCTTTGGTTTGCTAATATCCTCGTAAAATTTTACGACCAATAGTTTGGCTCCAATGATGCTGGGGCTCGCGGACGACGCCTCGAGAACCTCATTCTTTATCAAAACAAATCAGCGCTATGTACGATGTAACATGGTGCGAAGAAAAAAAATTATCTTAAAACAAGCATATGTGCATATGATGTGATGTGCATATGATAAATATATCCAGCGTTAACCATTTATTAAAATAAATGACGCTCTACGTAAGAATAACTTATAAAGGCTTTATTCATACTGGGGATTTATTTAGTTGGTTTTTTTACATCTACTTATTCCGGATGCACATTTATAACTTACATATGTGATGCCATCCTCAAACTCTTTTAAGTATAGCGAGTCCATCGTAATAATACCTACTAATTTTTTTATTAATCTTAAATTCTTCGAATTTTGAAATGGTCTACGAATTTTGAAAATGGGTCTTTTGGAATTCGAACGAACCGATTATTTTGCATTTGCTCCAGTGAATTTGCATTCTATACGAAACTTTCATGATTATACTATTAAACTTAGTTTAAAAAGATTTTAAAAAAATTCTGTAGCCTACATCGAGCTAAAAACATTTATAAGGGTCGTCGTATGTTTTTCAACAAATCCGTTTTACTTACTTTACTTTAATTTCTTTAGCGGCTTTTCTTCCCGCATTTGCAGTCTAGGAGATTGTCCGCAACAAATAGGGGCATCTTTGAATCCATCATTACTATCAGATAGGGGTTAATCACTCGCATACAATATCCACTTTATGCTACTTCACTTTTTTATTTTTTATTGTTCTTTTTGCTACTATCCACACCTTGTACATAATTAAAAGATGTAAATCTTATTTTGTACAATTGTTTCAAATTTATATATAAATTTGTGTTTTAAAATAATCTCGGGCTAGTAAGTCAATTAAGTTCGGACTTTTCCGATTCTAACTCAATTTTAATAGCGTTAATATCATATTCAAACTTCGGTACTCCAAAGCTAATGTTTCGAATCCATTTACCAGCAAGATCCGTCTCCGTGCCCTCGGTTTGCAAAAATCGATTTGGAACGACCGCACTGAATTTAATCGAAGCCGTTTGATGCACTTTATTTTCGTTTTAATGGGCGGGGGTGCAGGGATAAATTATTTGTAGTCATGTAAGAGCAGCAGTGCAGTCAGGGAGGAGCAAAAGCGGCGCCCCATGTGCAGCGCCTCTGCAATATTTCCATTGTTCCAGGAGGCTAGCTATGCAAAATGCTTGTAATTCCATAAAAGCGTCATAAATTCCACGAAAGGAATTGTGGCAGGTCCAGATTTTTATGGCGTCTTTATAAGCTTTCGGGCATATCCCGGGCCTGTGCTCGCTGTTGTGGAATTATTCCAGGTTTTATCGGCCATAATGTGCAGGGCTCTTTCTTTCACCACCAGAGGCGGCGGTAAGGGGATCTGCCTTAAGACTCCCACGTTCGGAGCCGACACCACAAATCATAGAAGAAAATGGTATAAGCGTCTAGCGAGGATTTGGGCAGCATTAATTGTTAACACTAGAAACCCACGAATTCCGCTCGGTAAGTAATGATCCCATAAAAATTGAATAATGGCACCATGGGGATGTGGTCTGCTCGTGAGGGCATACGGGAGCAGGGCGGACTCTCCGGATGACTGTAGCTTCATCAGTCAAAGTAAGGAGACGGATCCAAAGCCCCAATCGATTTAATGAAATTCTTTGCCGTGGTGCATGTTCCTGGGACGACGGTCTACTCCAGGCCGTCCCCGGAGCTTTTGGTAAATTTAATTCAACAAATTGCCATTTAATCACTTCTGAGGAGTCCCAGCCACCCATTCGTCTGGACCGTGTCCAAACGAGGTGGGCCCTCTGATCCCAATAGCTCAGCAATTTTTTCCCACTCAAGAGATAAACGTGGATTGAAATGAATCCCCGGGGGTCATGGCGAAAACTTCTTTAACGTTGTTGGAGCACTCTCGTCCTCACAATTTCTTGCCCAAGTGGCAGCGAGCTAAAAGTGCATGGATACGTTCTAATCCCATTTTAATGCCGCTTGACAGCGTTTTGCTTAATTAAGTCGTAGACGGCAGGAGCAAACTCCACGACCGCGGATTAGGAGAATTAGGAAAAGGACGCTCTGAGCAGTGGAACGAGAATGCGTTCTTGCCACATTTTGGGCTACAAAGTGATCCACATCTCACGCCACTTGTGCCAGAGCTGCTCATGGGGCGCGAAAGGCGATATTAATAAACTCAGACGGCAGTGCCGGGCGCTCCGTTGTTGGCCCGCTGTGCACCGGTTGCATTCCAGGGGGTCCTTCTGTGCGTAATTAATTCGATGAGCAATAATCATAAATTCCAGGCTTACTAATTGTATCTAATTACCGACCGTCTCCATTGTCGGCGCCTGACGACATTTAAATTTATGAGAGGTGAACCCGGGAATTCCGTTGTAATTAAAGCGTGTAATGCGTTGCCGAGGGCTCACAGCAGAAATGGAAGGGCGGTTCTCAGTTCCCTCACTTTGGAAATGCACGGATACGCGATACGTAGGATTTTAAAGCTTAAGGTGTTACACCACCTAGAGATAAATAAAAGTCAAAATCGGTTAAGTAGATCTTCAGATATCTTGTACACCAGTATAAAAGTTTCGAGAAAAACGCAAAGAAAAAAAGGTTAAACTTGAAATGCTGCTGCGCTCTTTTCAATTTTGACTTTTTGAAACGTTTCAAATATTCTTAAAAGTATATTAGTAATAAATTTAGGCGAATTGTTATTTATTTTATTTATTTTTTTAATGTCAAAGTGGACCCTTAAAACAAGGACACACGTAGAAATTGAACTTGCTACGTTCAAAACATCGCAATGCTCTGACCTCTTGTGAGCCAATTATCGATACATTCGAGTAACTCTGGGCTCTGATGAAAAGTGCGACTGAAAATAACTCAACCTACTTATCGTTTTTGTGAATAGTTGAATACACAATAGAAAACTTAATTTTCACATATAATACACAGGTTAAAAATTCATAATCCGATAGATTACAGCAAATTAAAACAAAATTGGGTTTTTCACATTTAAAGACGCTTTTGAAATTTTTATTTTCAATTTCTACACTTTACCGAATACAACATCCTGAATTTATGATGCCAATATTCGTACATTAAAATGCTGAGGTACATGTCATATTGGACCTTCATAGTGTGACTTTCGCAGACAATTAACAACCATTTAAGATTTTGAGCCGATGTGTGTTCCTTTGTTTGTTTGCATGTTAGGAGTAGGACAGACGATAGCAAACTTTGGAAAATTTAATTAAGTCAAGAGTCTCGGGCCGGAGCTAATTAATTCCGCGGAGATTTCATCTGGACGGGCGGCGGGTAAAAAATCGATAGCCCTACCTTTTTGTTCCATCGCACCTTTAATAAAAGAAGTAATTAACAGCTCCCTGGAATCTCGTTAAGAGCGCCCTTCACGAAAAAAGCGCTCGAGTGCCACTTTTCATCAGAATGTGCAAAGAGTTGGCAGAGAGGCAGGCAGAGCTTGACTCTGCGAAGCGCCGAGCCCCTGCCCGCCACCACCGCGCCCAGCACTCTCAGCCAAAAGTGTCGATGATAAAAAAATTCAATTTAAAGCAACACCTCACATACACGCTGCGATCCTGCTCCTGCAAATTAGGGGAAACTTCTTCTCATTATCCTCTTATTACCCTTCTGAAAGGACTCTTTCATGCTTCCGTGAATTTTGCTCAAGTTTGAAAATGCTTTGTTGAGCACCCCAAAACAGGCGAGCAGGGATTGCGCCAGCCGGCGGAGGGACGGGGCGAGCACCGCTAGAGCGGCGTTGATACTCCGAGTAAGTTTAATGGAGTTTTTTGTTTGCTTAAGGACTTAATAAGGATGCGCTTTAATAGACAGGATATGAGAGAAGTTTTTTAATAGAATTTTCTTTAAATTTCCGTGGGACTCAGGAAGCAGCCGGAGGCTTCCCTGCCGCCGTCGTTACTACTCCCTTGTCCGTTCACTAATTTTTTCCACTAAAAGAAGAGGAGCAAAACGCAGAAGGACGATCAAATTAAAAATGGATAATATATGTATTCTATGTTTACATTTTTTAAGGCACTTTAATAAGTACCTCCGGAGTTTATTTATTCCTCCTTCTGCATGAACTTCATCTCTTTTTTCACTTTTCTTAACTGAAGAATTTAATATTGTATTTTATGGAAGTAAATCATAATGTTTTTGCGTTGATAGGTGAATGTACATATAAAGGTCGCTGCACACTTGCCGGCACGGCACGAAACCGACACGCTCCGGCACCGTCCGACACCGGCAAATATCATGCACACTATACCGACAGTTGGCGGCGACCGAACTTCAGTTCAGCCGAAAAATAAATTGCGAAGGAGATAGAAATATGTATATACGATGTCAAAATTTAATGAAAAATAGTTAATTGCAATAGCAATGCTGTTGAACGAGGAAGAATATACGAGAGTACTACATATATTCTGGACAGAAGAAGTGAAGGAGAGTTTGTGACTCTTTACAAAATGCTTGTGAATAATGAGTCAAAATGCTACTTATATTTTCAGATGAGTGTCGCCCAATTTGATTGGTTGCATGCAAATTGGTCCTGAAAATAAAAAGAGGAATACTGTCACTATATTTTTTATCTGCCATGCAACATTTTCCCTTGCAAGCTCAATTAACTTCTCTTGATGCATTCTTGAACTCCGATCAGCGACCTACAACTGTCGGTCGGAATTCTTTCCAACGATACCCACCGACAGTGTAGGTGCCGGATCGGGCCGTTGTCGTGCTGTTGCCGGTAAGTGTGCGTGAGTGCATTTGCTTACAGAGAAGAATATTTTGTTGTGTCGTGCAGGGTCGTGTCGTGCCGGCAAGTGTGCAGCGACCTTAAGTCGAACTTGTAAAGGTTGCTGATTTCACACCTCTTATCAAATAATGTATGCAAAATAATGTAGGTACAATATGTAATTTTTCTTTGATAATTTATAGCCTTACTTTCTCTACAATTATTCTTTTAATAAGTAAGAAAAGTAATATGTATGTACATATCTCGCAATTTTCAAAGGTTACATTGATATTTAATCTTTGGAACAACAGTAACTTAATTCGACAAATGTATAAAATCTTACAGACTAGGAGACAGAAATTAATAATACCATACTATGACTATTATATATGGTGACTAAAATGTTCGAGTTCTATACTAAAAATTTACCTATAAGAGTAATAAAGGTGTTTTAAAAGTCTACAAAAATATTGATTATCCTTCCCGCCTTCAAAAAAGTAGGTGGTCGTGAAAAATTGTTGTTCAAGTCATATACATAATAGTATCTTGGGTATATGATAGTTAATAAGTAAAGCTCAGTACATTTGTTGTAACAAAAGTTGAAGGATAACGTAAAGGCAGGGCATATTGCATAAGAGATTCATTTTGCGAATATATATTTTAAACAAATTCAACACTTAGCAGCCGCAAAGAACAAAAGAACAGCAACTTCTGCAGAAAAAGGGTTGCACTGACAAAGAAAATTTCCCAGATGAATCCTCTGGAAGCGCATCCACTTGAGATGTGCTCCAATTTCCCGCCGCCGTCATAATTCCTCAAGAGCTACAGTAATCGCAGCCGGAAGAAGTGCCGACGTGCTTTAGCTAAACGGCAGGCGTCGTTTGATGTTTCACCCGCACCCGCAATTTGCGCTCCGCGTCACGGAACGGTGGCATCCTTAGCCCCGCAGAATTTACACGTCGCTCCAACGACTTGCGGGAGCTCATGGAACCTTTATTTGCGCAAGCAATTAAACCATTTGCTCCAGTTGGGACCCACTTTGAACTTAGCGCGTGAGTGGCTTCCGCCCTGACCCAGTTCGGAAGCTGGCGGACAGGAGCAGGGCCATCCATCACACGCCCCATTCAATTAACAAGTGCCGGGCAATAAGTGAAGTGCCGGTGGATTCGCCTGGCCGACGGGCCTCATGTCCGCCCCATTAAAGGCAACTCCCCACACGCGCGGGGCCTGGGGTCCGCAAATAAACCCGTCTGGCGCCGACTTGAGCCCCATTGTTGCCACATAAGACCCAGGAGCCCGAGTCCCCGACAGCGCTTGCTATTTATTGCTTCGACATCTAAAGCGATCCGGAAACCATCCGCCCGGCCGAGTAGCCCCACTTGGAGCAGGCGGAGGGCGTTCTCCTGAAATAGTCAGGCTGCAAAGAGGAGGTTCACCCTGGACTGGGGCGAAATCTTCATAAAGTGTCGGCGCATTATTATCTCCACTCGATGTTTCAAGGAAGCCGACTGCCCCTGGACCAGCTCCAAGTGTTGTGCCAATTCCGCGATAAGCATCTGATGTGATTCCATCGTACGGCGGGGCTGTTTTTGCCGTCTGCCGGAATGAACTGCACGTTTTTAGCCACCGAGGCGGTGTCAAACTATGTCCGGAACACTATCCGGGGAGAAATTTGCGAAAGTTCCACTACAATTCCGCCCAACCCAACTGTAGATATTTAGATGCGGGTGCATTTGCCTCTCTGCAGGAATTGGAAGCTTCTTATAGTTTTTCAGCTGCTTTCTTCCCGACAGCGACAGGTGTTTGTTTTGTTTATGCATACGGAAATTTATGGACATAATGCTGCATGGACCACAGTACAGGGGTCTTATTAATGAATCCATTGAGATCGAATCGAATAAATATTACAAAATGCCTTTTTGGATAAACATTCCTTACTAAAATTCCTAAAATTCTCACCAATTAACTTTAGGTTCACTTGACTTAGATTGCTTTTTTCGCACATAGCGCAAAAATAATTCGAATAATTTTAACCATTTTGAACGAAAAAATGAATTGAAGTCAAAAAGGTAACTGAAACAAATTGTTAAATTTTGAGGAACTTTATTAAGGGATTTCAATTCAAAATGTGGTTTTCATATCATATATGTATGTATTATATTATTTTCGAAATTATCATCAATATTTGCGTATAACACATTCAGTCACGCAGACTGAGATTATGTATGCACTTGTTTTATTTATTTTATAGTATATATCATAAGGCAAAATGAAATAAATAATAGAAAATTGAAATACTTTCCCATTTATAATTTGTTTGTCCTAGAGGTTCAACTCCTCAGGGCGAGTAATTCTAAGTAAGGGGAACAATGACATTGTAGCTCTATGTAGCAATAAATAAATAAATTAATTAATGTTTACCTAAAAACACCGAATGAATCTTCTTTCATTCTTTCCAATTGATTTTACATCAAACATTTTGGTTTCTTCGATAAGGAAACTTTTGCCAAGCGGCAGAACAAAATATTTCCTTTGTCTCTACTACTAGAAAGTCTTCTTCATCCAGAAACCGTCTTAGTTTTAGCGAGGTGTTAATATGCAAAATGCGAAGTCTTTTCAATAAAATCTACCAGAGTGACGCGAGCATAATCTCACCCCGGATTGACATAGTCTGAGCTGAATTTCATTACCAGTCCTCGTGACAAATTTGACTATAAACCAAATGTCACAGCCAGAGGACATCCTGAGAAAGCCCTTCAGGATGTCACACCATCCCGAATTTGAATTGCAGAGCAGCTAGGCGTAATCCCCCAGTGACGAAGAGGAGTAGCTGCTGTATATGCTAATGGGGTCCCGAATATCTCCTTCGGACCCTGCGAACAGGCAGTAAGCAGCCAATTACACAATAATGAAGAAATCACCCTTTAGCTCGGAACTATGTTAGTTATTACGTCCTTCCAAGACAGTTGCCTCTGCTTCCGAGGAAGGGTGTCTCGCCAGTAGGTCTTTCGCAGCCGCTCACCTCGGTCCGTCGCGACGCTTAATCGCTGTCGTGGCGGCAGCAGGCCATCTGAATAAACATCAAACGCTGTCCACATCAAAAAGTCTGTCTTTGGGCAAATCCTTCAGACACCCGGCGAGGACGAAAAATTGCCATCGAAGCTCAAGTGGCGTAAAAATGCCCCTTAGACATTTTTATTTGATAATCAGATCCGATTAGAAAGCTGCTCTACATGTACGTACTGTTTAAAGTTCTGTTCCTATAGTTAGTCACTTTTTCCAATAATATCCGAAACATGCGTTCTCAAAACATTTTAACTTAATTTGTATCGAATTTTGAAAGAAAAAGAAAACAGTTAATTGCTGATAGAACTTCCGTGCTAACCAACTACATATTACGTTGATCTGCACTTATCTAATATAACATTATTATTATTATTATTATTATTATTATTATTATTATTATTATTATTATTCCCCCCCGCGGACTGCCACCTTGACGTGGTGGGGGGGCCTAGTATGACGGCCCGCCACTCCAGGCGCGTCGCCATACTACCAAGAGCAGTCCCAGCGATGGAGGCGACATCCCAATGTTCTGAGTACCCTACGGGCCCTCGGAGCGATACCGTCGGAAGCTTGGCTTCTGGTAGGGTCACCCTTGGCGGGAAGGTCTGGAGGGAGGGGAAAAGAATTTCAAATGGGACGATAGATGGTTTTCGGATATAGGCATTAAGACCTGAGCCCAGTAGGGTCTTAATTATGAAACACTGGACTACGTTTTGGATTTGGTTGCTATGGGCTGACGATTGCCGTATTCTGTTACCTGAGTATGTGGAGGTGATACTCCACAGAAATGGCTTCCAGGTTAATGCGGCAATCGCCCCCGTCCCGCTAAAACTCTGGCAGGTCTCAAGGAACGCTTCCGGTTCGGCACCGTTGAGTCGGTGGCGCAGGTTCAGTTGAGGGACTCCTGATTAGCACCGACCCGGCTCTGAACACAAACTCCCATAAGGATTTGTGTCAACCCTCGCATGGCCCTCCCTGCTCGCAAAGGATAACCATGGGGTCACACAGGTGACTGCGCACGACCGAACCGGGATAACGGCCTTGAGTTGGGACCCAAAAGCCATGAACTCTGCGAATAAACCAACACCGACAAGAGGAGGCGAATTGAGCGCTCGAAGCGGCGAGAAGAGTGCGGTAGATACTGCAGGAGAGAACGAGATGAATCCTTTCAGGAGGAGATCTGCACTGCCGAGATCACCACCATCTGCCAGAAGAGGAAATTCCTGCAGTAGGAGAGATAGGGATGAAGCAGGCAAGAAGCCAGAGAGCAGCGACGTAAACGCAGGCACGCGGAGACAGCTCGCTGGGGAAGCCAGCAAGGAAGGCGGAGAAGCCGCGCTGACCGATAGGGGAGCAAAGAGCAATACGGCGCAGTTGCTGCAAAAGTGCCGGGAAATCATCGGAAGGATGAAGGGCGCAACTGAAAGGCAACGAAATATCTCCATGGATATTAAAACCGGATTAGGAGAACTGGAGGAAGCCATGGATGAGCTAATCCATCTTGACGCCGAAAACGCTACTGCAAAAAAACGAACGGAGATGGAGGCTGAAACTAGGGCCACCACTGAAAAAAAAAGACCGGCATCCAGCCCCGCTGCCGGCGAGGAGAAACGTATACGGGAGGAAAACTCCCAGGAAAAGTGGGTGCTCATCTCGAACAGGCAACGGAGAAGGAGGGAAGTGGGAAGAGAAACCTCTCTCTCGCAAACCCCCAAGGCCACAACACCGGGCCTAAAGATCACGAGAGAGAGCACGCAAGCCAAGGAAGGCAAAAGGAGAGGCCGAAAGAGAGGCCTTGCAGATGCAATCCTCATTAAGCCCAAGCAGGGGCAATCCTACGCCGAAGTCTTAAAGGACCTAAGGCAGAGGGCGAAGCCGGAAGACGCAAGGGCTAAAGTCACCTCGATACGGCAAACTCGGGCTGGCGACATACTAGTAGAAGTGGAAGAGGATCCGGACAATAAAGGAGGCCTGCGCGAGGTAATCCAGGGGGTACTTGGCGAAAAAGCGGCAGTATCATGCCTGGAGGCGAGGCGCACGATGGAGATAAGAGATCTCGACTGTCTCACCGACGAAACCGAAGTCAGGGCAGCGCTCCAAAGGGATATCCCTGAGCTGGGAGAAGTCAAAATCGGCCTTACCCTTGCCAACCAGAGAGGGCAAAAAATGGCTTTCGTGCAGATGGGAGAAAAGGCAGCTAAAAAACTGTGGGACCAGCGGAAAATAAGAATCGGGTGGGTCTATTGCAGGACACGAGAAAGAGCGGAAGTGACTAGGTGCTTCAAGTGCCTCGGATACGGGCACCTAGCCAGAGAGTGCAAAGGCCCGGATAGGAGCTCAACGTGCTTCAAGTGCGGAACGTCTGGGCACAAGGCAAAAATGTGCACTAAGCCGGAGCACTGTTTTCTCTGCGCAGAAACGGACACAGGACAGGCGGACCTAGCGCACGCGCCGGGCTCGGGAAGATGCAGGGTGTTCCGACAACACCTAGAAAAAGCTAAGAAAGCCTTGATATGACTCGCGTCCTTCAAGGCAATATAAATAGAAGTAAGACCGCCAACGATCTACTCCAGCAGCTGGCAATCGAGAAGGAGGCCGATTTGCTCCTGCTGAGCGAGTAATACCGAGAGAAGGAATCTCCCTCCTGGTACTCAGATCTCCTCGGCACAGCAGCAATATGGGTACTAGGCGACGGAAAGAACCAAGTCACCAAGCACGGACGTGGCAGCGGCTACGTATGGGCGGAGGTGAATGCTGTAACCTTTTTCAGCTGCTACCTAACGCCGAACGAGCCAATCCTAGAATACCGGAAGAAACTAGAAGAACTGGAAGACCAAATCCACAGGACGAGAGGCAGAATCGTGGTGGCCGGCGATTTCAACGCGAGGGCAGTCGAATGGGGAATGCCTCACCCCAATAGCCGCGGTAAACTGCTATTGGAAATGGCAGCTAGAACCGGACTTCTTGTCCTGAACACTGGAGGGGTAACCACTTTCCGACGCCCCGGGTACGGAGAGTCCATTCCTGACGTGACCTTCTCATCCGAGTCTCTGGCACCACACATACGAGATTGGAGGGTCCTCGAAGATTATACTGGTAGTGACCACCAGTACATCACCTTCGACGTGGGGGAGAAATTCCATGAAGGGACATACCAGCGGGAAAAGGCTCGAAGGTGGAACATTGATAGGTTAGACCCGGACATCTTCTCCCGGATTCTTAGAAGGGAAGTGAGGCCAAGCACGGGACTAGACACGAACGGGAGAGATAAGGCTGAGAAGCTCGCTGCGTCGACAATGAGGCTGATAACAACGGCTTGTGAAGCCGCTATGCCACGGAAGGTACCTCGCCATGGCAAAAGCCCTGTATACTGGTGGACCTCTGAGATAGCGGACTTAAGGAGGAAGTGCCACAAGCTCCGTCGTATAGCTCAACGGGCCCGAGATCGGGCAGATGCGAGCCAAAAATCGGCAGAGTACAAGCTTGCCAAGAAGGAACTTCGGAGAGCCATCAACCGAAGTAAAGCCAATTGCTGGAAAGAGCTGGTGAACGAGGTAGACAGAGACCCATGGGGCCTCGGGTACAAACTCGTTACACAAAAATTGGGCGCTCTTAAAACAGCGAGTGTGATGGACACCAGCACCATGGATAGGATCGTTACAACGTTGTTTCCTACTCATCCGATGAGATCTGGCCAAAGACCGAGAGTCGAAGGGGATATCCCACTCTTCACACCGGAGGAACTGGAGAAGGCCGTCTCGTCGATGAAGAACAAGAAAGCACCCGGCCCAGACGGAATACCCAGCGAGATACTGAAAATAGTACACCGAGAGAGACCAGACCTGTTACTGGAGATGTACAATTTGTGCATTGCGGAAGGGGTGTTCTGTTCCCGCTGGAAGACCGCTCGGTTGGTCCTGATCAGCAAGGGGAAAGGTGACACAGGGCAGGCATCAGATTACCGCCCCCTATGTATGCTGGACACAGCGGGCAAGGTCTTTGAAAAACTGATCAAAGCCAGGCTTTCAAGAGCTATCCGGGACGTAGGGGACCTGTCACCAAGGCAGTACGGCTTCAGACCAGGCCGGTCTACAGTTGATGCCATAATGGAGGTTATTGAAACAGTGGAACGCGCAGAAGAGCACAATCATTACTCTCGAAAGATTGTGCTACTGGTGACGCTCGACGTTAGAAACGCCTTCAACTCGGCGAAGTGGACCGACATACTGGAAGCGCTCCAGGGTAGTTTTCGGATACCGCCCTACCTTTTCCGGATTATCGACGACTATCTTAGGAATCGATCGCTAACCTTCACCACCAAGGACGGGCAGCGGAGAAAGCGGGTTACGGCAGGAGCAGCCCAGGGTTCGATCCTAGGACCAGACCTATGGAATGCTGCCTACGATGGTCTACTTCGGACTGAGATGCCGGAGGAAACACATTTGGTAGGATACGCGGACGACGTAGCGGCGCTCATAGTAGCAAGGGACTTCTACCATGCGCAACTGAAGTTAAACATGCTGATGCGAACCGTAAGCAGTTGGATGACCACCCACGGATTGTCGCTCGCACTTGAGAAGACTGAAGTGGTCCTGCTTACGAAGAAGAGAATTCCGACCATCCTACAGGTGCGCGTGGGCGAGGAAATGGTCGAAAGCAAACCCGCGGTGAAATACCTAGGTGTCATGATTGATACAAAGCTCAGCTTCTTCGAGCAAATAAAGCGAACGGCGGACAAAGCGGCGAAAGGAGTAGCGGCACTATCTCGACTGATGGCCAACGTTGGCGGACCAACCTCGAGCAAACGAAGGCTGTTAATGAGTACAATCAACTCAGTTCTAGTATACGGCGCAGAAGTGTGGGGTCACGCACTGACTAAGGAGATGTACCGGAAGAGGCTGGCCCAAGTACAAAGAAGAGGGGCACTAAGGGTAGCATCTGCTTATAGAACAGTGTCAGAACCAGCTGTCCTAGTTATAGCAGGGGTCATGCCCATTGACATCCTTGCTAAGGAGAGACGAGCAGTCTTCCTCAGAAGAGCCGAAGCGGATAGAGGAGCAGTGGGACGCGAGGAAAGAGCCAAATCAGTCCAAACTTGGCAGGCGACGTGGGAGGGCGCGAGCAGGGGGAGATGGACTGCCCGCTTAATAAAAAGCGTTGAACCATGGCTGAACAGAGAACACGGCGAAGTGGACTACTACATCACGCAGCTATTGAGTGGCCACGGATACTTCCGCGCTTACCTACACAGGATGGGCAAAACCCCATCAGCGGAATGCTTATACTGCGAAGGCATTATCGACGACGCAGAACATACTTTCTTCGGCTGCGATAGATGGAGAGGGCTCAGGGAAAATGTGGAGATCATCACTGACGACATTACCGCGGACAATGTTGTTGACAAAATGCTGGAGAGCAAAGACAATTGGGATGCGGTAGCGCGATATGCACACGCTATACTCCGTGAGAAAAAGAAGGACTTAGAACGCCTCGAGCAAGGCGGCATAGCGGCGTAAACTGCCCAGGACCTAGCGTGAAGTATTGTGACAAACCGTTCCAGGCTAGGCTCCGGAGGGAGAAAGGGGGTGTTTTAGTCGGTAGGCCGAAACTTCGGGAGCCCGACACTACAGAGGGGGTCGTAGCTCACTCTGTGTGCGTAACTTGCATTTCACCTCCTAAAAAAAAAAAAAAAAAAAAAAAAAAAAAAAAAAAAAAAAAAAAAAAAATTATTATTATTATTATTATTATTATTATTATTATTATTGGTTGGGTTGGATGGGTCTCGTGCAGGATCCGCAGGCGCGTGGTTGTTCCCAGGTGTTTTAAATGCCTGGGGTACGGCCACCAGAGCCACTCCTGCAAGGGACCGGACCGGAGCATGTGTTGTCGCAAGTGTGGGGGATTAGGTCATAAGGTGGCGACGTGTACCGCGTCTCCGGTATGTTTCCTTTGCCCGGAGGTGGCGGGGAATGCCGGGGCCCGGCGACACGTCGCAGGGACGGGTGACTGCGGGGCCTTTCGTAAGGCCCTCAACGCAATTAAGATTAAGTAACTGTGATGGTGATTGTCCTTCAGGGAAATATCAACAGGAGCAGGACGGCTCACGATCTGTTGGCCCAGATCCGTCTCGAGAAAGACGCTGACATCGTTTTGGTCAGCGAACAGTACCGAGACGGGTCTGAGCCGACGTGGTATCGTGATACCCTTGGCACGGCGGCAATCTGGGTCCCTGACCCACGGCGTTTCGACGTTGTGGACCATGGCGCGGGCGCTGGCTTCGTTTGGGTGAAGAGCAGGGGCGTTACATACGTCAGCTGCTACTTCACTCCAAACGAGCCTATCGCGGACTTCCAGGCCAAGTTGGATGGTCTGGAGGACGCGGTCCGCGGCATGGATGGGGAGCTGGTGGTGGCTGGAGACTTTAACGCGAAAGCCTTAGAGTGGGGGGAACCAACACCCGACTCTCGAGGTGGACGTGTCCTGGATTTTGTGTCCAGGACTGGGCTGGTCGTTCTTAACACCGGCTCGACGTCCACCTTCCGGCGTCCTGGCTACAGGGAGACAATTATTGATGTCTCCCTTGCGACGGAAAATCTGGCTGCACGTGTGCAGGACTGGCGGGTGATCGAGGACTATACAGCCAGCGATCACCAATACATCACGTTCCGCGTGCGTGATGTAGCGCCAGTGCGGGCCCGGCGCTTGCAGGGTCCGCCCAGATGGGATGTCGCCAGGATGGACGTCGAGAGGCTGTCTCTAGCCATTGAACGCGGCCGGCGAACCATTGATGGGATACCAGAGGGTTTGCCACCTCTCGAGCAGGCTGTACGGGCGGTGGACTCCACGATGAGTCTCATCCACCGGGCCTGCCGGGAGGCCGTGCCAAGGAAGAAAAGTTACGGGGGGGAGCGCCGTCCTGCGTATTGGTGGACGGACGAAATCGCGGAACTGAGGCGGATATGTCTCCGTCTCAGGCGGTTAGCCCAAAGGGCTGACCGACGCGATGCCGACGCAGCCCGTAGATCTGCCGATCACTTGGAAGCGAAAAAGAACCTTCGGAGGGCCATCCAAAGGAGTAAGCGCCGATGCTGGCAGCGGCTGGGCGAGGACCTTAACAAAGATCCTTGGGGATTAGGGTATAGGATCGTTCTCCGCAAGTTGGGGGCGTTCTCGCAGAGCGCTCCCCTCGATGCGGAGACGGTCCGATCCATAGTGGATGCCCTTTTTCCCACCCATCCGCTGGTGCCAAATTTCGCGGCCCGCGAGGCACTTGATCCTCCCCCGTTCACAACGGAGGAGTTAATCAGTGCCTCGCAAAGCCTTCAGAATAAGAAGGCACCAGGGCCCGACGGACTTCCAGCAGAGGTGCTGAAGGCGTTGACGGCGAGCCATCCAGGGCTCTTGCTTGATATGTACAATGCCTGTCTGAAGGCGGGAGTGTTTCCCTCCCGCTGGAAGACGGCTAGGCTTGTGCTTATCAGCAAGGGCAAGGGACCAGCAGGGTCCCCCGGGTCGTACAGACCGCTGTGTATGCTCGACACGGCCGGCAAGCTCCTGGAGAAGCTCCTGAAGCCTCGCCTCCAAGCAGCCGTCGAAGCTGCTGGAGACCTTTCCGAGAGGCAGTATGGCTTTCGGAAAGGGAGGTCGACGGTACATGCTATCCAGGAGGTAGTCGATGCGGCCCGGGCCACCGAATGCGGGAATCACTATTCTCGCCCGGTGTGCCTGCTGGTCACTCTGGATGTGCGCAACGCCTTCAACTCGGTAAGGTGGGGGAACGCGCTTAACGCGCTAGAGCGTGACTTCAGGGTCCCTCAGTATCTCTTGCAGATGATGAGGGATTACCTGAAGGATCGCACCCTCACCTTCGACACGGAGGATGGCCCGGAGACGAGGGTTCTCTCGGCAGGGGCGGCCCAAGGCTCCATACTGGGGCCCGACATATGGAATTATACATATGACGGGATCCTCCGTATGGAGATGCCTGAAGGGTCTTTCCTGGTTGGGTATGCCGACGACATCGCGGCGGTTATTACCGCCAGAGATGTCGAGAAGGCTCAGATGAGACTCAACCAGGTGATGCGTCGGGTGAGTTCCTGGCTACGCGACCACGGGTTGGAGTTGGCGCTGGCTAAGACCGAGATCGTCCTTCTTACCAAGAAGCGCATCCCCTTGCTTTTGGAGATGCGGGTAGGAGACATGTCGGTTCAGACGCGGCCTGCGATCAAGTACCTAGGGGTGAGTCTCGACTGTAGGCTCACCTTCTGGGACGAGATCAAGGGCCGGGCCGATAAGGCGGCTGCGGTGACGGCAGCGTTGAGCAGGGTCATGGCCAACATTGGTGGACCCAGACCCTGCAAAAGACGTCTGTTGCTCCGCACCGCCGAGGCGATTATGCTCTACGGAGCGGAAGTCTGGGCCGACTCGATGCGGTGGGAGAAGTATCGGAAACGTATCCTTGCGGTACAACGCCGTGCTGCCCTCCGCATCGCGTGCTCCTACCGTACGGTCTCGGAGCCGGCGGTTTTGGTGGTCGCGGGGGTCATTCCAATTGACCTCTTAGCCAGGGAACGACAGTTCGTCCACCGGGAGAAATCTGTGTTGGGGGGGGAAGCTCCGAGGGTGGCCCGAGCCAGGACCATTGCGTCCTGGCAAGCGCGATGGGATGGGGAGGCGCGAGGCAGGTGGACAGCTCGGTTGATTCCGCGGCTGGACACCTGGCTGGACCGTCAGCATGGTGAGGTCGATTACTACCTCACACAAATGCTGACGGGGCACGGGCACTTCCGGTCCTTCCTCTATAATATGGGGAAGGTACCGAGCCCGTGCTGCGCCTACTGCGATTCCCCATCCGACTCCGCTCTCCACACATTCTTTGAATGTGTCCGGTGGAGGGCGGAGCGGGCCGAGTTGGAGTCGGTGACGGGCAGCATAACCCCTGACAACTTAGTCGGGGTTATGCTGCAGTGTGACGATTTCTGGCGGAGGGTTGCCTCGTTTGTGAGAGGGATCCTCCGTCAGAAGGAAAGAGACAACAACAGGGGCCCCTAAGGGGTCTCTGTTGGCTCTGTTACTATTGTGCGTGTTATTTATTTAACTTATTGGCGTGCTTGTCTGTTTTCCTTTGGTGTCGGCCTGACAAAAACAGGTGTCTCCTCGGGGACGCCTGTTGGCTCTTTGTGTTAATTTATTTGGTGTGTGGCCGTAATAAATATTTATTTATTTATTTATTTATATATGTGCCAGGGACGGGCGTGCCGACAAAAACGGGGGCTCTTTAGGGAGCCCCTGTTGGCTGTGTGAGTGGAGACGGATGTCTGCGCGGAGTGTGTGTTGGCTGACGGGGCATCGCCTCATTTGGGAGGGGGTGTCCCCGCCAGCAGTGTGGAGGGGGGGCTGACAACAACGGGTGCTCTCCGGGGCACCGGTTGGCTGGCTCAAATTGGGGGTGCCGACAAAGGCAGGGGTCCCTGATGGGCCCCTGCTGGCTGTGTGAATGAGATGGGTGTTCCCATGATGAATGGAGTGTGCCTGTGTATGCGGGCGAGTTTACAGGGCTCCACCCCGAAGTAATATCTAATAAGATGGTCCCGGGGTGGAGTTCCTGGAGGGGGGAGCGGGGTTTTAGCCGGTAGGCCTGGCCTGTTGGCCAGGGAGTCCGGCACAGGGGCGGCTTCGGCCTCCCTAGTGCGTAACGGCATTTCCCCGCTTCCCTGCAAAAAAAAAAAAAAAAAAAAAAAAAAAAAATTATTATTATTATTATTATTATTATTATTATTATAATTTTTATTATTATTAAATATTTCTATATTTTTACCATCGTACATATTTTTTTCATAAGTGATGCAAAGGGCAGGATAACGCACACACGCACAAGCTGGTCAACCTGAGCACGCACTGTTTGCGAAAGTGAGAGGGTACCTCAGCTGCTTGATGGTCCCAAGCAGAAACAGAAATTCCTCCGCCCAAAATTGTTATAATATTCCCTTTTGACGAGCCTGCATTCGATTGAAGGCGGCCCGTCAGATCTAGGAGCTAATTCGGCTCGAATTAGGAATAATGGAGGAATCATGTTCCTATTAATTCGGAGTGGAGCTCCGCCGAGTTCCCGAGGACGCCGCTGCGCCTAGGAACTGAACGGCTTCCCCCTGGGGTTCCCATGTCAGTGATACCAAAATTTATAGGGTAAGACCATGCTGATCCCAAATGGATTTTTAATTGACTAATTTCCCTCTTAAGTATCTCATGCATGAGTGCTTTCCACGATCCCGGATATTAGCCGTAACTCGCCTAATATGGGGATGTATTCACCCGATTGTATAATTTATGGGATTCGCTGGGCTGCGAGCCCGAGCCTAGTATTGGCTACGCTCTGACTGTTCTGCAATATTCAGTCCCAAAGAGCTTTCTTGATGGCGATTCTCATAATGAGATAATTTTCATCTGACATCGAGAAAGATAAATCCGATTTCATCGGCTGTAGGTTATGTTTCATTTAAGATTCGCATCATGCTTTTATACTAGATACTTAGCAAAACCTAGAAGGAATTTTAAATATTTAAGTCGATTTTAACAACCATTATAAATCTGTGTGGCCACTGGTAATAACTACATACATTATTCTGGATTCTTTAATGGAATGAAAAGCTTCTTAAAGTTTGTTTGGTATGTTATTTTATTTTTGTTTTCTTTGCAAATCTCGACTAATCGTGGTAGTTGTCCTGGAAACAGAATAAATTATAAATAGAAGGCTCTAAATTAAATGTAAAAGGTCATATATACTTAATATAATTAAACTGAGACGTTAATACCCGTTCTCCAATACGCAGACCAACCAACCACGAACCATCCAACGAAAATGCTGAATTCCCTGAATTCGCGTGTAAAATACAAGCCCTTGCCTGTAGTTGTGCCTGCCGGCTGCCAAAACATCCTCGAGCAAATATTTTATCTGGAAGAATTCTTATCACTTTTTGAGCGAAAAAACTACTCACTTTTACTCTTAACTTTGGGCTGGAATTACCGCGCACATTTTTACAAGCACTTTATGTTGGAATTAGTGCACTGAGCATGGAAATAAAACATAAGGTATTAAGTGCTGAAACGTTCATATACATATAGTGTACGTGTGTGTACCATTTTTTTGGGGTGCTCAAAAGGTGCTCAGTTGAGCGAGACAGAACTTGAGCAAGCGAGGCAGAATGAGGAAAAGCTATAGAAATAGATATTCCTGAATACTGTCGAATTACGCATTTTTGGATTACTTTGATTCATTTCGGAGTGCTCTTGCTAAAAGACAGCGTTAAAAATAAATTTTAGTGGGGTACATGCAGCAAACATTTTAATGTTATTCTAATATTAAATAAATTACTATTGCAATCCCGAGTGAATTACAAGAAGTCTGATTAGGACAGTGTAAGAATAACGACGTAATTTTGAAATACATACAAATTGCGGTGAGGCCCTCTTAAAATTTACTTTTTTTTTACGCCTGTACTGATGTTTCTAATACTAAAGTGCGAGTGGTACGCTTGACAAGTCTAATCGCACTTCCTTATGTATTATTTCTCCAAGTTTCTATGGCACTAAGTTTTTGACAACCGGTGGGACAGCTGTGTCACTGACAGTTATTTAGCCTTTAAGCACCTTTAAGACCGTTATCCAATGCGCCGACCACCCAACCCAGAACGAATCAAAATCGCGCCATCGCGTCACACATTATATTGGCCTCATATTTCCTCTCGCTCGTGTTTTGGTCAAGAAGCCAAAGTAAAGCTAAAAATGGTAACTCATAAAATAATCAAAATATTTCCAAGCTCCGTTTTCCCGGTCGTTAGTTTAAAATTCACTATTGAAGAAGGTGAATGACAATGAAATTTGCGTAATTAAGAATTTTTACATCCGGATTTGCAAGAAGCTTGCATTTTGAACTTTGGCTTCCCAAAATTGGTCTTCAATATGATTTTTCGATTGAAAATCGGCACTTGTAATAAACCGCAGGGGTTTTTTCTTAAATTTCCTGGTAGACTAATAACGCTGTTTTGCGATTAGCTTTAGACAGACTTTAAAATTATTATAAAACCAAACGTTCCATTTTTCCTCAGAGAATGACTTTGAAATCTTGCCGTTAGCCTAGTCATCCAGCGACGGTACTCCAAATGAGCTTCTGGAGTATGACGTCATTGCATAATAATTGCTCCTGCTACACTTGCGGCGCAGAGGTCGACTGGCAAGTTTTAATAGGAGATGTCTTCTCTGTCTTTTGCTGTTTTATTTCCATCACGTAACTCTTCTGCAACATTCTGTGCGCTCATAATCCCCAGCCGGGCCAACAGACCCGCAGGTTTATGCTCCATAGAAATTATTCCATCCAGGCGGATGGCAGCTTCCTCCGGGCGGGGGCCGGTGCGCTCCTTTTCAATTTCTTGGGAGTTCGCAGAGAGAACATTATTATCTGGGAAAACAGTTTGGCATTTATGCAGATTGGCTCATTATATTGCTAGACACTTCCAGGGCTTCGGGTAGGCGCTCAATAGAACTTTCTGCTGGTTCCAGCCTTTTTCGACTTCCGTCGCTCCAGCCTGGCGCCCACAACGGCTGAACTCCGGCGAAATTGCTTTCTAATTGTTTGTTAAACCACTCACCGCAGATAAGATTGAGCACCTCCCATGTAGCGGGAAGAATTTGGACTGCACCCTGGCGGCAGGGAAATTATAATATTCAGTGACCCTCGCCAACTGGGTTGCAGCAGCTCAGTTTGTATAAGCTCCCGAAGGAATTACGGAGTTAACCACTTCAGTGCGAGGATCAGTCAATGTCGGCTTTTTTGAGACGCTGGAGGATGGTCCGATGCAGCACTAAGAGCCGAAGGCGACTTAATCAATGTAAAGATGGACTTTATCCCGTCATTTACTCTTCATGCCATTCAATTTCTCATGCCACTCCAGCCCCGAGGCCCCCGAGCTGCCATTAGGCGGACCTAGAGCCGGGCCTGCGACATCGCCACCTCCCGGGCTTCACTTAACAAATTGGTTTCCCTGTACAACTCCAAGAAGGAGCCGCTTTCGTTTGTCTTCAGGGAAAGTTTTTCAATTAATTTTCTGTTGTCCCGCCACAAAGGAGGACAGATAAAGTTTCTTGCGCCATCATATCCTGGGCGATTCCTTTGGAACTGGGTCGATTTGCTTTCGGCCAGCGTTTATTTTTCCGACGGTCGGTAGTCGACTCCTCGGCCGAACCGGGACAGAGGAGGGTAATTGATTAAGAATCGATAAACCCAGATTTGGGATAAAGGATGTGATTAACGAGCATCTCAATGACACTTTCGCACGCTATACGCCCTAGGATGCCCATTTCCACGACAGCGGCCCTTTTGGCTATGGACTTTGGATTGGATCATTCTTATCGCAATCCAAACCCCGTAATCCTTAAGGTCGTTGAAAAAAACAATATAAAATAATATAGGAATACATGCATGCAATGCATACCCTGCCCACCCTCCAGGCTTTTCTCGTAACATATGTATGTATATGTAAATATGCATGTCATGCATACTTCAAATAATAAAAAGAGTTTGGTGTAACTTATGTTTTAAAAGAGTATACTATTTTAAGAGTACCTATTACGGCAGTTCCTTTCATAAATAATAATGGGGTTATTATTTAATTAACTAAACTTCTAAAGCACTTTTTCAAATGAAAACTTCTTAATGCAGTTAAAATTAAGTCTGTTTATTAGCATAATGTTATAACATAAACATAACCAAAAAATTGACAAAAGTTCCAAATCACCAGAAATGTGGTCGCTGTACAGATCGACAGTTGTCCGTTAAAACGAGACTTTATGGGTTTCATGGCCATATAAAGGTGCCACGTTTCAGAGCTGCGCCCAAACCTTTGCATTCTCCCTGGTTTTAATATTGATATTGGTCCGCTAGTGAAATTCGATCGGAAATTGCATTCCACTTCGTCTCTGTCCATCACCCGCTGTCGATGTCACTGCGCCCTATCCGAGTTCTATTTCCAGGGCCCCGAGCTCAATTTGAAAACTAACAAGGGCACGTGCAGGGGCGTTGCACCCTCCGATGGTGCCGTCACTATCTCGGGTTCCAATTGCTCAAACCCTCCGATAATGGTAATTACTCAGCAGAAGGTGCAGGGTCAGTTCCTTGGCAATTGGCGAATGATATACTCCTGGGGGTCGCTCGGGCGGTGAGTACAGCATCTTTATTCCAAGGAATGGGGACTCAATTTGTTTCATGGCCCTCGCTGAACTGACACACATCTTGATCTCGGCAAGGATCGCACGGCGTATTGCGTAAGGGTGGCCGCAGAGACGTCGAGAATTAACCCTGCCAGATTCTTTTCTTATTCACAGAAAGAAAAACCCGAGGTAGGGAGTGAGCACGAAAAATGAGAAAGAAAAATGAATCACTCGAATTTGCACTTGATATTGTCCTTTAGCTAGTGAGGACGCCACTTTTGCCGGAAATCAGCCATTGGGAAAATTTAAAGGTCAGTAAAAGTGGAAGCGAACCCACCGAGAAATAAAACACAAAGTTCTTGGAAACCACCAAGGAGCAATCCGAGATAATCCCGTGACACGCCAATAAAGCCCTGTCCACTCTGAGCACAAAATCGCCCGTTCCGGCTCCACAGTGTCAAACTTTCGGGCAGAAGTTTCTCCGGGTGCGCGGGCAGAGATCGGTGGGCAACAATTTACGACTGAAGGGAACCGAAGGGTGAAGGGGTTTTTATCGAGTCGCCCCTACAGCCCCTGCCCCGGCTATGTGCTGCAGACAATTTAATTGGCATTCAGTCATATTAACTTTGCAGACTTTTCCAAGTTTTCTTTTATAGTTTCTTGCGGCGAACAGTCGCGGAGCAGGCGCGGATGGGAAGGCGGGAAGGCTGTCGATTCCCATCGTTGGAAAAAACAACACTACATGCGTTGAACGCATTCTAACGATTAATTTTAGAGGAGTCGACTTAATTTCATACATACATATATACATCATTTATTTGTTCCATGAACCCTGTGCAATGCACGTGTCGGTTTATAGAGAAATGAAGCACCCTAGAAATGTTCTATAATAATCGCTCAGCTCATATTTTAACAGCAATACTTAAGAAAGAACTGGTCAATTAAATACTTGATATACCATCACAAATCAAAAACTTGCAAAATTCTAAGGTGACATGTGAAGGTATAACATCGCATAATTTTCAAAGTTTCACTAACATTGATTTTAAATTTAAGTTCCACCTAATTTACTCCTTAATATGTTATACGTTAGATAATCTTACAAACTATAAGTCAAAAACTCCTGGAACAGTTAAAGAAGCTGTTTGGGCATACTGTATACACCTACATTATATTAATGTTTCCGTAGAAAATGCATTTGTTTCACATTACTTTCTTTATAATTTTTTTTGTCATTTTTAAACGCTAATTAAAGTACTTTAATATTAGTAATAATCCTAATGTACAAAAATTACAAGCGCCCCAATTTTATAATTTTTTCGTAATTCGCATTAATATTTTCTTAACAAATTTTATTAAAATGTTATGGATATTATCAAAGTTATTAATGTTTGATATTTGATGGAGAACCTTTGAGAACCTTTTTCATCCCTAGACAAAATCACCCAGAGAAAAAATTTTTAGAATCAATCGTTTGTGGGTGTAGGAATTTAAAATTTTCGTCTTGGATTATGAGCCAAAAACCAAATTTTAAAACCTACAAAACATTGTATTTGTTAAAACTAAAATTGATACGTTGTTTTTATTATTGAAAATATTGTAAATTTAACAATTTAATTGTAAATTTTAAGAAATTAAAAAAAGTAATCTTTGGGTGGGGTTTGATTTGAACCCGGGGACCTGCGGATTGGCAACCGGGCCCGCTCTTACCCACCGAGCTACGGATTCCAATGTCTTTTTATAAAGTTAATTCTCCTCTGGCTGGGGATTGAACCCAAGGCCTCCGAATTGGAAACTTGGCATCTCTACCGCTGATCTATTCTTACAAGTACAGTCTTGAATTTTATGAGTAACCAAGTCTTTTCCCTTTTTTTATATTGAAGAATGCCAATTTGACATTTTTCGCTTTAAAGTATCATTTTTAATATCAAATTAACAGGAATTATTGTAAAAATGATATGATATTTTTTTTTTAATATGAAAATAATATTAAATTAGCATTGCGTTTTATTCTCGGTGTGTTTGAAACAAAGAAAAGATATTTAAATCTAAGGAATAGTTGTAATTTTTACAACCGAATTTTATTATTTGCAAATGTAAAAAGGCGGTAAATTTTACAATCAGATTTTAAAAAATACCAATGAATTATTATTCAGCCGAGCGGTAGATTTTAAAATTTAATACGTTGATTCAATTATCTTTAGGTATATTTTAAAATTATGTTGTAAGATGACGGCATTTTGGTTAAAATATGGCTAGTTTTAGATTTTACAATTTGTAAATTTTACAATGTTTTTTCTCTCTGTGATCCTCATAACCTTAGAAATGTGCGTTTGTTCCAAATCACTAAATGTCGAACTAACTACATATATGGGTATTTCCAACCAATTAATCGTATGGTGTTTGAATGATAATAAGCACGCTGATTTGTTTGATATTCGTATTAGTAAGCATGTGCTAAAAAATTGTTGTTTAATCAATTTGCATGTAACAGTTCGGTGTGTGGTATTACTAACACCGGACCAAATGATGATCAGTTTCATTCAAGAGATTAGTTTCTCTGAATCTTGAACTAAGCTGATGGTTCTATTGAAATAAATAAAAAATTTGATTCGATTAATCAAAATATTTATACATATAACTGTACCGCAAAAAAAAAAACCAAAAACATCACGAAAAGTACTCATGTCAAGAATGCCCGCGCGTTTCCTTCCCAGGCGCCCCAAACTTGAGCTGAAAATCCTCGCAGATGGGCTGCAGACTCTTTGCAGAAATTTCCTTTTCCTCAAAGTAGACAAACAAAACAATCCACCAGGGCTGCTTTCCTGATTCCCGTTACAATAATTTCCTTTGAGCATTCTATTATCATCCGCCGCCCCCACCGGCTTCCGGGTTTCGTTAGCACCGCTGTTGTGCATCCGCTTCCGGCAGGCGGCTGTGTAAAGAAGCATCAATTTTCTGAAGTTTACAGCAGCGCGGAAACTTCAAGGAAAACTTGCCGCAAAATAAATGAAGACGAGCAAGTTCTGGCAGAGTTGCGTTGTGAACGCAAGATGTCCACTTTTAAGACAAACCGAAACAAACAATTTTTTTTTTTTTTTGCTCAAAAATATAAAATATAAAGGATCACCGGGAGGCCACAAAGTATGAAAAGTTTGGATGTACGTAGATTTCGGCGAAAGCAGCAGAAAATGCTTCTTTCCCAAAGGACTTTAACACTTAAACATATATACCGTCTATACAAGAATATCATATGTATATCATATTTAAATTTTAGCATTTAATATTATTGTGGTATATTAATCTAATTGTGGTTAATGCTACAAAGTATTTTGAGAAGTTCTATAGCAGACTATTGTTGAGTAATTTTATTTTAATTTTCTCTTTATGTAGCTCAAATTTTTATTTACTTATTTTTTTATTGCATCTGCCTGTGTAATTAATATACATTTATATCTAAATCTCTTTATATAGATACATATACAAATGTATAATAATAAAAAAATCGATGAAATTTTGAAATAAACATTCTATACATATGTATATTAATTTTTCTGGCAATATTTCAACAATTCTTACAACTCGGTTTTGAATAAGAAGAAGGAAGAAGTTGTGATTTCAGTCAAATTAATAATAAGCATAAAAAGATAACTTAATATTATTAATTGGCGTAATTACCGTTTTCAGGTGGGTGATTTCTTATCTGAGGCAGGTTGACCTGTTATACTATGTATATGTATTTAGTATAGTATTTAGTATAGTGTATGTCGGGAAAAATGAAGCTCTGTTCTTCGACACAGCGCGCAATCGAAGCATCGAGGCTAAAAGGCGACTGAAGTGAAACCCCAGTTCGGATTTTTCCCGATTTTCTCAAAACTTGCTCTTTGGTCACATGCGCGGAACGCAGACCACTTGCCGATTTCACCAGTGAGTGAGGTTGCCCCTCGAATTCGGTGAGTGCCCACTGCCGAGGTGCCTGTGAGTGCAACTTTGCGAGTGAAAGTGCTCTTTGAATCGTTTGTGAGTAACTGACTTTCACACTCGTCTCCCGCGGGACTCATTTCTTGTACCTTTCGCAATCTTTTTATTTTTCGTCGGGTGTCAAGGGCATGTTAACCGCTCATAGTGTTGCTGCCGCCTCCTCCCATAACAACGCATCCACAAAACTTATCAGCTGGAGATACATTTTTAAACGCTTCCACTGTCCGATTGTGTTTCGATTTGGGAATCACAGGACGATTATTCCACACCCACTTGATCAAATACGGGTGATACAAACAGTGGGAGCGCAAAAATTGTTTTTAGGGTAGAACGACATGTCACGTGAGCTCGGATTAGGAAGGTTCTTCTCCGAGAATCGGTAAACACACATCTACTCCTGAAGCACCTTGTATAATCTGTTATATTTGTTTGTCTGTACAAAACTCCCAATAATCAATTTTCATTTTTATTTAAATGTAGGTTCAAATTTATCAAAAATATTGTCATAACCCTAGCTAACTGGAATAAATTGCCGAAAATAATTAATTTTGTTGAATCGTTTGATATACACTAACTGTCGATAAGAAAGAAATTTAATGCAGGTAAAAATGCTTTTTCAACTTTTTACAGTCTGTAAATGAAATCATTGAATTATGATAACTGAAATAGGTAAATAAAGATTTAAACTCTATTTTTTTTTCCATAATTGTATCTTGCAAACATCTAATCAATTGTTTTGCCGTATCTACAAACACACATACGTGGTTGGTTAAACTTCTTTTTCAATGTGCAAAGTGTGGAATTCTGCAGTGGCTGAGTTTATAGGTAGAGTAATTTTGAGACTCTGCTTTGGATAAAGCTATCCCTGCATTGAGCAGAGTCAATGGCTCTTATGCATAAAAAGTGAGCAAATGCTCCATCTTAATTTTTGTATAGAAAACTGGAGCTCAATCTCAATTTGTGTGAAATAAAACTCGGGTTTTCTATATAAAAATTGAGATTGAGTATTTGCTCAGTTTTTATGCATAAGAGCCAATAAGTCACAATAAATTTCTCGAAGCATGCCGAGGAAATAGCTCAATTATGATGGTAAACCGTCTGTAAATATAGTCAAGTGAAATCAATGGCAGCAGGAGAAGTTAAAAATCATTTGGTATAGGGAATGGCAGATCGTCCCGAAACAACGCGGGCACTTGCTGCATTTGAATGGAACTGCAGCCCGTTCCACCCGGGTCTTGCCGTAGTCGTTGTCTTCGATATTAAATTATACCCCCCTACGACAGGCAGCTCTTGTATTTGTGATGAAATTGAGTTATTTCAATAAATCAACTCGCGAAGGCCATTACGATGAACAAATCATGAAAAGCTCCAGAAAGCTATTTTCGAAACAAACGCTGTTAAGTCCCCCATAATGGGCCTTGGGGCCCGCGAGGTGCCTGGCGCGCCAACCCATCCAAGCCTAGCGAACTCCTGCCCGGGATTCCAATTGATACGGGAATCGATCCTTCGTCACGGTAGTGGCCGGTGAGCTGCCATTTGTCTTTCTGCACCGTCGGCTTCCCGCTCGGCAATGCTTAGACTTGCGTACGTGTTTTCCACCTGATTCGAAAGATTTGTGATCTATTCCACCTCTGTACGAATACCCCCAAATTTATGAAATCACGAAGGGTTCAGCCTGGAAAGTGGGGCTGCTTCCTGCAGTCAAGCCTACAAAAGTGCTGCGAGGTGTACTTTACCCAGCAGCACCTATTTCCTGCGAGGATTTCCCTAAAGCACCGGCGAATGTTTTAGATGAGCGAACTTATCAAGTATGCATCCATGGGGTTGTGACAAATTCAGGGCAAATCCTTTTATGGGCCCGCCTATATCTCGGCTCAAGTGCTCGTTTGTCTTGCTCCGCAGTTATTTATCCTTGGAGTTGGAGCCTCCCCTTCCGGACGTGATAAATTGAGTGGCTCATAAATATATCCAGACGGGCATTTCTGAGATTATTGATAACAATTTCAGGTAAATGTGTGATTTTGGAAATACATATTTGCTTCGTTCTTTCGTTTTAGAAATGGGGTGATGAAATTACTCCTCCTACGGTTAAAAACTAGTCAATAATAAATTTTGAAAAATGCCCGCCCGTGCCTGATGATCTACGTTTACTCTTTTTACTGGTAGATGGCGACCCAAGCCACTAAGAGAGAAGTTCCCTCAGCACCAGCTGATAATTCCATTCTACTGTCAAAGCTCTGTTACTCTAGAGGGCTCCTTTTGTTTTAAGTGTTTTCGAGGTTTTATCGCACTTTTCAAAGTTATTTTCAAGATGATGGCCGAGGACAACGAGAGTTCGTCAGACAAATGTGAAAGCGATTCTGGGAAGCCGGAGAAAATGTTTACTCTCAAGAAATGGAATGCCGTCGCTATGTGGAGCTGGGACGTGGAATGTGACATCTGCGCTATTTGCCGGGTACAGGTTATGGGTGAGTGCTTGCTTTACAAAATAAATAGACATTTAATAAGAAATGTCAAGTCTTTCGTTGGCCACCGGTGGCGATTTCTTGTTTCGCCTTTTGTGAATCGCACCACCTAGATGTCGATTATTGTACTGCGTACTTTGAATATACAGTAAGGGAACGGACATAAACCGCTAAAAGTGAAGCATCTCACGAATATCAATTTAAGCTTACTACTACATAGAAAATTGATCAGTGCAGTTGTAAAAAGTGAGAAAAAATGAAAGGGTGGTTTTGACATACTTGATTTAAGCGCGTCACGGGCAAGTTAATTTTCTCGAAAACTATTGTTAATCGCGGAAAAATTTTTGCATATTCTTCCCATTTGAGGCCATATTTACCTCCCTGCTCAATTTCATCCCGATCGGTTCGGCTTAGATAGTGTAAACTCTACCCTATTTGTAATACCATTTTAACTACCCTTTCTAAACTTTTAAGTCATAAAATATGTTTGTTTGTTTGTTTTGTGTTTAATATGCCACTAGGGCGTCACACAAGGTGAACTTTATGGTCAGGGCTGGTTAGCCATATTGACCACGGAACTTCAGGCCAGGAAAGTGTTGTCCTCCTTAAGGGGTAATATCACCTTGTGTTCTCTAAATTTTACGTGATTTTCTGAGACGTCTCACGGACGATTGGAACTAGATAGAGATATGAGGTTTTGGGCATATAAGTACTGCTCTTTAACTACAAAACATATGTTTTATTTTAATTTTACGATACAAAATGGCGGCACAGCCAGGAAAACAAAAAATTTCGGACCTTTGACATAGGCGTACCGCTACAGGTCACAATTTTTAATCTGGAACAAAAAACTAAAAAGTTTCTTAAAATATAGTTCAAAATCTAGTGAATGTCTTAGGATTTTTTCGAAATATTGATTTTTAAGAAAATGGCGTTCATTTGAACTTTATTTTCTTGTTTTCTTGGACAACATTTACCGAAAATCGCTTATAAAATCTATAAAAATCAAGTTTCCATGCGGAGAAAACGTAGTAAAATCTATCCAGTTCATTAAAAAAACGCATCTACTGGGTTATCGGTGACGATTATACAAACAAAGCCGTGTGTTCACATATTACGCATGGGTTTGATGCGTGAAATTAGGTCTGTACGTTGAAAAAACCTGTGACCCCACAACCAATGAAATGATTGAGGCTTTCAAATGCATCGTTTCATAGCTGCCTTGTTTTCGAAAATGAAGTGATTGAAATAATATCATTAATTAATAATGTTTCTAAAATGTTCATAAATTTATTTGAGGTCGTGTACCAATCTAAAATAAATTTTTGAACATTTTAGGAACTTTATTAAGACATCTTTATCCAAAAAGAGCTTTTTTAAGCTCCTTTCGATTCGAATTCGTTTTTAATGATAGGGGTTCTGGTATCTAGATTGTTTACAAAACATTTTCCTCGGTGCCAGGGATTGCTGAAATTGGAGTCCAATTTGAAAGAAGTTTTTGTTTTGTTTATTTGAGAGATTTTTTATTTTTTTTTTGTAATGCTTATAAATGTATGTTTGTGTAAAATTAATTTAAAAAAGCAATGCTTTGCTGAATGAAGGAAAAAAAGTCTTGCAGATCTTGGTAAAAATTCATTTTATTCTTATCATCTATACAATCTGCTTGCTTTAGTCAATTAAATTAAATGTTTAAGAAATATACAGAATTGGCTGTCGCTTTAAAAGTACGGTGAATTTTTCTAACTATTTGTCAACTATTCGTAGATATATCCTTAACGAAGTTAACAGCCCTAATTCTATTAAAACCTACCTTGCACGGGAACTTTCACTCATTTCATAAAGAGATTCAACCGACTAGTTTCTACGCTCTAAGATGCAATCTAGACTAATGCATGTCATGGCCTTGGGATGAGGTTCACTTTCGTGCTATAAACAGTAGTACCGCATGAATTTCGTCTGTACAAGTAGGCCCCTTAAAGTTACAAAAACTTCTAAAACTGCAAGTGGCCACAATGGTGGCTGCTACTCCTATAAAACGAGGACAATACAAAACATTGCGTCTAGCCTACTCCTAGTAAATTTATTCGACTTATGATTCCATAAATAAACTCTGTAAATATTACACTTCAACTAGCTCCTACACATTACAAGCTTTCTGTTGCTTTGACAATCTATATCACATCTTTTTGGCTTCTTATTTGAATGCCGAGAGTTTAAGACTTATGCATCGTAAGTCCTAGACTCGACCAAGGGCTATGTGGGATGATTCACTCTTATCTGCAGGGAGGATCACAACAGACCGCAAAATGTCTTTTACATATTAAAGGACAGCGGCTTCATGTTAGCCACGGAAGACATTCTCCGAACTCTACCCATCATTTTCCGTTCAATATCCTCGAGACTCTTGCCCTGAGTTTCTGGTACGTAAAATATTACAAAGAAGAGGCCAAGGAAACAGATAGAGCCAAACAACCAAAAAGCGCCGTGTGGACCGATTGTTTCTGCAATGTGTAATTAGTTTTATTTAAATATTTTGTTTTCATCCGGGCATATGTAAGTAACTTACCTTGAAGGTCAGTGAAGGTCTTCGTTACAAGGAATGTGCACAACCAGTTGAATGCCGTCGCAACGCTGGCGGCTGAACCACGAATTTTAGCTGGCAAAATTTCTCCCATCATCAGCCAAGGAATTGGACCAAATCCAAGTGAGAAACCAATAACGAATATCACAAAGCTGGCTAAGGGCAGCAAACCAAGGTGAGACACATCCAAACCTGACTCTTTTGCGTAGAAAAACCCTCCTAGGGTAAAAAGCGTTATAATCATCGCGATATCGGAAATATACAGCAACACCTGAAGAAGACATTCTAGTTTAGTTTGATTATAAATTGACTTCATTTTAAAAACGTTATAGAAAGAATGGACCATTCCATACGTATATTCTCGCAGCGTATTCAAATCGGTTTTACAAGGAGATTTCTTCTTGTAACTTATTTATATCTTTTTCCCTAATTAGAATGGCACAATGATGAGTATTATTCGATTCAATAAAAATACATTTTTTGTATTTATTTAAAATTTACCAACTCTTGGGTGAACACCAGGAGCGTTGATTTTTGAATCGAATTGCATTTATTAATTTATTATAGTGTTTAATTACCTTCCTGCCAAGTCGGTCAATAAGAACTGTTGCAATAAACGTGGCAATGAAGTTTACAATTCCTACGATGATAGCGCACAAATTTTCGTCAAGGGTTGAGCCAGCACTCTTGAAAATCGATACAGTGTAGAAGATAACCGCGTTGATACCGCTAAGTTGCTGGAAGAACATGAGTCCGAGTGAGATTAGCAGTGGTTTCAGGTTGTTCCTCTTGAGCAATTCGAGCATTTTATTGCCTGTCGCGTGTCTTTCGGCCTCTGCGTTTGATCGGACAAGTCCTTTGAGCTCAGGCTCGACGTCGGCGTCTTTTCCACGCAACCAAACCAGCGCCTTCATGGCTTGATCCTCACGTCCGCGTGACACATACCACCTAGGAGTCTCTGGGATCAGAAACATGAGAATGAGGAACGGCACGGGCAGTGCACCCCCAAGGAAAGCTAACATCGACCAGTCCATGTACTTTCCGGCGACAAAGACCAGTAAAATACCAATGTTGCCAAATGCCGTGGGCAAAAGACCAAGAGTGCCCCTAACTTCCGGCTGAACGGTTTCGCCTAAGTACACTGGCAAGGCGAGTGAGGCCACGCCCACACAAAAGCCAGATAGAGCACGTCCGGCAAAAACCATGCCAATGTTCACGGCGCAGGCAATGAGCAGCCATGCGACAATAAAGGGCACAGCTGTTGCGAGTATCGTGTTTTTTCTGCCGAGATATTCGATGAAGGGACCGCCAGCTATTCCTCCCACCAATCCAGCCAAAGGCATAAGACCACCCACCCAGGATGACTGAAAAAAATTCAGGTTAGTTAGTTTTTTTTAAAAATCCAAAGTGTGAATCCAAATTATTTGAATTCCATATTCCCAAGATGAATTATGTCACGAATTATTCAATTTTTTTTTGCAACGCTATTTTGTTTGTCTGGTTATTTGAATTTACAAATACTGTATTTAAATTTTGAATTGGTAAATCCATCTGATTCTAAATGAGTAATAAATAATAATAAGAAGCTCCGGACTTACCTCTTGGACGGTGACTTCGAATGAGGTGATGTTCCTATCCATCATTGATACTAACGCTGGCGAGGTGTACGCCGATGAGAAGCCAACCACCATGGAGCCCAGAGATACAGATAAAGCTGCGAGAATCTGGAAAATTTGATCTGTTAATTGAACTCCTTAATTTAGGACATTAAGAGGAAACAAGTAAATTGAAACCAAAATAACCTGAGAGGTCGTGCACTTGGCTTTAGGCTCCTCCGCTGATACAGAGAAGGACACGTGGGTGTCAGCTCTCATTAAAATCTTCATTTTGACTAAACGTCTGCTTGATATTTATTTAAAGTCATTAAAACTTGCTTGCCCGCAATGGGAATGGACTTGTTCTCTTTCGCCTTAAACAGATCTAAAAACTCGTGTAACTTAGAAACTTTCAACGGAGTGCTCTCGAAGGGACCAAAATCGAAGCAGTATAGTTGCCGGTATTTCTTATCACATATCGTCCTATTTTTGCGTGAGAAACGTGAATTTTTTCTACTAACATCACATGATGGCTTTAAGCATTTTGAATAAAGAAATAAAATCGGAAAAACTACATATGAGGTTCACATAGAAACGAGACGACATGTCTTTCGACCACTTATAATCGTTTTAGGAAAATTCAAAATGAATAATAATGCACTTACTTGTCCGGAAAATATAGAAACTGCTACATCCCAGATATATCTTGCTCGAATGCGCAACAATTGCATTCTTATTTATTAATTTTTTTTTTGTTTTACTTTATTACCTTGGCCTAGCCAATAGGTGATAATACTCAAAGAACCACAGAGCAAGTGCGTTGCAATGTCTTTTCACACAATTCTCACGGTTCTGCTTATGTCGGGCCTTGTCCAAGCCCAGTATTTTTCCACTTTTCGCGCTCCCATTTCACATACCCCCGGCCGCGTCCCGAAAGTCTATAATTAATGGAAAAGGCTCCTCACAGGGGCGCAACAAATATTTGATACGTCAGAGGAGAAAGCCCACTAAAAGTGGTCCAAACAGTCAGAAAATGTTTACATCGCTCTGCTGCTTTAGCCGGTCTCCTTGCAGTGAACTGAGGTTCCACCAGCCATCGACGCTTGAGATGTCGCATCGCAAGAGCGTTTTCTGTTTTCCCGACATTAACAAGGCTTCCGTGGCCTTGGGGAGTCTGCGTCATGCTAAACCAAGAGCTTTCCTGTTGCGATGCTGTGACAGGGAAGCGCGATAGCCCACCTGTGTGCTAGCTGACTTCAGTAAAGTTAGATTCTTTAAAAGCATTGAGCTATAAGTAATTCTTATAAAAATATTTGCTCAATTTTAAATAAAACATCGACATAAAAAATGAAAAGCTTCTATCTTGTAAGGCCCCTCTTAAAGGCAAACTATTGTGGTCTTATTTTTTTATCTTTAACATTCGTTTGATACACAAGTTTTCTATTATGGAAAAATATTTGACATACTATGTAGAAATTTTTAACATACATAGCTCATAATAAAAATCATACACAAATTATTTTATTGAAAATGTAAACAAACAAAATAATAGCTGCTTTCATATTCATTAAAGAACAAATTTAAAAAATCAATGTTTAATAAAAATTTATACAAAGTGACGATTTCTTTCAAATGTGATTTCTTTCAAAGCATAAAGTAAGTTTCCAAATCACGAAAGCTGTTTGTTTCTTCTTTGGTAGCTTGAACAGGAAGTCAAATATGTAGGTTGCGAAGCTTGCAGTAATTTTGCTAATTAGACAGAGTTGAACTCTTGGAACTAATTAACCATTGTGTTTGAATACTTGCTGCAAGCCGAATGAAATATTTAATACGTGAACAATTAAATTTATTTGATATACAGTTGTTGAATAGAATTCAGAACATCTATGATGCAAAGGTCTGCTACTGTTGGGTATTTGAAAAATAAAAGCAAATTTCGCCTGAAAAATTCTGCGTACCAATATATTATTTTGATTTCACTACGACAATAGATAAGGGTCAAACGCAAAACAGTCGATGTAAATATAATAAGTTAAAATCAGCACCGATTTTTTTTATATTTCTTATTAATTTGTAAATGGACGTGTTGGTTACTAGAAAAGAAATAGAAATCGTTCAACCAAATTTACTGAAAAAACGGAGATTTTCAATTTTTTCGTCTCTTCTGTGGACCAAATAGTCCACAGAAGAGACGAAAGATGGTCTTTTATACAAGATTACTTTAATTAGTTCAATTAAAAGCAATATAACTTAAGTACTACCTATTTTTAATTACAATAATGAATTCATTTTTCCTCCAATCATTCAAAAATAACCTCTAAATTTCTGTGGAAAATTCTTTTTTCCCAAATTATTTGTGCTTCAATCATCAGTTTAAAAAAATTTTAGAATTAAACAAAGTTATGGATAGGGTTACTCTTGATAGGTGCTTTATTTTTAATTCATCAAAAAATAAAAAATAAAACAAAAAAGAACCAAAAAAATTGTTTTTTCTTTTACACTGCCTGAACATTATCTTTGCGTTTGACCCATAATGCAAATTCAATAGTAATCTTCTTATAAATTTTAAGGAATTTTTTATATTTTTGGACACGCTATAAAGTTTTAAAAATGTCCTCCATTTTTGTTTTAGAATTGAATAAAACTAATATACCACGCACGCACCACGTTAGTGAGAACAAATTATCGTAGATCTTTTTTTCTTAAACCATGAATTATATAACATGCGATCGTCTCTCAAATCTTCCCCGATTTCAAAACCAGCATTCAGAATAAACTAAACACGTATTAATTTATAACAATTTCCTTTCGTTTTTGTAAAAGCTTGTTGTTCTAAGAGAAAGGAAATTGTCGACAGATCTGCTTTGATTTTGGTCACAATTTCACGAATAAATTTTTACATCGGAATCACTTCAAACTACCGAATTGACAACGAATCGTACTCTAATAGATATTACGAAATACGAAACCAGTACAACAGTTACTTTGAAACGCAAGCCAAAGAAAATACTCGTACGTCCTTTTGCGAATCGCGCTAAAATACTAGATATAGTTGCTGTGGTCAGCTACCAGCAAAACAACCCCGAACTGACCTGAATTGGCCGTATCTTGTCACTCATATAGTTGGCGAGTGTTTTTTAATTGATTGTAATTTCTCGGGAACACGTACAATCAAATCACAGCACACATCTCTGGACCACGCCAACGGCTGAGAATCGCAATGGGGCTGCTGCGTGTGCCTGAGGAAAGCTCCTTTTCGTTGTGAGGCGATGTAATAAGAAACGCGTCGATCACGTTACATCTTCTCAAACCGGAGCCAGTCCGGTTGAAATCTTCAAAAACGCCGCTTTGGATTGGATCACCACATTCAATGTTGGACATGCAGCGAAATGGGGAAGTTGTTTTTGCTGGACGCATTTCCTAAAAAGCATTTCATTCTTTTTTCATCCCCTTATCACTGTGACCTCAAGTGACGTGCTTCTGTTTGGGGTCAGACCAACGATAAGGTTTCATTGTAGCCATAGCGAGCCAGACGTAAATTTTGTTTACACTTCTGCAAATGCTTCATGCAAATCACGAGGTGGTCAGCTGAACAGCTGATTATCGCAGGTTAAAACAAAAAACACTTAATAAAATTTAATATTTATATGTAGAATAAGGAGCAAATATGAAAAATAACGAGAAATTAGAGACTTTCTTTTACCGTAGACTTGGATGAACTAGAATTAGAATAACTTGTAAAGAGATTTCCGAAACTAGTATAATGTTGTAAACCATTTTTTTAAGATATATTTATCTCAAAAAAACATAGACCTAGGTTTGCAGACGCGCTTTTAAACTTATAGAACTGTTTCTTCAACAAAGAAAAAACAAATTCCGAATTATTAGAGCAGTAAATTAATTGCAGACAAATCAACGTGTCTAAGAATGTTGACGAAATGCCAACAATTATTTGTGAAACAAGTTTCAGAATTCGCCAGTTCCACGGACATCAGATTTTTTTATGTTTTGTATTGTGTTGTTCGTCACAACTCACTTTAACAAGCGGTGATTGGTTCAAATTGGGAGGCCAAACCCGCCGGCCTCCAATTCCAAAATATACTCTTCGGTGCAAATATATTCAATAGTAATTTTTCCATATATTGCCATCATAACTTCACACCACGAATCGTCGATATAGCACTTGGATAAATATTCTCGCGTCCATAAGTCGCTGAGTTCTAAACCAGCGTTTACGTAAGTAGTTTTTGGAGGAGACCAATTTTTTTTTTTTTTGCGACACATGTGCTGTCTGTCGTAGGAAAGTTGAAAGGTCTAATACTTATACCCTTGGTGCCAAAAAAACTTTAGCTTTCTTAACAGTTTTGCACTTACAATCGGACTTAGATCTACCGGTTCTTGGCGAAGTTTGTAATGTGAGCACTTTCTGCGAGCACCGTCTTCTTATCCCTTCGTGCAGGTGCGGTTGACGTCAAATAATTAATTTATTTAATGGACATGCATACAGAAGACGTCTAATAAGAACAATTTTCATGGTCACCAAACCAATATCGTAAATTCTGTGGTTCAAATACCTTCTCCAAGAATGGATTAACCTCATGTTTCGGTTTGCTTAGGTAATTTTCCGTTAGAATAAATTATTCATGTGTATGGTTTCAGTGAAAGAGTTTACTGCAATTAGTTCTAATGTCGTTTATCATTTCATGTCATGATCTAATGCCATTTCTGCAAGTGCAATGAAGACCTCATAGCATTTAACTGGCCTACATCAAGCTTCCAAGCTGTTCTCAGTAAACGTGCATTTAATATTTTTTTAAATTTTACTACGGCTTCAAACTTATACATTGCATTATTCTTATATTAATAATTTTTAAATGTTTTTTGATTATTTTTATAACACTTTTTTTTTTTTCTACGCAAATATACAAAAATTTCGTTTTTTTTTTTAAGAAAAGGTAAACGACATGTCCAAATTTCAAAATAGCAATTTGCAGCAGGTGCCCATTCTACCTACTAATTTTTTTAAAACTATTGACTTTCAAGGTTTATGCGAATTAAATTAACAAAAATCGCCCGTAAAGTGTTGTAATCGCCCATTTCACGAGGTTCGTCAAGCTTGCAGCCTTGAGTAGAGCGCGCCTCTTCTCAAATACGGCAAAATATCGGGGCGTGATTTTGTCACCTGCAAGCGCATTCAAGCAAGTAGTAATTTCGCTCTGCCCACTCTTTTGCTTTGGGGCTGCGCGTAAACCTTTCTAGTCAAGCACGAGTCGGCTGAGTTTCGAGCGCCAAGCAGCAGTCTACTACACTCCCACAAAAGCACCCAAGAGCCAAGGTCACATAGTGGGAAATGTTTACGAGTTGCACTTTTTTGACTGATTTAATCATTTCGCAAAGAAACTTCTTTTCTCAGAAACAGAGGGGGTAAGGCGGCAGTTTCATTGTCATCGCAACCCGTTTTATAACTTGTGCCTTATTGTAGGCGCGTACCAAGTGCACTCATCCGATGGAATTTCAAAAAGAAATTTAGTTTTTTCTTACCTGAGTATAAATGTAGATTGGGTTGGTTGTCGGACGGTAGACCTCCAGTTTCGGTTTACCATCTTCTGTGATCTGTCGCACATAAGGCACTGCATTTCTGAGGTTCTCACTCTTCACACTTCCCATTTCGTCCATTTCGAATAGTCTGTGGCTGTAAAAGCAAATAACTTCGGTGATTTTCATCAAACCATGAGGCCGAATTCCTCAAAAGGACGAATCGAGTATCTTACCTTCTTCTGGACTCGGTACTGATTGATCTCTGCTGCTGGAAGCTTTTCCTAGTGGATGCAAAGTCTTCGTCTTCTTCACTGCTGAAGTCCTTAAGGTCGATGATGACTGGTTGGTGGTTGCGGAAACGATCGCGATCGCTGATCAGACTACGCTTTTCAACATCCCCCTCTTCGTCACTGCTGGTACTGGTGTTGAACTCTCTGTTAAGTTTTAAACTGTCCCGTGGATCTAGACTGCGGTGCTTTCTGCCCTGGAAGTGTTTTCTATTGCTGTTAAATTCCTCCTCCGAAGATGAATCTCTTAATAGATCCTCGAGATATCTAGTTCCCTTGACGTCAAGTGAAACATGCTTCTTTGATTGGAACTGTTTTCTGTTATCTGTGTCAAGGATGTTCCTTAAATCCTGAAAAAAGGACGTTGTTCTCCTTTGCACTTTTTAATAAAAGAAAGAAAAGCGACTTACTTTGAGGATACCCTTATGATCTACGCTGACAGTTTTGCGCTGCTGGAACTGATCTCGCTTGTCCTCAAAACTGTCTTCGTCACTGCTATCCGGTGGGTTCTCAAATGATACTTTTGAACCTTTTAGTGAATGTTTTGAGCTTTTATGATGATCCCCTCCACTTTTGGAGTGTTCACTGCCTCCACGCGGCGGTAGATCGTTTATATCGTCACCTTCCAATATTGGCGCGAATTGGTGCTCCTCTCTTTGCGCTCTTGTCGCCTCTTTATCGTCTATCAATATCGTGTCCAAACTCGTTGCTGTGGTGGATGTTGATAGGCTGCCTTGAACGCGCTGATACCCGTGATATTCTGGATCCCGTATATCATCCTACAAAGTACAAAAAATCCATAAATGGCAAAACAGCTAACTTATAATTGAGTGCGAATGTGAACCTAAAAAAATTTGTGTTTCCATAATTAGCGGCTTTTCATGTTTGCTTTTGGCAAACACGTTTTTTACTTTTGGTTATTCTCAGAATCCGAAATAAATTGCAAAGAGCACAGAGTAGATAACACAAGCCTCAACAAAATCTAAATTATAAAAAAAATTCAGAACGATACAAATTTTGCCCTAATTTCCGATATATTCTGTAGAAAAATGGTCACGGAATCATTGCAGCAGCTTCACGCGGTTATAAGACGACATTCCTGATTGTATGCACTCTTATGCTTGCCAAAGAACCTTCACCCACCAATTCTTTAACAAACCACTTCTATCTAACGATTGAAAAATTGGTCCTAAAGAAGTCAAATTTTTAATCATTATATAAGTTTATTCGTCAAATATAAAACCAGCCCAATAATCCACTTGGGCATGATTTAAAATAATTTTTTCATTTATCTGTTAAGATTTAAATAATTATTTTAACAAATAGATTGAAAAATACTTTTTCCTCACAGCAAGGTTGATTTTTTATACATGTATATAGAATAAAGTTATAGTCTATTGAAAAATCGAACATTAATGAATCGAAGATACTCTAATGGACACAAAATTCCTCCCCCTTCTTGGTGAGAGTTCTACTGATAAGTGTTCGACGGGGTATCGCCCTTTTCAAACATTTTTCTCCACTCTGTGTAGCCAGCACAAGCTAGCCATTTGCCAGGTCATTAGTATTATTGATACTCCGATTATTCCAGAAAGTGTGAGCACAAACAATAAATTTGCTTGCAGTTATCACTTGCTTAACATAACATCAACAAGGTTTTTACCCTATTTAAGACAGCAATTACTAAAAGTATGGAAGAAATTAGAAAATCACAGATATTGTTTTCCAATTTTCTTGATTTTCTAAATTATAATATCATCAAATTAAAAACAAATAAAGAAAAAAAAAATTGACAAATGAATATGATAGCTGTCTGGTAACTTTAACATTGGTAACACGCTATTTCAGATTTATTATAGAGTTTGAGGCAAAAAAGATTTTGCTAATCTAGTCAGTAGTAGTAGCTAAGAATTAGCCATTACTGGAATATTCGTGCTTCGTCTAGAATAAAGTAGTGCAAAGTCCAACGCGTCGCTTATCAGTGTAAATTCCCAAGGGAAGGAAAATTAAATAAAATTAAATCAAATAATGTTTTCACCTTAATTTTTAAGCCGGATTTTTACGGAATTTTGTTTTTTAAATTACTTTTTATTGAGTGCTGATCCTCAATATATTGTAATAAATTGTTCGATTGGTTTATTTAAAGTGATCTATTCTGCAAATCTATGTATATATACCTACCACTTGACCTTTACCCTGGTTAGATTTTGTTTTCAAATTAGTTTTGGTAAAATTCGACTGCAATAATATGGAACTTTAAAAAATTCCCTAATTTTTGTAATTTTAATTTTCTAAATTATTTTGAGAGTGTCTTTTCCGGTTTTAGCTAAAACATAGCTAGTTTAAGTGAATGGAAAAATAAAGACGGAGTGCGCAATTATCATAGAAAAACGGCATCGTGTATATTATTTTTAATAATCTTCCCTCTTGCCTTACACGCTGACAAGGCTTAATTCGGATTTAAAGAGCAGAAATAAGTCTACAATGTTTTTTTTTCTTTTCTTTTTTATCAGCGTTTTACAATTCGTGTACATAAAAATCAGGTCGTTAGATGACCTCTAGCTTGCGTCATTGAGTGCTTTAAACTTCGATCAGCTGCAACGTTCAGCAGCCCATCCCTGACATTTTTCCCGGATTTAAAAACAGAGACTGCAAAACCCGCCAAAGCTTGATAGCGTTTTGCAGACTTCGAGAAGATTCTTGCAGTTGCAGCCCAGTTTATTGCTATCAATCTAAATGTATTTCTTTCCTTTGTCGATATAATTACGATTCATCAGCACTTTGAGAGAGAAAAAATGATCTTGGTTCACTTGAGAAGCTTTCAAAATACGAAGATTCTATGTCAGGCGGTAAATATTGCTGAAAACACTGAAACACATTTTGCCTACACGTCGTACTAAGCATGAATATTGGAAGAATCTGAGATTATTTTTTGGGGAATTTTCAACCTGGAGGAGATTCATTAGATGTGCGATTAACCGAGAAAAGATTCTCTTCTCTCCACGCTTTTGTTGCTTTTCAGCAGAAGGATTTCGATAAATCACAAACAACGTCATATTACTTTTTGTGACGCACGTTGACTCGTGGCTGCCCCCCATGAACTTGCGATAAAATTCTTATCGAAATCGAGGACTACTCGTACGCAAAACGTGAGCGTAACCCGCAGCTGTTTTGGCGCGCTCACGGGAGCTCATGTAGTAACAGAGGCGAAACATCTTGCACGGGCAAGAGAAGCAAAAGTTAAAGCTTACCGTCACGTTACTCTTCATACTTTGTAATCCAGCCGAGGGACTTCTCCATGTCGTGAAGGTTTGCCAGGAAATTCTTTGGCCATATGACGCGGTAAACTCATATGCATTCTAAGCCATTGGCGTGCGCACTACAAAATAATGTTTTATCTAATCCATTGGACTGACATCTTTGATTTGCACAAACGTTCAAATGTTGTCTTCCGACTAATCTAATTTATCGATTTATGCCTGGTAGTCCATACATCCTGAGTATTTCGAAAGTGTTATACGATAAGGTAGAAATCGGAAATAGGATTACATCGGTTATACGTTTAAGTCGTTTCGTTTCAATAGTTAAAAACTACTCAAATAGGGACACGAGAAGAGTCATCTATTTAATTTCAACATTTACAATCGAAAAACCGACATTCCGCAGAGAAATTAAATAATGTTGTGCTAAAAGCCCGACTTAAATTTATGTATACAACCGCATAATACCAAACTTGTGAATTTCACCGACCAAGTGGACAGGATTGTGTACACCAACTGGCTTTTGACGCGATATTAAAATGTTATTTTTATGAAATTTAGTAGAGATACCTACATATACGTACACTAAGAAAAATACCTTTACCTACTTAAACTTAGAAAATTGTATCCTTTATTGAGTTTTCCTACTTTTAATACAAATTCTCTTTAAATTGATTAAATTTTACCCAATTCAAAGAAAATCAAACTCAGTCTAAAGCACAGCTCCTCCTTGGACATAAGACAGAAATTTACCTGTTTGAAGGAAACATAAATCGAATATATCTATTTAATCATTATATTAACGTTACCCCTTCCTACGTTTAAGAATACTCATACTTAAAGTAAACGCATATGTACAATGTACATATATGTAGATGTAATACACTTTCTACACTGCAGTTAATTAAAAACACAAATATCCACTTTTTCAATACTCACTCGATTGATGAGCATATTATTTTTTATTTCAGAAATATTCCCTCACCTTGCTATTCCGTAATACTTCACTATTTCCAGCTGACATTTTATAACAAAAGGAGTCTAACGTCTTACTGTTGACAACTTTCAGACCTCTATCCTCTTACCGGTCTTTCAAGATCTTAATTTTCCCCGTTTTCAGAACCAAATGACAGATGCAATCTTAAAATGATTTGTGGGCCTTAAAAAATCGAACGGTTGGTTTTTTTTATAGATATTTGGGAAGCGGGCCAATCAATGCTAGCTCTCGGCTGCCAAGGTAAAGTAAGCATTTTTTTAGTGACGTCAATCACTTTCACAATTTTTGGTTCAGAGACCCTTAAACCTCTGAAGTAAACAATGCGATGTCACATTCATTCGTGGAAAATTAATTTCTTGTTCTTCTTCGTTTTCTTTCTATTTTGAGTTTACTGCTTCTTCAAAGCAAGCTTTGAGTCCCAAATTAAATTCACAAACTGAATATTTATGCCAATGCAAAGTGCTGAGTGAATTTTTTATTATATAAGATGTATACCATTTTATATTGACTTGGTCTGCTTTTTTGCTGCTACTTTTGATTTTTACCTTAATTTCTAAGGTTTGAAAATTTCTTGGGTCAGCTGTTTTCCTACTTTATTTTTAATATTTATAACAGTAAGTAGTACTACATTTCATTTTAGTATTATCATAAGTCAAGAATTTTAATTTGCTCGTGTCTTTTCTGTAATCTACTCGATTTATAATCTAGAGAGAGTAGAACTCTTAATAGTCAAAGCATTCTGTTACACTTTTATATGTGCATAGTTTAATTTTTGCATAACTACGAGATAATCGATTAAGAACTACAGAGAGTTTCAGTACTCTACAGAACTCATAAGTAAAATTCAAGCTAACCCACGCTCGTTAAAACCCAATTATCACCAACACGATCCATATCCTTACCATGTGCTTTTCGTTTTAGCAAACAATTACAATCATTTAGCCCTGAATATACAGTGTTGTGCGAAATTATAGCAACCATTTCACTACAAAAACTTAATATAGTTTTTCCTTCATTTTATTTAGTGGAGAATAAAAAGCTATATTATATTTTTCTCCTTTCATGAAACATTACAAATGGTTGACTTTGCAGCAAATTTACAATTCAATTTAATTAAAATAATTTAAAAAAATAACGAACTTCGGTACATGCAGTGTGCAAAACTAAAGCAACATTTTAGTTGCTTCCATAGTACTTCATATGATAGTCCTTATTTTGAATAACCTCAGCACACCTTCGTAGCATAGATGCTAATTAATCCATAATAGTAGATTGAGGTATGCTTTACCATTCATTTTTCAGTGTTTCCATTAATTTTGTTTAATTTCGGAAACGCTGACTTGAGACTTCCCATTTAAGGAATTTGAAGAGCATTCAAATCTAGTGATTGACCCAGCTAATCAAGAACTTGAATCCAATTTTCATTCACCAGCTTTAATGTGTGTTTCCGGTCATTATCATGCTGAAACACCCTTCGAAGTAGCAATGCCCGCAACATTTGCGTCTTCAAAATATTTTCGTAAATGAAACGGTCCATTACTTCGATAAAAGGATCCACACCATTCGATGTAAAACAGGTCCAAACCATCATGCTGTCATGTATGTTGTTCGAAAATGTACTTTAGAAAATAATTCAGAGAGCTACAGACCAACTAAAAACTTGCGCTTACAAGAAAACACTTGCAAAAGAGGTAAATTTGATGCCATGGTCTGCTGTTTTATATAAAATTAAATTTATAGGCTGAAATTTGCTTCAGACCATTTAAACTGGTCCTTAGAAAAATGGAAAACAGCACTGTTCAGCGATGAGTCAAAATTTAATTAAATAAACTTAAGGTAAAAGAAGACGCAAAGATGAGCGACTAAAACCACGATATTGCAACATAACAAGCAAGCATGGAAATGATAGCATGATGGTCTGGACCTATTTTTCGGCGAATGGTATTGTTCCTTTTTTTGAAATAAAAGAAAAAATGTACCATTTTATTGACAACAATTTTTTGAGACGCAAATTTTGCCATATGCCGAATTGGAACCGCCGCTTCGATGAGCGTTTCAGCATGATAATGACCCGAAAGATACATCGAAGCTGATGAATAAAAATGGGATTCAAGTTCTTGATTGGTCGGCTCAATTACCAGATTTGAATCCCATTGAAAATCTCTTCAGGATCTTTAAACGGCGAGTCTCAAAACAGTGCTTCCGAAATAAAACAAAACTATTGGAAATATTTATAAAAGGAATAGGAAAGCATACCTCAATCTATTCTTATGAATTTCATAGCGACTATGCTACGAAGGTGAGGTGAGGTTATTCAAAAGAAGGACCACCGTATGAAGTATACTTGGGAGGCAACTAAAATGTTGCTTTAGTTTTGCACACTGCATGTACCGAAGTTCGTTATTTTTTTAAATTATTTTAATTAAATTGAATTGTAAATTTGCTGCAAAGTCATCCATTTGTAATGTTTCATGAAAGGAGAAAAATATAATATATCTTTCCATTTTCCACTAAATAAAATGAAGAAAAAAACTACATTAAGTTTTTGTAGTGAAATGGTTGCTATTGTTTTGCACAACACTGTAGCATAAACCCGATTTTTCTTCAGAAAAACGCTTGCTATGAAAGAACTTTACTGAAAATTACGATAAAAACCACGTTATAGCTTATCAAAAAAAAAGTCGTACGTCTATCTAAATTAGTGCTATCCGGCATGAGACGCTTATATTCATTACTCGAATCCGAAACTTGTTTGAACTATGATAAACCACATTTTGGCTGAGATATCGCTACGAAGACTAGATTTAAGTTTAAGGCCTTTTCCGAAGCTTAGGCCGAGGTAGCAGCACGAAGTGAAAGAGAGTCGTGTCTACAACTTCCTTCCGGTGGCACGTGACAGTCTTGAGATTATCATTTTACATCGCGCGGCAACTTACCACATCAGATACAGTTCGCATGATTTTATCCTTCAGTTTCCCGATCGCTTGGGACATCTGCCCTCCGGATCTGTCTTTCCCACTCATCGCGACTTCTTCCGATTAGACTACGTGTTGTAACAGAATAATACAAATAATCACACTCTGCCTTACTTCGATTTATGGATATCACACTTATCAGGCACTAAATATCTTTTGCTAAAAGTGTTGTAGATGACAGAAATAGTTCTTCACACAAAACTTTACGTAATGTACAAAATTTGTTCAAAAACTGCTGAGTAAAAGCACAAAGTGTTCCCGTCAGTTGCTACCACTTTTATATTTCACTTCACGGCAAGAAATGGGACACATTCTGACGTGAACGGGTTAATTCATGAAGTGTTTGCATTGACAACCGGCACATTGAATGAGCGAATTTACACAATTACGCGCAGATCGAGCTTTTTATCATTCGTACGACACTCTTCCCTTGTAACGTCCTTTTAAAAAACAACTTCACCGCCTTATCCAATTGACTGACTTGCACACATATTTTTGACTATTCATAAATAACTAGTAGGCCAAAATTGCTGTTGGTACTGGCTACAAATCTCCACTTATTTCTTAGTGTTTCTGAAACAAAACTAAAGCGGGAGTCGAAAATCCTATTCACTTATATACCGCTAAATAAAACGGTCCCCTCGTCCCCGACCCTCGCCGTGCACAAACACCCTCCAACGGTCGTCGCCGGTGCCGCGCTTTCTACGTCTGTATTCCACAAGGCAATTAAACTGCTCTGATATATTTATATGTGGTACGATATAAACATATGGGGCCGCGAGTCCGCCCAGCCAACCAAAACCGCCGGCGTTGGTGTGTCCGCACAGAGAGATTGGATTTAACGCTTTCTTGCTGTTCAGAACAGCCCGATGTAAAAAGTTTCCGCGACCACATTTACTCTTGCTCAGACAGTGCTCAAAGAAAGGTGAAAGACTGCATGGACTCAGGTGCTGTTCACGAGCTGCGGATCGATTGACGAACTAACCAGTTCGGCTGTTTTTCAGTCTTTCCCTCAGATTCAGGTGGCTTACCCTCGCGCTGAGCATGATTTTACGCATTGAGGTAAATGGCATCTACTATTTAGTAAGTTAGGAAAACACTATGCCATAAATGCTATATGCTATTATGCGAAAGCAAAACTGTCGACCTTTTCCATAACTTGTTTTAATCATAGTTTTTTTTTTTTTTTTTTGTTGGAAGCATGTTATTGATTTTAACTTAGTCATAATTATGTTTATTAAACTTAGACAACGAAGACGAAGCTGTCGAGCTTTCTCGTTGATTGAAGACAATTTAGTTAACAGCAACAACAGGGGTGAAAATATAGCGAATGTAGAGGTACCTACCTCTCAGAAATGCTGCAGATATATGCTGCTAACTTATAACTCATCCCATCAATCATTCTGTTCGACTGGGGTTGGATGGAGATTTCGAGTTGAATCATGTTTGACTGCGTCGAATATAACATACTCGTGAGTGCAAACCAGCACACAATATGTGCTGTGAAAATAATCTTATGTTTAGTTAAGCAGTGCTGTCTACCTCATTGCACCAGTTTGTTTTCTACGTATGTGTCCGGAACTGCTGCCAACCTATTTCATTCTAGATATTGACGAAGGCAATTCCCTATTCGAATTCGCTTTTAAATTGCTTACAAGTTTGGCTTTTAAGCATTTCTTCACCTCGCAGAAGCGAAGAAAGATACCAACCAAGAAATCTACATACATAGACAAATTTAAAAGTACATTGTCAGATAAAAAGAAACTCTGCAAAGTATGTCTTTTGAAATTCAGCAATTAATTACCAATTCCGGACCACAATACTGCACAATTTTTATCTCACTCAGTAGTACTCTGCGAATTATTTGCAATACGAATTTGAATTTTTTCGAAGTTACTTCAAGACCTGTATAACAGCACGACGACTTAACACTTGATGTATTATTTTTTATCGCCACGGAAAAAATGAAATTTGTTACATACTTACAATCGATTATACAAAAACATCAGCAGTATCCTTAAACAGTTTCACAATTCACTGATCAACTGACCTACTTATGTTACAGTAGTGACCAACGCCACAACGGAACTAACTCCTTTACTTAGAATTTTTCTTAAGATTCATAATTCGCTCAATTTTCATTAAATATATAGCCTTTAACTTGTAAAGGTGGAAGATTATACAGAAAGTTGTCGACCTCGATATTGATCGTCTGGTAGCGTTGTGAAGCTTGTTGCATTCTTGTATCGTTATTCGTTATCTACCTAACTACTATATAACACAGTGTTTTAATTACAATCCAGTCATGCATAACAGAAAAATATATTTATATGCTCTCTAATAAGTAAATCATTCGGAAGAATTTCGAATAACCAAAATATTCAGGAAAATACAAATAATTCAAGCTTTTAAAAATATTCTCAAAAAATTTATTTAAACAACTGTGACATCTCGTAGCAGCTATTTGATAACTATGTTTAGCATGATTTAATTTTATTAATTTAAGATTCAAAGCGTTGATCTGAAATTTTTCGGATTTGCGCAAAATGCAGTTCAATATATTTTAATTCATTTCATTAAAAGTCCGAATCGAATAGCATATTTCGGTTTGAAAGGATAATTCTTTATTTCCAATTATTCGCACACCCCTTTGGAAAAAACTTCGTAACGATTAAATGTTGAACCTATAGAAGGCCTAAAACGAAGATGCTGGCGCTGCGCTGACAATTTTCAACAAGCGAAGTTCCCCGAAAACTACGTGTATATGCGCGTTCAATGACTCAGCATATTTGTATGCTTTAATTTTAGCATTTTGGAGTCAGAGCATTACGCAAGCCCTTGCCAAAATTGCACAGTCGTCGCCGCTAGTCATCGGCCCAACGCCGAAAAACCGCCATCTCGCGGCACGTGAGTTGGATCGCATTTGACTAAGTCCTCCTTGTCTAGATAAGGTGAGCTCAAAGTCAAACTCGGCGGTTTTACGTACGCGGCGCGCCCCAAGCGCTACTTGCACTCGCGATTCATCGTGTGGCTTCGATTCCTCGTCAAGATTCTCTTCGTGGTGCTGCGCTCGGGCTGAGGCAGTAGTTGTGCTTGGAGGCTCGCCTCATGTCACAACACAGCCGTTCCCATTTCCGCGCCATGTAGTTGTAGCTCGCATCACATGGCCGTGGCCGACGTGCCTCTTTACTGAACATTCCCCAAGATTCATAAATTGGCTGGCGTAATCCGAGAATATCCAACGAGTGGCCTACAAAACCAAACTGCGTGATTGCATTCACGTCGCCGGCTTTTTACTTGCGAGAATATGGGTGCCGAAGGGTTCTCAAGGAAGGGAACCAGTAGGTAATCTACCCCTTGAATTTAGACGATAAATCCGAGCTTGTTGCAATGCCACGTGATGAGCATTTTGACGAAACCTTTGTTTTGAACTGGCGATGATGAGCTGCTATGCTTCTACAACAGGCTCTTCTGTCTAATGCAGTCAGCAAAAGTACCTTAAAGAAACTATTCAAGTTAAACCACTAAATTTACTTTGAAGTTAAACTGCATTTGCTTTTAAGTTAAACATATGTACATGATATGGACAAAATTAACTGAAGGTAAGCTAACCGAGTTGAAATGTGAATTGGGAGACATCATTCGAATAAAATTGGTGAAGCCTAGAATACTAGACCCCCAAACAGTTGGAAACAATCAATATTTGTAAAAATGAGTTTATTTATTTATTTATTGTTTCGCTTAATACAAGCTACGGACAATTGAGTTAAACTAAACTTAACTACGACTTAAGGAAACTAAATTAACCTAATTATGACTAGTTAAAGAGGCGGGATGGACAGGTAAAGGGCTCGCTTAAGGGAGGTTTTGTCCAACCCTCCGTAGCATTCTAGTGAAGGGTTCAAAGTGGCCGCAGTTAGTACGGTGACATTCAAGGCGAATGGTAGGAAAAGATCTAACGTTGCAAGGGTTAGTGTTAAGGAGGATGCAGTGAAAGAGGTCGGGGCAATCAATGGAACCAGCTAGAACTTAGTGGACGAAGACTATATCAGTGACATCCCGACGAAGGGCGAAAGGTTGAAGGTTAATTAGTTTCATGCAGTTTTCGTAATGAGGAAGATTGAGGTGATCGGCCCATGGAAGGTTTCGGAGGGAAAAAAGGATGAATCTACGCTGAACTGACTCTATCCTGTCAATAAATGAGGATTGGGAGGGTGACCAAACCTGACAGGCAAAGGTACTCAAGGAGAGGTCTGACAAAGAATATGAAGAGTGATTTGGTGACATGGGGATCGGAGAACTCCTTAGACCAACGTTTAACAAAGCCGAGAGCAGAATTGGCTTTGCTGATGGAGTGATCTATATGGGAACGGAAATTCAATTCACTATCGCATGGTTCACCAGATAGGGTGTAGGATCTGGGAGGTGTGGAGGTGCGCTTGCGGGAAAAGGTGATCGCTTGGCATTTGGGTATATTAAAATCAACGAAATTTTTAGTGCAAAACACATACTCCGATTTTCGATTTCAACAACTGACTAGCTTAGTACTAAAAATGGCATTACAATTAATTAGAGAGGTAATTGGCTCGGTATAACACGTCTCTTTTCCAGAAAATTCAGGAAGATGTACCGAGTAAATTGTGGCCAGGATACTCTAAAATGAGCCCAACAAAGGTAAAATACAGATTCTTGGTAACAAAGTATTCCAGCCGATAACAAAAGCAACGACACATATGTATGGTAAAAGGGAGAGGGTCGAGAATAATACTTGGAAGACGCTGGAATAGATAACTGTTTTAGATGAGAATGCAAAATTCATTGTATTCATTCAGATAAATGAAAAAATAGCCAATCAGCAAAACGAAATGGAAACTCAAGTATGGAAAATGTGTTAATTTGAACTATATGGCCAATTCTGAAACCTAAACTGAAGTCTCTAAAGATAAATTCACCATATAAATCCAAGACATCGTTAACTACAGTTTTGAGGATTTTTGGCAGGATAACATAGATTAGCAAGGTCGGTAGTTGGGAATCTCAATTGATGTTTTTTTTAAATCTTTGTTTTGACCAATATGTATTTCTTGCAGGGTAAAAGTGAAGGCGGAATGAACAAAAAGGAAAAACATGTCTTGGATCAATTATACATATTTTTCCACCACTTCATTTAAAAATTTTATAAAAGTTTTTCTAAAAAATGCATTATAGCGCGAAAGATAGAATTATTAAATGATTACTACCAATTTTAATTGATCATATAAAACTTTCATTGCTCTAACAAAACAATACATGTATATTGGGAATGGTGATGATGATGTACTTGCACATTTGTAAAGATAAAATTGAATTACTTAGCACTTATTGCGGGAATTACCATTTCAATTGACTTCAAACCTTTATCATTTAATCTTTTCCTGATATGAAGCTTAAAAGTATCCAGAGGGATTTGCATTCATTATCTCAGCAAATAATTGTATAACAATGGAAACTGCACATGCTTTTAACTAGTATTTAAGCCACTCAAACTACGCATTAATCCTAGATTACATATTTATTTTTACTAAAGAAAAACCTTAGATCCATTTAAACTAAGCATGTATAGTAACCCCAGTAGGTCGAATTTCGACCACAGGGCGACCACTAGTCTATATATTAATACGTGAAGGGAAAACTTTGTACCCCTTTTTAAGCATATTAGACAGACGGAGGAGTGTGAAATTTGGCATAGTTAAAGTTTATATAGAGAAGGAGTGCAGAAAGCTAAAATTTTAATATAATATGTGTTACAAATACATTAAATTCAATAAAATAAATTCATTATTCACGTTCATACTGTCTATGTCAAACGCATAGTAGTCTATGGTCAAACTGTCGTAATTTTATTATTGGCAGTTCCAATTTCAAACACATATGTATAGTAGGCCGTGTACATTCGTATTTTTCGTAGTAACCCCAGTAGGTCGAATTTCGACCACAGGGCGACCACTAGTCTATATATTAATATGTGAAGGGAAAACTTTGTACCCCTTTTTAAGCATATTGGACAGACGGAGCAGTGTGAGATTTGGCATAGTTAAAGTTTACATAGAGAAGGAGCGCAGAAAGCTAAAATTTAAATATAATATGTGTTATAAATACATTAAATAAAATAAAATAAATTCATTATTTATGTGCATACTGTCTATGTCAAACGCATAGTAGTCTGTGGTCAAACTGTCGTAATTTTATTATTGACAGTGCCAATTTCAAACACATATAGGTAGTAGGCTGTGTACATTCGTATTTTTCGTAGTAACCCCAGTAGGTCGAATTTCGACCACAGGGCGACCACTAGTTATTATAAAAATGCAATGTGTAGTTGTGTTTATTTTCATTGCATTAGGTAGATATAAATAAAATTAAGTTTTTTTACTTACTACATTACTGAGTAGATGATAAATTTCACAGATGCATACCAAATATACAAGCGCCATGCTATAAATTATCGGAAAAAGCCAAGTACTCGCAAGTTAGAACAATTTACATCTCTGAACGACTCACGAGTGGCCTATTATCTCAGTGATAAAACTCTAAGTTAACATTAGAACTATATAAGGCCAGTCAAATTGACTGGCACTCAATTTCTTCCTTCGTTTAATTATGTATTCTCTTCAAATTTATCCCAAAGTTTAATAAGATTGAGATTTATGAAATAATTCAAATTTCAAATAATTCATTAAATTAAAGGTGTAGAAAATTGTTAATATTACAGGTTGGCGCGATGGTTATTCAACGAATAATTAACATTTGATGTACATCCATATTTTCTCATACCAAAATGGTTTTTCAACGTTTTTCTCAAATTCTTGTATCGATGTCACTAAGTATTATGCGTATTAACATTAGAACTCACTTTCAATGTAAAGTTCCATTTCCATCCAGTAAATCTAGTTTGGTACTTTTTCACGAGAGTTCATTACAGAAAACGGGAATATACATAAGTCAAAATGAATACATTATTTATATTATTTTTCCAAAATCGGTTCTTCAAGCTTATTAATTATATTCAATGAACCGCCCAACTAAAATAAAATATAAATGTTGATGGACAAAAGAAAAGTTTATCAATGCTTTTTTAATTGTCACCAGCTGCTGGATTGAAAAAAAGCAATCGCGTTGTAGTTTTTTTTTTTTGCAGATTTTTATTTACTTATACCTAAAACTGCTATGAGCCATTCTGCCTGTGGATGCAAAGGATGCGGAAGGTTGATGGACAAACATATACATTTCGGAATCTGAGATTATATAAATAAATTAGATCCGATTTCTTTCAAATCTTACTTAGATGATCGCCACATTTTTTGCATCCCTGTCATATAAAAACAAAATATGAAGAAATATGAAGGATCAAGTAAAATAATACTGCTCCCGGACTATAAAATGAATAATATGAGAAAATATAGCATGACTAAATATGTAATTTTTAAAGGCTATGCTGTGAGACGTTGCTTTTGAAGTGGGCATAGAAAGACCTAAGCTCTCGCAATCTCATAAATAATGCATCGCCCGTATGACTTGTTCCGTTTCTTCCATTCACTTTTTGACGCTTGGCGACGTATTGGTGCGCCTCGATATTTCCGTAGAATGTTTTGCTTCTTCACACACTCCCCAGATCTTTTAGCCAAAGCCACCTTCAAGGAAACTGCTAGAAAGACGACTTACTACAGCCAACTTCACTCCACCACATAGCAATGGTTTTCTTAGTTGACGTCACTCACGTATGGGGGCTTGGTGCGGTCTTGGGCCAATAGGAACGCCGCTTGGTAGAATTGACTTGCAATCTGCCCCTTGCGGAAAAAATATGTCTCCTCGGTGCAATCCAGATGCGGGGAAGCTCGGCGATCCCATTAGTCTCGTTTTGAGAAACACTTGCAAGACGTAAGGCAATCCTCAACCAGATTGCATCAGCTCTGCACAGTTGTGTCTCTGCTCCCCGCTGCACTTGAGCACACCTAAAAAAGAAAAATGCACGTTCTCAAATATCATGGTAACTTGAAATTTTCAATTAGTCTTTGTTTTGCTGACAATTAGACAAGGGAACAACAAACTTAGTGCTTCAGCGCAATTTTATTTGAAGCATTTGTCATCTCCAAAATTCATATATCATTCGAAATCTTTACAGAAGTTTCGTAATTTTCTGAAGCATTGTAGGTATAGCTTAACTCGCCACCACCGTCATTACCGCTGCTAATTAGCAGCCCGGACATGTAAAACTATTCTTAGATTTTTAATTCAAATGGTTTTTCTCACCCAGTACTAGTTTTAAGTGTAGGTATCCCGTCTGATCGTTCCAACTAACTGCAATTTTCTTAAAATTAATTATAAGCTATTCGCGTCGCATTTTCTGGTAATTAAAACTTCCAAACTTTCTATCTTCCGGTTGTTCTTAGAGCTCAAATTTATATTAATATTTCGTGCCAATTCTCAGCTGCTTTCAGTCCTCAAGGCCAAAGTCCAAGGCTAGTGCAGCGCCGACTTGTACTTCTTTAACAGCCAAAAAGCCAGCACGAATTCTGGGGTCGAAAACAGTTTAATCGATCGATCGATGTTGGAGAACAAGAATTCCGGCAGCCTAGGCTCCGCCAAACCGACACACCTTGAAAGCGAAAAGTTGCAAAACTTGTCTCTTACCTAAGACTGCAGGTTTCGCCTTGCTGGTTCTGTGGACCGCAGCACGCCGGCCAGAGCCCCTCCTCCAGGAAAGGTTTCATGTGGCAGCGACGAGTCGAGCCTCCAAAGTCCAACGGTCAGTTTGCACAAGGTTAGTCGCCAGACATTTCCCTCATTATCGATACTTTTTCTTGCGGCGCCCCCCGGTTATGTAACGAGACGAGCCCCCAACTTAGCGCTGCTCAGGCACGCTTTCTGGAGGAATTTGGAAATGCAAAGTGCGGGTGACGTCATCCAACGTTTCTAAGAAGCCATTGCGAAATTCTTCGAACGGACGCGCATGTTGAAGGCGCTTTGAAAATAAAAGTTTGCAAAATATTAAAAGTGAAAATGCTTCAAATAAAAAGATCAAAAACTGCAAGAAAAGCGTTGGCTGAAAGAAGCTGGCCTCAGGCCAATGCAGAAAAATCGCGTGATCGGCGAACGCACGGGAATTTTTCCGTTGCCGTCGCGCCGCCGTCGCTGCACTAGTGGTTGTGTTCAGGTGGGCAGAAAGGCCGTTTTTAATGGTTGAAAATAAAAATGTTACGAAACCGTCTTGAACAGCTGCCGCATTGCAAAAGGAAAAGATCTTTCTAGTTATTTTATTTTTTTTCTAGCTGACGGGGTGTAGGCCGATGGTGTGGGGGCACACTTAAAATAGGACAGAGACGTCACGCAATTGTATTTATTTGGGGCCTCACAGTAATTGTCATGTGACGCAGTGACTCGCAGTTATCGAAATTTTGTATTTCGCTGTCAATAGCACCTAAAATAATAGCTATTTATGATTCGAGCATCTGGTTGCAGTTTCTTTTTCTTTTCATGTCCGATAGAATCGCAATTCAAAATAATTAGGGTCAGGGTAGTATTTTACAATATATGAAGCTGGAAAAAACCATTAAATAAATAAAATGAAATTATACAGTAGCAAAAAACTGAATGACGTATTTACATTCGTCGTTGTTTTTTTACTTTCCCGATGTAGTGTTTGTGACTCTTAAATCCAGTTAAATCCAGACTCCTATATCTAATTAAACGGAAGATATTTAAATTACGTTTACGACTAAATAATAAAATAAATGCGACAGGGTGCAATTGTTATATTTGTATTGCCACTTGATTGCTTTTAAGGGGCCACATCTACCTGAACGGATTGAAGCCGAACGTTTTTTAAGAGAATCCAAATTTTATTTATTTGTATACATATACAATACATAAAAAGTACAAAAATTATTATAAAAAAAGAAAATCAATTATTTCGTTTTGATTGTCGTCTTACAGATTTGTATGAAAATATTCCTATTAAACCTTTATTGCAATTATACAGTTTTGGTCCAAATCACCATCTCTATTTTGATACTCTTTCAGGGCGCCTTAATTGAAAACGAAATTAGATTCATGGGTTCATGTACAATCGAATTAAAAAATAAGTTGTTTATGTGTAATTTGATCGTTTTTTCGCCAGCTCTTCCAACATTCAAATTCTCAGACGTACATAGCAAAAGAGATTCAAAATCAACCTTTCTATATAGACATAGATGCGATATTTAGCTGTAGAACAAAGTGCAATTACAAAGCCGAATCCAAAATGTAAACTTGTTTAGGAACCTCACTAGTATACTTACTGTTTCTGAAATTAGCTGTGTTTTTTTCACAACGGAACCAGCTCTGGGTTTAATAGGAAATTTTGCATTTAGGCAATTGATTTTATGTTCCACGAAATAAAATTAAGTTCGTTATATGGGTAACTGTTCATAAACAATTCAATGCAAAATTTCCCAGTGAACCCAGAGTCGGATCCGTTGAAAAAAAAAAACACCGCTGGTATTTCACCTTAAGGTCCTCTAGTTTCTCGGTTCGAAAAAATTGATTTTTTTTTTCATAAATCACATCTACAACATGTGTAGAAAATGTGTGCCAAAGGATTTTTCGATATTCGAAGTGGTTCACAAGTTATGGCCCTGGAAAGGAGCAGATATACGGAGTATAACTCACATGCGCGAACTTTCAAACGCGTTTTTCTCGAAACACCATTTTTCGAAACACCATTTTTCGAAACGGTGACCACGATATTTCAGAAACTACTGCACCGATCTTGTTCAAATTAATACAGCATCTTTAATATGCTATAAGCCAGCGATTGCACTAAGATTATCATGATTGCTTCGATAGTTTTTTTTCTACGAGCGAAAAACTTAAGAAAAAATGAGTAAAAAATAGAATTTAATTTTCAAAAGTGTATAAAAAAGTCAATTTTTGTAATTTAGACTTCACTTTACTTCAATCGCTGGTCTTAAATATGAAGATTAAAATGCCGTTTGGTTTTTTGATTTCGGATAAGCAGAACAGCCGCAATCATGGTCACCGTCAAGCAGCTTTTTTTTTTATGTCTTCCTGTCGGCTACTATAACTTTTATACTATTATATATTTTGACTTCAAAAAATTTGTAAAACTTATTTAACTGTTAATAAAGATTATGCAAAAACAATGAGATTGATTACTTCGATGGTTTTCCCGTAAAAAATTATTGAAAAAGCCGTAAAAAAACAGCCGAGAAACTAGAGGACCCCCTTAAGATTTAAAAAAGCGATTCTTTAAAAAGCTCGCTAATTGATTTTAAAAATGTTATTCTGAAAAAACATCACTCCTTCGAGACCTGCTCCTAACATTTAATTTTTATGTTTTTTTTTTTGGTATATAGCTGTTTGAAATATTAAAGAATGTTTCAACAATTTGATTTATTTTAGCGTTTTATAAGATTACTTGTGTGTATGTTAGTAATAAGTAAATTAATTGTTATTAAATTAAATTTAGGGTTAAACTCACATACCAAAGAATAATCTTAACGCAATCGAAAATCGTTTTTTACTGACACCATCTTGACTCCTTATTACAAAATTGTGTATGTTACTATATGTATCGCAAAAGTTAAAAACAAAATGCAAGATTCTTAGAATACGTTCGAAAAGAATTTGATAGAAAACAAAATTTAAAATTTGTGCGTTCAAGCTTCATTCATTTGATTTGGGGGCTAATCAGAAATGCACAAGGAATGCATCTATAATTTAATCAATCTAAAATGTAGATTTAACGGCCAACCATAAAATAATCCAGCAACATTTGATAATGGATCATCGATGCCGTCAAAAACCAGTTTCTGCGTCGAAAATTAAGAGGTAGAAAGGATCGGAAGCCGAAAAGTGGATCCAAATGCCACAGATGCATAATTACGTAAGCGAGTGAAGGCGTGAAGCCGGTTCCAGGGCATGTTGACCTCCTAGCGACCTGTAGCAAATTAGCGAGTCGCCCGGCCCGGGTCCGAACTGTGCACAATCGCTTGACCCAGTGTGCTGCAAAGCAGCACACTTTCTTCGGTCGTTGTACTTCGTACTCTGTAGGAATCGTCTTGGCCTGAGATGCAGTCGATAAAAAGGTTTTTGTCTTGACCTTCCAGAAGGTTCCCTCGACTCTATGCTGCATGCATCGGTTTATGTTGCACTGGTGGAGAGGAGGCTGGAGGTCTGTACGGCACGCCAAGTGGCATGATGCCATAAGGAATGACAAAAAATGTTCTTATGACTCTTTGAGTAGAATGGAAATTTCCACTCGAGATCTGCTGGTAGTTGCGGTCGCCATCGGACTCTCGTTTGCTTTTCCCTCGTTTTTCTGCTCGTCGCGGCTTAAGCCGGCAGGTATTAATTCGACTCAGTGCGCCCAATACAAACGCCGGCTTAACTGTGTTGCCAGCACACCAATACACACCTTCTCTTATAGGCATTCAAAACTATGTATTTATTTAAAACGCCTCGAAATTGCAACTTTAAGTAGCTCAGAAATATAGTAAAAAATATTAAACAATTAAACAAAAATATTTTTAAGTTCTTTTTAATATGACACATTTGAAATAGTTCACTCTCCGCAATATCAAATAAGAAAGATTTTTTGCACCTACATGTAAGGAGTTTCTATTTATATTCGATCGTTAATAAATAAATAATTAGTGAAGTTAAAGAAAAGAAGTTCTGGTATATGTATATACCACCTGCTGCCAACGAAATGCAACAGCAAAGAAATCTTGTTCTCTTTTCTATTTTATTTCAATATTATGATCCTGATGGATCTGATGGAATTTTTCAATTGCTTCAGGTCCTTATGCAACCGAAAACACTTCCGATTTTGCTCCTCTATTAATTATCGCCAATCATGCTAATTAAATATATCCAGTCTTCTTTTTAATTATCTACCATGCGCCTTACCGGACAATTTGATAAATTCGAACGCATGTGCAGCGGAACATTCTGGAGGTTATGAATGTCGCTGGGGACGCCACCGGGCTGGCTTCTATTTATAAACGTCTGTCTGCAAGTTTCACTGGCGGCGTCAATGTTCAGACGATCACGCTAATTTTAAAAGAAATCAACATATTAGGTTACACAATGGTAATTAGGGGTTTCTATTTGAGTAGCCTTCGCATCGGTAAGGAAATATTTAATGAATTCTGCACTGTGGAGGTAATTAATGTGGCGGCCATAGACTTACCTATAACTGAAAATGGTCTTGAGTGATGCACTTCAAACTTGCATTTCATCTTTTAGATCGATTAATTATATTTCTTGCCTATTTCGAATCCCTTTTAGGCAATGTGAAAAAATGAGAACTCTAATTCTTGAAAATTTATTTAAAAAATCTTGATTGCGTCATTGGCAAAAACTTATCACCATACCAAAGTCAAAGGAAACCGATTCAGATCTCTTTAGTGTTTTATGTTTAAAACGATCACTCAGTATCCATATTCTATAAATAATAATAACTTTCAGAAAATAACAACACATCATAATCTATTTTGTGCAATACATAAATATTCTAAAAAAAATCGTTTAACCCATTAACGCCGAGGTGATCAGAATTTTTACTAAGTTTCAACGTGTTTATTTATTATGTTATCGGACCAAAAAAATAATGCAATATCTCTATATTCCTACGCGAAATTTGATGCTCTTTCAGAATCTGAGCTCAAAATTTCGATTAGACACCGAGAAAAAAAATATGGCCGATTAAAACGTGAAAAACGTGAAAATTTTCGAAAAAAAAAATTTTTCGCTTTTTTTTCACAATGATACGGCACATATGTATATGTACGGGGGTATGCCAATCGGATATATGTACTTGGTTTCCTGGTCAGTTTTTGTTTATAGTGCTCTCCGACCCTAAAATCGTTCCTTACCCCTTAAAATCGCAGTTGAAAATTTTTTCTTTGCTGCGAAATTGCACCCAGAAAAATCGTTATAACTTCTTTTAAGAGTAATCTATATATACAGTGCAACAATAATTTTCTTACCGAATAATGTGGTAGATCCCTTTCTATAAGATTTTTCCTTTCACACTCATGAAAAACTTGTTCGCAAAGCAATATGTTTAAAAATAGGTGGTAAATTCTATTCCTAGATTAAGACTCAGGTTTTTATTTCAGTCATTTTTTAAATGATTTTTCAAAGACGGCCAAACGATAGTTGGATATTTGTTAACTGTTTTTTTTTCTCCAAAGCAAACCTGATGAAAGAAACACAGCGGTGTTGCTGCTCATAGAATTCAATTCAATCCAAAATTTCCTGCAAAACCCGGAACTGGATCCGATGTGAAAAGAACGCGGCTATCGTAAATTTTAATTTTGTTTTCCTATATTATGTATGCATACACTTTAAGAAAGGAAAAAAAAAAGACCACTGGCTGTACCCCAGATGGGACTCGAACCCACAATCCCCGGCTTAGGAGGCCGATGCCTTATCCATTAGGCCACTGGGGCGGTGATTCCGCATTGCCAAATGAAGTGTTAAAGTTTGGTCGCTTCGCTCGTGATGACAAAATATCTTGCGACATTTCATTAATTGGTTAATTCAATGCAAAAAAATATCTTTGATCTGCTGTTTCCTCTAAAAATTTCTACACATTTTTTTGTTATAAATAGAAATTTCTTTTTATGAGAATTTTATAAAACCCACTAAAACGACATTTTTAAATTCATCCAAATGTTTAAAAAATTTATTTTTGCTTTATTGAGCTTAAAAGAATTAAAACTAGGGAATTGTTTGCCAGTTCATTTCTTAGAAGAAATTCGCAAAAAATTGTTTTCGTTTGCCAAGCTAATAAATCGTTGCCGTCACAAAACTAATTGGAGGTGTGTCACGAACGGCCGAATCGCATTGGTTGATAGAAAATTTAATGAACTTGCCTGTGGCTCGAAACAATTCGCTGCATTTTTTTAAAGAGTTTTGAATGTCAATTAAAGGTTAGGTGACTTGCAAACTTTGCAGCACTGAGTGAATAAAAAAAGAGGGCTCGTCGGCCCAAAGTCCATTTTAGTCACAAGCAAATATTAACTTTATGATACAACATTTAAAGTCCGATAATCGATAACACAAAATATTTTCCAATCTACCTTTAGAGTTTAGTAGTCGCAAACATGAACTTAAGGCGAAATTTCACTTAACGAATCGAGGTGATATGAGGCCCGTAAATTCTTAGAATATATGCAATTTACCGAAAAGTAAATACATATAAAATTGGTAAAGATAGGGAAATAATAATATTATTAACGATTCCCGGAAAAAACCAAGGAGTCACCCTAACCATTTTACTTAAAATGAAATCTTTTCATCCAAGTAAGGGTTTATTTTGATATTAAAAATTGGGCGATCGTATCCTCTAACCATAAAGTATTAACTACGGTAATATGAATATGACCTTAGCTGTGATGACCTCTATAATGGATACGCCCGACAAGGGCACGGCCAATATCCAACTTCTGGCAAGAGTTCTAAAGCTCGGTAGCTCGCGGAGATCTGCACGCCTTAGCTGCGACGAGCCCCTAAAATTCCACGGATGGATGACGCAGATCACTCTTTCAGTTAACGGAGGAGTCGCGCATCAATTTGTTTCAATTGAAAGCGTCACGCTCGTTGGTTAAATAAGTCGGCGCCCAACATCGACGTTTCGGCCATTGCCGTGCATGGAGTTCATCGGAATTGGACGGAATTGCCGTCCAAATGAATCTAACGACCTAGCTGCACTTGCGTAATTTATACTCTGAATTCATCTATACGACTCGCCGTGCCGCCGGACACGAACGCTTTTTGATTTCGGCAATTCGAGCTGATTAACTGGGCGCGTTTCAAGTGTCTAGCGTCAGCTCACCCCTGTCTTTTCTTAGAATGAGCAATGCTTGTTGATCGTGCGAAAATAATTGAAGAAAGAGCAAACTTAGCCAAATCCGATATTTTCCATACAAGCCACATGATAGGGTAATAGTCATCAACACTTGTTGCGCACCTTTCCGACAATGTAATCCAATTCGTTTTGTAATTCTAAGAAAAGTGTGCACGACTATCGACTAGATTAAGTTATTCGCAGGTGCGTGGTTGACTTTGCTTTAAGCATATGAATCCGAGTTTTTCCAGAATTTGTAATTTAAGCCGTGTGAAGGGAAGGGTTACTTACCCTCCAAATCAGAGCGTTGTGACCGATCACAAGTCACAAGATTTTCCATTAATCGCCGCACTCTTGTGATTCGATTGTGACTTGTGACCGGTCACTAAGAATTACTAGAATAGGGCCCTAGTCACACATTTCTCTATAATTGTTTTTCTAGAAAATTTAAATCGAATTAATGTTTTTAAGCGCCTAGGGGTATTGATTTGTGTCAACAATTCACACTTTAAATTGTCGATAAACTATTTTTAAAACATATTTTACGGTAATTTGAAACGGACCAAATTTTTCTCACTTATTGCACCTACTAAATTTTTACAAGGGGTGTGTCTGAGGCGTATATGCATTAGCATTTTAACCGAGTATAAGTGCGAGTTTCATAAAAAGATAACAAGTTACATTATTTGCAATTGATATCTGCCACGACTAAATTAGCAACAATTTCAGTGACGCACAATGCAGACGTCGTGGTATGGTTGTGGTATGTAGCTGAAAAAATTTAGAAAAAGAGCGCCAACTTTAAAAATATTTTAATTTTTAAATTCATGAGATGCATCCGCGTACTGCATACACATACATTTTAGAAACTCATATAAATATTGTGAGCTGATATTTTTTTTTTCTTTGTTTCCTATCATTATTTAAGTCGAATCACAAATGTATATAAAGGGTTAAAATTCTATGCACTTTTATTTTTTCTCTTTTTTACTTAACTACGAATCCCGTTACTGTGAAACAGTTGTTTGCATCCACGAAAATAATGTTCGGAATATGGGTGCCATGACAAAAATATATTTGTCGACAAAAATTCAGGAAATCTGTTGCTTCAACGTCAATCTAACACAAGCCATAAATCTCCGTAAGCTTCTAATTGCGTAACTTCAAAATATGATGAAAAATCTTCAAGCTTCGTATTGGATTGCAAAATTTACTTGTCTATGTGCCTTGTACCTTTCTAATTCTAAATTTTGCTGAGTGTGAGGTTACAATTATATTGTAATCTTGACATTGGTACAGATAGCTAAGAAATATATATGGAAATATAAACAGATTTTCCATCTGCGACGAGTAAACATGTGTGTCACTGTATTGACGAGTCGTATATAGAAACAGAATGTGATTTTCACATCACGTCTGTACTGTATCAATAAACACCTTCCGGATAAGTTGGAAGACTAAATTTATACTATTTCTATATAGTATACATACATACAGTAGCGGACAAAATTCTGGAAACATATTTTGCTGTACATATGGCAACGCCGTATTTCTTGTTTTTTTCTGAGAATAAAAACGACAATTATCCAGATGTACCAACTAGGCTCCGCCCTACTTATATGCAACATTTGCTCACTGTTATCAAAAAGAGATAACAAAAAAACCGTTAAAAACTTAAATATTACCCTTTTTAAATAAATAAATAAATAAATTAAATCATCTGCGAATAAGTTAAAAGTGGTACAAGTATGGCTCTGAGAGTGCAAACAGCTGATGATATTGCAGAATTAATTGTTTGATTACTTGATCAGGATAAACTTATATTAAAAAAAAATTGCTGAAAAAGTTCATATGAGTAAAGGAGGAGTATTGAAGTTTTATCGTCGGACAAAGAATCCGTCTGTATTCAAACATCTAGGGAGGCCTAGCAAAACTAATAAAAGGCAAATAAATTATTTCGTAATTTTTTCATAAGATTAAAGATTAATTTATCCTCATAGAACTGATACCAGAATTTCTATGACATCAAAAAAGGACCCAGAACTAACTGTTACTGACGTAATTGCTGCGTCTGGAGTTAATATTGTGAGCGTGCGGACAATTCGTCGTCGATTGGCAAAATGTGGACTTCATGGAAGAGTTCCTGCGAAAAAGCCGCATGTTTCGAAAGTAAATGTTAAAAAATGACTGGCGTTTGCAAAAGAGCAATTAAACTGATCACTCGAAGATTGGAAAAACGTACTCTGGATGGATGAATCCAAGTTAGATTTAGTGCAGAGTGATGGTATCCATTATATCAGACGGCCAGTGAATACCGGATTCAAACCCAGATACACTATCGACACCATTAAACATGGGGCGATAAATATAATGGTTTGGGGATCCTTCAATCATTCGAATATTGGTCCACTGCACCGAATTGTTGGATCCATGGATCAAATAAAGTATAGAGCCAATAATGCGAGATGTAATGCTGCCGTTTGCTAGGGAAAACATGTCAGAATCCTGGATACTATAGCAATATAACGAGCCAAAGCATATGGCAAGGTCTATTAAATTCTGGTTCGCGAAAAATGATGTTCGAGTAATGGAGTGGCCGTCGCAATCTCCGGACCTTAATATTAACCCTGTAGTTCTAAGATGAAATTTTTTTGGGTTAATAAAAACTTTTACTTAAAGTTGAAATAGTTTGAAAATAAATGTTTCCAGAATATTGTCGCTTGTAAAAGTGCTTGAATTACCTTGTTCCTGACTTCTTAATTTAATCATGTAACCAAGCAAACATTGTTTGTTTATAATAAAGACGACTTGCATTATTGAATGCAATGTTTTTCTGCTGTTGACCATTCTTAAAAAAAGTCGGAATCGTAATGCTTGTTATGATGATAGAAATGTTTCCAGATTTTTGTCCGCTACTGTATGTACATACCGCGACGTGCAAATACATTTTAAGGCAAAGGTCGAAAAAATAATTTTGATTTTTCCTAATATTAAAATAGATAGACATATAGACTAGTCGCCAAAGTAACACAATAAAACATTACCACCAAACATTAAAGCATTCCATTTTTAAGATAAAATGTGCTATAATTTTTGTTTGTCCTGCCGCCTTCGATACCTGTTAACATTCAAGTTATACAGCTAGTTCGCTACTTTCTAGTTCACCACTCCCAGTAGTCCGCCACTTTTAGACCTCTGCGGGCGGCGCCAAAACTCCCTATTAAGTGCAGTGTTTTGTAGTCGTCACGTTTTGTTTTCATAAATCAGACCATTGTATTTTTCCACCGTTCGCTTCGCTAATACTAGAAAATATGCGCGAATAATCCTTGCGCATTCTCTTTCCTTTTTTCTGTATCAGTGCATATTGATACAGAATAGGATGGAACCATTGCAGAATTGAATTCCCTTACGCCTCACTTTCATTCAAGTCGGCGCCAACGAACACCTCGCTGCTCTTGTGTCCTGACGCTCGACCAAGTGGGTAAGTGAAGAGGCTCCAGCCTCATATTGCTAAAACATTTTCACCCGAACTTGTTTATAACGACAGGAACAGAAATGCGTTCTCGTTTTCCTATTTATCTGTGGCTATAGGCACTTAAAAGAATTTATTGTTTTCTTTTCAAAATTTGGGAAAAGAAGAAAGTAAATATGTATTTCCCAAATGAAGATTATTAATTTAAATCGAAAATCATATTTCTAATTTTGCAGATGCATGCCTGCGATGCCAAGCGGAGAACAAACGCGAAGTGCTGGGGAGGCAGGACTGCGTAGTCGTGTGGGGCGAGTGCAACCACTCCTTTCACCACTGCTGCATGTCGCTCTGGGTGAAGCAAAACAACCGGTGCCCACTGTGTCAGCAAGAATGGTCCATTCAGCGCATGGGAAAGTGAGTCTTCATGATAAATCTGGCTTGCCGTAGTTGCAAAAGTTTATTTGAATAAAAAGAAACGATTATAATAAGTACGTGTTGTTTGAGTGATCCACTATATACTATAATATATAATATGTTGTAATAATTTTTAAGATCCCCAGAAATGCATCTCATGGCATGTAGATATAATTAAAGTCAAAAATTCGTTTTCAGAGGAATAAACAGCTACGATATCTTTTCCCCCCTGCGCTGTCCCTCGATATCGCGCATAACTAAAAAGGTATAAAAACATAATTGTAATAAATAATTTTGGATACAACGCGCGCAAATAACACAACACTGTTACATATAACACTGGCAGAAATAGTCTTATTGTTTGTAATATATATTCTATATAGAATGCGAGAGTGAACACACAGAACATTTAAAAGTATGTTTCACACCGCTGCCGCCGCTAATATTTTTTGCATAAGTAATCCAAGAAGCAAAAAAGGCTTGCTGCCCCGGGTGAGGATCGAACTCACGACCTTAAGATTATGAGACTTACGCGCTGCCTACTGCGCTACCGAGGCTGCTGACGTGGCAATTCAACAGTTAGCATAACTTAAAAGAATTGTAAAATATCGCAAAATATTTATATGATTTTATTTTTATATTGATGAATATGAATTATGAGATTACCTGTTCGCTACCACGGTCTTCTGATAAAAACGTCCACCACAGCCCAAAACTTTTTTTGTGATTATATATATGACAACAATGGAACGTCTATTCAACCGCTGTACACACTCTAAATAGCCTAATGCGAGTGAAGACCAAGTACAGTCTTCATACATTTATCGTTTTAGAACTGAACAATTTTGTTCAATTAAAAATACGTAAATTGTCAAAAACGTCTGTAATATGTATGTGACGTCGGGCTGTGGTAAGAAATGGCTGTGTTACACATATGTGACGGTTGCCTATAAGCTGCTTTATTTGTTGTTTTATAATATGAAATATTAAGCAAAATTAATAAAGAATCATGTTAATTCGTGACAAAAGAATCATCATTGCACTTAATGTGCCAAAAGTATGAAAGTGACACCGTTCAAGTCTCTGTAACAGCCCCAGTGGCCTAATGGATAAGGCATCGGCCTCCTAAGCCGGGGATTGTGGGTTCGAGTCCCATCTGGGGTACAAGGGAAGTGGCTCGATTTTTTAATTAAAAGTAATGATTCGGATGAATCGAATTTCTTGTAAGGTTTTCAATTTCAAACTTTTTTTACTGTAGCAAATGTCTAAAAATTTAGTTACAGGCATCCCTCGAATAGCATGGTACCTGAGTTGCACAAAAGCCGCGAACAGCACGGTTAAAATTTGCGACAACCCTCGAATAACACGGAGTTCGAATTACACGAAGTCGCGAAAATTACTCTTAAAAATTAAGTTGTCGGCTTACAAGGAAACCCGACTATCTGTATTGACGCAATAACGCAATAGGTAGTTCTCTCCTTCAAAACTGTATGATTTATTAGTCTCAAATAACACGATTTCGAATAACACGGAACCAATTATCCGTGTTATTCCAGGGATGCCTGTATCTATATATTACTAGCTTCTTTTGCAATGTAAATAAGAACCTGTTAAAGGCATTCTCAATATCACTGCTTAGTGTCTTCCAAAATTCTAAATTATTTGAATCTGTGCTTATTAGTTCATTCAAGTCCATTAACCGGCAATAAAATATGCTGTCTGTAAAACGTTTAACATCCAATTGAAAAATATTAGTTATTATCAAGAAAATAACAGTGTAAGAACGTAAACGTTATTGTATGTGTATACATATATCATATGCATTGTACATATATTCCAAATTTTATCAAGTTTGCATTTATAACATACATATGTATGTACTGCAATCTTGTTTACTTCTACTGATTTTGTCATAAGGTGTAATAGAACAGAAATTTGCATGGATATAGGGTCTGAAAATGTACCTCCGCAGCCAAATTTTTAAATACTGGAACCCTAACTCGGGGGATCTCTTTTGATAAAGGTAATAGGAAAAGTATGGTTATAAAAATTACGTATAAAAAAAAAACTCACGCCCATCCCTTGCGGGGATCGAACCCGCGACCTTTGGATTAGAAGTCCAACGCGCTATCCTCTGCGCCAAAGGGACACGTGCGTCAACTTTGCCGTAGACTGACGACTCTCTTCTGTTTAATCTTTCATCTTCAATATACTACTTTTCACCACACATTAATCGCTTCAGTTCATTAAGTATAAGTATTTAAAATAATCTGAATTATTTTAATATTATTAAAAATTTATACTAAAACTCAATCATCACGGCTATTCTATTTTCCGACGAAGAATATTTATTACAACATACTTTAGCTGTGTTTTTTTCACAGCGGATGGCTCTGGGTTTACTCTGAAATTTTGCATTGAATTGAAAGTTATGAATAGTAACCCATTACGAACTTGATTTTATTTCGTGAATATAAAATCGAATTGCCTGGATTTATACCTAATTTGTGTCAAAAAAGTAATCCAAAAATGTATCTGCTCAAGCTTACAGCATAGCCATAAGGAAATACCATATTAGACTTGGTAGTATACACCAGAACTCTTTATGTGTGAGTTCTCGCACATTTTTATTATGTAGAAACATCAGTACAGGCATAAAAATAAAGTAATTTTAAGAGGGTCTCACCGCAATTTGTATATATTTCATAATTACATCATTATTCTTACAAAATTACATCATTATTCTTACAATCAGACTTCTTTTAGTTCGCTCAGGATTGCAATAGTGATTGATTTAATATTTGAATAACGTACATTAAAATGTTTGGTGCATGTACCCAACTAAAATTTGTTTTTAACGCTGTCTTTTAGCAAGAGCACACTGAAATGACTGATGATTGACTGTCTTCACTTCAATGCAAAATTTCCTCGTAAATATTATATTACATAATAGATTATTTTTCTCGAATTTGATCTTATATTAATTAAAAGTGTGGGCTTAATTAAGTTCTTTGCTCTAACGTTTAAGCCGGCCTCGGTAGCGCAGTAGGCAGCGCGTAAGTCTCATAATCTTAAGGTCGTGAGTTCGATCCTCACCCGGGGCATTTCGTTTTTTGTCATTGTTTTTCTTTACTTGAAATTTCAGTGTATTTTCGGTCGGTACTCCTTTGGAGGAACGAACGAATATGGAGTAAAACAACCGTGTAAAAACCCTGTCTGTGAGTGAAGCCAGGGAAGTTTAAAGTGCAGAAGAATTTTGTGCTTTTTTTGCTTAAATGTGGGTTGTAAGGAGTAATTTTTATGTTGCCTTAATTTCTGAAAAGGGCTAATATGTATATATTTGGGTTATTTCGCGGAAAATACTATTGAAAAGTGCTTAAGAAGTGTTTCATGCCTGGCTGCATAAATGTGCAGTTTTACGGGATCTTTGGAATTTTTTTTACAAGTGAGTATTTAAGAAAATTACACTTAATGATTTCGTTTGATAAATTTGTGTAAATCATTAAATTTTATTTTTGATTATTTGACAACAATTCAAATTACGTGAGAAATTCATTCTTAACTGAAGTGATTGTTTCTCCAGAAGAATTGTCAGATACGAGCAAATGGACGCCAGAGTCGTCGCCATACAAGTTTTTATGGGGGGATAATGCGTTAGCAAAATTGATTGATAGCAATATTACTTTACTTAATACTTTCTTTTTATTGTGTTTTAGGTTCCCGACATAGAAATAAGACATAAGGAAGTGCTCAAACGTTCATATATAGTGAACGTGTGCGTACCATTTTTTGGGGGTGCTCTAGGGGTGCTCAGTTGAGCGAGACAGAACTTGAGCAAGCGAGACAGAATGAAGCAAAGCTATAGAACTATTTCTGACTACTGTCGAATTATGCATTTTTGGTTTACTTTGATTCATTTCGGAGTGCTCATGCAAAAAGACGGCCTTAAACTTAAATTTTTGGAGGGATACATGCACCCAAAATTCTAATGTTATTCTAATATTAAATAAATTACTATTGCAATCCCGAGTGAATTACAAGAAGTCTGATCCGAAGAGTGTTAGAATAACGACTAATTTTGAAATACATACAAGTGCGGCGAGGCCCTCTTAAAATTATACTTTCTTTTTCCGCCTGTACTGATGTTTCTAATACTATAAAGTGTGGAACTCACACATAAGGTACGCTTGGCCCAAAAGATTACATCACTTGCCCCTTCGCAGGGCCAGCCAAATTTTACGCCTGTACTGAATGATGTCTATGTGTGAGTATTTCTCTCACACATCTTTGAAATGGCTTCACTTTTTTCTACTCGTTTCTACTCCATATTCGTTCATTCCTCCGAGTACCCTCGGAGTGGAAACGAGAGACATCATTCAGTATAGAGGTAAAATTTTGGCTGGCATTGCGAAAGAACAGGTGACTTAACCCGTTTCGGACGAGTATGGCACGATCGGTACACCGCTCTTTAGCGCCTCATAACTAATACTATTTGCGTTTGAAAAATTAGAGGGGGGCATATTTTTCTAGCTTGAGATGTGCCCTTTCTGATAGTGTCCATAAAATTTCTCCAAAGACTTGTTAATTATAGGAAAAAGCAGTTTAAAGAAAAAAAAAATGTTTTTTTCGCACTTCTTTTTTTTTAAATCGAATTTTCAAGGGGTTTCCCCGTCTGCAATGACCCTAGAACTCCACTAAGCGGTGGAATAAATGTTTGAACTTTAAAAATATGTGTTTGGAGATCGATTTCACTCCTTAATATATTCAAAATGGCACCTAAACAAAAAAAAAAAAAAAAATTGTCAAGAATAAAAAGTTCTTAGAATCACTCAACAAATGCGCTTGATTTTTTTGATAATATTTTGAGCACATTTTTTTTGATTTTTCAAATAGTCAATTTTTGCAAAATTTAAAAATTGCTCCATTTTACGCGAATTGAGTTCAGTAAAGTGTTTAAATAAAATAGAAATGTTTATAAATAAGCAAGTAAGTTTTATAGTCCAAAATTCGGTGCATGCCACAAAAACCGTTAAAAAAAAGTACGTAATCAACCGGTCGGGTATAATATTTCTGTCATTGCATTGACGATAAATGAAACATAATGCGTGCACATATATATCTGGCTGGGTGTGAGAGAACATAAATCAATAAATACTTTCAATAGGGTAGTTTCCTTAGTCAAAAATAAATTATGAAATTAGATAAAAATTAAAATTTATGTAGAAATACACTTAAATGTTCTGATTGTTTTATAATATTAAAATTAAAAATCGTAATTTTTACTCTGTATATCACGTGACCTAAAACACGAGCCGCCATCGTGTGACATCATCACTGACATATAGAAACTGGACTGCTGGTCCTGGCTAAAAACTCACTTCAAAAACGAGATCAAATTTTGGCCGAAATCTAACTATCTCGCTCCCCCGTTGATACCCCAAGCAGACAACTTAATGGCACTTTATTCTGGTATTCGAATGAAAATAATGCATCCCCGATAAATCCATTCCACTTCATAACACTTTTTTCTTCGTATTAAAATTATTTGTGCTGAAAAAACGCAAATTACACAAAAGTAATAGAATAAAAACCAAATTAAAATCGGCTGTTGCAATAGTTTAACGAGGACCAACAGATGGCTTCGGCACATTGCGTCGCATATTTTAGATTATGTTGGCATATACGTGAAATGTAAAGGTTAGACAAAAGTAGCAACACTAACTTTTATATCTATCTCTGTTGTTCGTTGATACCCCGTTGATTATTTTCAGGGGCCTTTTTATGAAAATACTAAAAATTGAGCGAGATTCAACAGAAATCGATTTGTGACAACTTAATTATTTATTATTTAGCTGTGTTTAAACATAATTGTGCGGGTTTTTAGAGCATTTTAATTGCCAAAATTTTCCTGAAAGATTTGAGCCTAGGCTAAAAATGGTCTCGTTTTTCAGGCGCGTGTTAGCAGTCCAGTTTCTATATGTCAGTGGACATCATACAGGCAACAACTGTCAGTTCAATGTAAACAGCTGGTACATATCTCTCAACTTTTACTTCAAGGAGTAATAATTGTGACTGGTCGATGACGGACATTCAGGAACATGGTCAATTTGGTCAACCTTGCCTGGACCAAATAAGCTGCAGCCGCAGCACTATCGGTGGATAGTAATTTAGAACAACCAACCAACCAACCTAATAATTGTGTTCCTTCGTCAGTGCATTTTATTTGTAACTATTTATTTATTAAAATGCAAACCGGTTTTGTAAAAGCAGATAGTACGAATCTGCCAAAAATTGATTCAATGATAGTTGCAAAGTTCTTTGCATATTCCTCCTTTCAATATCATCTGGCCAGTGGCGTAGCGTGGACTAATCTAGACGTGGGCGAAGTAGTATCAGCGAGGCCCCTTTTCTATCGTTCCCAAAATCTATCCAATAAATCTATCTTACCAAACATGCTTTGACGCAACATACCTACTCATGATAGTGAAAAAGTATAAATGCGCGATGGGAGAATATGCTCTTCAATATATTTTGACGTAGATTCCAGCTACACTCGTGGGGACCATGCAGATTAAAAATAACCCGCCAAAACTAATTCGGAATCTCCAAGGTGGAAGTGTTATTGTTTAGGGAGCATTTAGTACTTTCGGAAAAGCAACTTTGTGCTTTTTAAATGCACAAATAAACTCCGAAGTTTATGTGGAAATGTAGGATGGGCCCTTATTCCTTATTTGGAAGAGTTTTTTGCTGAAAAGGACGTTCTTTTCCAACTGTACAACGCTCCAATCCATGTTTCTCAACTTTCAAAAGAGTGGTTCTGTTCACGAGACATTGAATTACTCAACTGACCTGCATTTCAGATATGAACCCGATAGAAAACCTTTGGGGTATCATGGCAAGGGAAATTTGTAAACATGGACGGCAATACATAACTGTTTCCGTACTAGAAACGGCCCTGAAGTGTTGGGAAGAAATCAGCATTGACACCCTGTAAAATCTAATCAAATCAATGCCAGCTAGAATTTTTGATGTGATCAATAAAAATGGGGGTTACACTAAATATTAAGATTAAAAATTCTATTAACTTTTATAATCTCATAGTTTTAACACTAATTTTATTAAGTGCGGTTATAGGAATTTCGCTCCAAAAAAAAGCTTTTGTTTTATTAAAAACTAGTAGTGAGAATTTATTTTAATTTCGTTTCATATATTTTAGTAATTATTTATCATGATTATTTTAAAAGCGTATTTTCTCTTCCAAACATGAATTCTCCCAACAAACTAATTAAACACAGGGGTGCGGTTATAGGAATTTCGCCCACTGTACAAACGAGCGCACTTGGTTGTCGAACTTTACTTACTTTCTTAATTTACTAATAATTATTACAGGCTACAACCAAACACGGTTTTATACACAAAGTATTCCGTATGTGAGTAAAGAAAAGTTTCGCAAAGCTAAGCTGTGTTCCTAAATTGAACACCGTGGCAATTTTGACTCTGAGAGCAAGATGCCAAACACATTTTCAAAAAAGTGCGAGTGAAACAGCATAAGACCCTCACACCCCATATGGGTTAAAATATCAACGCAGCCACAAAATGTTGCCGTGTTTATGTGACACCAAAATGTGATTTCAGCTAAGTAGGAACGAAAGAAAATATGCAGTTTGAATGCACAGTAAATTGGTGTCTGTGACGAGTGTGGCCAATAATTTTTAGATTTTTATTTAATTTATAAATAAACGGAGATTTTAAGTCTGGTGGCTTCGCATAAAGAGGCCTCGCGAGGCCCTTTTAAGTGCGAGGCCGTGGGCGAAGGCCCACTTCGCCCACGCCTAGCTACGCCACTGCATCTGGCACTTTGATAAACAACTTTCCTGGAGTTTTAATGCTAGTATTTCTACAACTAGACACTACACACCAATGATAGCGATTGTAATTCATTATTTTCCCAAAAAACACCAAATATTTCGAGCTGTCAACGTTGAAAGAGTGCCGGTGGTACATACCCGACTGTTGCTTTTACCAATATTACGTCACGAAAATGGCTGACAGCGTTTTTGGCGGGATAAAAAAGGTTTAAAATTTAATTTAATTTTATGGCAAGAAAACGTGTTTATTTTGCCGAAATATAATTTTTTGTGGCTTTTTAATAGCAAAATCAACATTTTGAAGCACTTTTTCAAACAGAGTGGAATACCCTAATACTCCACAGCTCCGGCTGACCCAGCACGTCAGTCGCAGGTGAGGTGATGCCCTTTTGTAGCAACCCTGAAATCAGCTGGCAAAACGTCAGGTGAAGACAGGATCCGAAATTGGCAAAAATGAACGTGATGGAGCCGTGTGAACACCTTTTGGCATTAAAAGGTAATCGAAGGGTACTTTAAATCCTGCTGCAACCTAAGAACCCGACTTTCTCCTTTTACTAGTGATGCGCTTAACGCGGCCGACGTTGGTCAGCCCACAGGTTATCATGTCGGAAGCTAAGGACCTGCCGCAGAACATTTTCCATCAAATCCTTGAGAACGACGCGACGTCCGTGGCAGGCTCTGAGACGATAGCTGCCGGCCAGTTCATGCTTCTGCCCCAGAGTTTCGGGAACATTTATCTGGGGGAAACTTTTTCGAGTTACATTTGCGTACACAACTGCACTGCACAACCCGTTGACGGGGTCACAGTGAAGGCGGACCTCCAGTCGAATACCACGCGCATAAGCCTCCCGCTTCACGAGAAGAAATCGATTCCTGCCACGCTCCATCCGGACGACACGCTGGACGATGTGATCCACCACGAAGTGAAAGAAATCGGGACTCACATGTTGGCACTGGGATGCAATTGCAACTCTGCTTCTAATTGTTTGTCTTTCCAGCCTTGTCTGCGAGGTGCACTACACTACGCCAGCGGGCTTGCCGCAGTCCTTCAGGAAATTCTTTAAATTCCAAGTGCTGAAGCCACTGGATGTAAAGACGAAGTTCTACAGCGCTGAAACTGACGAGGTTTACCTAGAGGCGCAGGTGAGTAGAAAGCACTTGCTGTAGTGACTTTGTCCATTTATAAGACACTTCCAGATTCAAAACATAACTGCCGGGCCAATAAGCCTGGAAAAGGTGGAACTGGACAGCTCTGAGCATTACACAGGTAGGATACACGAGTGATTGCATCATCGTGTGAGTACAGAGAGATGAAATTCTCGTTTGATGACTACAAGGATGCGCATTTCAAGATCCGCATCATATGAGTATTAATCGGAATCATTTGGGAAAAATGGTGTAGCTATTAATCTTTAAGAGTTTAGATTTTCTGGTTTCATGTAAGTAATAAATAAAATTGTGAAGAAAGAAAGCGAGCTAGTAAATTGGCCAACGGCAACAATTATGTACGTACTCGCATCGTGGCGTAAAGTATTCGGCGATTATTAATCGGTTACTTTTTTTCTTAGTCGTGCAGTACTTTAGTTTCTACATAAATATTGGCTTTGTGAGGCTTTTAAAATAATTAACTACCTACCTAACATAGGACAAATATCAGCAATCATACGTTTTGATGAAAAATCTTCAGTCAGTCATCACTTTATGGATTTTTATTTTATAGTGTCAGCCCTTAACACTCTTGCCAACGGCGAATCGGTTTTCACAACCAAAAACATGCTACAGCCCAAGAACAGCTGCCAGTTCCTCTACTGTATCAAGGTGGCTTATTGGTAAGAATCCCCTTCCTGCACTGATGTAATTCGTGTCTTCCGCAGCCGATTCCCGAAGTAACTAAGGATATAAAGGCGTTGAAGGCGGCCAACAACATCGGGAAGCTGGACATCGTCTGGCGCTCCAACTTGGGCGAGAGGGGCCGCTTGCAGACCAGCCAGCTGCAGAGAGTTGTATGATCCCTTGCGAGTGCCTTCGCCCTTTTGTGACTTTCTTTAAATTGCAGCCCATCGAGTACAACGACCTGCGGCTGATCGTGACTCAAGCCAACAACATTGTGAAAATAGGCGAGCCTTTTACCTTCGTTTGTAGAGTGACGAATACCTGCGACCGCCCCATGGAGCTCACTGCGAAATTGGATACGAAGCCGAGATTCGGCTGCGACTATACGGGCTCAGCGGAGTTCGACCTCGGCACCATTGACCCCGGCAGGCACAAAGAGTTCCCGTTGACCGTTTGTCCTGCAAAGCTAGGCCTCATCAAGGTTACGAATCTTCTGCTCACCAACACTTTCTTAAAGAGGACCTACGAATTCGACGACTTCGTCCAGGTTTTTGTTGTAGACTCTGATTATTTCGAATCGGATGCATTCCAAATGAACAAATTTGTGAGGTATGATGTAGCTCAAACCGTTTAAAGTAAATGGAATAAAATAGACACATTATTGGCACACAACGAAATATGTATGTTTTTATTAAACAGAATCTGGCAAAGTACGATTCCGGTTCAACATAACAATTTCTCAGTGTTTTAGTTGCAGTCACATTATATGATTTTCTTTTAACTGTTAACTAACCATAAACGTGTGCTTATGAGGCCTGCTAACAACTGCTTTGCAAACATTTTAACAAAATTTGAAATTGGCGCCCTTTTGACGTTTATGTTTTAATTTAAAACAGTTGTATTCGGAAACTAATTCCGGAACCAGAACGAGGAACTACTCGAAATGGACTCCTAATTGACGGTCGAAAAGTGAGACAATTTCACAGATATATATATTATACGTCAGTGCATCAACCCAATCTTTCCGGAATGTGTTTCCGAACACCGCTCATATGTTGTGTGTCAGTAAGGCTGAAACACAATGCATCCGCTCCGCTCCGGTTCGTTTCGTTCCGCTCCGCTGGGTTCAAACTGGACAGGAGAGGTGATTACAATGTGTCCGGTCCGCTCCGTCGTTTGACAGCTGTCTGTGAAAGGAAATCAACTTATTTTTTGAAAATTTTATTGATAAACGGAAAAATGAGAAATTTAAAGTTATTGGTGATGCTACTAGAATTGTATGCAATACAAATGTTTCCTCATCCATGGCACGGCACTTCTGAAATGTCAAAATTTCATTAGTGAGGTTATGGTGTTCCGGCGTTCCGGCAAAGTTGAAAATTTTTCAACTCTCGGCCGCTCCGCTCCGGTTTGGTCCCCTCCGTTCCTGTCATTGTGTCCACTTACATAGCGCTACGTATGTTCAACTTTGACAGCCGGAACGAACCGGAGCGGAGCGGATGCATTGTGTTTCAGCCTTAAATTTGTCATCCGACGAACTATCAGAACTGACTAACCTCTGGCTCGAATGTGCCGGTGACTCGCAGAAACACGAATTTAGTTTTTCGAATTGCCGAGGCCAAATAAGTCACTACGCGAGGGCGTAGTAATTCAGAAACAACAACAACAATATAGTTTTTCAAAGATGTGGCCAATTTTCTTGCACTTCCTCAGAACAAATGCGGTGTACATAACGCTTCCAGTGGCCGGCTTAATAGGGTTCATCGGCTACAACCTAGAGAACCTGCTGTCGGACAAGTACACCCCATACAACAGTAAGTAGCCCCGCGAGATTCTTCAGCTGCCGCTGGCAATAACCGGAGTTTTGTTTCGCAGAGTCCATTCAAGAAAACCGGACTGAGCGCCTTACAGAGGAGGCTATTCAAGCAGACCCAACCAAAGTGGAGAAGCTAAGACTCAACGAGAACGTCCTGGGTCGAAATCTGCCGCCTTCCCTGCAAAAGTAGACGAAAGACTTAATAGGTTCTTTTGAAATTCATTAAACATTTAAATTAGCGTAATGTAAGCTTAGTTGCAATAAAAAGTCCTGGAGCGAATGCTGGCTGCTGTTATTTTTCCCTTGTGGACGGCTGTTATTTTCCCCTTTTTAGGATTCCGCAGCAAAAACAGTAACCTTTATAGTCCAAGTTCATCCATCCGTATGTCACAAGAATTCTATTCAGAGACTATCAGGACCATCAGGACAATAGCGCTGAGATTTGGTACACGTATAGGTAATTATACCCACTATTATAAACATATAGTATGTATTGGAAAAAAAATGTAAAGCCACCTCCCTAATATAAAAAACTGTACTTATCCGACCGATTGTTGTATCGTTGAAAAGGGAATTTAAAATCATTATGATGTTTCTTAAACCGTTTTCAAAACTACGACCCGTTTTTGAAATATCCCATTCTAAAGTGGTCCTTTTCGATTAGGTTTGTGTCGGCCAAATTATCAGCCTGAACGCAATTTCGGAAAACGCTGAAAAAATTTAGAATGCTAGAATAGACTGAAACTACAGTGGGTCACAAAATTTTTCGTACATTTAATGCTTTAGTTAAAAGTTCTCATTTACTCTGAAAGAACTGAAGATCATTTAATAAGGAATGCACTAATCTGTAACATGAGGCAACATTTACTAAAGGCCTATAATATTTAATTTCATTTCAAATAAGGAAATTAATAATCAATAATCAATCAATAATATAGATCACAAAAGTTTTCGTACAAGCACTCAATTTTGAAATGTAAACCCGCCAGAAGGATCTCTCCAAAGTTGTACCGTTACTTATTCACTGCAACAATAAAAGCGCTTCATCCAATATTGTTTAGTCGCAATTCGTCTTTGTCAGGCTTAAATAAAAAATAAATTTTGAAAATGGGTCGAGTAATAGGAAAAGAAACTACAATTTCAGAAAGAAATATAATAAATCTCTATAAAGAAAAAAAAATCGTTTGGTGAAATCGCAAAAACTATTAAACGTAGCCGATCAACCGTGTAATATATAATTCAGCGCCACAAATCTTCTAAAACGGTTGAAAATAAGGAAAGATCTGGTCGTTCCCGCCAACTTACTCCAAAACTCGAGTGGAAAATTTTAAAAAATTTAACGAAAATCCATGATAAGTGCTATTTATAAAGTAAATACCTTTTTACATCCATAATACCATCTATTAGTACCTATTAGCTTCCCCACACCTCTCGCCGACATATAGCCCCATTCCCCATTCCATCACTCCACTTCCGCCATGCTTTACTGTGAATAGCACGTGTTTTGGATCTAGCTATTCTCCGGGTTTTGTCCAAACTAGAGATCGTCCATCAGAATGAAAAACATTAAATTTACACTCGTCTGAGAAAATAACTTTGTTCCAAAAATCTGGCGAAGAATAAATATACTGTTTAGCAAAGTCTAATGCTGTAGCCCATTGTTAGAAGAAAATACGTAATTGGTTCATGTATAGTGGAGGTTAAGGTAAAGGTTTGTTTTGTCGAATAAAGCAATCTGAAGCTGTCAGATGACAGATAGATGGCTAACTCTTTGAAGATAAAGCTTTATCTTCAAAGGGCTAACTAAAGGAGAGCAATAGGATTTGAGGGGTTCGTTGCACCACAGATAAATAACTATACAGATGTCGCATGCCATGTTAAAAAAGAGGCACGGTAGCAACATTTCCAATAGCTAAGTAAATCGTCCTCATAGCCAAGTTTGTAGCCAGATTCATAACCAAGTATGTTGCTCAGCAAATCGCAGCCAAGTAGGTTTCTAGATATTATTGCAACTTATGTCAGAATTGATCTGAAAGAGCGAAAGAAATGGGAATATACAGATGTAGGAACGTTAGAGCAGCTAGAGAATATGGAGAAGGTCATAAGTTATAGACAACTTTTTTAATACGGCCCAAGAAGAAGAAGAGTAGTGTTGGGGGTAGTAGACTTGCTTATCACACAAGGCGCTCAGCCTGTTTTTGTGGAATTTAAAACAGCAAATTTCCAAGTCAATAAATATCGCAAATCTAAAATCCTCCAACAATAAAATCTCGCAAGTCGCAGTCCAAAGAAGAAAAAAGTTCTGCGAATTGATCAAATACCAGCGAATCATGTATTTTTCCCTTCTTCTCGCTTTACTAATTTTTCTTTCCCTTTTTCTGTGTATATTGATACAGAAAGGATGGAACCATTGCAACATTGAAAATTCCCTTACCTCACTTTTATGCAAGTGGGCGCCAACGAACACCTCGCTGCTCTCGTGTCCTGACGCTCGACCAAGTGGGTAAGTGAAGAGGCTCCAGCTTCGATTCATATTGCTGAAACATTTTCATTATTTATTCAAATTAAAAACACTTGTTAACATATAATTTATTTAGTAACTGAGTGCGACGCGTTTCGCCCTATCGAGGCATCATCAGGCTATCGACTTATTTAGTAACTATGCCTCGCCTCGATAGGGCGAAACGCGTCGCATTCAGTTACTAAATAAATTATATGTTAACAAGTGTTTTTAATTTGAATAAATTATGGAAAAATTCAAACAAGTGCCATCTAAAAACTCAATTAATTTTTTGAAACATTTTCACCCGAACTTGTTTATAACGACAGGAACAGAAATGCGTTCTTGTTTTCCTATGCCAAGGCGACATCTGTGGTTGCACTTAAAATTGCCGTGTTTCAGAGCACTTCATCTTATTTGACTGAATTGAGAATCACATATACTTACATACTGTTTTCCAACATAAATACTAAAAAGATACATATACATATACGTATGTATATCGGGCCGTTAAGAAAACACCAAATTCTAATAAAATCTTTACTTCTATTATAAAAATAAAATTTCCATTATAAAAGAACATTAGCAGGCAAGATGGATGCTTTGCTGATAATAAAAATCTTAACGTTATACAAAAATATAATAAACATAAAACAGAGATTTTCGAATCATTACACATTTGAAAGCTTAATTCGATTTGTTTGCATTTGTAATTTTGAATTACACTCGACAACTAGACTATTGGGTAAAATGTCATTCACTGCTACCAGAATATATTCTAGAACATCCCTTTGTCCACGTGTTAAGACAATTTAAATTTTGTTCTACATTTGTTCAACGCTCAATAATATTTACAGAATAATAAAATAAGTACTTCCGCTTTAACGCATACAATCACATTTCCTAAGAATAGAATAAAACAATTATTTGAGTTGTGCTTAACTATTTAATATTCTCCTTAATTAAAGAAACATTCCTTTGTTCCCTAATGGCATTTCTTGTTGAGGATAGCTGTTCATTTTATACCTACGACGTTAAAAGTAATTATTCTAATTTCAGTTAATCGGCAATAATTACAGAGAAGCTTTTCAGAAGAAAATTAAACTTTCTCGCTGGCCACTCAACGGTGACGCGTTGAGAGGAAATTTAAAAAATTCGGCGGACATTCAAACTGTTAAAAGTAAAAAATTGAGATCTTGATAGATTTTTATTTTTTTTTATTTTTTTCCTTCCTTGACGCAAAACAAATTTGATTTGTTCCACCTACACCCTACATTATTTGTTGCTGTTTTTTAAGTACGAGTATGGTATCTATTTAATTCCTTTACTCCCCGCTCTTAATTGACTGATGCTTAATTTGACTTTGTAACAAAACTAAAGGCATTGCTTTATCTCCTGCAGATCACGCACAGTTTCAATTTAATTTCAGTTTAAGCTGAGAAAAATGATTGCACATCTTTTCATAAAACAAAGTCGTAGATACAACGTTTGAACTTGAAAATGTTTGTTTAAAAAAAAATATTGATCGAATTTTAACCAAGCCTTTAAAACAATAAATTTTCGCGTTAATATCAATAAAAATAATAATTCACGAAAATTCGTGTAAAGCAATTTAAAATTTAAGTTATTTTAATCCGCTATATTAATGTCATAAATAACTAATTTTTATAACCACTGAAAAGTTGATGGAATTTGAAATTGCTTGATGGCAAAATGATAAATATATTTTTTGTATTTCCTAGTTACTAAATTTATATAATAGAATTTGCTCAAACATATTAGCTGTGTATCGGAGCCGGCCAGTAGAAAATTTTGCATTGAAATGAAAATTATGAAAAGTTCCCATATCAAACAACCTTTATTTCGCGAAAATAAAATCCTGCATTTTTATACACTATACCTACATCAAAAACTTAAAATTTATTTGGATCAAAAATCTTAATATACGGTTATTAAAATTTCAATTCAATGCTATCTAACCTGAACCAGATAGAAAAATTAAAAGAACACAGCTAATTTGCAACCCCCAAAAATATTGGCATTCTTTATAGCGGAATATCCAGTTTGTCCTGTGAGTGATGCACGTTTGTGTCACATTATTTATGAAAAATAAAATAAAAACTTTATGTATTACATAGTTCATGTAAATTCTTTGTGGCCCAAAACAATGTACATTCAATGATAGTAAACAGAAAGGAGCCAAGTACTTCTATTAATTTGCATTGAACATTTTTGCATGAAATTTAATACTGCGTATATTTAAATTGAAGAAGCATTATTTCTAGGAAATAAGTTCTGCTTGAACATCCGGCGAAATCAGCCTAATCAAAATGAAGGGTAAGAGAATAAAATAGCAGGTAACTGTTAATGAAAATATAGTTCCAGCCATAGATATGCCTATGTATTGCATAAACTTTGTCCAAGTACTTGTTACGTTCGCGAGCTTTATTTTTGCATTACTTAGGCGACGGAGTGCCGAAAAATCTCAATTGCAAGCCTTAAATATTTTGTTTTCATATAAAATTAACAAGATCAGACTGTTTGACCTAAATAAAAATATTTTGAACACTTCACCATTTTTACAATAAAACCCGAATTCGACAACCCGAAAGAAATGTACTTTTAATTACTAATCCAATCCGAAGGTAAACAACTTAAAGGCAGAGAAAAGTGTTCGTTTTTCGGCTCTACAAACTAATGAACATACAATTAAACATAAAAGTATCAAAATATAATGAAGATAAAAACGAGTATAATGAAGACATTAACAAGATTATTCTAGACGTTTGTTTCAAGGAGTATTATAAAACTTGTTCAATGTTCTCTGTGGCACAGAGAGGCTTACGACAAATGATGATTATTTTTTTTGTTTTTGAGAAAAACGGGCGGAGTTTTTTAATAATAAAATAAAATAAAAACAAACACTATATGGCTTAGGGCTAATTTGTCTTTTACAAACTTCAATTTCGTTTAAATTCGACCTACATACAGAACAACTACATCCTACCCTTATGCGTAATGTTGTTCTCTTATTTTGAACTTAGCTCTTACTTATCACTACAATCCGAATTATTTCTTACATGTATTGTTTGCGTTCCTCTGGAATCTCTTGCTCGATTTGTCTGCTTATAGTGCCTTCTTTAAAATAGCAATTGTCTCCTGTTTCCATTCTTAGATTGATTAAAGTAACATAACTTGCTTAAATGCGGTGTCTCAGACCACTTATCAGTGGTTTGGAAGTTCGGTTAGCGTTATATCGTACAAATCATCTTCGATTTGCTGGACTTCAAGCAGAAAAATATCCTCGTTGCAGTAGTAAGACAACATATCATCATCAATTTTCGCTGTAATCCTGGAACGATAAAAGAAACACATCTGCTGTTTTAAGTCCAATTTTTAACCGAGATATTTAAGAATTACTGTAAAATTAATAAACCAGAAGAGCGCTGCATACCTGAAATGCCCTTTGATTCCCAAAATTGTTCAACAACTTTAATACTTAAATTAAGTTGTTTCTTAACTGAATACATATACTACATAAAAAATAAATAAATATTGATTTTGTAATTAAATTACTTTAAAAATTCGGAGTTATGCAAAAATTGTTTACTAATGATGATACCCTAATCTTCAAACTTACGGATTTCTCGACGGAGCCATTCTTATTGAAGCGGAGCACAAATTTAATTGATAAAAGTTGGCATGCTCTCAAGCATCTACAGTACAGTACCAAAAAATTATAACCACCAACATTTATGCTTCCATACTTTATTTTGAAAAAAACTTATTATATTCGTCCGTGTTTAAGATAAAAATGAAATTAAGGGAAAATTCACATATTTTCCAAATTAATATTTCTAGTATTTAGTATACTCGCCATTAGTTTTAATAACACTTGCTAATCTTCGCGACTTCCTTCGATGCAACTATTTATTCTTTCGGCGTTAAGTGAAATGGTATACCATGTAACGCTTCTTGGAAACGTGAAAATTTGATTATTGATATTTATATTTGATAGAACTGGAATAAATGAATGGGGGCATACTTTTGCATATTGCATATTATGTCGTAACGAAACGATTAATTATTCTTCAAAAAATGATAACAAAGGAGAAAAGATTGCAACTCTGCAAGGAAACGTTAATCTGTTTGATTGTTTGCGAGAAAAATGTAATCAGAGTTCAAATTTTGAAATTAGTTAGAGTGGTTATAATTTTCTGGCACTATACTTTATGTATGTTTGTACCTACAAACGTAACAGTCGAATGTCCTCAACATTTACAGAAACAACAAATGAATAAAAAGAAAAATAAGTTATTATCATATTATGAAACTAAACTCAAACTGTCTCATATACATATTAATTTCATCAAATGCGGCTTTTTAAATGTTAGGAACAAAATGTTATAAATAAAAAAAAATATTTCACTATTAGTTGCGTAAAAGTAAGATCTAAAAAGAGCATGTGGATTTATATAAATGAGAATTCCACAGGTGTGATGGTATTTAATTACCAAAATGATTTTGAAATCTTTTTTTTCAGATCTTTTGAACAAACTCTTTAGAAGTGAGACGATTTTAATGTTAACAATTTGTTTGGCCCTTAAATGTGAGTAAATTTATATAGCTGTCATATGATTGCTATATGAATTTTTGCGGTATTAAATATGTAAGAACAGATTTTTAAGGCTCCAAAATTAAATTACGTGAAATTAAATTAAGTACATTAAAAGGCCTTCCTAATTATACATACATATGTAATAGCACGCTGTAGGTGTGTAGAAACAAATGTAATTAAAAGGTAAAACCATTACATGAACAAAAAAAAAACAATCAAACAATTAAAGTGCTATAAAAATGAGATTTTCTACTCAGCACATATTCCATTTAATAGCGCTTAAAACGTATTGTGAATATTCGCTTTGTTATTACTTATTAGATATTAAGTAATTAATTATCGATATTTTATTTTTATAAATTTTGTTCCTTATGCAGAATTTAAATAAATAAATAAATAAAATGTATCTTAAAAATATATATTTTTTGAAGTATAGAGCAAGGGGGCTTTTGATTATACCTATCCTGAATTAAGTATGTTTGCAGATTAGGATATTATTATAATTTTATTTGATCAGAAAAAAATTACTAAACGATGGTTTAGAAATATATTACCATTTCGAGAAAGAAAGAAATATCTAAATATGCATAAAGAAATTTGATTCGGTAATGAAAATTTTAATCGAATAGAATTTAAAAAACGACAATTTACATGTATGTACGCTTTTAAACATAATTATATTATTATGGATCAAAATGAAGCAAAAAGCGATAAAAGGGAGATGATAAAAATAGGCAATCTCAGCAATTAAATTGACACGTAAACAAAATATGAATTTAAAGTCTTAAATGCAATTAGCAGAAATCTGTTTGATTGCGACTGGTGGTCGCTAATTGCGCGCTATACTTACCTGCATGCATTTTTTCAGGCAGCCGTCATAGTTATGCACCGCATCAAAGAATATATGTAGGTACACATGTATGTATACTTAATTGTTTTTGTTTTCTTTTTCTTTTCAAATATATTATTAATTGGTTTATTAAGTGAATTACATTTCACAAATCGTACTTTTCTAGGGAGTATTGAATATTGAATATGTAAATTTTCCGCGCAATAATTGCAGGTCTCTTAGGCAAGGCAGTGATCGAGCGATCTCATTGAAAACTTTGGGGCGTTCCTCAAATAATGTCACGATAACTGACGTAGGCGACGCAATAAACACTAGCCAATTAATTGTTTATTCATAATCCTACAAAATAAATACATATCCACGGAGAGATGTGCAACTTTTTGATGTTATAATACATTTGAAAACTTTACAAGTTTTATAATGTTAAGCATTTGGTTTTTAGGTTTTCGTTACACATAGTACTTATAACTTCGCCATGCCCGCCCTACGTCAATTTAAGACCAATGTGCGTGAAATTTTGCAAGTAGATGCTTGATTTGGTAATTGATTTTGTAAGTATAAAATATGAAAAAAACAGTTCTTTTATTGTTCTTCTCCCGTCAATCGCTGATCGGTGATGAAAAAATAAAATCTTCCTTTGTGTATGGCAAGCACACGGAAACTTTGGTATTTTGGTAACTAGATTCCTTGGGTAACAAGAAAAATGGTAGGATTAAAAATCAATATTTGGATTTTTGTATAATAAAACCTTAATAAACTTTTTATATAAATATTGTTAATAATAACTATTGCATTTTATAAACAATTTACCTATTACCTATATCCTAAAGTAGACCTTATAGGAAAATAATTGGAATAATGCAGTTTAAAATGCCCAGCTGGCTGTTTCAAGCCCTTTAAGATTATAAGACTTTTAACACAAATATATATTAAAGAAATTATTGAAAATTATATAAGAAAAACTATGTAGACCTGTGAACACATTGTGTAAAATTTTTCACGATGATCTCTAACTGCAAGTATTTTAATTGGTATAACTTTGAGCGAAACGTTCGAATTTTAAATAATTTTGAACAAATGTCCTAATCCTGCAATTAGACAATTTTTTTCAGCGCAAATCTCGGATGACCATAAATATATACATATATTATATTTATTTTAACAAGTACATTTATCTTAACAAGATTACTCTGATCAATTTGTTGGAATTAAATTTATCCTTTCCTAAAGTTTGTCAAAGGATCTTCTATATATTGTTTTATAAAGACCGACGAATTATATTATAATTAAAACTTAATTGATACGCAACATTTTCTATGAATACCAGGCAATTCGGTCAACAACACTCTCAGTATAGTGTTTTGCTAGAAGCATCTAAGCACCATGTATCAAACATTCCCATTATTGGTGGTTAATTTATTAAAAAAAAACTGTTAATAAAAGGGTTAGTTATGATCAGTTATTAACAAAAACAACAACAACAACTCGCCAAGGAGTTGTCTTCTGTGTGCTCAGGGAGTAGGCTACTAGGTATTCGTGTTGCTTCTGGTCTAAATGAAGGTTTGGTTACTTACCCCTTTTTATTTGTTCGATATATGTTATTTATACTTGTTGTGGAGATTTTGTATTTATTTTCGATCTGCAATTAAGATAAACAGAAAACAATTGTTGACAAAGGATGCAACACCAAAATTGTTTTGTTGTTCGTTCTGTGCAAAAAACGTACTCTTGTTCTTGTGTTTATGTAAAAGAATTGTATAGGACATTTGACTGCGGCGAAATGGATTGGAAATTAATTTTGAAATTTTTTTGTAGAAAACTTTTGTGCCAATAAGAAATTATTTCGTCAATTGCTCAGTGATTTCTAGCAAATAATTGCAAAAATTTAAATGCTTGCAATAATAACCCGACTGCTAAAAGACATTCTGTTCAACTTATTGCTGGATTCAAAAAATTTTTTTAAACTGACCACTTTTATAGCTTGCTATGCGTGTGATGTAAAATGTGTGATTGTTTTCCATGCGTCTAGCTGTGCGTGATGGATAAATTTGTGGTTCTGCCGTCTGCTGAAATTCAAATGATATTCAAAGCGACCGAAACGTGTGCAACAATCTAATTGCGGCAAATCTCTTCAAGTAAAGTAAAAAATAAGACACTCAACAATGAGAAGTTAATAAGAGAACATTAAAAAGTAAATAATTAGCAATGAGCAGAATGTATGATTGTTTTATGAGATTTTTGTTAATAGCATGACAGAATGCAGCACAACAGTATCGTGGCTTGAAAGAAATAGCGATTTATTCAATTTTAATTTTAATAATTAGGTAGAAGAGAATGACAAGAAACACCCATGCAGTGTTAACGTTATTGCTATTGGCGCATTCATGTTAATTTATGACCTCCTACGGCCCGCTCAGGTGTGTCTGTAGTGAAAAGCGTTCGATCGCTGCTGCGTATGCTATAGTCGACAACAATAAAATACATAGGACAAACACTTTGAATTAATCTATTCAACAGCGACTGGACACAATTTATTTTAATAATAATTTGTTATTGGCGCACAAGTTTCTTATATTAAGGGCATTAATTAGTTATCTCTAAGCAGTGCTTGCGCAACCGCCCGTACTGAATGCGTAGCATGGCTTTGTTTCGGCTGGAAATTTAGTCATTGGCCTACAATAATTTGGAGCAAAATTGGAATAAACTAATTATAACTGAGCGGAAGGTAAAGGATAAATAGTTATATTGTTTTTTTAGTTTTAGTTATCGATTGTTGGCTAGTTTAATGCAAGCATAATTTTTAAGCCATTTACTATGGGTATTCACGCTTTGGTGTAAATAAGCCTTGCACCCTTGCATTTGCTTTGTATCGTTGTATAAGGTACAAAAAAAAAAAAAAAAAATCAGTTGCCAAACAACTATGAAACTTTAAAATTTTGCACTTAGTGCAACGATCCAATGGGATATACAACAAAGCGTGAATACCCTTATACCAGCGACACACCAATCGACATTTAGAATTTCGAGTGTTCTCAATTTCAGAAATATATCAAATTACCTCTGAATTTCTAAAAAAGTTTCAGGCGAATATTCTGTTAAAAAGGGATTTTGACAAAAATTTGACTTTAATTTCAAAGCAATACAATAATATTGCGAAATTGAATACGCTCGAAATTCTAAATTTCGGTTGGTGTGTCGCTGGTATTACTATATTTCAGGTCAAAATTTTTAGTAAAAACCGAATAAAGCATTTTTGAATAATTCGAGGCTGCGTTCAAGTTTTATACATCAATTCTTTGCTTTGAAAGAGATTTAGTTGTTGCCGTATGTGTACAAATAAAATTTTAGCTTGCATTATGCAAGATGTTTGGAATACTATTACGTTGAAGTGTTCCTCAAAGTCATAAATCAATATTTATGTTGCTTAGTAAAAATATTTAGTGAAAAACCCATTGCAACCAGCTCGCATCTGATTGCCAGCAAGAATTAATCACTGGATCCGCTGGAAAACGGCAAGTCTATCACAAATGCATCAAACAGTATTTGATTCAAGTTCGGATTTTTGGCATGTTTCTATGGCGCTCATGGCTGCGGAATGTTAACCATTGCGCTTTAAATGCTGCATACGCCATTTAAATGGTGTGCACCGGTAAAAGTTCTCATTTTTGAAAAGTTTGCTTCTATTTTTTCTGTAAAGAACCGTATAGACTAATGTGCAAATCGTGCCAGTGGTATTACTGCACTTTTTAAGGTATCAATTGCGTCACATCGTTAAGACAATTTCAGTGATGGCCGGATATATGCGTAGATTAAAAGTTCATCAATGTGTTAAGGATTCTTAGGGGTGTTTACTTTTTAGACTTTTCATTTCCAGCCAAGGCAAAGCGCTCGGATTAAACACGAGAACAAGACAAACAAAGCCTACAACTTACCGCGTTCAGTAGTCCAATGGTGGTTGGTGGCACGACGTGTAGTGGCGTGTAAACGTCCTCGTTCTCCTGCCGCACGTAGAGCATGACGCGTTCACTAAGTGGCGGCGTCATTCGTCCCCGCTTGATGGGAGGACCGAACTCTGACATAGGTCCCGGCACTAAACCTTGTTCGAGAAGGTGGTCTTTTTTGTCGCTAAAAGTTCAATTTAATCAAAATAGAATTACAAAATTATAATTTATTATTAATAATCAAAATAAAAAAACCGTGGCTAAATTTTGATTGGAAAGTTTAAAAAAGTAAAGTGCAACTTACGTTTGTACGTCAGGTGGAAAGTGGTTGTGGAATTTCAACGTTGGCGTTGTAGCCTTCTGCCCATGTAGAAGAAATGGCGACGTGCCTTTCAATCCGTCCGGGGTACCCGAAAGGGATTCAGTCTCATGGCCATAGAAATTCTGTAGTTCCATTCCAGAAAGCTGGAGTTAATTAATTTTGTCTTTTTTTATACAAAAAGATGATAATTGAACTACATGCATGGACGTTACAAGGATTACTAAACTCATCAATAAAACTAAAGGTAAAGATTAGGTATGTACTTATAAAAATTACTGCATCTATACAAAGGATATTCCATTTAAACAATAAAAGCTGAGCTACATTTGAAAGCATGATCAATAAATCAAATAAAAAATGTAAAAAAACCATCTTCGAACATACATACATACATATGTATATATGCATTTTGAAGAAATAAATACACTTGGATTAAAAACTTTTAAGTATGTATGTATGTATATGCCACAAAGAAATAATAATAAGTCACTCAATACATATTTGCATTCTTTCACCTTCTTCATACAATCTTTTTCTTTTTGATTTCAATGCTATTTCGATTGTCTGATAAAGTGATACAAGAGTTTACGTTTTTTTAAATTTTTTCAATTGAATGTGTTAAGCCGTTTTATTTAAATTGATGTAAAACATGATGTTTTATTTTTTCTTATTTGTTGTTTTTTGTGGTTTTATACAATGTATAAAATATTTCAAGTTCTGTTATTATAATTGCCACCGTGGTAAAAAATATTTAAGTTAATTTTATTCGAACACGACAAAATAACCCTAAATACGCACTGCATTTTTTAGGATTATTTATTATGAAGATAGTAATTCCTTAGTTTATGAATGTACTATACAGTTTAGACAGAGTATCTCTCAACTCTCAAGAGACCAGCTACATGAACACAATTATACTAAATTCAAAGAGAGGGTGACAAACCTTATCTAAATCCTCGGCAGGTGAGAACAGAACGGGAGGTTTTGAAAGATCCTGCATTGAGTAGAATTCCGATCGATCGGCGACGGGATGGTAGAGCTCGTCTAGCTTTTTGCGACCTGTTGCTGTCATTTTTCTTTTAGCCGCTCGTCGTTCTTCATCTCGTGTTTTTCGCTCAGCACCCTAAAATCAAAAACAATAACTTGTCATTTATTTACCTAAAATGTAGGTATATCTATTTAACCCTTTGCGATCGTATTAAAATGTAAAATTTTACGAATTATACTTTGGCGCCTGAAAATTCTCACTCTTGCATTGAAGCGCAATTTGTAAAATATTATATTATTTCGAATTAGATAAAAGCAGACATACTGCTGGAACAAACCAGAAAAGTAATGCTTTTTTTTTCTAAAAATTCTGAAAGGGCGACGTATTTTTGATTAGTCCATAGATATTACCCTTCCTCTTGCCACTTATGTATGTATATAGAGTAAAGAAGTCAAATTGGCAAACTTTCTCTTTAATCGAGGTGTGCACATTTCAAAATGACGCCATAGTCTAAGTGCGGGCTATACATGCACTCCAAATTTGGATTCTCGGAACGTCTCAAATCATGTTCTATGATATAGGGGTTTACCGTTCTGATGGAAAATAAATGCATCAGTTTAATAAGCGAAAGCGACCAGTGTGGCATTTTTTTGGCTTTCCTGTTTTTCTTTGCAGCCATCGAAGCCGAAGGCATTGAGCCATCCGGCGTCTAATACACGAAGGATTTCTGAGTAAATTCGCATACTTCTTAAGAGAGTGCGGCAAATGCACATGCAATTTGCAAAGTAGATTAATGCTTCCTTTAGACGAAACTATGGCAACTGCTGCGCAGCGGGCAGCCCGAAAGACATGTGTCGTGCAGGTCGGCAGCGAAATTGCATTTCACATGTCATCTTTGCATTCAATTAAGCTCTACACTACGGATCGGCAAAATTAATAAAAGGCGATTAGCACATACTTGCTTTCGGCATCGTGTTAATTACCGTTAATTACGGTTAAATTTAAAATAGCCGTTAATTAATCTAACGTGTCACCGGGAGAACCGCACACTCGTCCTCGGTCCAATTTATTTTTAATAAAAAAGTTGCCGTCATGCGAAAACGGTTTGAATTCTTACTTTTAATGTCGTCCACTAATTCACCCTGGCAGCGGCAGGAGATGAAGTTGCCGCGCTGGCAACGAGGAGAAAATTAATATTATATGTGGCGCGAAATAAATAAATAAGGCGAAAAAGCACGCAAAATTTATACGTGGAGGCAAAAAATACAGGTCCCGTCTAATGTTTCATCGGAGTGAAAACGGAGAAAGGCAGGCGGACACGCGGCGATAATGTTAAAGTGCCCACGTAGAAAACATGATAAATGACAGCGAATCTGCGAGATACGCGAATAGGATGGATGGTATTATGTTGTTTATTGCCTGTTGATTTTGTTTTGCAACATCCTCCGATACAATTTAATCCGTATCGAAGTTACCTAGTTATGGCGCGGAGGAACTCGTTTCAATTCTCATTTTGCGCTGATAGAAAACCCGCGAGTACGAAAGATAGCAACGGTAAGAGATACCCAGTGATTCATATCCTGCTTTATTCCGAAATGGGACTGCCATTACATGGCAGCGATGCTACGGCTAGTTGAATCTCATCGCACTGCAAGTTGATTTTAAGGTGACTACGCTGAAATGTCACTGTTCATTTTCCTCTGTTTCCTTTATAGCCGCACTGAGGGTCATTAACTTGCTGAAAACGAAAAGGAAGCCGACTTTCTCGGCAGCCATTCGCAACACCACCATCCACACATCAGTTAGACAATTCAAATGAATGCAAGGAACCAATTCGATTATACTATATAATTTATGGTAGGTACCTCCACCACTACCCACATCCGTTTCAAAATAATTTCCTTATTTCCAGGCGATGTTATTCGTCATCCATCCCGTATCGTGTACGAGGCATCCAATTTACAATTATGCATTATCTAATCTCAATTGCATCTATTGCATGAAAATTGATGGTACAGTAAAATCCGTACAAATTTTCTCCACCTAGCGCTCCCTACGCTGACTTCGTCGACTCGCACGTTGGTAAGTATATAAAGCACCAAATCACAGGAATAGCACACAATTTTCATTACTTACTTAAAGATGAGTAACAAATTTGATTGGCGCAATAAATTTTCGCTATATGCAAGTAAATAATTACAGCCTATTTCACAAAAGGATTAGTAGCGCGTCGCGTCGCTTTGGTTTTAAATGCGTGAAACTTTGCTGCAGTGAGTGGTTGAAAGGCAAACGTGTTTATGCAGGTCTTATGATTTGATTTTGAGATAACAGATTATTTCCGTTTGCAAATGAAGATAGGCAAACAAACAAATGAAAAATAACTACGTGTGAGTCAATTGATATATTAGAAGATTAGAAGTCAATATACATATGCATATAATATACATATCTGCCAGGACGATTAGCACAACGTATGAAAAGACAATTATCATTTTGATCTTTTACAAACTTTTATTTAACTTCATTTGTCGCCATGTGAAATCTTGTAAATTGATTTTACCTCACTTCCTGCTGTTTGATTGAGATGAAATTTTTCGTTATATGTACATCCGATGATAATATGTACCTGCAATATTTTGGTACCATTGAGTTGGTCTGAAGATAGAGGCAGGAGGTGGCCATATGGTGTTTTTAAAAGGTTCTCCTCAATTGAATAACTTATCTCATATTATTACATAGAAAGATTAAAGCAACCATTTCATCTGCTTCTCTTTTTCACCCTCATAACTTATGCACCCCGTGATTGCAACTTAACGAGACGTAATTAGGTAATACGCATATTAATACCTACGTCAGAACAAGAACACAAGTTGAAAACATAACTTATATTACCTGCTATAAAAAGGTTTCTTACCTGACCGCCTCCATCTTATTATTGACGCCTCAACATTTGCTGCATGCAATACAAAATTTTTATAAAGTTAAGTATTTTAGAATTCTACGTTCCTACAAAATTTACTTTTTTAATTTCAAAAATCATATTTTTCAGTTTTAATTAAAACACCAACCTTTTTGCCCACAAAAATTATTTTAAATTTTTAACGAAACTCAAAATCATTTATCTAGAACTTTGAATTCAAAAGATCTCTTATTTTCATCATGATCGAATATTTTAATACTCTTATAAAGGTCGGTCAAATCCAAGTTAAAGCAAAGCTTGAGAACACAATTTGTAAGTGATGAAAGCTGATTGAAAGTCAATCTATTTTAATATACATACATATATGTGCATGCATTTAAGTACATTTTTTTAATTTTTGATACAAACGAGTTTTTTTTTCTTATCTTTTATAGAGAATTAGTCTACCATTAATTACTTTTTCTGATTTAAAAATGTGTTATCTGAAGAAAAATTATGTTCAGGGTGGCAAGTATTCATGAAGATCAATGCCATGCTGTCATATCTGTGACTTTTAATGTAACGCGGAAGATTCTATGCATTGCATTATTATGATAAACGAAATCATCATTCAAGCGAAATGGTTCCGATTAAGGTCTATACTAATTACTGCCCAAGTCCCAGCGTCGTAGAAATGGAAGCGCTTCTTCGAAATTGCCCACTTAGACGGCCATCTATGGGCATGGCAGCCGCAGTTTATCTGCATGCTGCAATTGTTCCTTTGACGACGTTCTTCTTCCTACTGCAGACTGGCCATCACGTGCTAGTTTATCATTAAAAATTCTATCTGGAACATTAGAGAGATAAAAAGTTGTCAACTTCGTTCATTGAAGTATCGTTCAGCTGCCGACCAGAGGATTTCTTGAAGTATCGCGGGCACAAGGCTCTTGGCAGGGATTTCTTCTTCCATTACGTGCAATGAGACTTAGAGCCGCGGTTCGGCCGTATACAATATAAAGACGCTGTATCACTGAGATGCGAGGCGTACCAAGAAATATGAGCAGCGTCGGCCAGCAAAAATGCCCTAAAGATAGCCAACTTTCTTTCGCCGGCTCATCTCCTGCAGATCGCAGTAAAATAAATTCTTTCGGAATCCATGTTTATTACAATGTACCTATTACGTTTCGGAAGCGTTGGTGCGAGTATAATTTTCCCTTGATTGTACATAAATTTATGTTTCCCCAAGGTGTTCCTGCGGTAATCTGCACGAGGTTACTGAGAGATAATGCATGTAAACAAGTTTCCTGTTCAACAGCTAGCGCATGTATCTACTGGCACACACGTTTCTATGGGGCAATATGCGTCAGCCATTTTTGCCGCCCGCGGAAAAATGCCCCCTTTTTCCATTATTCGTGTGTCCGTGTAATAAGTTCTGGACAAGACAACACACATCCTGTAACATGAAACATGCACAATAAGGTCCAAATCGCCTCGCAAAACACATATCGCATTTGTAACGGCTCGGAATGGATCCCAAGGGGTACCACGATGCATTTCCTAAGAATTACCGCCCAAATGGCCGGAGCCTTAAACAATTCTAGAACAATATATTACGGAGATCGATGGAGGTCACAGTGGGATGCATTAACATTTGATATAAATTTTATGCAACGGGAATGATTTGCTTCGGCGGCAGAATGAGAGATGGCCTTAACCGTTCTGCGCACCTGAGAAGATCAAGAGCGCGCCGCTTTGATCTTGCGCACCAACAGCCATGGAGTTCTCTAGCAGGGATGCCTTTACGCGCGTATAGCTTTTATATCACATACCATTGTGTAAGCAATTTCGCTGCCACGAAACTTATCAACAATAGGTGAATTTTTTTTCCAACAAAACTAGAAGACGCAGCGGGGACTGCATTGTTAAAAATGTCGGTCCATTTTTTAATCTCCGCCTTATATTATACGGTTCAAAGTTTAGGACCACCAATGACTAATATTTCCGAATTGTTTTATTCAAATGTTCCTTAATGACCAACGTTACGGTTTTACCGTGGCCAGCTTGCAGTCCAGATCTGAATATAATCTAGAATGTTTGGAAGCTTCTGGGTGAAGGAGTTTCAAAGAGAAGGCTTAAATTTTAATACACTTAAGTTTCCTACTGAACTTTAAAATCTATTTCTATTATTAAGATCTAAATCGAATCTGGTGTGGATTTAAATATATAATAAAGATTTTATTAGAAGCTTAGACCTGCATATATACATATGTAGGTATATTTTTAAGTGTGGCAAAGTCATGTTTTTACTATTACTATAAATTCGAAGAGTGGATATGTTTTTTTAATAACTGCTGAATTTTCTCAAATTAAATTAATTTAATTTTTCAATGGAATCCATTAATTTTTCAAAGTTCCTGCAAAGTACATTTTTCCAGATTTTTTCTTGCTAAGACTAAGTTTTGGTTTGATGTGTAGGAAATAAACTTACATTATTTAAAATAAAAACAAAACGACCAAAAGAGTGTTGGACATGCAAATGGTAAAGTTCCGTAATTACTTCCGGAAAAGATTTTGTCTAAATTTTTCATAAACTCCTTTTGCTGTGTTCACTAATTTTTATTGAAAATACTAACTAAAGCCTCTATTCAGGATTTTTGTTTTACATATTTGGAATTCATAGTTTAGAAAGTAGAAGAAAATTCGACTGAAGAGTTAAAATCGAAAGCTCATGAATAATTTTTGATTGCAATTATGAGTAGTACACGTTTTACCCCATGCCTTGCTCCCCTATAACATATTAAAAGGTATTTTACCAAAAATTCCACCATATTGCTGTTTTTGGGTCATCAATATACAGTCGTATACCAAATTTCATCTTAATAGGTATATATGTACATATATAAAGAGGCGAGACGACGAAAACTTATCTCAATTCTCTGATTTTCTGGAGGAGTTTGAGGCTTTCAGGGTCATGAATCCTTGGTGCCCACGCCGACGTAAGTGCCTTTACCTACAGTTTCCTTATATTTTTCCTGCGCGAGATACTTTATTGGCCATCATCGAGTCAACTTGAAAGTGAAAAACAAGAGGAACGAGTACAAAAGAACCAGGCGAACTGTCCAGGCGCAAGTACCTGAAATTGATATCGAAATGAATCGAGCCTCGGACGATCGCAGAAGATGATCGAGAAAGGAAGGCGGGCGCTGCAGGAAAGAAAAAGACGCTTGAAAAGGAAATGCATAAAAAGTGTCATCCGAGGGAGATACAATATTTTTAAGAGTTTAAAGGAAAACCAATCTGTCGAGACATATTGCCGATCGCCAGAGCATGTGATCATTGATCTTATGTAAAGTGATCGCAATTTCAGGTGAAGTTTATCTTGTTACTTCGTGGTATGTGCAGCGGTGGAGCTCTGGTCTGTGCGTCCGTCGCAATGCTACCTTTTGTCGTTGAACATATCGGCCGTCAACCGCTTACTTGAAATATTTTTCCCTTTTTGGACGAGATGAGAAAGTGATGCAGCCGAAACCTTTAATTTATTTACCTTTCATGAAGGTTTCGAGCCAAGGCCTTAAGGGGATCTCTGCCTTTCGCGCCATCTGATTTAATTAGAAAGTCCAATGGCGAGAGGATTTGTTGAGATGCAGTAAAACAAAAAGAGCTAAATGAATAAACAATGAACGGATCGATGCATGAAAGCCATGCCACTTTCAGAGTTTCGTGTCATCACTAGTAATCCGTGAAACCTTCTTTTCCACACTGTCTTTGAACTCTGGACTATTGGTGTACAAATTTCGCAGACTAGCCTGGGCCCTGGGGCGCACTATCTCGGAACCGATTACAAATTACATGAGGCATAAGAGCAGCTGAGTCCGCAGATGACACGAGCAACTGCTGCAAGGGTTATAAAATCTAGCTGGGAACGAGGAAAATCTTCGAAGCCATGGTGATGGAGGCCGTAGGAATATACAACGGTAGGCATATTATTTATGCGACCGTTCGGAGATATTCCCGACCTACACTTTTCACTTGACGCGGAGCTCGCATGTCTCTAGAGATTTTATCGGGTCTTCTAAGGCCACCACCTAGGAAACGGTTTAATTAAGCTGCAGACACTCATGGCGACATTTATATAATAAAAAACGGAAAAGAACGAAGCAAGTCCCAGCCAAAGTAGGCTGTCATTGATTGACGCCCACTTGCGAGCACGACAACAGGTGCAGAACAAATTGATCGCTCGATGGAGAGCGAGGTTAATTTCAGCGCGCAATCGACTTGTTACGCTTGTTGCGAGGTGTTTCTTCCTGTTAGTAATCTCGTGCAGTTTTCAAATTTTTCTTTTTTAGCTTTTATTTCACTTACCTTATCGCAAAAGACTTTTATTTGGCAGTAGCCTCGGTGGAAGACTTGAGTGTCACGAGGATCCTCAAATGTGTCAATTTGTATGTGAAGCGGAAGACCCTGCAAACCATAAAAAAGAAGAATGTCATTTCTATGGCAAATGCATTTTAAAGATTTAAGATTTAAAATTCAAAATACCCTCGCAATTAAAATGCTATTATACATATGTTGTACAGGCAGAAAAAAATAATAATTAAAAAATTAAAATAAATAAAACGAAGTAAAACATTGAATGAATGATTTCGAACAAACTTTAAAACTAAAAATAATGCTTGAAAAATTAAAATGCAATACATTCGTTCGTTTTATAACGTTCATATCACATTGAGGACTCATCTACTTCATCATTTCACTCTAATAACTGTTATTAATCTTTCTTTACAATATTTTTAGCAAAAACCTTAAAAGTGTATAACGCAATGATTTTTTGTAGTAAATGCATATTTGTTGCTTCTAGAAACTAAAAAAAAAATTCAGGTTCTATCGTAGTAATCTGACAATAATTTTGTAAATTCTTTACTATTAAACAAGCTAATTTTGTATGTAAATGCTTTCGTTGCCAAAAGAGAACTTAAAGTTTGCCACAGAAGTCAAAGTGTGGTCAAAGTGTGAACTATGCGGTGGAACAATGTGACACATTGGATGGTGGGCAGAACGCAAAGCGTTCGGGACTTAAATCTATTTATAGCTTTACTTAAATTTTATTCTCATAAGTTTCTTGCTGAACTATTCTGAAAAGAACTCCGGTCATCCAAGCAATATTTGAGTTTTCTAATCAAGCACAAACGATAACTTTTCATTTATTGCCAAAATGTTTGCATTCCTTGTGATTTTTGTTCTGCTGAAATATAAAGATATTTCTGCAGCAATAATCACTAAAGAAACAAAGTGAAAATAAATGATCAGCTTGAACACTATCTACTGATACTACTGATAATCTAAAAAGATTTTGTAGTTGTCTTGAAATATTTGCGATATTATGGGACGTGAAATCGATTAATCTAAGAATTAGCTGAAGCGTTATCACCGGTAATAATTGGTATTGAGAGTACCAGTTGGATTTATGCGGCGAACTGCAATTATAAATTATAATCTCATGCCGATATATCAATCATTGGTGCGACAGTACCCAAGCAATAAAAAATGAGAAAAACGACATACAGCAGATATCGTCGAGATCTTTAGTTGATAGTGGTGGAGATACGCATAAAACCCAAAGAGGCTAAAATCTACCTTCTGGACTTGCAAATTTAACAAGTGTCAACGTGTTGCGTGTCGCGATCTGGCGATATTTCCTGGGGGCAAATGACTTCACTCTCTTTGCGAACGAACGATACTCTGGGGCTCCTCCGACGGCTGTCAATATTAATCGATACATATACGGCTGCGGGTATAAATAAATTTCACACGTCCAAATTATTATTAATAACTTGCCATCTGGAGCAACGGTGTCAGAAGAAATTCTCCCGGCAGAGCTGGGAAACGCTTCGAAATTAGCAGAAGGACAGAGCAACAGTTCTGCAAAGGTTCATACGGAGACGATAGGTGGGCGCTAAGGCACTCGTCTCGTGGGAGAGCGGATTGTGGAATTAACTCGGCTGGCAGTCAAGCCGCGGAGAGGTGTCTACCTGGATAGCCGTATGAATTATTCCAGGTGAGCGTCAAGAAAAGCAATGGGCAAATCCACCCAGTAACGATGGTGGATTTGAGCGGTTTCGGCATTTGCCAGCCCGTGAGATAGTACCTTGATAACTGCAAAATGTAGTTAAACCGTAGTCGCGATAACCCAAACCGTCCTTTTTCTAATTTGGAAGCTGTTGCTTGACGATAACGCTGTCGAGGACAGGTGTTTTAACTGGGGATCAGTGACGCGTTTATCCACTCCTCCTCCTCCTCGTCTCTATTGTTATTGCCCTTTTCATACCTATGGAATTCGAAACCAAAGTACCCGCGAGTTCTCCCAGAGCGTCCCCAGATAAAAGTGGTCACTTTTAGAACCTTGAAGCGTATGATATATGTATGTGGTATCATATAAATTAAAAGCAAAAGAAAATATCAGTAGAGCCGCTCAGGTATTTCGCTGAACCATTTAATCCTCTTCATCTCGAGGGTTCCCAGTGGTTCTGGCTTTCTTATGCAACATATAAATGATACATTACGAGCCATTTAATGAACGAAAAACCTACGCACCTGATACCATCCCGGACTTTTGTGCGGTGTGTATAATTCCACTCCTCTTTTAAGTTTCGGACATTTTTATGTTGAAGAAAAACCCTCGTGAGTCTCAAGCAGGTATTCTCACGAGTTTTATTCACCGAAAAATATCGACGGTAATTTATCGTAAAATTTAATAGATGCTTTGGGCATTTAATTTGATTAGGCTAATAGCTAACTTGACCCTCAAGAGTGCCTTGAACAGCCGCTTGAGATGCAACTCTTGATGAGTTTTCCAGCTTTTACAAAAAATTGACCTTTTGTGGTCAAGTCTGTATGGGTATTTACTGACTCGTTGATTTTGCTGCATTCTGCATATTGAAAGAGGGTACTTACTTTACTATACATATTATATTTTTAATTTCCTTGTCAAGAGTTCCTAATTATTTCTATGAAATTAAGGTTGATATATTATACATGTATGTACATAGTAAGGTTTTATAAATAGTAGGCTGTTTGAAGCTTTCGAACTACATATTTATTATTATTCTTTAAGCTTAGAGGAACCATAAGCAAAAGCCAAATCGATGATTTCTTCTTCAATCTCATTATAAAAGTATTTAAGTGTCATGATCTCTCCACCGCTTATCTATATGTAAATGCTAAAATCATGCACAAATGCTGTAATAGACAGTTTAAGTCTGAACAGTTGTAAAACTTTTTCGAACTCTGGCATAATCACTGTACAGTGAAATCTTATAAGTATACATACATCGGCGCATCTCTGGTCATTTTCCTCGGGTATATTTGCGAAAAACTCTTAGAGGTCTATAACTTGTGAACGCGTGATTTGCCTTATAATTAAATTTAAATAAACTCGAAGAGTCGTCGAAACATTTTACGCATCAAAAACAGGGAAGCGCTGAACACCTGCCAGAAATCACGGAGGAACTGTTCAGCGTCGCACGTAAGAAGAAATTGGCAAGAGTAGCGAGCACTCAAGGAGTCCCTCCGCCATCCATGCACGCCCTGTCACAATATTTTAGCTCGAAAATTTTTGTTTAATCAAATTCTGATTTTCTTTCTAAATTGATCGGGCTAACACAAATTTTCCATTAGAGAGAGCACCTTCGTTTTCTCAGTGCCGCGCGCGCCTTTATTTCGCTTCAGCTCTAATTGTCGTTTCCTTTTTACGCTTTTCCGCCCAAGTGTTAAGATATAAGTAAAATAAAATGTCCGGCTTGTGACGGTGTATTAAAATATTCTTTCGAATCACAGTCACTCGCCCTGTCCGCCGCGAACGCCGCACGATTTTAAAATTGTAATTCTCCCGGCGAGGGACATAAATTACAAAATTCATGAGATTAGAAGATTTCGATGGGCTCTGCTAGGAGGGAATCCATTTGGGTCCAGAGCCCATGGCCGCACGGCACATGTACCTCAAAAGGCGTTTTTTCTTCCGCTGTGAGCCGAGCCGGCATCCCCAACAGCAGCCGGAGGAAGAGGCGACCATCGTCTTCGCTGTCTAATGTAAAAGGCCTGCAGGTGCCAGCCGGCTCGATTGTTTTGTAAAAGGTGAAGCCGCTTTTATTGACTTTTAATGTGCTTCATTAAGCTAGTGATGAAATTTAATTTATATTGAAAGAATCGTTCAAGAAGAAATATGCTCAAAGGAAGATAGTCAAATTAAGCTCTCATTCTTAAAGTGCTCTTCTCTTGCTCTTCTCCAGAGCAAATACCTAGGAAAATTGTTTCCAAACTCCATTAAGAAATTCAATAGCATCGAACTTGAGTAAATATGCGCTATTATGTTTTCGACAAATTATATTACATATATTCTCAGTTTACATATTACGACACCAAAGAAGGTACCAAGAACCCTATTCCTCTTAATGTAAAGTTCGTAAACGATTTTTGGCTTTAAATCAAAAAAAAAATTAAGAGAATTTGGAATAATCGATTATGAAAGTCCAAGTAAGTTCACTATGCAATTGATTTTTAATTCTACGATGGTAATGTTGCAGAGGATAAAATTACAACACTGAAATATGTTTCTTATCATCTAACTCCTTTGGCTTTCAAAGTACCTACTCATATGTATAATATTGACGACTATTTTAACTCCTATATATTTATTTAAGAAAAATAACTATTTCATTTTCAAATAACTGAGTATTTGATATTGAGTTCCTTTTTATTTCAAAATGGGTATAATTGTAGAAATGGAAAGCGAGAAAATGTGATAAATTTCTAAATGTTACATAAAGTTGAAAATTTACAAAAAGAAATTAGTGAGACTCATCTTGGCACTCATAAAACAATGAGGAACGGGAAAGGAAAATCTTTGCAGAAAATGTAAGGAGGTTATAAGCTAAAACATCCGAGAGCCAAAACTTAATTAGCCTTCAAAAATTGTGAAGCCTGGCATTGAGGCTCACGAGTGCAGTGACTGCCTTTAGCATGCACTTCAGGTGCATTTTTTTCGCTTTCCAGTTCAAAATGGCACCTCGATTTCCTCTCGCGCGTTTGCATGAACACCTGAGTGCCCCGCATATTTCCCAATCCCATTCGGTGCGAGTTTGTAATTACTTTAATTGAACACATGTGCGCCGCGACTAAGAGACCTATAAAATGCGCTATTAAGTGCCACTAAATAAAGTTATAATTAAAGACAGTTTCTATGTAGCAAATTTGCGTAATCTCAGTGTTGAATCGATCGGCGGGAATTCTGCTTGTTTACAAATTGTTGGCAGTGTTGTAAATATGAGATGTTACTGCTTCTTACCTTAACTCCCTTTTGACTGCTGAAATCCGTACTCAAGCACTGGACGGCGATGTTGATCTGGAATGAAAAGCAACGAGATTTTTTTAAAGATCATGGGAGTCAAATATGTAGTTGGAGTTTCATTTGGGGTTTAGCATATGGAATTAAAAATGTTAAAAACGTCGTTTTTGGTCGACGTCAACTTGCGTGGAATCATCTGAGCCCTGTTGGCAATAGCTCACCAGGTCCTCGAAATATAAATTTTTTGGCCGTCAGAGCAATACGATAGCACCACTTAGATAAAAAGTGGATAATCTTTCCCGCATCGTCGTATTCGTACCCGGGAAAAAAGTCGAACGCGGAGCCTAAGAAGTATTAATTAGCGATGGGGACTTAAAAGGCGGCCATCATTTTTATGCTTGTTCGGCAGTGGGCATGCCAAGCGGGACAGGAATGTGTCGTCCCGACCACTCGGCCGCTGCCGAGCTGTTTCTAAAGCTGGACGCACGTTTAATTAGCCGCGCAGGTACATCCGAGCGCAATTTAATTCTTATGGGCATATTCAAGCAATTCCCTCAAGACGAAGTATCGCCTAGCGCACCATTGCCAGAGATTGAAGTTGTGGCGTTTTTTTTTATTGTTATAGATGCGCGAGTAGATTCAATTTGGTAATTTCCACGGAGTCAGGTGAAATGTTTATGAATAATGTAGACGCAGACGGAGGTGAGTGTCTGGAAGGTCGGTCGTAACCGCTTAGCTCCGGTGCTGCTACCATCGCCGTTGGCAGTTCGCAGATCAGCTCGATAGCAGTTAAACGATAAATTTCGCAAAACGGTAGTGCGCCATTATAAGCGGCCCGAAGGGATAAATCTGCCTGACGACAATTCAAATACTTAGAACCATCTAGAGACTTGCTCCTGACGCTCATTGTGTGCAAACTCAAGCTGTTTTTTCTCCTTTTGCAGCACCTTGAATCGAGTGGTTCTTAGGTAATAAAATTTGACTCAGATGCGAAGTTCACGCATGACGTCCTTAGTCCGTTGGATGAGGAGCAGCATAAACCGATTGCGGAAGCCTCGTGACATCGAAGCCGATGATCAATTCAAATGGCGGCGATCAATTGAATTGAATGGGCTCGACGTCTTATTAAGCTAATATTATATGCGCAACGAATAAATACCCCCACGATCTATCTTGGCATAAATAGCGGACAATTGAATTTTTAGCGTGGGTATAATTCCATTCTGTTCGTGCATTTGTAAGGTCTTATTTACTAAAGAAAAAATTCACAGTTGTTGGCGTTACCCTACTGAAATTAGTTATCACTGCTTAGTTTTCTTTCATTATAAATTTATAAAATAAGGACGCATATAATGTATTTATATTGTATCTGTAATATACATATAAAACTAAAACTTATGTGAGTCAAATTTTCGTTTGAAAGTAATTAATTTACGATTTAGTTTTCAGTAGTAAATAAGAAGAATTTATTCCGTTTTTATTGATAGATATTTTGAACGAACCAAATTAAAATATGTAATTATTTTACATTTACAATTCATTTACAAATCGTTTGGTTTACTGGAAATGGCCTATTAGCAAATAGGAAAGAGATTGACGCATTAAATATGTATGTTAAGAGTGGAATTAAAGTTAAGAAAAGTAAAGCTTGTTATATTTAGTGTAAAAAGATTATAAATTAATAGTCCAAGTGTATTTCGCGTAATTTTCGGTCGCTAGAAATCAGCCACACAAATAAGGATCCACGCAATAAACTTCATAAATTCACTCTCAATTTCCAGTTCTCTCCATTTCTCAATAATTCGTTATAAATTTGAACAATGCCGCTATAAAATTACTTATTTAAGATTTGTTAAAGTCTTTTATTTTCATGTAGCCAAGATAACCAAAGTTTCTGGAACCAACATTTTAATAAACAATTTCGTTCAGAAATAATATTTATAAATAAGTGCTTCGCAAAGAATTGGCTGGTCCAGTTTAGTTAAAAGTGAGTCTGTTACCACGAGTTGACCTTGTTTATAGATGTTTGAGATTTTATTTGAAAGGGAAATCTTAATTCAATATTAAAGTAGGAACAACCAGACCTTCAATGCTGATTAATAGCACCGAATTGCTGCACCTGCAAACAAAATCCGCCGGAGAAAATTTCTCAGGATTTTAATCCCTTTTAAAACCTTAGTAACAACATTATGATTATCGAAACTGTGAAAACACCTTTTCGCTTTGGTGAATTTTACCTACTCATACTGCCCACATATGTATGTACCTATCTCCGAAATCTGCCTGTGCAAGCTCAATAAACAAACTGTCATTATCCCCTATCGGGTTTATTGTTGCGCCTACATAAAATTTCACGTATTATTGGCATTGGTTAAAATTTATTTGTGTCGCAAGATATTGGCCAATAAATTGAGTTACTAAAATCTTGAAATTGAGTTAATTTTTCAATAAGTTGTTGGGAATTGGCAAAATAAAAAAATTCTGTAATTAACTAACAATTTAATTACGAATACTTGTAAAAATTGTTTTGTAGGTTTTTCATATTAGAAGCTAGACTTTGGCTAATAAGTATATCATATTGTTTTGTAAGGGGGAATTTGTGACATATCTAAATAAATTGCATAAATAATAAATAAAAACATCGATTTTCTATTGAAGCAGCTAAATGGCGACAAAATACTTAACTTCACGAATGTGCACATCGGGATAATTAAAATCGAGAATTTGAAGTCCAGTAGCAGTTTATTAGCACTTATTTTTACGAAAATGTTCACCGTTCGGACGTGGGATCGCATAGAACTAATCAAGCTAATTACAAAACATGCAATGAAAAATATCTCAATTTCCTCTCTGAATCACGTGCACCTGGATGCTGTAACAAAAGTGCAGGCCGTGCATAAACTACGCAACACTTCTGCACCACGGCCTCGCTGCGGCAAACTCACTCACATAAAACGCGACTACGCCGGCTCAGGCTGCGTCTGTGTCTGCAGTGCACGTACTTTGGCGGAGCGATCCGCCTACGGGGCCATTTGCAATCGGCCAGATCGATCAACCTAAAAACAAAGACCGATGTGCGCCCGGCGAGGAGCGCACGTACCTCGGTGACCGCTGGTCCTTCGACCAGCACCCGGCGCAGAGCCACTGATTGCCCGTAACAACCACCGCGGCTGAAATTAGCTTCTGTTTATAATTTATCACGATTATTTATTTAGTCCAATAAGAGCGAGCTGTCCGCCACTTCCTGCTCGCGTCGCACCAGCCACCAGGCATGCGCCTGCGAACGAGGCTCCTTGACGAAACTGCCCGGCCCGGGATGTGATTGGGCCGGGCATTAATTTTCATTTGATGCCATCCGCCCGGCCGCACCGAGCTGATTAGAAAATAGCTGTTAATTGCAATTTTCATTTATTAATATGCAAAGCAGGCTGGCCAACAAAAGCGGTATGCAAGTGGTCACTGCTCACTTTACACTTGAATGGCTTTCATTTTGCAAATATTCGGCTGTAACGTGCATGTCGCATTATTTATCGCCGCGTTAGACGCAGCTCGCGACCAACCCTGACTTTTATGGACAAGAGGCAATTAAGTTTGTCGAAATGTGGTGCTTTCAACGGTCATATATCACCCAAACTGGAAAAATTGAAGTAATTACGACAAATGCGAATTCACTGGGACTGTTGCAAAATTAATTAGGTTTTCTGGCATCGCACCACACAGCCGGGCACAATTCGCGGTCCCATGAACCAAACCAGAGCATGAGCCCATTTATTGATTATTTTTGAAACGGCTGTGGATAATTAACGTCCATAAAAATGATAAATGATAACTACACCTAACGCAATTCGAATCACAAATCTATAACAAGAACGCCGCCACTCGCCGCACTTATTCTATGGGTCCGTTTGCCAGTGAGAAATCTGATTTGTATCAGGTAACTGTAGTTCCGCATGCTGCCATTTTATCGTCATTTTTGTACGACCCACAAATTCCTTTGCATTGAAAGAACGCATAAAATGCATACAAAGGAGAATGGACACTTTTTGAACAAGATTCATCCCCTCGTTTATAAAAAGAGAGATTTGTAATAAATTCTTTTCACCAATTTTAGAAACCCAATGAAAAACAAATAAGCATCGTTAAGTAAGTATAGAAGATCTGTGGGAAATTGAAAAATGTTTTCTTTTATGATATAAAAAATAAAAAATATTAACAATTTTTTTTATATACCGTTCACTACGTCTTTACCCCAGAACATTAATATATAACATAATATATGCATAGTTAACACTAGATTGCGCGCAAAGAAGTCATTTTGGCTGCTTTTTAATTTCAATTAGTAAAAAAATTATATTTATAATGATACAATTTCTTGGGATTTTGAGACTTTTTATGAAAGCCAAAATGATTTTTTTGCGGGCAATCTAGTGTTAATGAAAAATTTCAATTAAACGTACCTTTGCCGAACTCTCCAATGGATTCCAGTAAACAGCGATGGCGTTGTGGGCGATTTCTTCTATGCATCCGACTAGGCCCACCGAATTCTTTGTATCTGAAAATAAAGAGTATATTCGACATGAAAGGTCTATTCAGCCAAGATGAACATTGCTAATTATGTAGTATTATTTGATTTTTTAGCAGATACTAAAGACAGTAGATAGTTGAATAAGATTTAAAATGCAAAATCACAAAAGAAATCATTTAAATACCTCTATCAAATCTAACGAGTGGTGTAATACATATTTAGTTTGGCCATGTCACACCATTTCGCTTGTATTCAAATCACCGAAAACAAGTCAATTATAAAAGCGAAGTCGATTTGTAAGCAACGGACATCAACTAATTACCAATCGCCGGGCTGACATTTTTTCTCCGATTAGTATCGATTGGCAAGCCGCGCCAGGAGGAACCTCAGGAGTCAGAGGAAATTCGAGGCTCGTGTGTTCGCCTATGCACTTGACTGGACGAGATAGCGGAGACACCCGATCCTTATCAGCGAAGGTTGGTGTGCTCGTCTCCGTCCACCTGTGCGGCGCGGGACGGCGAGCTGCGCGCATCCCATGGTAATTATTATCTCAGTTTTTGCCTGTTTGAAGATTTTTCGATTCTCCATCGCGATAAGGCGCTCGCTTATAATTATTGCCTAGTCAGACTGTCATAACGCAGCTGAAGAATTTCTCTGGACATCGACACCGTCGGCTATTCGACTCTGCAGGCTCCGCCGACAAAATCGAATGAGAACGGCTGAATAATTAAATTCCTCGCAATTGCACACAGATTTGAGAGGCCACGTCGCGACCGACCGACGGCTTGATGAGTGGGTTAACATAATCATTTGCAAGAACCTTATCGCCAGATCGGTGACGGATTTGATCATTGTTATTGGAACGAAACAGTTACTTTCCGCCTTAAGCATTCTCTATCCACTTACATTAAATTGCGTGCATTTTAATAATTATTTCGCGGTGTTTGCCCATTTCCTCTATCACGTCAAACTTCTATGCAATAAAGTGATTCGTATTTAGACAATCGTCTCATATTTAAAAATTGCGTGATTGGGGTAGGAAAAGGGGATTTTCACTTTACTATGTAGGTATTTTAATTTGTATTAATTTTATCCTACGCAAACAGTACAGAACGGGAGGAAGTTAAAGACTATAGTTTACATTTAGAAGTTCGGGCAAGATATATTGGCCTCATTAATGCATAAATAAACTTAAATTAGACTCCCATCCCCTTCTTCAATCACCCCAATTCTGAAATAGGAGATATAAAGTATACCTATTAAGCCAATAAATGCATAAGTTAGATTTTAAGAATGAGTAGCTATACGGGTCCACCCTCACAACCAATCTACTACATTTTAATATTAGGACAATCTTTTTCATGTATAGATCAAGTTTGATCGATATTTAAAAAAGTGCAAACAAAATAAAATCTAAATAATTTTTTTAAAGGAGACTGAAGCTCCTAACTCCACCCCTTAATCGATTTAATGTCTAGCCGAAATAAAAATAGCCAAAGTTTGTCCAACAAGATTTATTAAGAGCATGGGGACAGCATTTCCTTCATTTAATGATCAAATCAAAATCTACCTATTTCTTCTGGCTGCTACTACAAGAACTTTTTTATCACTAAAATCGGATGAGAAGAAAACTAGAATAATTGCTTCTGACAACATAACACCACCGTGGGCTTAAGACTCACGCCGCCATACCACATTGTGAAGTGCAACAGCATCAGTAAAAACAGCGAATAATTTGTGACAGAATAAACAATAAATTAAAGCAGAGCCATGCTCTTGGCATCCGCATGGAGTCGTTTTCCGCAGAAACGAGGATGGGAAATCACTAATGTTATGATTGACCTCTGTATATGGCTTGAGCAACTTACTTTATGCACTTAAAGTACACTTAACGACCGACTATCTCTCCTATCTTAGCCTTATTTTTTTCTTTTAATAATTCCAAATGATTAAGACCTATAGCTGGCCTGATGCGAAAAATCGCTGCGATTAGATGCACACTACCGATACAGTCACAACCTGGTGGGGAGATAAAAACTTACAACAGGTGTTCGCAGTGATTGAACCTTTTATTCAGGAATCCGACGCAGTGAAAATGTGTCGGTGCTCCTTCTTGCAGCAATGATTGTTAATTTATGGTATACTGTGAACTAGTTAGGCACAGCAAAAACTTCGCGAGAATTGACCAAATGCAGGGTTATTATCATTAACTGCAAGTGGAAAAAGGGAGAAATTACAATAAAAGCAGGAAGGTTTTACCAAAAACTAGTTATAATATTTGTATAGGATTTTGAGCGAGCACGCTGCTATTTATCAAAAACAGGCAAGCTTTTCACATAGAATGCTACAAACTAAACAAAAAACTAGCGAGATTTCAATCAATCTATTCTAGACCTTCGTACCCGCTCGGGCAACAATAACCCGCATAAATCGTACAACAATATTTATGCCCGGTTTCACAGTGTAGGTTTAAGCCTTCGCTTAGTTGAACCTGAGATATCAGTTAAAGCTCTATAGCTTAAATCAAAATTTCGAAGTGGAGTCAGTGATTACACTACTTCTGCATTGGTAACCTCCATCAGCTACAATGAGGCAGTTACCAAACTCTCCTGCTTGAAATCTTGAATTTTTTTAACTATTTTTGAGTCATGAGTTGTTCCTGATCATCTTGCCACAATATCCCTAATTTACAGGGAAGCACCTTTCCTGTTCCAATTGTAATTAATTTCTTCTAATTTTAAGAAGGCAATAGAATTGTTGCTTACCTGGGGACTGAATTCGCACATGACAATTGAACAAATTACATAAATCAATAAATAAACAGACGTTCATTACGACTATTTAAAAAAGAATGACGTTTCTCTCACTTAAACCCTGAGCTTTGGCTTAAGGGGGGGCTAAGGTATTTAAATTTTTTTTTCTGACATTTTTTTTTATTTTTTTAATTGAATGCATAATATCTTAAGAATATTATGTCTAAATTTCAAGTCGATTGAAGAAAAATTGACGAAGTTACGAGTATTTCTATACCTTGCTTATGAACGTTTTATACCAGATTTTTTAGTGTTCAAAACTTTAAAGCGTTTTCCCCACAACTCACGTTTTCAAAGTCGGTGCCCCTCATAACTTAAAAACTATTGCACCGATCCTTTTGAAATCTTGAACACTATTTCTGTACATAATTTACGAGGTAACGCTGGAGAGTTTTTTTCAAATTTGTTAATAATTTGATTTTTTGATTTCGGATAATCCAGCAGCCAGTTATGAGGGGCACCGCAATTCTACTTTTTTCCGAGACACGTCCGAATAATTGCTGTCATTGCCGTGTTTTTCAATATTTCTTGGTGAAAATTTTATACAATATTCTTCAAATATCATACTTTAATGTACTATTAGTTTTAACAAAGAGATTTTAACTGTGTCGTCACAAAAAATTCACAAAAACATGCCTTTTTTAGTACGAATTAACCTTAGCCCCCCCTTAAGCGGCCAAATTCGGTAGCTCAAGTTCAAGTAAATTTTGAACTAAGTTCAACACTTGAACCAGCGCTGTGAAACAGTAAAATGAGTTGAGCAAAAGTTTAAACCTGAGCGAAAGCTTAAACTGACACTGTGAAACCGGGGATTATTGTTTCATTTAATTTGAAATTGCGACATTTTTTTGACATCTCTCTGAGTAAAACTATATAGGTCTAATTTTATTTGTTACATACATCGACATTTTAAAATTCATGGTATTAAATCGTGACGTACTGTCGGAGGCTACCAATTTAGATTGAGATTGAGAGCAAAAATTTGTAGCCTCCGACCTCATATCACTGTTTGAGAGAATGAGTTTTTGAAAACCGATGTTGTTTCCCAGTAGGAAAAAGAAGGTCTAAGAAGAAATGATATAACTACTTCTCGAGCAAGCAGAACTGCTTCCCGATTCGATTCTATTCTTTCTTCTTTTTTACCCACAATGGGACTGGAGGCAAGCGCTTGCACTTTCGCTTCCACAGTAACCAGGGATAGAAGGAGTTATTCAAAATCCAAGACAAAGAAATTTTCAGGGCACACTGAAAGAAAATTTCCAATGTTTCCGCAGCCGGAAACATTATATTATTATTTTAATATTGAAGATATTAATTTAAAATTATTAAATGTAAAAATAGTAGTCAGTCCCTGGTGGATTTGAACCTGCGATCTGCGGATTGGTAAGCGGCTGCTCTACCCATCGAGCTAATTCCATTCGTGGATTTTTAGAAAGTTGATTTTTTCCTGTGATATTCCGTGACCGTGCCTGGATTTGAACTCGGAACTCCGAAGTGGCAGCTTGGAACCTCTGCCCCTGAGCTATCGTCACAAGATGAGGTTCCACGTTTATAAATAAGCGCGTCTTTTCCGTTTTTAAACGATTGAAGAATTTACTCATTACCCACACGATTCACTCGGAAGCAAGGATTTAAGGGCTACCAGCGAAGGCAAACTAGGGACAATGTTGAAAATTCTTCGGAGTAGTTATATCAGGCCTTCTTAGGGCAAGCGCTTGCTACATTTCCTACTGGGTTAACCCTCTAGCTACTTTCTTAAAGATAAGAATAGTAATGGTAGTAAGTATATCTGTATATAATTAACGACTTGCTCAGTACAGCTTAAGTATTCCAAGGTAAGTAATAAATAAATAAGCTGGACGGTGAGGTAAGGCAAACAGGAAAGGGATTTTAGAGGAGAAAGAATGGATCTAATTATTAAATTTCTTTTTCGTGAAGTTTCGGCTAAGCTATCTATCGATTTGAATGCAAATTGGTGAGAAGATGGCTTGACAGGGGTAATTATTATATATGTACATATGTATATTTCATGTGAAAATGGATATTGCGAACAACAAATAATACATATTATTATTGGTGTGCAAATACTTGCAACTGAAATTAAAATTCTCTACCGCTTATCACTTAAACTTCCAAACTAATAAATCTGCAAGAGTTGTGCTTTCAAGCTATGTACAGGGTGACCCAATTTAATCGACGGATCCAAATATCTTCTAAAATACGTCAGCTACAGAAAAATTGTTCGGACAAAAATTGTCAAGAGCAATGGGGGTCATTCATCTGTTAAAATGACTTTGACCTACAGATCAGTTTTCAAGGTCATCTATAGGTCAAGGTCATATTTTTAAATTAGAACCCCTATTTTTACGTTGGATTCGAAAAGATCAGAACATTTTAAGTTGAAAATGATTATTTAATTTTTTTTTGTGACCTTGACAAGGTCAAATCAAGGTTAAAAATTAAAAAAGCACTCAGGGCCTGTCCGAATCCAAGTCTTCGTCTTCGTCTCGTTATTACAGTTTATGACGTCAGCAAACAAGCTGATCTAGTATTCCAATTAAGACGAAGACAAAGCTAACCCGTTCGAATTCGTTTGCTTAGCTCGTTATTTGATATTTTAAATTAATCAAAGTAAACAAAAAATTCACAATTCGACAGTATTCAAGGAATGCTCATACAATTTTTCTCATTCTGTCTCACGAAGTCAACCCAGGCCTTGACTCGCTAATCAAGCAAAGCAATCTAAACTGTTATACTGCGTTGCTAAGCTCACAGCATAGTCATGAATTCGGACAGAGCTTAGCTCGGTGTGACGTCATGAACTGTCATAACGAGACGAAGACGAAGACGAAGACTTGGATTCGGACAGGCCCTCAGTATCAATTTAATCGTATCTAGGGAATGCAATCTCGTTCTCGCGAGATCTCGGCCTTTTTTAGCAAGATTGATCTCGGACGAAAAAAGGGGGAGATCTCGCGAGTTTAACGAGATTGCACTAGAGCATAAAAACGTCTTATTCGAAGCGCAGACTGACGTCTGACACGGACGGAGTTGCGATTTGTCGGTTTCGTTCGATGCGTCTGACTATTGGTATATTTTGTTAATTAATCTGTAATATCTAATGGATCTACTAAGTAGATATAGTTTTATTTAATTGATAATAATATCTCAGTTTAATAGTCAACTCAACTTAGATAATAAGTTTCATTGTTTTTGACTTCTCGTTGTTTTGTTTGTTATAAAAGAACTGTTTTTGTTTGATATTAGAAAAGAAAACTGGTTGTTTCTTTCATTTGTTATTTGATAGATACGTACGTCAAAGTTTATTACTTAGAAGTTAATTAAAAAATTAATAATTAAATTAATTATTAACAGATACGTTAAACGATGTTTGATGCATAAAAGTCTAATACTTATAATTCTGATTATTTTCTTCCTAATTTATTCAAATATTGTGATTATTTGCAAAAAAATCACACAAAACTGCCAATCTCGCGAGATCTCGAAAAACGCATAAACGTTGACTTCAAGGCCAATTTTCAACGTAATATCAATCAATGTCAAGGTGATTTTTTAAACTGAATTATTTCAAAATTCCACAAAATCCTTTAAAAATGCTATGATTTTACAAGCACACCTATTTTTTTGACCAGCTTCTTACTGCGTATTAGCGTGTTATTGCTGCATGTTTATATGATTGAGGGCATGGGTTAATAATGGTAAAACAAGATAAGCGAAATGAGATTATTTTATAAACAAATTGTATTAAAGAAGCTATTTCTAGTGTTCACACCTATTATTTTGTCCACCAGTGTATATATTGATTAAAACTTCTTTCATTGAGATCTTTCATTTGATACCCATATATGTATGTTTGAAAATAAAATAAAAAATACGCATGCGAGAAAAATGTGACCATATTTATTTTTCTCAAAATTAAATAGCCTACAGCACTCCCACAACTAAAACTAGTTTAACGACACCTCATTTATTAAAATTCATAAAACCGTTAGGCTGCAGGGCGTACCAAAGAACCAAACTTTCAGAAATACATACATAAATATGCATACATATTATATATATGTATATGTACATTACATATATACACCTGAAAAACATTACACTTCTTCTGAGTCAGCCGGGTAAAAAATACATACGATTTCAATTATTGGGACAGGTTTTAAATAATGAAAGACGAGCTACACGTACCTGCGTCAAGTATCCTCTGTTTAACAGAATGTTGTCTACTATGCCAGAATTGCCAAGCTTTGATTTCATCTTCAGGACTCTTTTCTTCCCGGAACATTAGCATAATAACGCTCTGAAAAACGAAAAGGAAATAAAAGTATAACTTTTTTGAGTACGAATTTTGTAACTTATTAAAATCATAAATAGCTTTCTCATTTTCAGAGTGAAAGCTCTACATAGCCTTTTCAAACTTAAATTCTTCGCAGGTACCGAGAATCGTTTGACCCGGGTGCCGCTGTCGTACGTTATCTTCATAATTTTTGAGTGTTATTTGACTTGCGGGAAAGATGCGTAGCTTACTAGTCTGTTAATAGGACAGGAGATTTGTCATTTTGTCAGACTTTTATACATACCACTACAACGTCAGTACCATCAGGGCAGTCGCAATTCGCGATAAGCTCTCCAGCGGATACGTTTCCTTCATTTTCTTTTTATTGACTTATAAACAGTACCCGGTAGGATAGATGAGCAGGAAGACACCAAGCGATATTTTATTGCCTAAGCCGACAGGTGAATGATATCAAAAATTTTTTCAATGTGAAATCAAAGAAGCAGAATTTAATAAAAAGAATACAAATAACAGGACATTATCTGCAAGTCGACTGATTACTGCTATCCGCAAGTATTCTTGTGGACTTGAATAATTTATTTCATAGCGTTTAAATGGGACTGCTATGCTCTGATTGGCCTGATTAATTAGTGAATTCCTGTCTAGTTTCCTATCATTACCGGATGTTGTACTCAGACATGTCGCATTTGCATACAAATTCCCATTATTCATTACTAATCTAGTTCAAATTTTGAAATTTGTGTTGGCTCGAATCACAATTCTTATTTGACTGTAACCCTTCTGATGACTGAAACTAAATGTCCCGGTTGTGTCTGGTACTTTTCTTAATGACAGTTTTACTACAACTGCGGCACCTTCTTTATTGTGCTCCATTAACATGATAAAACTAAAATAGGTTTACAGGCGGCTTTAAGATATAAATCTCAATTAAAATTGCAATTTCAAGGCTGATGTTACAGTTAGGGCAGATTGAGCCCGCTGTGAGTTATACTTGCAGACAAGTGCACCAGCGACTGCATGCGTGCTCGCGTTTTACTGCAACCTAAGTCGATCATCAACTCGTCCGCTATGATTTTTATGGTAGAATCAATAATAATGACAGGCACTGCGAAGTGCTCCTAGGGAATTAGCACTTGCTCGTTAAAACAGCCCGAGAGCCATGCAGCACTTTCACGGATGTACGTACGACACCCTACCCAGTTAGCTGCTTAGACTGACTTCACATATGCGTTCGCTATTATCGCCACGATCAACGCTGAAACGTCGTCGTTACGGCAGGGGTATTAGGAACACTTTGTCAAACGTCAACGTCACCGCTTCCCTGAAATATCTCGAGGCACTGAACAAGGAAGCAGTTCTTTTCGTGGGGATTTGCATCAATTGAATTTGTCGAAATATTCACAATGTAAGGCGAAGAAAGCGTGAAAGAATCTCAGAGATCATCCTGTTAGATATACAAATGAATTTTTTCGGTTCTCATCGCTATTTTGCACAATCAAGACAAATGATCACATACAACCCTTTTTTCTGAGACCGAGTCGAATTACACAGGAAGGAAGTACAGAAACAGGGATCAAGTCATCCGATAAGTGCTGCTTGTCTCCTTAGATTATGCATGAACTCCAGGAAGAGTATCTTTTGGGGTGGCTTCTGTTTGCAGAACTCCTGAAACATGATGAATGATCATTGAGTCTTCCCAGCATCCCCCTTAGGGCAATAACAGTCCTAGAAGCAGCTCAAAAGGAGTGAAATATTTGTTTGTTTTAGACCATCTGTTAAGAAAAATCGTTAAATGCAAATCGGGATGCATGTCGATAAAAAAGGATATTGATAGTGACTTAGGTGATTGATGTCTTATAAAAGCTGTGATCGAAGGAAAACCCTGATAATCTGCATCTTTTGATCTAACCCTTTATAGAGTTTTACGCGAAGATGTATGATGAAAAGAAACAAATGAACTAAAAAAAAATATTTTAATATATTGAATGCAATAATCTATATATAAATATGTTAAGCAAAGACAAAACAGTTCGGAACCGTTTTCTCCTCTGTTTGTTAACCCATTTTCGATTTTCGTTTTTCCTTTTTTTGTTTGGTAGCTATATTAACGAGCTTTAGGTGTTATCAATAAAACATTTTGGTAACAGAACGTTATTTATTATTATTGGTAAATAAAATAAAATATTCATTGTTTACGTTCATACTGCCAATTTCAAACACATAGTAGGCTGTGATCAAACAGTCATATTTTATTAGTGACAGGTAAGCAATCAATGAGTTATGACGGAATTATTTTTAGGATAATATTTAAGTGCCATTAAATAAACTCATATTGTTAGTACAGTTAAATTGTAAAATTGTGTATGTAATAGTATAGTACTTGTGTTAAACTTCAATATAAAATTTAATGCTATTAGTACAAGTAGAAATTGGTCATTTAGGCATACAGTTTGAGGTGTCCTCAAAATGTAAATATGTATTTTGACAAATCCATATGCGACCAACAAATACAAATATTTTTAACTTTGGAGTCCAAGCTCTATCTGTTCCGGCGCATTTACTTGATTTTCATTGGAATTTAACAAATTTATGTTAGTAGGGAATGTGAATATGGTTTTGAAACATTTTTCATCCCCTAAGTCTTGCTGATCTCCCATCTTCATATAAGATCCTCTATATAAACTTAAGATCATTTAATTTAATAAAAAAGATCCGAATTGGCTAGATATAGAATTAGAACAAACACAAAATCGAAAGCATTCTCATTGGTGGAACGCGCTATAGTATTTGAACATTGTAATGACCGACGTGACGTGTGATCAGTTGCAATATAATATACCATTCCAAGGTGCTGATAGCACCATAGGGAGAATAGCGAGCAGAGTAAACATCTCTATGACATTGAAAGCCTTTTAAGCATTTCCAAAGAAGTGAGCAATCAAGATATTTATGGCCGCGTGACATAAAACAACAATCCGCGGCAGCCAAATAATTAGAAGCGATACATCAGAAGCTGCGGGGGACTCAGCGCTGGACCCGGACAGATCAGGCCGGAGCAATAAAAACGCTCGTAAAAAGGTCACCCTGACTCGCGCCATTAACAGCTCACCTGTCAGGTGAAGCTGTTTCGAGTGACGCCCCTCAGGGCCCTTATGGGATACAAAACAAAGCAGCGCCAATCGAAAATTTATTTGTTTATGGTTCAGTCTGCGTGTGACCTTCAGGCGTTCAGAAATCGCGCTCACTCGCCATTCGGGAAATCTACAGCTTTTCGGCACTTTGTTTGTCGTACAATGAGGAGGTAGAATTCCCAGGCTAGAGCAGGAACGAATAAAGTCTTCTGATTATGCATTAATTCCGCGGGCCGAATGACCACTTAAATGGCACGCTGAAGGACATAACTGTAATTTAGCCGGTTATGCACCTTTCAGCGCGACATCTTGGAACTGCGCGGTAAAGAGACTATTGAAACGAGCTTCGACCTTCGCGTCCGATTAAGTCATCACGCGCTAGTCAATGCCCTCCCAGACCTTAGTGGCAGTTGTTGCACCCTAGATCCAGACTGAGTCGGAGCCAACGTTTCCTTGATTCCCGACATCTGGCTCAGCATTAAATGCGATGTTGATGGGTTGATTAGGTAGAGTTGCGGTGGAGCCACAGACTTTCGCGAGCACAGGTAGAGGCGAAAATGTATCCTCCACAGTTCCAGTGCTGCGTTCATGCGAATGCGGTAATATCTTGGCAACCTTAACATTTCGCGAGCGGGTTTTTCTTCCTAAATGCTCCAACTGCCGATTATTCCAGTTCCGCGCTCCATCCATCCTCATTATTCTGCCCAGGTCTCTAATGTCACCCAGAGAGCTTTTTACCTGCGGCTGAGGCTGAGGAGACATTAAAGCGGCCAGACGTTGTGCTCTCCAGTGAATAATCAGCCGAAGAAGTCACAACCATAAACAGCGCACTGGCGGCCGCATGAGATCTGCTTATAATCCGCTTCTGTCTTGCAACGGTTTGCGGCGACAATTTCCCTTCTGAGTGCTCCCGTCAGATGCCCTGCCCACTTGATCATGTGAGTGACAGCAGTCAGGGAGTCACAGGTATCGATTATTATTAACGATGGTGGCTACGACAAATCCGTCTCCTTTTCGGATAAGGCAGATGGTTATCGCAGAAAAATATATTAGCCTA